>JAYESA010000016.1:98024075-98712953 GCA_036927795.1 Iris macrosiphon | reverse complement strand
TGTGAAATTATATATATATATATATATATATATATATATATATATATATATATATATATATATATATATTGTATCAATTCCAAAATATATATTGTATCAAACCCAAAATGTTAAATTCTCGAAAATGAGCAAATTATACCAAAAGCTTCAGTGCAAGATTCCTAGGAATCCGATGCCTTGCGTTACATCCCCGTGATTGTCATCCATCACAGGAATGTACTTCAGTGTTCAAAATGTTTGTACTTAAGTCTCTACAACTGTGCCATAACCCTAGAGTATTTGTGAGAGTTCAGGGTTCATATTTATGTTATTCTAACATGTCCTCGCGGGTTCAAAATCGATTTTACATACTCAACGGTTTAGTTTTCTTAAATCCTTCAAAGTACATGTCAGAGGAGGTTCGGACTTAGGATTGCTCTAATATATGTTTTAAGTCCCTATTGTCACTGCACCAAAACTCTGGAGCTAAGATACATAAGCAGGAACATCATGCCACGTTTCAGTCCAGAATACAGAGACAGACATGGCCAGCTACCCCTTACAAGGTGCTATACGTCGCACGGCGATCACGGCTGTACAAGATAAGACGATGCATGCTACAATCAAGTCTCATATGGTCAAAAATTTCTATGTCTCAATAATTCTAACAAGAAACAGTAAGCATAGATTATATATGATAAGCAATAAGACGTCTCAAACGCTTTCTCAAAATGTTCTAGAAACCAACTATACAAAAATAAGAAGCTAGAAGAGTATCAAAAGTACATGACAGTGATTCAGCTGCAGTCTGATTTAATACAATCATGTAAGAAAAACTAATGTCCAGATGAGCCGGTTAACGCAACACAAACAGGGAAGAAGAAAACACACTCGCTATCCCCTGCGACCATATTCCTGGTGCGCGCCATGAGTTGGGAGAAAGTACGCTGGATCCTCGGGTGCTGTCTCGAAACCTGGCCATACAAAACCAGTGGGGTTAGACCCCCACATAGCAAGTAACACAAAAGAAGCACGAAATGGAGAAACAAAAACCCAAAAAAAAAAAATATTACATAAGTTCAGTGTCATAACTTAGGTCCATGGCATATCTTAGCGCTAAGGCTCAACCCTACAACCAAATAAGGACAAGGGTTGAACCCTCACACTATGATAGTCTATTTTCCAAGGCTACTAGCTGAATAGATACAATCACAACCAAGTCCATTTATTACATCGACCAATCATTTGTACGACTAGCTATTTTGTGGAGTCTGAGGTTATCTCAGTATAATGCATAATAAGTATCCTCAGATCACGACAGTGCCGAACATGAAATAAATGAACCAATATAATAAAACAGGCACTTGCGGGATGCATCAGTCCCCCGTAGGGCCACTGCGCTAAAAATACGGTATTAGCGATTCCAGTGTTCCTATATTGAAAGAGTAGCTCGGCATATAATAATAGTCTGATACTACACTCTACTAAGGGAGATGATATACAGTATCTGTGGTGGCCAGCCCATAGCGCACTTAGAATGAATCTCTGTGGGAAGGTTCGTTGGCATGATCTCAGGATATCGTTCCCTCCAAATGTTACTACCACTTTTAGTTACTTAATTAGCCCTACGTTGTGTTTGAAATCTCAAGGCGTAGTCACATAAAAAATGTTCTTAAGATGTCGTACAAAATACGGATTCACTAGATAAGAATCCATGTAAGTCAAATCTGGATTCACCCGAACGTGTATGCAACATTCATACAATCAATATCCTAGCGACATTTTGGTAGTTGACTCGCTTATTATGCCCGTGCTAGGAAAACAATGTATATTTATAATATCACGCGTTCAAGAGTTTGGAGGCATTCTCGATGCACAACCCAAATATAATCACTTAACACGTAACAGGATGTGTCGCTCCTCGGCGCACATTAAATCATGAATAATAATCAGGCAATAGTGGTATCAACACGGATACAATATTCGAGTCCAATTACCAATTATATATTGGGTCACATGAATCAAGAAGATATTCAATCAAAACAAGCAGGGCCGCATGGGTCTCTAGGCCGCATGGAAAAAATAAACCGCATGACAATCCTGTCCGCATGTGAAGTCAGGGCCGCATGGGAAGTCAGGTCGCATGAACCACTTGGCCGCATGCTCAGGGTTAAGGTCTACTCCTTAGGACAAGTGTTGAAGTAACAGTCAAATAAAATAAAGTGTCAGTGGTGTGACATAAAGTGACTGATGTGATTGAGGTGACAAGCCATAAAGTGTGTCATGAAAAAAATATAAAACTATAGAAATAGGTGCCAACGATTCAGAGCCTTACGTCCAAGAAATAGGAGGCGCACGCTCTCCATGTCACATGAGTGTCGGTGCCGCATGGAGTTCAATGCCGCATGGAGTTCTCTAGGACTTAGCGAAATTTTTATTCGTTCAGTGAGTGAAAGCAAAAGGTGTTCAAGGACACTGTGCAAATCAACAATCATGCGTCCAACAAGATGGACGCATGCTGTCAGTATGCGGCAAGAGTTTAAGCTGCATAACCCTCTCGGACCGTATGGCACTCTCGGCCGCATATGCTCACTGGCCGCATGAAAACTTCGTCTTCTCCAACAGTAGGTTCGACCATGGCGAAAAAGCTCCAAAAACTGAAATCTTGTTTTGTTAATAAAAATCTCATTTTAAGTCCAAATCGGGTGAACCAAAAGTCAAAATGTTCTAAATTAAAAGCTCTATCACGTAATAAAAACTGGTTTTCAAAGACACAAGTTTAATAGATCAAAACCAATAAAAACCCATGAAGCTCATTAAATCCTAAGTTAGAAACATAGATCTACACTAATCCATCCATCAAAACAGAAAAGTCCAAGAACTAAAAGTGCTTAGAAACACATAATAAACATAATAGAATAATAATATAGAGGATTTCTTTATTTCTCATGCAATGTATACTTGTCTATGAAATGTGGAGAGAAAGCTAAAGTAGGAGGAAGTAATGAAGAAGTGAGGAAAGAGAGAGAAAATGATGGGTTATATATGGTAGAGTTGAGGGTTGAACCAAAGGTTCTCATGAGTTGAACCAACCCACAAAATAAACCATGAACCAGGTTAAACCAAAGAATATGTCTAGTCTCCATGCACATGCAACAATGCTAAAAAAAAAAAAATACGTTCCAAATACGTATATCGGGAACGGGGAGTGACATCTCTACCCACCTTAGAAAATTTCGTACTCGGAATTCGAATCCAAGCAATAGCTAGAGAAGTCAGGACAAGCACGATATAAATCTACTAGCAACTACACATCCAAGCAATATTATCACAACATAAAGGTGATCACCAGGTCACGAAAACTAGATACGAAGGCATAAGGTAGAATATACATTCTGGATCGAACAGGTGCGGGTACCGAGACCGAATATCGTCCTCGCGCTCCTACGTCGATTCTCCAAGAGTGTGATGTCCCCAAGCAACCCGGACAAGAGAAATAGTCCGATTCTTGAGCACATTCTTCATTCGGTCCAATATGGATACGGGTTGCTCCTCGTAAGATAAGTCGGTACCAACGACTAATTCAGAGTGATCGAGGATATGACTCGGATCCGGAATATACCTACGCAACTGAGACACATTAAATATATCGTGTACCTCACGTAACGAAGGAGGAAGGGCAAGACGATAAGCAACATCGCCTACCTACTATCGAACGGACCTACGTATCGCGGACTAAACTTTCCGCGAACCCCGAATATAATGACTCCACGGGTGGACGAAATAAGCAAAAATACGTGGTCACCGACACAAAACTCTAAAGGCCTACGATGCTGATATGTCCAATGACGATGCCTGTCTTGTGCAACCCGAAGTCGCTCTCTAATCTGCTTGACAACCTCTACTGTCTGCGTGATCATTTTAGGACATAACATCTTTCGCTCACCAATGTCGTCCCAAGCCAACGGTGACCTACACTTTCTGCCGTACAATGCTTCAAAAGGTGTCATCTGAATACTTGCCTAATAACTGTTGTTGTACGAGAATTCCACTAAGTGAAGGTGATTCTCCCAAGATCCACCAAGATCTAAGGTACAGGCTCGTAGCATATCCACTAAGATCTGGATGGTTCTCTCTGATTGTCCGTCTGTCTGGGGGTGGTAAGCGGTGCTGAATCTTAACTTGGTGTCTAAGCTCTGGTGCAAAATTGTCCAAAAATGAGAAGTAAATCATGTATCTTGATCTGACACAATACTTACTGAGATACCGTGTTGTCTCACTATATATCGCATGTACATTTCAGACAATTATTTTGTAGACTGTCCTACTCGAAAAGGAAGAAAGTTATCTACTTTTGTGAGACGATCCACTATCACCCAAACTACATCTCGATCAGTCGGTGATTTAGGTAAACCAGTCACAAAGTCCATTGTGATGTGTTTCCACTTCTACTCTGAAATTAGAAGCGGCTGCAATAATCCTGCCGGTCTCTGTTGTTCTGCCTTCACTTGCTGACATATCAGACATCGCGATACGAAGCATGTTATTTCCCTCTTCATTCCGTTCCACTAAAAGTGTTGCTTGATATCTTGGTACATCTTCGGGCCTCCCAGATGAATAGAATACTGAAAACTGTGTGCTTCAGTCATAACTTCTTGACGAATATCCCCGCTTGGGACGCATAGACGATTCCCAAACCTTAGCGTTCCATCCATGTGTATTGCCAACTCCTTCCGAAGATCTGACTCACATTCTTCTCGTAGCTTTTGAATCTTCGGGTCCTCTACTTGAGCTAGTTTGATTCTATCTACCAAAGTTGACTGAATCTATAGGCTAGCCTGAACTCCTATACTCTGTGGAAGTACTATCTCGATACTCATCTCTCTTAAGTCTTCTAGAATGTGCTTCTGAGTAGTCAACATAAATTTTTTATCTCTTCTGCTAAGTGCATCAGCTACTACATTAGCCTTGCCTGGATGGTACTGAAGCTCCACGTCATAATCTTTCAACAACTCTAGCCACATTCTCTGCCTCATGTTCAGGTCCTTCTACGTGAACACATACTTCAGACTCTTATGATCCGTGAATATTTCTACTCGATCACCATATAAGTAGTGCCTCCATAGCTTAAGTGCAAACACTACTGCTGCTAACTCAAAATCGTGAGTTTGATAGTTCTTCTCGTGATCTCTGAGCTGCCGAGAAGCATACGCTATCACTCTTCCTTGTTTCATCAAAACACATCCATGTCCTTTGCCAAATGCATCACAGTACACTGTGAATCCTCCGGAGACTACTGGAGGAGTAAGAATTGGTACATAGATTAACTTCTTCTTCAACTCTTCAAAGGCTATCTGACATTCCGTTGACCACACAAATTTAACTTCCTTGTGCGTCAACCGAGTCAATGGTGCCGAGATCTTAGCAAAATCTGACACAAATCTTCGGTAGTATCCTGTCAAGCCCAGAAAACTACGCACTTCCGCTACTGTCTTTGGAACTGGCCAGTTCTCTACTACCTCTTCCTTCTTGGGATCAACTGACACTCCTGCTCCAGAAATAATGTGTCCAAGAAAGGATATACGATCCAGCCAAAACTCACACTTACTAAGCTTTTCATATAACTGGTGCTCCCTCAAAGTTTGCAGAACTATCCTGAGATGTTCTTCATGCTCATCCTCACTACGAGAATATACCAGGATATCATCGATGAATACTACCACAAATTGGTCTAAGTAAGGCATGGAATACGGTTCATCAAGTCCATGAATACTGCTGGAGCATTAGTCAGTCTGAATGGCATAACTAAGAATTCCTAATGCCCCTATCGTGACCTAAATATTGTCTTTGGTATATCCTGCTCCCGGACTCGCACCTGATGATATCCTGATCGTAAATCTATCTTGGAGAAGACTCTTGCTCCACTTAACTGGTCAAACAAATCATCAATCATTGGTAATGGGTACTTGTTCTTCACGATTACTGCATTAAGCCGTCTGTAATCCATACACAACCGCGCCGATCCATCCTTCTTCTTCACCAATACCGCTGGTGCTCCCCACGGTGATGCACTGGTCCGAATAAACTTCTTCTCCTTCAGTTCTTCCACGTATCGATATAACTGATCAAGTTCTGATGGTGACATTGGGTACACCTTCTAGGATATTGGTTCTGCTCCTGGCATCAACTCTATACAGAACTCTACTGCTCTAACTGGGGAAGATCATTAGAAAAGACATCCATGAACTCTTCAACTATCTTGGACAGCGGATGTGCTTTCTTTGCTACGGTTGCGACTCCTCCCTTATGCTGGTCTCTTACTATTCTGCTAAGGGCAAACTCTTCTAGACCAGAAATTCTAAACAACACTCTACCCTCACGACAGTCTATCGTTGCATGACTGCCTCTCAACAAGTCCATGCCTAAGATAATGTCAAAGTTACCCATAGGAAACTCGATCAAATTTGTAGGTAATAAATGCCCACATACTACGACTGGATATGCTAGGCACACCCTACTAACTTCTACGATCCCATTGCCAGTAAGTATATTCAGCCTCGCTGGCAATACCTCAAACTTCAATCAAATACGTGTCGCATATTGTGCATATATAAATGAGTGCGAAGCTCCATAATCAAATAAAGCTATGGCAAAAAAGGTTGTAAATAAAATTTTACATGTCACTACGTCGTCCGATGCCATAGCTTCCTTCAAGGACAAGGTGAGTGCCTGCCCTTGGCCTTGTTGAGCTCCATGCTGCTGTCTTCCTTGCTACCCTGGTTGCGGCACCTTCTGATTCTACTGTTGCTGCCTATAAAGCTGGGCCTACGTCAGCAACGGACGCTGAACTAAAGGTCGTGCTGCTACTGTTGGTCCTCCTTGCTGCATTGTCCTTGGAGCTGGCAATGCAAAAATCTGTTGTACTAGTCCTCCTGGCCTCTGCATCAATGGGCACGTGGCAATCTTGTGATCATGACTCCCACATCTTAAACATAGTCTGTTAGTTGTCCGGCAAATATCCCGGGTATGACCTCCCTTGCCACAATAGGTACAACCTGTCGGCGCTTCCCGTCATTGTTGTTGCTGATGTTGCTGCCTCGGTTGCTATTGCCGAGTTGGTACTGTCACTGTCGAAACTGTCGTCCTCCGCAGCGCTGAATCATGGATACGAACACCAGGTGATGGTATTGACGTTCGGAGTACTGGTCCTCCCTCATTGTTCTGTCCATGAGGTCTCTTCCGGTCGACTCTTCTTGATGCCATCCTTTGAGAAGTAAGATCAAGACTCTTGGCTGCTATCAACACTGCCTCGAAGGTCTGATAGTCGTGTACCTCTACCATGTGCAAGATCTCCAAGTGAAGTCCTTGCTGGAACCTCATTGCTCTCTCCAACTCTGTTGCCACCATGGTTGGAGCAAATCTGCTAAGTCGATAAAATTCTGCCGCATAGCCGTCTACTGTCCTTCCAGCTTGCTTGAGGTTAATGAACCTTTGCTGCAACTCACGCTGAGCCACAATCCCGAAGTACTTCACCCTGAACCGGGTCATGAAATCCTCCCATGAAATATGACGCCTCGGTCCTACCTCCATCGTAGCCCACCAATCTCTTGTCAGATCTTGGAGTTGTAGGCGAACCAGGTCAACATGTTCCTCGGCCGAAACTTTAGCCGCTGTCAGAATGGTCTCAATATCCTGAAGCCAATCGTAGGCCATGATTGCGTCCTCCGTACCATCGAAATACCTGGGGTTCAGTCTACAAAATCTAACAGATGTCCCAGAATCTGTTCTCCCGCCTCGTTCTAGGGCTGTTTGCAATTCTTGGTTCAACATGACATTTTGTTCATGCTGCTGGAGTTGTTGTTAATGTTGTTGTTGTTGTTGTTGTTGTTGTTGTTGTTATTGCACCACCATCTAGTGTTGTTGGGCAGCCAACAATCTACGGATATTCTCTAGCAAGGCCGGGGTATCCAATATTATCGGCACTGCGGGAGGTACAGAAACACATGGAGCCTACTGCTCGGTCCCATTCATCGTGGGCTCAACTCGGATTCTTAGCTAGGGTTCTACAGAATTTTGTTCCACTGGCAACTCTGCATCTCTTGTGGTTGTAGCATCGGGGGAAGGAGAAGCCCTAAAGAAGAGCACAAGAAACAATAAGCACAGGACGAGAAGGAACAAGGAAGCAATCAATCTGGAAGAATTCAAGCTGATTATCGAAGATGACGAATTCAGGATTTCAAGAAGGATCATGTTTTGATTGAGACTTCTATGACCATGACACCCCACAAGTTTGAAGAACAGACCTGCATGGGCCACTACTAAAACCTTGTCACGCCCAGTACCGGAATACGGAGACGGACATGGCCATCTACCCCATACAAGGTGTTATACGTCGTACGGCGATCACAACTGTACAAGACAAGTGGGTACATGCTACAATCAAGTCTCCTATGGTCAAGAACTTCTATGTTTCAATCATTCAAACAAGAAACAAGAAACATAGAACATATATGATACGCAATAAGGCGTCCCAAACGCTTTCTCAAAATGTTCTAGAGACCAGCTATGCAAAAATAAGAAAGTAGAAGAGTAGCAAAAGTACATGACAGTGATTTAGCTGCAGTCTGATTTAATACAATCATGTAAGAAAAACTAATATCCAGATGAGCCGGCTAACAGGTGCCGGTGGCTAAACGCCAAAAAGAAGTAAATGTTCAAGACGAGCAGGGAAAAAGAAAATCCACTCGCTATCCCCTGCAACCATATTCCTGGTGCGCACCATGAATTGGGGGAAAGTACGTTAGATCCTCGGTGCTGGCTCGAAACCTGGCAATACAAAAACCAGTGGGGTTAGACCCCAAATAGCAAGTACCACAAAGGAAGCACGAAATGGAGAAACAAAAATCCAAGAAAAATAATATAATATTACATAGGTTCAGTGTCGTAACTTAGGTACATGTCATATCCTAGCGCTAAAGCTCAACCCTACAACCAAACAAGGGCAAGAGTTGAACCCTCACACTATGATAGTCCATTTTCCTAGGCTACTAGCTGAATAGATACAATCACAACCAAGTCTATTTTTTATATCGGCCAATCATTTGTATGGCTTGCTATTTTGTGTAGTCTGAGGTTATCTCATAATAATGCATAATAAGTATCCTCAGATCACGCCAGTGTCGAACATGAACTAACCGAACCAATATAATAAAACAGGCACTTGCAGGATACACCAGTCCTCCGTAGGACCACTGCGCTAAAAATACGGTATTAGCGGTTCCAGTGTTCCTATATTGAAACAGTGGCTCGGCATAATAATAATAGTCAGATACTACACTCCACTAAGGCAAATGATATAAAGTATCTGTGGTGGCCAGCCTACATAGCGCACTTAGAATGAATCTCTGTGGGAAGATTCGTTGGCATGATCTAGGGATACCGTTCCCTCCAAATGTTACTACCACTTTTAGTTACTTAATTAACCCTACGCTGTGTTTGAAATCTCAAGACGTAGTCACATGAAAATTTTCCTTAAGATGTCGTACAAAGTACGGGCACGCTAGATACGAATCCATGAAAGTCAAATATGGATTCACCCGAACGTGTATGCAACATTCATACAATCAATATCCTAACCACGCTTTGGTAGTTGACTCGCTTATTATGCCCGTGTTAGGGAAACAATGTATATTTATAATATTACGTATTCAGAAATTTGAAGACATTCTCGATGCACAACCCAAATATAATCACTTAACACGTGACATGATGTGTCGCTCCTCGGCGCACATTAAATCATGAATAATAATCAGGCAATAGTGGTATCAGCACGGATACAGTATTCGAGTCCAATTACCAATTATACATTGGGTCACATGAATCAAGAAGATATTCAATCAAACCAAGCAGGGTCGCATGGGTCTTTAGGCCGCATAAAAAAAAAACAGGCCGCATGACAATCCTGGCCGCATGACAATCTTGGCCGCATATGAAGTCACAAGCCGCATGTGAAGTCAGGGCCGCATGGGAAGTCAGGCCGCATGAACCACTTGGCCGCATGCTCAGGGTTAAGGTCTACTCATTGGGACAAGTATTGAAGTGACAGTCAAATAAAATAAAATGTCAGTTATGTGATATAAAGTGACTGATGTGATTGAGGTGACAAGCCATAAAGTGTGTCATGAATAAAAGACAAAACTATAGAAATAAGTGCCAACGGTTCAAAGCCATACGCCCAAGAAATAGGGGACACATGCTCTCCAGGCCGCATGAGTGTCGGTGCCGCATGGGGTTCAATGCCGCATGGAGTTCTCTAGGACTTAGCAAAAAATTTATTCGTTCAGTGAGTGAAAACACAAGGTGTTCAAGGACACTGTACAAATCAGCAGTCATGCGTCCAACAAGATGGGCACATGCTGTCAGTATGCAGCAAGAGTTTAAGCCGCATAACCCTCTCGGGCCGCATGACACTCTCGGCCGCATATGGTCACTGGCCGCATGGAAACTTTGTCTTCTCCAACAGCAGGTTCGACCATGGCGAAAAAGCTCAAAAACTGAAATCTTGTTTTGTTCATAAAAATCTCATTTTAAGTCCAAATCGGGTGAACCAAAAGCCAAAATGCTATAAATTAAAAGCCCTATCATGTAGCAAAAACTGGTTTTCAAAGGCACACGTTTAATAGATCAAAACCAAAAAAAAAATCATGTAGTCTGTAAAACCCTAAGTTAGAAACATAGATCTACACTAATACATCCATCAAAACAGAAAACTCCATGAACTAAAAGTGCTTAGAAACACATAATAAACATAATGGAACAATAATATGGAGGGTTTCTCCATTTCTCATGCAAGGTGTACTTGCCTATGAAATTGGGAGAGAAAGCTAAAGAAGGAGGAAGTAATGAAGAAGTGGGGAGAGAAAGAGAAAAGGTTGGGTTATATATGGTAGGGTTGGGGGTTGAACCAAAGGTTCTCATGAGTTGAACCAACCCACAAAATAAACCATGAACCAGGTTAAACCAAAGAATGAGTCTAGTCTCCATGTACATGCAACCATACTAAAAAAATAAAAAAAAGATTCCAAATACGTATATCGTAAACGTGGAGTGACACATCAACACTTTGAAAGCTAAAAGGACAGCAATGCATAATTGGAATTAGGCTTATATACCATGGAAAACCAAAAATGGGAAACAATTTACCATAAGAGGAGAAAAAGTATGCCTGTGTTGGATCCATTGGATAGCAGATGATCCGCTAGACACAGGAAATCAATGGCTATGTTCTTGCCGAGATATTTGTTAATCTGCTTTTACAGAACATATTTCAACTAAATATAAAGTTTGTGAGTACTGAATCTATCAACCATAGAGAGCTATCAGCAATGATGCATGAATGCAGATAACCAGTGCCTAGGTGTTGTGAATACAGTCTCTTATAAAATTAACCTGAATATTGATAGAATAGCTAGAGTAAGTTGTTTTCTGCAGACGGAGTTCTCAAATAGCTCAACTACACCGCATATGCTAGACATGGCTCAAAGATTTACCTACAATCTCTAACAATAACAGTTCTAAACTTGACATGCAGGGACTAAACTAATCCAAAAGTACCAAAACCTTTCTGCTTGGAGCAGAATTTGCGATCTACCTCATGCTATCAGTTTAAGGTAAAACAAAAGCTAAAAGATTATTTTTGTTGAACAGCTCAGATGCCAAGTAAGTTTGAATGCTGAAATTTACTGTGTCCAACATGTGCCGAAACATGAAAATAGCATCTAGCTAGATCTTAAACACAAGAAATTTGGAATAAAAGAAAAAAATAAATCAAGATTAAGCAGTTATTTCCACTGAGTAAACAGCAAACCCTTTAGTTAACTTGTTTGAAGCATGAAGAATTGCAGAACAAAGGTAGCGTTCAGATTGCTAACCTTCAGTTTCCTTGAACCCAGAAGAAGAGACACTAGATCTAGTATTACAGCCGAAGATGGGCATTATATCTGTCTGTTTCTGCCCATAGTGATCTTTATTAACACCTACAGAATGTAGGCAAGCAGCACACGAATAAGAATGCATGTTCTATATTCACCATGTACAACCACAAGGGCTGTGAATTGCATCCCTTGATTTATCTTCACTCCCTTAATTGTAAATTCGCGATGCTTCATGCGAGTTCATATTTAATGCACAATACTCTTCGACATTTCTCATTGTTCTCAACTATAAAAGTAACTTCTCTTTTCCAGATGGAGAAGTTTATAACTTTACAAGGCAATAGAAATTTCATCCTTTCCAGAAAGTCATGCTGAAAGTCAAAGGCAAGGTGCCCCTTATACATAAAACCCACACCAACTCACTCAGCAGATTGGTAACACTTAGTAGCAGCAACAGTGGAAAACACAACATAATATTTGATTGAGATCAATAGAGAGAGGGAAGGAAATAACAATAAAAATATCATGGCTTGACCTTGACATAATAAGGTTGGCAGAGGTCGTCAATGCCATGTATGAGCTTCCTTCTTGGCCCCACAGCATCTGTACCCATGTCTTTGAGCTTGCTCATACTAAGATTTGCTAACTGATATTTCCCCAACTTTTCCCTCTCAAAAATATTTATAAATCGTTCGAGCCCCTGTGACACCAGCCACCTCCTCAGTCCACCAAATCCTTTGAGCTTCCTCTCCAAATTAAGGGCTCTCATTCTTTTGTTTATGACATTCAATGAACCGATCGGCAGCGACCTTGGGAAACCTCCAAATATTCTTGTATTATTACAGACCATAATCCTTCCTCTATCATTGCAAGCTTCAGCCAACTGCAGTTCTTTCAACTTCTTAAGGGGGGCAACAATATTGTGGTTGGACTCTTGAGCTCTTGAGCTTATTCCATTTCCATCAGCAGAAGTTCCAGTAGCAGTCAACTTGGTTATGATCGTGTGATTGGAGTCTGGGTCTATTGAGTTTATTCCACTCCCATCAGCAGAAGTTCCAGTAGCAGGAATTAATGTTGTAGAAGATTTATTGTCTTTACCCTTACTGAGGTTGTAACACCTTTCCTTGTCATCTTCTAAGCGTTTTCTAATATTTCTTGATGTAGTTTGGATGCTGTTGTTCTTTGGGTTTGTAGTTGGAGGAACCAGAATGTTTATCCTTTGCTTTTTAACAATCACCCAACCATCATCCTCAGCTTCAAGCTCAGCCATTGAGTGTGAAGAGCCTAGAGAATCAGAACAAGACAGAATCAACATTTGTTTCTAACATGACCAGCTACTTAGCAGAACTTCAGTTTGTAGTGTAAAGCTATACTGCCCTCAAGAACCATTAAAAGACCTGTCAAAGAAGTAAATAATTGTCAAAAGTAAAATCATAACATGATTGGAAATAATATGGCGGATGAAATGGAGAAATTTGCCATAATCAAGTTTGCATAGACACAGAGACTCGGATTTGGACACGGAATGACATTAAAAAAAAGGTATGGTATGGGTACAGTTATGTATACACACAAAAACATAACTATCTACATATTTCATACATTATATATTAACTACGTTGCACAAATACGACCATGGAAAAGAATAAGGCCACTATACCAACAAGGGATACAAATTTTTTGAATAGGTACAACATAGTTACCTCCGTTGGATGAATAAGGACACGGATATGGTAGGGACACGGACACCATTTTGTTGTGTCCATGCAACATAATATCTAAGGACATGGATATGGTAGGGACACGGACACCATTTTGTTGTGTCCATGCAACATAATATCTTTTATATATATATATATATATATATAGACACAGATAAGGTCCTAAGGAGAAGTATCGTGCAGCATAGGCAATAATAAACATGACAGGTGATTCACATCAAGAGAAGACGAGCAATCGATCTCTTTCATACATACTTCAGGAAAACTTTAAATAGCTAAATAGTAAATGTAGACTAGAAGCTTGACAAATAGATAATTGCTTTATCATTGATCCTCAAATACGTGAATATATATGACCCGAAAGTAAGGAAATAAGATAGTGAATTCGAACTGCTTTATTTTATTAAATAACTTCCATCTACTTGCCATTGTTAATACTCAGCACATATAAGAATCTAGCCTGAAAATCTTTTGGTTGTAGAGATTTAACTTAGCTGAAGTGGTCATATTCTAGTGCTGTAATTAATCTGACTTCTACATTGCCAGTGCTTTGGAACAAATAAGACCTTTAGCATGTCTTCATTATGAGCATTACGTTTGCTGTAAGGCATACTCTGGTGTTCATGCAGATCAGTAATTGTTACCTGATATGGGCCTACCATAACCGTAAACTTTATCAATGACCTTACAGCAACACAGGGACCCATTGAATTCTAATCCAAAGAACACGCTTATATTGATTCTTCTGCTATTGCTATTCTACTACTTTGAGGTATTAGGTTGCAAATTCATAAAATATCTGAACCGAGGTTCTTCAAACAACATTGACTTCTGAAGAAAATGAATATTATTAATTTGAAAAAAGAGTGTTCAAAATTTCGACCTAGGTGGCTGCCATCCGCACCAAAAACGCCATGTTCAGCGGTCCTAGGTGTCACGCCCCGATCTCCCGCAGGCTAATCGGCCGTTCCCGCTAGGCGGGAATCACCCTCGCCAGCGCTCCCGCGGAACGATCGCTTGACCCATCCGGGCGTGATGCCACACGAGCGTGAGCCACGCCCGTGCAAGGCCATGGTTCATTGGCTGGCGGCAGGAGTTTTAAGCCACAGAGTCGCACAGATTGTCCGAGTGCAGCGGAGTCATGAACGCATAGGCGAATTGATAACAGGTTCACTGAGTCGACAAATATAGCGGAAGCATTGAAACACAAGTTGAAGTAAAGCAAGCTCTTTTATTGATATGAACATGTGTTACAGGCGGCGTATAGCCGAGATTACAAGTCGCTCAAGCCTCTCTCTCTGAAACATAAAGCGTGCCAAGTGGCTACAATTGTGGAATGATTGTACAGGCGATGTTCGGCGATGTTCACAACTTATGTCTTGTATATGTGCTTCTGTTCCGGACGCACCGTTGCTTCGGAGTGATGTCCACGCCTTAGCACGCACGTTGGAGGCGTCCGCACCGAACGAGGTTCTCCCGCACCCTGCATACAAACTGGTGGATTATCAGTACATTGAATGCACTGGTGGGGAAGCTACTCGCCCGCTCGACAAATCCAAACACGTAATACAGGTTTCGAACACAACTATTAAGTTGTCTTTCTAGTTGCCTAGGATCAGTTTCATGCAAATATTGAATAGCCTAACGTGTCGGGCAGTGCGCCGTGCGATATGAGAGGAACACGACGAGACTTACCATTTGGCCTTCCCTGTCCAAGGCAAACATTGTTAATTCAAGCACGGGCAAGTATAAAACATTCGGGAGGCATACTTGATGAAAACCAAACCAATAGCATATGCAACATGAGAGTCGTTTTATCATGATCGTTCAGGTGTTTAGTTGTTCATTGATGCGATGCAGTGACTCGCATGCGGATAGCCGCTAAGCGAGGATGACTTATCTATATGAACGTTAGTCGCTGGCATAACCATAAAGGACCGTTATAGTCTCTGGGCGGTTGGGTGCGAGAGGTCTTGTGTCGCTACACGTCACCTCGCCCGGGACGGTATGGAGCGAGACGCTAGGCCATTGGGGCGTTCACTCCATGCCGCCCACTCACGTACGACTATCAGAAAGTTCCGTCCGGATCGGATCGGTTCCGGTGCCCCGGTGTAACCGTCCGCAGGAACTTGAACGTTCAATACCTTGTGCACAGGTTGTCCGCGACATGCAGTTGTTGGGTCAGTCAATTATCACGAGATACACGGGAACAGGAGTGCACTGGAACTTGAGGACGCAAATGCACTTTGAACACGAGAACACGAGATACTTGAATCTTGTTTCTGTACAGTAATTGACTTGTCTTGATGCATTCCCCTGGTTCGGGGCTGCCTTATGACCCAACGGTCTTAGATACTTACAGGTAAAATCATGCACGGAACGACTGCTTGGTAGTCTTCCGAGGTTTGAATGAAAACAAGGCAACTTTACAAGCAGACTAGCATGCGTTTCTATGGAACATAAGTAAACACGTTTGCTCGGACCCGAAGGTAAGCCGAGAGATGAAATCGTTAGGGACTTAGCATGCGAGGGTCTGAACATATAAGCAGTATTTCATTTTCATGTTCTAGCATAAGCAATACGAGTTGGGATTATTCCCTTAGCTAGGTGCGTTGGATTTATTAGCATGCAGGGGGTGAATCACCTAGCGACTAGCATGAATATTCCAGATTTTATGTGTGCTGGCTAAGCAAAGACAAGTTCACCGTAGCCACCCACCTTAGCGATGATTCGCCTCGGTAGAGCGATACGCCTGAGCGAGCCTCTGAAAGCCTAAGCTGAATTCCTGTAGGGGCAAGTCTGAATATCCTTTGCTTCTTATTTGAGGCAAAGCCGGTCGGGACAGTTGTACTATTGCCGTTTGAGTCGGCAGTCCGCTTGAACGGAACGGGACGTTACATCCTACCCAACTTAGAAAAAGTCTCGTCCTCGAGACTTACTAAGGACAAGCAGTGATCTAGGGTTGAGGCAATCCTAGACAAGTCGTTATACTTGTTTCATTTGGATATTCACTTGCACAAGCTTCAAAATCAGCATATCGCTTAGACTGGATCGTGCGCACTTTCGAAGGTACCCTCTAGCGTGAGCACGTCAACCAGCTCAGTGATAGCGAAGTCTCAGCACTCGAGTTTCACCTTTTCCTAAGTCTTGGATGGTGAACTAGTTCAAGGCGTCCCTCGAATAGATGCATTCAACCAAACTTAGAGTTAGTGAAAATCGGACAAGCTACTAGCGATACTCTCAAGGGTTCGCACAGGTTGGCACAAAGGCCACTCGCAGCATACAACCAGACAAGCAAGAATATCATTCAAAACGCATTTTGAAAGTATTTAGACTTATTGTTGGAACATCCCATCGAGGCATTGAGAGAGAGCGTGCACATAACCCACGAACGAGCTTTCGAAACAGAAATATCGAATCGAAGTCCAAAGGCGTAGAAGCCAGGCTCTGATACCAACATGTCACGCCCCGATCTCCCGCAGGCTAATCGGCAGTTCCCGCTAGGCGGGAATCACCCTCGCCAGCGCTCCCGCGGAACGATCGCTTGACCCATCCGGGCGTGATGCCACACGAGCGTGAGCCACGCCCGTGCAAGGCCATGGTTCATTGGCTGGCGGCAGGAGTTCTAAGCCACAGAGTCGCACAGATTGTCCGAGTGCAGCGGAGTCATGAACGCATAGGCGAATTGATAACAGGTTCACTGAGTCGACAAATATAGCGGAAGCATTGAAACACAAGTTGAAGTAAAACAAGCTCTTTTATTGAAATGAACATGTGTTACAGGCGGCGTATAGCCGAGATTACAAGTCGCTCAAGCCTCTCTCTCTGAAACATAAAGCGTGCCAAGTGGCTACAATTGTGGAATGATTGTACAGGCGATGTTCGACGATGTTCACAACTTATGTCTTGTATATGTGCTTCTGTTCCGGACGCATCGTTGCTTCGGAGTGATGTCCACGCCTTAGCACGCACGTTGGAGGCGTCCGCACCGAACGAGGTTCTCCCGCACCCTGCATACAAACTGGTGGATTATCAGTACATTGAATGCACTGGTGGGGAAGCTACTCGCCCGTTCGACAAATCCAAACACGTAATACAGGTTTCGTGCACAACTATTAAGTTGTCTTTCTAGTTGCCTAGGATCAGTTTCATGCAAATATTGAATAGCCTAACGTGTCGGGCAGTGCGCCGTGCGATATGAGAGGAACACGGCGAGACTTACCATTTGGCCTTCCCTGTCCAAGGCAAACATTGTTAATTCAAGCACGGACAAGTATAAAACATTCGGGAGGCATACTTAATGAAAACCAAACCAATAGCATATGCAACATGAGAGTCGTTTTATCATGATCGTTCAGATGTTTAGTTGTTCATTGATGCGATGCAGTGACTCGCATGCGGATAGCCGCTAAGCGAGGATGACTTATCTATATAAACGTTAGTCGCTGGCATAGCCATAAAGGACCGTTATAGTCTCTGGGCGGTTGGGTGCGAGAGGTCTTGTGTCGCTACACGTCACCTCGCCCGGGACGGTATGGAGCGAGACGCTAGGCCATTGGGGCGTTCACTCCATGCCGCCCACTCACGTACGACTATCAGAAAGTTCCGTCCGGATCGGATCGGTTCCGGTGCCCCGGTGTAACCGTCCGCAGGAACTTGAACGTTCAATACCTTGTGCACAGGTTGTCCGCGACATGCAGTTGTTGGGTCAGTCAATTATCACGAGATACACGGGAACAGGAGTGCACTGGAACTTGAGGACGCAAATGCACTTTGAACACGAGAACACGAGATACTTGAATCTTGTTTCTGTACAGTAATTGACTTGTCTTGATGCATTCCCCTGGTTCGGGGCTGCCTTATGACCCAACGGTCTTAGATACTTGCAGGTAAAATCATGCACGGAACGACTGCTTGGTAGTCTTCCGAGGTTTGAATGAAAACAAGGCAACTTTACAAGCAGACTAGCATGCGTTTCTATGGAACATAAGTAAACACGTTTGCTCGGACCCGAAGGTAAGCCGAGAGATGAAATCGTTAGGGACTTAGCATGCGAGGGTCTGAACATATAAGCAGTATTTCATTTTCATGTTCTAGCATAAGCAATACGAGTTGGGATTATTCCCTTAGCTAGGTGCGTTGGATTTATTAGCATGCAGAGGGTGAATCACCTAGCGACTAGCATGAATATTCCAGATTTTATGTGTGCTGGCTAAGCAAAGACAAGTTCACCGTAGCCACCCACCTTAGCGATGATTCGCCTCGGTAGAGCGATACGCCTGAGCGAGCCTCTGAAAGCCTAAGCTGAATTCCTGTACGGGCAAGTCTGAATATCCTTTGCTTCTTATTTGAGGCAAAGCCGGTCGGGACAGTTGCACTATTGCCGTTTGAGTCAGCAGTCCGCTTGAACGGAACGGGACGTTACACTAGGCGTCTGTTCGGCCCTGTTCGTCGAGCCTATTCGGCGCCTTGGCGAGCCTATTCGGTTTTCAAAAAACAATCAAAAAATCAAAAAATTCAGATTTAAAATTTCAAAAAATTCATACTTCAAATTTAAAAAAAATCAAAAAAATCATATTTCAAAAAAAAAATTCAACAAAAAATTCAAAAAAAATTCAAAATTTCAAAAAAGTTGAAAAAAATTCAAATATTTCTAAAAAAAAATTCTATGTGGCCGTCTAGCGAAATTTAGAACACTGGAAAAAAGAGATTCATATCATTAACTATTAATATGTTATGTAATTCCATCTGTCCACCTTTGGTTGAAGAAAACTAATCAAGAATTGATATCTTTTGTAGCCCTCGGATCTCTCAAATTTGTCAACCATGTCGTGGATGTTATCCCGAAAATACAGATTCCAACACGATACATATTTGAAATACAACTTTTAGAAAATTTAGGATACCGGTATCAGTATATCATCGAACCATATAACATGAAACCATCTATATGGAGTCACTTGTGGAAAAGCAAGTAGAGTAGAAAACACTTTCTTTCTGTACTCAACCAATTGATTATAAGCAAAATCGAAAACTGGCACGTACCAAAGTAACATCACACATGGAAATGCTTGGACTCTAGATGAAGGTTCTATGTATAGACTGAAATCGACATGTTTTGGCCATTTCAGATCAGTCCCAACGGAGCTACATTAACCAACCAGTCCGAATCCCACCCCCCCAACCCAAACTTCCGAAAGCGACACTCGTAGGGACGATTAGAGACCAACTTTTTGAAACTTGCATTAGATATCCAGAAAAAATCCCACGCTTAATAGCAACAAAAGGACTGCTACAATTGCAATGCGGAAACGACCTCCATTTCTCCCTCCATCTGAAAGTTCAGTTCTAGGGGTGAAGCAACAAAATCAGCCCCAACCAATGGGTGGTACCAACTCCTACCACATATTACATCTATTACTTCTTCATTGTTTTAGGGGAGTCAAATTTTGGGGCGAAGATCATCTTTGCGAGTCTGGAACATAAACTGACAAATGGAGGTACAGAGTGGGAGCACCCTCTGAGCTCGCTGCAGCGGCAGCTAATCGCGGATCTCTGAAGGAGTTTATTTGGGTTAAATTCTTTTTCTTTTCTTTTTTTCTCCCCCTTCAACTTTTCCAATGTACCAAAAATGGGAGCTTTGCTTTCTATGGTTCCTAAAAAAACTACTAGCGAAGTATTAAATTTGCTACAACACGAGTGGGTCAAACTTAATCTCAATATCATTGAAAAGCAATAAGATGAACAAAAAAAAATGATTTTATGAACAGAAAAGTACCATATATCACCAAAACGAGAGCAAGTCGTGATCTTTTAGTAAGAAGAGGGTACCTCAGCGAAAATTCTAGGGTTTTAGCATGATGAGCGGATCAACAATCTAGGGTTTAGAAAGACCACCAACAAAAAGAGGAGGATAAATTGTACCTGCAATTAAAGGATGAAGAAATCAGAAACGACTGATCGAGTAAAAAAAAAGGCTTTTGATAAGGGCACTGCCCATTTTACTTTGGGCTAGCCCAGGACTGGGGCTAGCCCACAATAGAGGAACCCTTACTCATACTAGCCCAAGTTTATACTTGGGGCTAGTCCAGGTTTTTGAAAAAAAACATTGTTCTGAAACCTAGCTTCCCCCCTCAGCCCGACCGGAGCTTTCCCCCCTCAGCCGACCCCCTCCCGCCGGCCGATCTACGCTGTCCTCCTCCTCCTTGTCGATGGCTCCCAAAGTCTCGAAAGAAGCAAGGTAGAAATCATCATTCTCCTTGTGCTATTGTATTTGAAAAATTGTCCAAAAATTATAAGAAATCATCTTGCATGTTGAAAATTTTGAATTATTTTCTTTCAAATGAGGGCATACTAGTCCTTGGCGGAGTCTAGGATGTAGTTTAGACATAGAAGTCGTTTGGAACATGATTTTAGGGCGTACAATGTCGAGACTGCTCGACATTGTCGAGCAGTATCGAGCGGGACTGTAGAATTTCCTACAGTCCCATATAGATTTAGGACTGTAGGAAATTCGACAGTCCTATATATATATATAGGACTGTCGAATTTCCTACAGTCCTAAATCTATATGGGACTGTAGGAAATTCTACAGTCCTAAAAGATTAGGACTGTTGAGAAAACTGCAGTCCTGTATACTTACAGGACTGTAGAAATGGCTACAGTCCTGGGAAAAAATTCACTTATTATGTTAAAATAGAAATTAATTTTTGTCTGTATCTTATAGTCATGCCCCTGGAAAGGACACTGTGGATGAAGAAATGAGAAGACGCCCTACTGCGTCGATGCGTAAGGAACGCACAGTTTCGCAAGGCGTGACTATCCGCGAGGGCGAGGCACGCCCTGAAGTGAGGAAACGTCCATTGACGAAGAAGATTGCCACAAAGAGACGTGCTCCTCCTAGTTCTTCCGGTTCATCTTCCTTCTCCGATGAGGACATGCCAAATATTCCAAATCGGCCTACTGATGGTTCAGGACCTTCTCAGCCTGCAGATAGTCCTGTCGAGAGTCTTCCACAAACTCTCGGAAACCGGCCTACTGATGGTTCGGGACCTTATGAGCAGGCAGAGAGACGAGTCGACACTCGTCCAAACGGTTGCTCTATGTTACCGTCGATCGAAAACCATATTGCATACCAAATATGGAACAATCCGGTAAGTACATTACGTTATGATAAATTTATATATAGTTGTAAGTTCAAAGTTTATTTTACATGGAGGTTTAATTTCATCCAATTGTTGACTTTTCAGGAGAGTGGTCGTTTGTTGACGGTGATCAACCATGGCAAAAAATGCAATACATGGAGGTATGCATTATTGGGAGATGATGTGAAGGCAAAAATTAGTCCCACCGGTCTACAATATTTGGCTAGCTACTCATATACGACGGTAGACAATGCACTGATTTCAGCATTTGTAGAAAGGTGGCATCCAGAGACCAACACTTTCCATCTACCAAATGGGGAGTTGACGATTACCCTCGATGACGTCCATCATATATTGGGACTTAGGGTTGATGGTCGTCCCATGCAGAATCATACTTTTGATGACTCCAGCATCGACTATTACGACAATATTGTGGATCATGTATCAGGGTGTCTGGGAGTTGATTCCACTTGTTTTACTAGTCTTCGAGAATTCAAGAAGTCCTATGGACTTCCTCTAAAATATTTGGAGGAGATATTCGCTGAGACGGCCCCCGAAATTGATAATAGCGATAATGTGGCCCGCGGATATATGCAGTTTATCTTAGGGGCTGTAGGCATTACCGATAAGTCTGGAACGGCCATAAATGCGAAATATCTCATCGATATGGACAACATTGAAACGGTGGACGAAATTTTTTGGGGAAGCGGTATACTGGCATACCTTTACCGCGAGCTTGGTGCGGCATCCCGTGTGGGTTCGAAGACAATTTCCGGATGCCAGACTCTACACCATGTATACATATATCTTTGTCAACTTTTTAAACTATAAATTGAAATTGTGTTGTTTATTTTTGGACTAATATATTTCCGGTAATGTGAAGGCATGGATATACGAGCACTTTCCAACCCTGCAGCGGGCGAAGCTGAGCCAAGGGTATGACGAGAACCTTCCTAGAATGTGCCGCTGGAAGCCGACTAAAGAAGATGCCAAACGTTCTCACACATTGGCCGCTCTACGGCATGCCCTCGAAGATATGACGACAGAAGAGGTGAATATAGACCTAATTTTGTACTTAATTGGTATTAATTTACTACGTTATGCTAAATGACATTATGTTAAATTTTATGTGGTGCATATTATATGGGATCCATACCGTGATTTGCGACAGACTACCCGTCCGTTGCAACCAGTCGCCTTATATCACGGTATTATCAGTTGTCATGAAATCAATGAGGCTTATATGCCGGATAGAGTGCTACGTCAGTTTGGCTACGTCCAAACTGTCCCAAGGCGAACTTTGCAAATGATAACTCCTCCGCGCGGTACAAAACCGCTCAACTATATACCTGCACATTTCAACTGGGTATCGCACTTCTTCACCGAGTGGCAACGCCACGTCATTAGAGATACCGGTCGGCTAGCAGCAGTCAATATGGCGGAGTGCAGCGACGACTACCTCCCCTACTACGCCGGTGTCGGACTACCGACCTTGTTCCAACGCGGAGGGGATATTGTGTGTGTACCGTCAGATCTTCCTCCCAAATCGGTCTTATATACTGCACTGGTCAAGATGGTGAGCCTACTTGTAGAGTTTAAGTTTGATATTTGTCAATGTGGCTAACAATTATTTTCATTCTTCATGAATAGGCAAGGAAAGTTAAGAAGTTGGGAAGAAGCCTCGTCAGTTGCCAGGGTTCCAATTATATGACAATCAATGACGAACTCCAAAATATCGACAACGCTGAAGAATATCCTTTCTTGGATACTAGAGAGCAACGCACGAAGAGGCGCCATGACGTTTGAACAATCATTTAGTTAATTTTGACATTTTGCCCTGTAAACGTTGTAAAAGTTTACATTTTGACCTGTAAACGTTGTAAAAGTTTTATTGAATATGACATTTTGCCTACTTGTGACACTTTGACGATGTTGAGGATTTGAGTTGTAAAACTTTAAACTAGAAATTTGCCTACTTGTGACACATTTAGTTAATTTTGCCATGTTGCGACACTATGAGTTAATTCTGCCTTGTTGTTACTATTTTGATCTGTATACTGGGCATATTGGTCAGTGGGTTAACTGTATATTCAATCCTAGTTTACACTAGGACTGTCAAAATTTGACAGTGGAAAAACTTTTGGACTGTCACAATTTTGACAGTCCTAGCTAGGACTGTCAAAATTGTGACAGTCCTAAAGTTATATATTTCCTCAAAATTGACAGTGAGTAAAGTTTAGGACTGTCACCATTTTGACAATCCTAGTTTACACTAGGACTGTCAAAATTGTGACAGTCCTAAAGTTATATATTTCCTCAAAATTGACAGTGAGTAAAGTTTAGGACTGTCACCATTTTGACAGTCCTAGTTTACACTAGGACTGTCAAAATTGTGACAGTCCTAAAGTTATATATTTCCTCATAATTGACAGTGAGTGAAGTTTAGGACTGTCACAATTTTGACAGTCCTAGTTTACACTAGGACTGTCAAAATTGTGACAGTCCTAAAGTCATGGCAGTTTTCCATAATGACAGTCCTAAGTTATTAGAGAAGATGCGCAATATACAATCAAAATCTTCATAACTCTTTTCATTATAATAGGTACAACATATAGTTCTATATACACTTAAACATACATGGATCAACACAATATACATCTTCACATGGGGCAGTATCAATCGATTAAAATATCAAAGTAGTCGTCCGACATAATTTTTGGATCCTCCATCTTCATCATCTTCTTATAGGCCGCCATTGCATCCATGTAAGGTATCGTCCATGCGATCGCTTCCTCAGGTGCGTGTTTATACCAAAGCGTAGAAGGTGGCGGAATAGGAGAATGAGCGATCAACCTTGGGATGACGAAGTGTTGTCCGACAAGCCCAATGCAACATAGAGTGGATACTCGGTGTTCGGCCGGGGGGGGGCACACATTGGAAAGAAAGTATTGTTAATACCCTATGAGATAATTACAATAGGTAACTTATACCTATTAGAGAAGACGTAAGCAGCAGGCGGGACATCCATGTAATGTTCTGGTCCGGTAACTGTTTCCGTACAAGGTATGCCTGCCAACAAATCTCCAACAATTTCTTCGCCAAGTATCTGGCTATAGAAGGCTAGTCGCGACTCCAACTCCTCGTACAGCTCTGCCCTAACCTGTCGCCATCCTGCTTCCACTGAATAGCCTAATTGTCTTGCTAGTGCATGGTATCCACAGTGGCCATCCGCAGGAACATCATCAATAGTCCAAATGAAGTTCCGTATCTCAGGTAGGAATTTTTCAATGTATAGACTATAAGAAACAGAAAAGTTTTGAACACCCTCCGCCGTGACTGCATCTATCGTTTTCTGTTTCTTCCCCCTTCGAATAGTTAGCTTAGGAGTTCGAATAAGGGACTTCGCCTCCAAACTGCGTTCGACAAGTTCAAATAAGGATGGATCTCTTTTAGTTGACTCCTCCTCCTTCTTTTTGGCTCTACTCTTTCTTGAGTGTGGTCTTCCCTTAGGAGTTCGAACAACGGATGGCTCTTGCAATCGAGTAGTTGCCGGGAGTGCAATCTCTTGGATTTTAAACTCAATGGATCTTCTCTTCGGTTTCGTTGCGCCACACCACCTTGCGTGAAGTAGTTTTACTTGGGGCAACACAAAAAAACCATCTTGCACTTCCACCGCCGGCATTATCGACAGCTGTCGCCAACGTTGATCAACACCGTCTATTGGAATAGGTATAGATTCACGACGGTATTCGTTGATTTTATGTGCACACGGAAGTCCCAGTGAATGTCGATATGAACAACCGCAAACCTCGGGATCATAATCCACCGATTTCGACCTACGAATCTCCTCAAACAATAACCCCAAGGCCTTGTGAGATACCACATGGGTTAAACCATCCAAGAGGTTTTCTTGCTTGTATTCATGCTTTGCAATATTGAGGCTCATCTCAAATGATGCTACAATATCGTTCACCGTGGCAATAGTCATCAAATGAATCGATTGCCAAACAGAGACATAATTACCGACCGATGAGCGTAGATATCTTTTTAAACATGAGTGTGCCCCTTCGACCCGGTTCGTAGTGATCGTGCCATAATGCTTCACCATGTTGGTCCATGCTAACACGAATTGCTCTTTATGTGGTCCTAGCCAAGTATCTTTGATATAAGATATGCATGTCGGGTTGCTTGGCTCCCACTTTTGTTGGAACATGTACCATGCTGCCTCGTAACTGTCTGTAGTACTTGCTCGCCATACAAGACTCCAATCACTGTAGAATTCTTCGAAGCGAAGCATGTCTATTTTACCGTCCACAGTTTCAAATTTTTTCTTGCATTGAGCATGGATATTTCTATTTATATGCCAAGTGCATAGTAGTCTATGCGCATGAGGAAATACAATATCTATAGCATTTATCAACGCATATTCTCTGTCAGTAACAAAAACAGACGGCTCTTTGTAACCTGTGTAAAGGGATTGTAGTTTCCTCAACGCCCATGTGTAATCCTCTACTGTCTCACTCTTCATAAAACAAAAAGCGACTGCAAATATTTTTCCCATACACGTAAACCCGACAACATGCAAAAGAGGCATCTTGAACTTGTTGGTCTTATATGTACAATCAAGGACCAACACGTCTGCGAAGGACCGAGCCATATGTGTGCAATCAGGATGAGCCCAAAACAATGAAAGGAGTTCATCAGTTTGTGGATGTCTTCTATGGTACTCCACGTAGTGATGCTCCCCAAGCAACTTCAATACTTGCTGCATCGCCATTCTTCCTTTCATACTATTGCATTTCGCTCTAGCCAAACTATTATAGATCGTCCTCATGGTAGACTTGTTCCCATCTTGTTTTTGTCGCACAGCAGAAAAAATTTGTTTCGGTGCAACTCCTGAAAGGAACAAGTCTTCAACCAACTTTTTTTCATCCTCCTTCAGACGTGCCACGTAGGCATGACCCGTAAGCGTCCCTGGAATAGGATGATTGTGTCTTCCATTCTTAACTTCGATTATCCACTTCACATCTTCAACTTTTACAATCAACACCTTCAATGGACAACCACATTTTCTCGTCCCAACATTTTTCTTAGGGATTTTTTTTTCAACAACACCCTTTTTTTTATGATCCCTAAACACACCTCCTCTTTCGCATCCAAGCTCAAGATATTTTCGGCCCGGCCGAGATCGGATGGATCTTGCAATGACAATAACTACGTTATGTCGTCTCCCAACTTCTCTACAACACTCTATTGCTTCTTCATGGCTTGCAAATTCAATATCCGTTGTGAAAATATCATCCACATCAACACCAACGGCAGGATGTACCACAATCTCTGAACAAGGTTCCTATAACCAATATAAAAAAATATATAAATTAATAACTTCATCTAAATATCAAGGACTGTCACTATTTTGACAGTCCAATTTTTATATAGGACTGTCATAATTATGACAGTCCTACTTTTAATTAGGACTGTCGAATTTATGACAGTCCTATATTTATATAGGACTGTGTAATATTTGACAGTCCTATATTTATATAGGACTGTCTAATGTTTACAGTCCTAACTCGTGACTGTCAAATTAGGGTTGTCGTTTTACGTACCGAACGTGCTTTGGAACAACCAACTTGTTCTTCGGAACGTCCGGAGTGCATAATTAATGAATTGGACGATCCGACTTCGTCATCGAACATTTTTTCATGCATTGTTCCTACATTAATCAAAAGAAACTAAATCTTTTTCGCACAATTGCAAAACTTATTCAACGTAGCTTGTCGAAGACATACCGTTATAAGTATTTTCCTTGGAGTATCACCAAAGTTAAATACTCCTCCAACCACAACTACCTATTTCCAAATTTAGGTTTGGCCTTGGTGGAATGAGGGTTCTTAAGTCTAGGTGGAATGCCAAAAATAGAAACCCATTCCACTTTTATACTTTGGTGTGGGGCAGCCCCAAGTGTGGCAAACTTGTAATTTTGGGAAATGGACTGTCAAAATTTTGACAGTCCTAACAATTTTTAGGACTGTCATATTTTTGACAGTCCTAACTAGGTTAGGACTGTCAAAATTGTGACAGTCCTTCCTACTTTTAGGACTGTCGATATTTTGACAGTCCTTCCATGTGGTAGGACTGTCAAAATTTCGACAGTCCTGATTATAACAGTGGGCTAGCCCTGAGTAACTTTCATGATGGCAAACTTGTAATTTTTTCTAATTTTTTAATGGGCTAGCCCCGAGTAAATTGTGTAGTGCCCTTATAAATTGCCAAAAAAAATTAGGTCTTTTTTGGGTGGGAAGGTTTGGGTTCGGTGGGGTCATTGCTGATATGCGTTCTATATTACTTGGGGCTGTTATTTAGACCCCAGGAATTTGGACCCGGTCCGATTTTTATACGAACCAACTCGACTTTGGGCACGTAGCCTTGGATCGTCACTAGTAGACTTGACCAAAAAAAATATATATATCTGGGAACCGAGCTTATTTAACCCAAATAAATAAGTTGCTTTCGCTTTTTTTTTTTTTTTTTTTCGAGTTAAATATTTATATTTTTTTTAATTTTTTATCAATTTTATGTTTTGGTCTCTTCGAAACTTTTCATTTTTCATTTTTATATACATATTTATATTATATTTAATTTTTTCTTCATAATTTTGTCTTTTTTAATTTTTTTTTAAACTGGTGATGAGACTAGATAGATATGAAAAAAAAAAATAGTTAAAATTATTATGCATCAAATTTTATTTTAATGATATTAAACAAGTTTATGAAATCACATAACAAAACATCTAATTATTTATAGAATTTTGATTTAGCTAACTTTATTTAAAAAAATTTAAGATTTATTTTATATTTGAGAATGATCCTCTCTTTTTCTTTTTCTTTTTTCATTCGTCTTTGCAGAAGTTGTTTTGTCTGTGGTACTAAAAGACGTCTACAATATAATTTATTTTGAAGTTCTTGGGAATACCTTTTTTTTTTTTTTTTTTGTATTGCATGATAATCTCATCTAAATCCGACCAACTAACTTGATCTCTTGGACATAGCTTTTATTTCTTGGAATGATTATTTTAGTTTTAAAAAATACAATCACCCGTTCTTGCTCATTTATATGCTCGTAATATACTTTTTATTTTCAATTCTTGTAATTTTATATGCTCACATATGACCCATAACTTATTTATGAACTTCGATTCATGGTGAGAATAATGTTACTGTTTCAAATCGGATCCACCTAAATCAGAATTGAATGATGAGGAAGCAGCAAATAACATAGACATATGCGTTTCCTTAAAGTTTAGGGGGGAAAATTTCTGAAATAATCGATTATAAAAGTTAAAAAGTCAGAGTTATATAGTTTTAGGATCTAGATTAATATTCGAAATTTAAGTTATGTTTTCATACTAACCAAAAGAGAATTTGGATCTTATTATGATGGATTGGAGATGACGGTCCTAAATGAATTTTTTTTTTAATATTATACAAACGTTTAAAATATATATTATTTATACCGACTACTACTAAATTTTTGACTTTTTACATTGGATATTCCTATTTTTAAACTAATTACACTGACTACCCCTTCCTTTAGAAAAAAGAAGAAGGAATAATTAGTGTTATAACTTTTCGTTTTTATCTTAAAGTAGGGGTACCCCGTGTAATAAACATAAAACATAGGGGTGGTCAGTATAATTAGTTTAGAAATAGGGGTACCCCGTGTAATAAGTCTAAAATTTAGAAATAGTTAGTGTAAATAATCATTAAAAACTAAACGCAACTTTAGAATACTACGAAGACTTAAGCAAAATTTAACTTTCCAAATAAGTCGTAAGTATAAAAAAAAATTGGACAATATAAAGATCTAAAAAATATTAGATATTAGGAAAATGATATTTGGTCCGCGGTTCTGGAACGCCGACCAGATCGCGGACCACGTGACATATCCCCATTGTCCCTCCCTATTTGCTTGGGCTCACCACTGAAAATAAGACCAATGGAGAACTACCACGTGGCTCGCGGTCTGGTTGGTCGTCCAGAACCGCGGACCACGTGACATATCTCCATTGTCCCTCCCTATTTGCTTGGGCTCAACGCCGAAAATAGGACCAATGGAGAACTACCACGTGGCCCGCGGTCTGATTGGCCATCCAGAACCGCGGGCCACATAGTGTTGTCGGTTTTTTTTTTTTGACTCGGGACTCGACTTAATGTTAGGGACTTTGTGCACACTGCACATTTGGGTCCACTGTCCTCCAATTTCCACCGTTTTATAAATGGAAGAAATAATATGCCTCTGTGGCTCGATTAACTAATCTTCTGCTATCCAGTCAGGATCTTATACCTCTTTTCGATAACCAAAAGGGCTACTCGAGTTCGGTACATAGTGTTGCGGTAGATAATATTCTTGATCCTAGACACTAAATAACCCTAAAAAGTTAAATGGAAGATATTTTAAGTTATAAATAAGTCCAAGTTTTGCTGTTGTAAATATCTTATCCCTTCCCCTCCCAGCAGCTTCCAAAGTGAGAGAGAGAGAGAGAGGGAGAGGGAGGGAGCAATGGCTCATGCAGCAGTAGTTGGTGGAGCCTTTCCAGTAATGTCGTCTTCTTCTTCTTCTTCTTCTTCTTCTTCTGCTACCAACTCCAACCTTCTCCGCCGGCGGCTCTGCGCTGCTAGGAAAGGTGGTCGAGGAGGCATTAATATTTCAGCTTCTACTACCACCACCGCCACAATTAGTGCCGCTCTTTCGGCGACAAACAAGGAACATGTTCTCAAGAGCTTCCACCACCAAAGAGCTCTCAAGGTCTCTCCTCTCCTGCATGCCAATCCACACCCCCCCAATCATTTCCTTCCTTCTTGTATTAGGGACGGGTTGCCTCATAGTTACGATGATAAATTATCCACCGACGGTGTTGACTTTACGCACGCGCTGTGTTGTATGACATTTGGGCCCACTGTCCCACACCTTCCCGCGGTTTGATTTCGAGACGTCCGCCCAGCCAGTATACCTCACTGGCCACAAGAGCAAGTTGAGTTCGGTACCGACGGTTACCATATGTCAAGTGTTTAGTCTCATTTACGCGGAGTTTCGTATTCCATCAACCAACAACGGTGGTGTATGGAATATAAATTTATACTTAGGGGGTTTTGAGCCGGAAGTGTTTAGAGAAATCATGCTTGGTAATTTATTTGAGTCATTGGTTTTGTAATGTAATTTTGGGCAGCTTTATAAACATCCCAAATCGGTGGGTTTCGGTTGGTTTCTATTATTTTCTTCCATTTATACCCTCAAGAGGGGAAAAAAAACAAAAACATAATTACAACTAGTACCTAAACTAAGTACCTAAAATAGTCTAATATCATATTTCCTCTTTCTCGTCTTTGATTTGCTCGTCCTTGCTTTGGTCGTGAATTTCTAATCACATAACATCAAATTGAGAGTGGCTATATTTTCTGGATGTAATCTGAAAATAGGCAATGATTCTTGCTTTGGGAGGGCTTTTTTATATATGGACATATAGGTAATTTTATTCTCTTAAAAACTTCCAGAACGTTTGATAATGAATTAACAAGCATGTACTGGTTTGAAAATCGTTACTTAAAACCAACCGAACTACTCGTAATTGCTCATAACTAGTACCTTAAAAACACCTTATAACCAAGCAGACCTTTAGTTGAAAAACTCCACCACCGGTTACAAAAGCTGTTACAAAAGACACATATGTACCAAGGGATGTTGTGCATGCACACACAGTTGGTTATTATTTGGGTGTGTGTCAATCTCTACTCTATATAAGGAGGCTTGAAAACGGCTCAAAATGAGCCGTCTAAGCCGTATGTATATTCCTATGTAATTAAAAATAAATAATTATAACTAATTGGTTAACTACCTAATATTATGTAACTATAGTCAAACATCTCTAACCCATGTGATTAAGGTGGAAGACATTCTCTTTGGCTAGGTGGGTTCGATTCCACGAGGCTTTGTTATTCATAATAAATTCTAATTAAAAAAAATATTTCAACAATTTTTTTTACGTGCGTGCACGTGCACGTTACTAGTCATCTGTAACCACCATACCCACTTGCTATGTATATGAGATAGTATCAGCCTCATGTTGCTTACCTTTTTTCTGGGCGGATATCTGGATTTTATTCTGCGGTACTTTTTCTTTCTGCAATTTTGCTTAAAACGCTTGCATGACTTGCGTGAAGTTTTCTTGTCAGTGTTGTGTCATGCCGATTTATGTTATCTGGGAAGCACAAACACTCCTAAATGGAGTCATGTCCATGTCACGTTTGTTCCATGTAACAGAAACCTGGTAACGCATTATGAACATGGTGACACAGACACTATAAGGAGATTCTAAGTGAACTGGTAAATGCATGGTTCTTAAGACATGGGAAGGTTCTATCAAATACTGACTGTCATAGTGACACTTCTCCTTAGTGTCAGTGTGATTGAAACCTCCTCTTTATGCTTCCTGGATTTTTTTTTTTTTTTTCGCCAAAGTGATTTTATGCTTCCATTTTTGACAGATCATCTCAGGACTTCAGAATTTTGACAAGGACAATGTTGCATCTGTTGTTACTGCTGCAGACAAGGTATGTGTTTCCTCGTCATATAGGGTTTTGCTAGTTCCTGAACCATTAAACTCTCCTTGAACCGAGATAATTTTCACTTAATTTAACATTGGCTTGTCTGTTCCCTGTCCGTACAACATCCCCATGCTAATAAAAAAAGTTTATGTAATAAACTGTCAATTCAAAACTTGGAAGTATAATACATCTCGCTTTTGCTTGGAGTCACAAAATTGTTCCAATTTTACCTTGTTTTAGCTCACATAGCATGGCTATCACTTGTGGGATTGTCATTCCTTTACTCTTTGGCGTAATGTCTCATAGAGGTGAATACAATTTCCTATAGTAAATTATATCTTTTAACCTCTTCATCTGGACTCTTTATAGTCTAGAGGAACTAAGTGGGTGCTCCTTGGTTGCATGAGTTTAAACTTCCTAGATTTTATGGCATTGCCCTCTCGTCATGCTTATAGCTATCTTGACTTAAGATTTGGCACCAACATAGAGTCTTGACACCGGTCATAAAACTGTGTCAATTTTTGTATCAAGCTTTCTCATGCTCCATAGTCAACCCAATTCTGATGGGAGAAGGCTTGGATGATGACAATGAAAATAGCTATCTCTTCCCGGATAAGTCTAGATCATTACATTGGAATGTAATATCATGATTTCATCCCATCTTTTTTAATTTGCTTCCACTTCATTTGTACAGCTTAGCTTTATGTTTGTTCAATTACAATGACAGGGAGGTGCTACTCATGTCGATATAGCTTGTGATCCAGAGTTGGTAAAGCTTGCTGTGAACATAACCTCTCTTCCGGTATACTCTCTCCACTGCAGACAACTCCTGATTATTTTATATGTTGCAATTCTCATCAGTATCTCTCTTTAACATCTCATATTTCATATCTTGCTAACTCAGATTATACATGATCCTTAGTTGTGCACATCTTTTTTTCTTTTCCGTGAGAGGAATCACTTTCCTATTATAAGATATCAATATATATTCCCATTTTTCTACTTGTTAAGTTCCTTAATATGGAAAATAAATTCCTAATTACTGAATGTACAAGACAGAAGCATTATTCAAAATAATTAAATTTATTTATAATTCAAAGTTCATCGCTGTAATTATGATTTTGGCAGATATGTGTCTCCTCTGTAGATCCGGTGACATTCCTTCCTGCAGTGGATGCAGGCGCTAAGATGGTTAGATCCACATACCTGTAGAAATTGGAAATTATATACTTTATAAGCCCTTGAAAGTCCCGGGTAGTTGATGTTGAGTTGATTACGAGTTACATTTATGCATATGCAGGTAGAAATTGGAAATTATGATTCCTTTTATGAGATGGGCAAACAATTTTCGCCAGAACAGGTATTACTGCAGTTAACCTGATATGGGAGCCAACAAATTTTTTTGTGTGCTCATGCCGCTTGACCAGACATTTTTCTGCATCATTTCCTTTAGTCATACGAATCTATGTTTGTTTCTGAAATGATGAATTGAGTTCCCAAGGGTTCTAATTCTAAGACTCTACTTGTAGTTATTTTACATTTTACATATTGCTCGTCTTTTGCTTTAGATTGCAAAAGGGGCAATTTTCTATTTGCAGCTTCTTTGATTTGCAGAGAAGGAATACTCTTTAGGTTTTCCAGTGTATTACATTTCTAATTGGTCGTACCTGGTTGTGTACAAGCGAATGCCATGTCTGATACTAATATCTAATGCTTTTGATTACTATGGTTTCCTCTATGCACAAGGACCTGCCCCAAGATTACACGATTTGGTTTTGTTTCTATATCGTCAAGTCAGGTCAAGGATGTCGCTTAAGTTTTGTTTTGCTGTCATATTATATTTTTAGTCTGAAATATGCTAGACTTAAGTTAACTAAGCTTCATAATAAGTTTCTAGGATATTTTTACCCATTTCTTGATAAGTTTAAAATGCCTATCAATTTCTTAAATGCAATACTATGTTTTATATTCCTAAGTCCTCTTACAATAGCCTTTATTGCTGAATTTCCTTTTGTATTCATAAATTAGAAGATCTTGTTTTGTTTTGTTTTTTTACTTTTGGTATATATACTTTGGTGTTTTTCAGATACTAAAGTTGACACAAGAGACGAGGAAATTTCTTCCATTTATCGCGCTATCAGTCACTGTGCCTCATACACTAAATCTACAAGATCAGGTAGTCGATTTGAAATGTTCGTCAAAAGATATTTCTAGAGTCCTGGGAAAATTCCTTTCTTATTTCTCTGGTGGCAAACTAGGTGAAGCTGGCCGAGGTGCTGGAACAGGAAGGTGTTGATGTCATTCAAACGGAAGGAGGAAAATGCTCTAATCCTTCAAAACCCGGCGTTCTTGGCTTGATTGAAAAGGTAATAGTAGTTTTTGCGCATTTACTTATTTGCATTTTGTTATATTTCGATGCCTGAAGTTTATAGTCCAATACAGCCTTTCATAAGTATATCCTTTAAATTCATGTTTCACAAAATCCCTTCCATTTCAGTTATTCCCTATAAATATATATATCCGCACTGCATGCACGCTAATCTGAATAACAAAATTCATAATGGATCACATGACAGAACAGAGATTGCCGTAAAAAATCTAGTTACTATTTAGTTCTTAGATACAATTTCTTTACAAAGTTGCTTAGTTTACATCCGCATTACAATTGTACATTCAGAACTCGATACTAAAAAGTTATCAAACATGAGTTACAAAAATTGAATTGCAGGAGTGAGCTATACAACATAGCAATACGAAATCCGGTATATTTTCAATTTGTTAAGATTAAAGCGATTTGTAGAACTTGAGAAGCAAGATAGTGCAGTAATGCGGGTCATTATCTATGAATCTTCTTTCTCTACCTTAGTATCATAGGTAAACAAACATATGGCTTCTGTGTTCCTGCGATTATCTTTCCATAGTACGGTTTATGACTTAAATGGTTTTAGTATGGTTTATGACTTTAATGGTTTTCTCCGAAGAACCAACTTGCCTGAAAGATATCAGATGGGTTCATGCCAGCATCTGAATATCACAAGATGCGATCCTCAACTTCCTGCCATAGCCCCCACACGACAACCCAGGTATTGCAGTGGCACGTCAGATGACACTGCATTATCAAGTTCCTGCAGTTTGCAGCATAATTGCGTAAGTTGCACTACATAAGGCAAAGTGATTTTGGTATAGTAATAGAGCTGCAACTGGACAATTGAAATTGCTGGCAAAATACATCAAGTCAAATAAATCCCCATCAAGTTATCTAAACATATCGTGAATAATGTTTGAATTAGCACATTGTCCCAACAATACAATGACATGGACTGACCGGCCATCAAAATACCAACAAATTATCCAAATCCCCGTTATTATAACCAGCATTGTACCCTATAGGATGGCCCTTCGTTTCACGATGACGAGAGGAGTAGACCTGAGCCGGTAATGACAACTGGGATTTAGATCTATGTTATTTCGTTACAATCAATACTTATTCAAGTTCATTACAATGGCTTGCAAATTGCAGTTATTCAATGCTAAATATGTTTATTCATTGTTTAGCCATCTGTATTAATGATTATTACTTGTGACTTGTATAGGCGACACCGACACTAGCTGCTGCATATGCTATTTCACGAGCAGTGAAGATCCCTGTTATGTGCTCCTCTGGACTTAGTGCTGTTACAGCACCAATGGCAATAACAGCAGGAGCGGCTGGTGTGGTATGTACTACTATCATCCCAAGATAGCTCTAGTTTACCTTATGAATCTGAGTAATGCCCATTAAAATTAAAATTGGTTCGAGTAATTAGACAGGTAGTACAGGTATATGAAATTAACACGTCAACGCTAACCCCAACATTTGTATGTGAATGCAGGGTATCGGTTCAGCAGTGAACAAGCTCAACGATATCGTTGCAATGATAGCAGAGGTTAGAAGTATCGCCGACTCGTTAGGCCTCTCTACCACACATCATACCCAGTTTGAAGATTTGGGAACTGTCAGAATATAGTGAATTTGTCTCTCTTGAGTTCAGAACTGAAATTTCGCTCTTTCTGTATGCTATTTGATAACTTAATGCGTCTTTGTCGAGGAAAGAGTGAAATAGGCACGGGGCACTTCATCTTAAGAAAATAAAGCCCTTTGCAGAGCCCTATAAAACAGTGAAATATATCCCCAGGCTCCGAGCTTTAGAAATAGTATGCAACCAAGTGGATCGGATCAAAAGCACTGATATGTGAAATTGTTTAGTTTGGTTTTTTTCTTTTTCTTTTTTCCCAGATTCTTTCTGTTGCCAAAGTGAAAGAAATCTATATTTATTTTCTGAAAAACATTTCAGCTTGTCATAGCCTTTCATCTATCAGTAATTAACAAGATATAGGCCTTCAAAAGCAGCTTGGACTTTCTAGTTTATTTTTGTAGCATCTTGATATGCCAACAGAAATATACTACTTATTCTTGTAACTTCTGATAATGCTTATGGGGCAGTTTGGATTGTAGTTTGGGGGTTGTAGTTACGGTGCAGAGCTGTAGCTGGCGCTCTTCAATAAACGAGCATAAAGCCCTTCAATAATATCTTTCATCTCTTGCTACTAAACCATGATTCCACAAGATGTCATAGCGTTACATATTGCTAAGCTTAATTGCCATTTGGTTCGCGGATATAGAGAGCAGAAGCAACTAAAATTGGAATTCTTGTTCATTTCACATGTTTGGTTAAAGAGTTTGCGGACAAAATTTACCGCAATTTGATATAAACAGTAAAATTTTATTTATCAGATTGAAGTTTTTTTTCTTCGAAGCAGCAGAAGTGGAAAATCTCCACTTCCACTTCTCGCGTGTTTGGCTAAAAGACCAACTTCTTTTCTACTTCAACAATTTTTTTTTTTTTTTTACTATTTATGTCATTTCAACAAAAAATTATATTTTTTTTACACTTTTCAAAAATTAACCAAACATCAAACTTTAAGATTTGTCAATTCTAACATGCACTTTTTTAAAGCACCCAAACGAAAACAAAAATTTACTTCGTTTCATTTCACTGCAATACTACGCAATGTCTCTTTTTATAATTTTTATTTCGTTTCACTTCGTCCAACCAAATATAATTGCCTCACTAAGCTCGTTTCAGATTGCTTATCATGGCTGCTTTGCTTTTGCTTTTCATAAGAATTCTCAAAAAGCAACAAGATCTTATCAATTTTTTTTTTTTTTTTGAAAGTACTTTTATTTTGGGATAGTTTTTGAAAAGCAACGACAATTATTAACCAGGCCTAAAATATACAATATTGGCACCTTTTTCATCAAATTTACAAAATCATTTTGCAGAGTCCAGGTCTCTGCCCAACAGGAAGTGTGCATAATTCCAGAGTCAAAAAGAGAGATCAGCTATTATAACGTTTTAAAAAATAATAATAATCTATTTATATATAATTGTAAAAAAAGTGAGGAGTTTGGTGTATTTACAGGGAGGAGGAGCACTCGCCAACTGAGTTGGCGGGACCCAGAGTTCGAGAGGAACTCGCCAACTCAGTTGGCGGGCTCTGGGCAGCTCGCCAACTCAGTTGGCGGGCCCCTATCCTCCCCTCCCCCGACGTCTCGGAGACCGCCCCTGACGCCTCGGAGACCCCCCACCCTGACTCCTCCACTTCTCGGAGAACCCCCCCCCTCCCCTCAACTTTTCCCCCTCCCCTCCCTATAACTACCTCCCAACTCCTCCTCCTTCTCCTCCTCCTACTCACAGCATTCTCCTCCTCCTGCTCGTCCTCCTCACACCACTCTTCCTCATAGCAATCCCCCTTCATCATATAATCTACATTTTTGGAGATGGCTAACCACAATGACGGTCGTATTCCTGGTGGACCGACTACCCAGTTTATTATTAAGCAACGTGAAGACCACATTTCTAGTCGGATATTTACTAGCGAGGTAATTTTTGAAATTATAAGTTTCCAAGTTAAGTAATTTACACACAAAATATAATGCATATGTTTTTTATAGCTATACGACCATGATCTTGGTTTACGAACCCGGATTCATGTACATTGGCGGACCGAAAGAAATTATCGTACATGGGAGCTAAATTCAGTCCAAAAGGCTTTGGTGGAATCCTTTGGATTCCACTATATAGATCGTGTTAGATATTTAATCCACGATCTTCATTTAGTTGTAAGTCTTGCGGAGCGTTGGTGGCCTGAACGCAACACTTTCCAACTCCCATTCGGCGAGATGACGATCACCCTATTTGATGTGGCAAATATACTAGGGTTACCTATTAAAGTTGACGCTATATATTTTGATCCGCACTTAAAGGGATCTGATCTGATAAGGAGGTATCTCGGTGTTAGCTCTCCATCTGGTATAAAAGACGGCAATTTTGTGAAGTTTACATGGCTTCGTGGCAACTTCATGGACCTACATCACACTATTGACGGGGTGGTTGATGTAGATGAAATGCAGGTATGTATTTTTATTAGTAATATTTGTTTATGACTTAATTTAGTGTCTATATAACACTTAATATTTTCAGGTCATTCGTTGCACTAGAGCGTATTTGCTCTGTTTATGTGGTGCAATTCTATTTTCCGATGCATCAGAAAATATGGTAAATGTGCAGCTTCTACTATTCTTGGATAATTTGACAAAACCTACTCAGCATGCGTGGGGAGCTGCTACTATTGCCTTTTTATACGCCAATATGACATAATTTGTGAGATCCAATCGCAAGAGTATTTGTGGATGTATTTCATTGATTCAGGTATGAATGAAAGACCTAAAAAAGTTAGAGTAATTTTATACGCAAATTTTGTTTGTACTAATGTCATATTTTTGTTTTATAGTTCTGGTCCTACGAGCACTTCTATATTGGTAGGCTTGTTACTAGCATTCTCAGTGATGTTGGAGTATTTTCAGTTGTTATGCGATGGCCCACAGATGTAGTGGATTATCAACACTACCAATACAGGAGTGTATCACTTTATCGTAGCCAATTTGATACACTGCAGTATCATGAGGTAATTTTTAAATATCTAATAAATATCTTTAAATTATTTCAGTTTTGATCGTAGATAAACATCACATCTATTTGATACAATATCTTTAAATAGGTTACCTGGTTACCTTACTCATGTGAAGATGATGCTCCAGAAATCAAGAGGACATCATATTCGTTTACTTTACACAGATCTCATATTATATATGATCAGTTCACCATGTACCATCCGGCAGATCGTGTTCTTCGACAATTCAGAATGAGCCCAATAATTTCCGATGATCCACCGACAGTCGGTTATGAGGCGACAAATGCATTACAACGAATCATTGGTCTCGTTGCTGACTGGAATAATCGGTTCGAGAATTATAGTGTTGTCACGACCCGCACCCGGAAATTCGGGCACGAGTGCGTGGGTACGTCCAGCCTACGCCGCAGAGTCGGCGGTAGTACGCTGTCTAGGTCAAATCCATATTTACTAAACTAGCTCATTCACAAATAACATAAGCAAGATATAATAAGAACAGAAACTTAAGATTGCAACTGAAATAATACGACAACAGATTCAAATGTTTTAGTACAGAAATTCAGAATGAAATCGGGGACAAACCCGATTAATAAGATAAGAACAGAAATAAAAGATAGCTACTATTAGCTACTCTGCAGCAGGGGTCTCCTGGGTGGGTTCTGGCTCCTCATAGGTATCATCAGTCCCCTCATAGGGACCATAATAAGTAGGGGCAAGATCCTCATCATCGCCTGAATCAACAGATCCAGTCAGGAAAGGAGCAAAGTACACAGTGCACAACAAGATTAAACTAAATATTTATGACAATTAAATATGAATATCATGTTGGGGACGGCATACAAGAACATCAATATCTCAGAGTTAAATGCTGTAAACAGGAATATGAGAAAACAGAAATAAATGAAACAGGAAATAAAACTACAACAGTCAGCAAGATATATAACATGACCAGAAACTATCTGTGTGAACCTGTGTTTGTTTTAGAATACATAGTTGGCATGTAGGGATTTATAAGGTTAATCCGGCCGTCATAAACGGCTATTAAACAGGAATAATCGAGATCCGGCTGAGGTACAGTCGCGTACCAACAGCTATTAAACATGACAAGGGGAAGGGTAAACTACATGCCTTCTAGTATTCTCCCACCCGACATGAAAAACAAGACATAAACTCCACTATTCAAGACATGAAATCCAGCATTTCTAACACTAGGTGTAATCATCAAGGGTACTAGTAAAGCAGGAAATTAATTATCACAATATAAAGATTTAACTTGAAGTGCAGGTACTTGCCTGTTGTTTGGATCTGATTAATATTGGCTCTCGAGGAAAAATTCCAGAGATGAGTCCAAAAGCTGAAATAGACATTACCATCACGCTCAAAAGATGTCAAATAGCTAGAAACGCCTGTCCTTGGGTCCAATTTGGAGACAAGGGCAAAAACGGCAGTTTCGGGTCAAAACGGGGTCCGCCGGTGGGCCCGCTTTGCACCGAAAAACGTGTCCGGGTCAAAGGTCTCCAAATTCACCAAACTTAGTGTCAACAGGTCAGGAACGCTGATACGAACCCAACGAAACTTCCAGATTTGGATTCCGATGAGCCGAACACAAAATCGTCCGTCGAGCGGGGCCTGTGGGGCCCACGACACGCGATTTCGTCAACGTTCTCAGAATCGAACCAAACTTGACCCACAGGACCAGCATATCGCTACGAGTCCGATGGCGCAAGTTTCGTCTCGATCCGACGAGTGTACAAGAAGTTAGGGCGAATTGCAGAAAAGTCGGATACGGGACGATGTCCGCGGATACGCGTTGATTCCGGTGTGCACGCACACCCGAATCAGCTTCTGCGAAAACTCATACGTCCGTATCGACGATGCGCACGTATCTGTGAAGACCGCACGCGACCAAGTCGTCCCGTTTGGCGGGGCGTACTCAGTTCCGGGGTGAAACAGGGTCTGGTTTTTCCTGTTTTTGGATCGCGGTGTGCGATCACCACAGGACGCGATGCCCCGAACGGTTTGTCCGGACACCGAGAGGGTCATACAGGCTTCGCGTAGAAATTTACAGAATCGAAAACGGAGATACAGGGTGCAAGATACGAGTACCTGAACCTGCTCTGAAAATCCAGAAATTTCCGTGTCCGTGTCGTGTCCGACACGACACGAAGAATAGGGAAAGCTAGGGTTAGGGTTCTGCGGGTTTCCTGGCCGTGGATGGCGGGGACCGGCCGGAGGTGCGCCGGCGAGGGCGGGGGACGGTTCGCCGAGGGGAGCTGGGGCGGTGGCTGGTGGCGGCGGAGCCGACGGGCGGCGGCCGAAGCTGCTGGCTGCCGCTGCTGCTGCTGGCCTCCGCTGCTGCTGGACGCCGGGGCGGTGGGGGGAGAGGAGGAGAGGGGAGGGCGGCGCTGGCGGTGCGGGCGGAGCTGGGCGGTCGGCGAGGCGGTCGGCGAGGCGGTCGGCGAGGAGCGGTGCCGGGCTAGGGCTAGGGTTACGGTGAGGGAGGTGGCCGGAGGGGAGAGATTGGGGGGTTTAAATAGGTGGGCCGAGGTGGGGGGTTGGCCGGGAGAGGCGGCGGCGAGGTCGGCTACGTGGCGCGGGGTGCGGGCGAGGTGGCCGGCGGAGGCGCCGCGTGGCCGGCCGGTTCGGTGGCTGACCGGATCTCGCGGGGATGTGGGGAAGGAGGGTGGCCGGGTTCGGGTTCGCGGGCGGGTCGGGTCTGGCCAACCCGACCCGATAAGAGTGGGCTGGGCTGGGCCGGAGGCTAACGGGCTCGGCCCACTGGGCCGGGCCCAAGGAGAAAATAATAATAATAATAATAATAATAATAATAATAATAATAATTTAAAAATAGTTAATTAAATAATTAATTAAAAATTGTTTTTAGGCATTTAAAAATAGGTCTGAGGCCCAGAAAAATCCAGAAAAAATTACCCTAAGTCCAGTTTTCCATTTACACCCAAAAATATTATTTTCATGATATTTCAATATTATTTATTGCCAATTAAAAATTATTTATTAATTGAAAACCTTGATTTTAATTTCAGAAAATTCCCAGAAAATTCCAGAAAATTAGAAAAAATCCAAGATTTAATAATTTAAAAATTCAGGGGGTTTACAACCTACCCAACTTACAAAAATTTTGTCCTCAAAATTTAAGAATAACAAGGCACAAAGGAAAGGCCGAGAAATAAAATATACCTCAGGGTTCAAAAAGATAGGGGTATCGCTCTCTAATCTCGTCTTCTCGCTCCCAGGTGGATTCGTCGGGAGAATGGTGCTTCCAAGCTACGCAAACCAGGGAAATGACCTGGTTCCGTAGAACTTTCTCCGATCGATCCAGTATCTCCACGGGTTGCTCTTGGTAAGTCAGACTTGGGCCTACTTCGAGCTCTGAGTGATCCAAAATGTGGCTGGGGTCTGACACGTACTTTCTCAGCTGCGACACGTGGAAGACGTTATGGACTCCATCCAGAGAGGGTGGCAATGCCAGTCGGTATGCCACTTCTCCGATTTTCTCCTGAATGCCAAAAGGTCCAATAAATCTTGGGCTGAGTTTTCCACTCCTTCCGAACCTAATGGTGCCACGTGTCGGGGAAATCTTTAAGAATACCAGCTCTCCAACCTTTAATAAAGTCATAATCAAGTCTTAGTTCCATAATCAAAATGTTTAAATTGACTTGAATTTCATAAATTTAATTACCTCAAATTCCAAGGGACTTCGGTGGCTATTTGCCCAATGTCGTTGCCTGTCTTGAGCCACTCGAAGTCTGTCCCTTATTTGCTTTATCTTCTCAGCTGAATCGATCACCATCTCTGGTCCCAGCAGGGCTCTTTCTCCAACGTCGTCCCATGATAGCGGGGTACAACATCTTCGTCCATACAGAGCTTCAAATGGAGTCATCTCAATACTTGCTTGGTAACTGTTATTATAAGAGAACTCCACAAGATGTAGATAGTCTTCCCAGGATCCTCCAAAATCTAGAACACATGTACGGAGCATATCTTCAAGTGTCTGGATGGTACGTTCCGATTGTCCATCGGTTTGGGGATGATAAGCTGTGCTGAATTTGAGTTGCGTCCCCAAGCTAGCTTGTAAACTCTTCCAGAAGTGAGAGGTGAATCTTGAATCTCGGTCGGAGACAATACTTACTGGAACTCCATGCAGCCTGACAATGTGTCTGATATATAAATCTGCCAGCTTCTCTGTAGATAGCCCTACTTTGAAGGGTAGAAAATGTGCAGACTTGGTCAGTCTATCTACTATCACCCAGATTGCATCCTTTCCATTCGGTGTCCTTGGAAGTCCGGAAACAAAATCCATTGTGATATGTTCCCACTTCCACTCCGGAATAGGCAGTGGTTGAAGCAATCCTCCAGGTCTTTGTCTTTCTGCCTTGACTTGCTGGCACACTAAACAACGAGATATGAACCTGGCTACTTCTCTTTTCATGCCATGCCACCAAACATGCGTCCTCAGGTCCTTGTACATCTTGTTGGCTCCTGGGTGTATAGAGTATTGCGATCTGTGCGCCTCTTGCATAATTTCTTCCCTTATGTCTCCTTGAGGTACACATAATCTATCGCCATGCCTCAGTGATCCATCTTCATTAATTATGAAATCTTCCACTAATCCAGCTTGCACTTGTCCTCGAAGGCTTCGCAGGCCTTCGTCTTGAAACTGAGTCTCCTTGATCTTGTCTATTAAAGTAGACTGAATCTGCAAGTTCATCATTTGGCCTTATTTTCCTGGGATAATTACTTCAATACCTAAACTTTCCAAGTCCTCTAGCAGGTGTCTGTCCATACTCAAGTACATCGTCATAGGATATCTGCTTAGAGCATCAGCAACTACATTGGCCTTCCCAGGATGATATTGGAGGGTGATATCAAAGTCTTTCATTAGTTCCAGCCACCTTCTTTGCCTCATGTTCAGCTCTTTCTGAGTGAAAATATATTTTAGACTTTTATGGTCCGTAAATATTTCCACCCTTTCTCCATAAAGATAATGCTTCCATAGCTTAAGAGCAAAAATGACAGCTGCCAATTCTAAATCATGAGTTGGATAGTTTTTTTCATGAGGTCGAAGCTGTCTAGAGGCATATGCTATTACTTTCTTGTTCTGCTCCAAGACACAACCTAGACCTTTTCCAGAAGCATCACTATAAATAGCGAAACCTCCGGTTCCAGAAGGTAAGGTCAGAATAGGGGCAGTAGTCAGCCTTTTCTTCAATTCCTCAAAAGCATGCTGACATTCATCAGTCCAGGTGAACTCTTCATCCTTCCTTGTTAATTTTGTCATGGGCTCAGCAATTCTTGCAAAGTCCTTCACAAACTTTCGATAGTAGCCAGCTAGTCCCAGGAAGCTTCTAATCTCTGCTACAGAGTCTGGAGTGGGCCAGGATTCTACTGCCGCTATCTTCTTAGGATCTACTGCTATTCCATCTCCAGTCACAACATGTCCCAAGAATTCTACTTTGTCTAGGAAGAAAGCACATTTAGATAATTTTCCATAAAGTTTTTCCTTCCTCAAAGTCTCCAATGCTAACCTCAAATGTTCTTCATGTTCTTCGGGGGTCTTGGAGTAGATCAAAATATCATCAATGAAGACCACTACAAATTTGTCTAGGTATGGCTGGAAAACTCTGTTCATTAAGTTCATAAAAACTGCTGGAACATTCGTCAACCCGAACGGCATTACTAAAAATTCGTAGTGTCCGTTCCGGGTATTGAAAGCAGTTTTAGGGATGTCTTCCTTTCTCACCCTTACTTGGTGGTATCCAGACCTCAAATCAATCTTTGAAAATACCCGAGCTCCACTCAACTGATCAAATAGGTCATCTATCCTGGGCAGGGGATACTTATTCTTAATTGTTAAGGCATTCAATGCCCTATAGTCAATACACATTCGGGATATTCCGTCCTTCTTGGGCACAAATAATACTGGAGCTCCCCAGGGTGAGACACTGGACCTAATGAAACATTTGTCTTCTAGTTCTTTGATTTGCTCATTTAGTTCTATTATCTCCTTCTTGTTGATTCTGTAGGGATTTTGAGATACTGGTGCTGCTCCTGGCACTAAGTCAATGGAGAATTCAACTTCTCGGTCTGGGGGTAAGCTTGGGAGATCTTCAGGGAAGACATCAAGATATTCAGAGATGATAGGTAGTGGCACTTCTTCTGTTACTAGGGCTCCACAAATTTTGTTATTACCCATTTCTCTAGAACCTCTAGCAAATTCAAATTCTGGCTTGTCAGGGGGCCTGAAGATTACACTACCTCTGTGGCAGTCTATAGTGGCATGATGTTGACTTAACCAATCCATACCCAGTATAATATCAAAACTGGGCACTAGCATTACAAGTAGCCTAGCATACAGTTCTCTTCCACACAATGTAATAGGATAATTGTTACAGGCATCACTAACCGGGATGATTCCTCCACCGGTAATGATCTTATAACAATTCCTAAGGGGTTTAGTGATTAAGCTATGCTTCATAAGGAAATCTACTGACATGAATGAATATGAAGCTCCAGAGTCAAATAAAGTAATAGCTGATATTGAATTTATAAGCACAGAACCTGCGATCACGTCTGCTGTGGCTTCAGCTTCTTCCAGAGTCATTACATAAGCACGGCCTTGCTGCGGTGCACCCCTCTGTTGCTGCTGTTGGTGCTGAGCAAAGCGTTGTTGTTGTGTTGGAAGCGGGGGTCCCCTCTGTTGCACTGCCGGGGCCCTGGCCTGGGCTGGAGCCTTTGGTGCAGCGATGCGTCCTTGAGCAGCTGGACAGTCCCTCATTTGATGTGCTGCTGAGCCGCAGTAGAGGCAGGCACCTAGCCTCTTTCTGCAGACTTGCCAAGTATGACCTAGTTTTTGGCAAAAGTTACAAGCAGCAGCTTGTTGGTTCTGTCCTTGAGCCTGGTGTTGGGGTGCTGGAGCTCGAGGGAGAGGACGCTGAGTTTGCTACGGGGCCCTCTGCTGTTGTTGTTGTTGTTGAAAAGGGCGTTTGTTGGGTCCCGTATTTCCGGTATCTCTCTCCCGTTTCAGTTTATGCCCCATATCTCTCTCAACGCCTTGTGCCACGCTCAGGATTTCTTCATAGGTGCGAGCTCGGCTGGTGGTGACAGCAAGACGAATATCCGGAGATAGCCCCTTCTTGAATCTACGGGCCCTGTCCTCCGGGGTACAAACCATGTACTCCGCAAAGTGGCTTAACCTGCTAAATTCAGCAGTATACTCATCAACAGACATGTTACCTTGTTCCAGTCTCTCGAATTGGCTTTCGAGAGCTTCCCGAGCCACTTCGGGGTAGAATTCTCCTTGAATAGCCTCTTGAAGTCCTCCCAGGTGAGATCAGGAGCAGATAGTTGGGGTTCATCTCTGAACCAGGTTCGAGCAATGTCGAACAGTTGCAGGCTTGCGGACTCCACTTTGAGGTCATCAGGGACCCGAGCAGTCTTCAGGAGTTTCTCGACATTCTCTATCCACTCATCGGCGTAGAGAATGCCCTCAGTTCCGTAGAATTCCAGGGGTCTAAGGTTCTTGAAGTCTTTGGCACTCCCTGGCCTCTTGAGTGACGACTCCTGGGACTTAAGAGCTTCTGAGAGGCTGGTCCGCAGAAGTGCAGTCTGTTCCTTCTGGGATTCCACCAATCCCTGGAACACTCCAAGTAGCTGTGCCCCATCCAGAGTAACTGCCGGAACAGATGGAGGCGGCGGGAGTGCAAGAGTCTCGGGCACATTCTGCTCAGCTGGTTCTGATGTGCCTCCTACTGTGTTCCTGGTCTGGACCATTCTGAAAGATTAAGGGATAGGAAGATCAGAATAGAATACTTGGAAATCAAAGGCGATAGGAAAATTGAGCAGAAATGATATCAAGAATTGAAATAAGGACCCTATACTGTGAATGAGCTTTTCCTAGAATCCTCAATCTTATTCCATACCCTGCCCTAGGGTATTACCCTATTTTAGGATGAGATCTGCATGGGACACCACAAAAATGTGTCACGACCCGCACCCGGAAATTCGGGCACGAGTGCGTGGGTACGTCCAGCCTACGCGCAGAGTCGGCGGTAGTACGCTGTCTAGGTCAAATCCATATTTACTAAACTAGCTCATTCACAAATAACATAGGCAAGATATAATAAGAACAGAAACTTAAGATTGCAACTGAAATAATACGACAACAGATTCAAATGTTTTAGTACAGAAATTCAGAATAAAATCGGGGACAAACCCGATTAATAAGATAAGAACAGAAATAAAAGATAGCTACTATTAGCTACTCTGCAGCAGGGGTCTCCTGGGTGGGTTCTGGCTCCTCATAGGTATCATCAGTCCCCTCATAGGGACCATAATAAGTAGGGGCAAGATCCTCATCATCGCCTGAATCAACAGATCCAGTCAGGAAAGGAGCAAAGTACACAGTGCACAACAAGATTAAACTAAATATTTATGACAATTAAATATGAATATCATGTTGGGGACGGCATACAAGAACATCAATATCTCAGAGTTAAATGCTGTAAACAGGAATATGAGAAAACAGAAATAAATGAAACAGGAAATAAAACTACAACAGTCAGCAAGATATATAACATGACCAGAAACTATCTGTGTGAACCTGTGTTTGTTTTAGAATACATAGTTGGCATGTAGGGGTTTATAAGGTTAATTCGGCCGTCATAAACGGCTATTAAACAGGAATAATCGAGATCCGGCTGAGGTACAGTCGCGTACCAACAGCTATTAAACATGACAAGGGGAAGGGTAAACTACATGCCTTCTAGTATTCTCCCACCCGACATGAAAAACAAGACATAAACTCCACTATTCAAGACATGAAATCCAGCATTTCTAACACTAGGTGTAATCATCAAGGGTACTAGTAAAGCAGGGAATTAATTATCACAATATAAAGATTTAACTTGAAGTGCAGGTACTTGCCTGTTGTTTGGATCTGATTAATATTGGCTCTCGGGGAAAAATTCCAGAGATGAGTCCAAAAGCTGAAATAGACATTACCATCACGCTTAAAAGATGTCAAATAGCTAGAAACGCCTGTCCTTGGGTCCAATTTGGAGACAAGGGCAAAAACGGCAGTTTCGGGTCAAAACGGGGTCCGCCGGTGGGCCCGCTTTGCACCGAAAAACGTGTCCGGATCAAAGGTCTCCAAATTCACCAAACTTAGTGTCAACAGGTCAGGAACGCTGATACGAACCCAACGGAACTTCCAGATTTGGATTCCGATGAGCCGAACACAAAATCGCCCGTCGAGCGGGGCCTGTGGGGCCCACGACACGCGATTTCGTCAACGTTCTCAGAATCGAACCAAACTTGACCCACAGGACCAGCATATCGCTACGAGTCTGATGGCGCAAGTTTCGTCTCGATCCGACGAGTGTACAAGAAGTTAGGGCGAATTGCAGAAAAGTCGGATACGGGACGATGTCCGCGGATACGCGTTGATTCCGGTGTGCACGCACACCCGAATCAGCTTCCGCGAAAACTCACACGTCCGTATCGACAATGCGCACGTATCTGTGAAGACCGCACGCGACCAAGTCATCCCGTTTGGCGGGGCGCACTCAGTTCCGGGGTGAAACATGGTCTGGTTTTTCCTGTTTTTGGATCGCGGTTTGCGATCACCATAGGACGCGATGCCCCGAACGGTTTGTCCGGGCACCGAGAGGGTCATACAGGCTTCGCGTAAAAATTTACAGAATCGAAAACGGAGATACATGGTGCAAGATACGAGTACCTGAACCTGCTCTGAAAATCCAAAAATTTCCGTGTCCGTGTCGTGTCCGACACGACACGAAGAATAGGGAAAGCTAGGGTTAGGGTTCTGCGGGTTTCCTGGCCGTGGATGGCGGGGACCGGCCGGAGGTGCGCCGGCGAGGGCGGGGGACGGTTCGCCGAGGGGAGCTGGGGCGGTGGCTGGTGGCGGCGGAGCCGACGGGCGGCGGCCGAAGCTGCTGGCTGCCGCTGCTGATGCTGGCCTCCGCTGCTGCTGGACGCCGGGGCGGTGGGGGGAGAGGAGGAGAGGAGAGGGCGGCGCTGGCAGTGCGGGCGGAGCTGGGCGGTCGGCGAGGCGGTCGGCGAGGAGCGGTGCCGGGCTAGGGCTAGGGTTACGGTGAGGGAGGTGACCGGAGGGGAGAGATTGGGGGGTTTAAATAGGTGGGCCGAGGTGGGGGGTTGGCCGGGAGAGGCGGCGGCGAGGTCGGCTACGTGGCGCGGGGTGCGGACGAGGTGGCCGGCGGAGGCGCCGCTTGGCCGGCCGGTTCGGTGGCTGACCGGATCTCGCGGGGATGTGGGGAAGGAGGGTGGCCGGGTTCGGGTTCGCGGGCGGGTCGGGTCTGGCCAACCCGACCCGACCCGATAAGAGTGGGCTGGGCTGGGCCGGAGGCTAACGGGCTCGGCCCACTGGGCCGGGCCCAAGGAGAAAATAATAATAATAATAATAATAATTTAAAAACAGTTAATTAAATAATTAATTAAAAATTGTTTTTAGGCATTTAAAAATAGGTCTGAGGCCCAGAAAAATCCAGAAAAAATTACCCTAAGTCAAGTTTTCCATTTTACACCCAAAAATATTATTTTCATGATATTTCAATATTATTTATTGCCAATTAAAAATCATTTATTAATTAAAAACCTTGATTTTAATTTCAGAAAATTCCCAGAAAATTCCAGAAAATTAGGAAAAATCCAAGATTTAATAATTTGAAAATTCAGGGGGTTTACAAGTGTGAGGGACATGTCTCCCGGACTAAGATCTGCTGAGGAATGTAAGTTCTAAGTTACTCATTATTCGTATTGATTTAGTGTAAATAGTTTGCTAAAATTTTGTTTACATTATGCAGACATGGGTAACCTGGACTATAGGCAATGGTGGGGATGCCCTCTTATGAGCAACCGAGTATACCAATATGAGGAGCAAAGGTTCAAGAGTAGATCCGTAGATGATTCTACTCTGCGTGCTTTTGCCGATGGCATGCATGATTTGGTATGACTTTATTATACTTTAAAAAATACATATACATAGATATGATAAATATATTAATTTACAAGTTTTATATTTCAGAGTGGTGTATACCGACAATATTTGCAACAACCTGATATAAACCTTTCCCCACAAAGTCGGCTTCTTATGGAGGAACTTGTGACTCGTATTGATCATCTGGATATTGGACGGGAACCTGAAATGCCTCCAGTACAATCACGTCTTCCACCAGACTATCCGACTGGCTTAGTACGACAGAGACACTCTCGTCGTCGTCGGAGGGATGCTACAGAGGATCCTTTTCACCATTATGCTGGAGCGGGCCCGAGTGACCAGTATGCTGGAGCGGGCCCGAGTTACCAGTATGCTGGAGCGGGCCCGAGTGACCAGTATGCTGGAGCAAGCCCGTGTTACCAGTATGCTGGAGCGGGACCGAGTTACCAGACTGCTGGAGCGGGACCGAGTTACCAGACTGCTGGAGATGAAAGCTACCAGATATTCACATAATTTTTTTCGACTCCATCAGCACCGCTGCCTACCCAAACTCAACAAGATGAGGAGGAGGATGAGTAGATAATTTGTAACAATGTATGATTGCAATATTTGTATGATTTATAATAATGTTTGATTGCAATATTTGGGTATTGAACAATTCTTAAGTAGACTTTCATTATCAGACTCACAATTACAATATTTTTAAGTTTGTATTGAACAATTATATTTTACTCTCTCGGTTGACTAGTACATCTTCTTCGGTTGTGTCAAATAGCACCACAATTACTGCAACATAGATCTCTCGTCGATGAATCCCGGGGTTTGATGCGGTTCTTCTTTGGTCTTCCGACTTTGCGTCTTACATCTGGTACCCCAATTTCTCCTCTAACCAAAGAAACTTGGATCTTGGATCTTGTAGGGAACTGGAATTGGCTCCATTTTTGGTGCGTATACACTTCTCAAGGTCTCCGTCGAAAATACTGCAGGATAAAAATTATCAATACTAATATTGCAATATCTACAAACAAAACATGCATGTATACATGGTATATAAGTATGGTACCATCTAAAATATGTACAAGATCTGTCAGTTATATTAACAATATAGGTTCTACTTGTTGCACGGTCTATTATTTCAAACTTATAACTATCAATAGCTAATATTTCTATGTGATTCTTCTCTTTGATAATACAAGCCATGGTCTTTAACATCTTCGGACAATAATCTGTGTCTATATTTTCAGCATTCTTTCTACGGTTGTCATGAAGTGTAATAATCTTAGCTCTAATACCATCGAGAAGTATTGTTATTGGCTTATCTCGTAATTTCTTAATCCAGCTATTGAAACATTCAGCAAGATTAGAAGTGTTAATATCTAATCTAGGACAAGTAGCATACGCTGTTATCCAATGTTCAAATCGACGACTTTTATCGTTTACACCAATAAGCCAATCGTACAAAATTATGTTCTCGGCTTTAATTATATCAAACACACTCTCTGCATCCGTTTCATTATATGATCTAGCAAGCGAGTCTAACAAGTGTTGAAATACTGGTTCTTTGGTAACTTTTTTCATATTTTGTTTAAAATGCTGAATACAAAAAAAATTGAGGAGATGCAGGAAAAATAGCACGAACAACATTTATTAATCTTTTTTGCTTGTCAGATATAAATGAAATTGTACTCCAATCATTAAAACAACTTTCAAAAGATATTTTAAGAGAATTTAAAAACCAAGACCAAGAATCACTATTCTCACCTTCAGCAACAGCATAAGCTATAGGATATAATTGATAGTTAGGATCGTGAGCACAAGCAATAAATAAAATACCTTAATATTTAGACGAAAGAAATGTAGCATCAGTACTAATAACTGGTAAACAGTCCCTTAAAAATCCATCAATACATGACTTAAAACAAATAAAAATTTGTTGAAAGCTATTATTTTCGGCAGTTTTAATAAAACATGTACTACCTGGATTTGTCTCCATAATTCTATAACAATACTCCTCAAGACTAGCGTATGCCTCATCATAACTACCATTAATTTCAGCTAATGCTGTCTCTCGGGCTCTCCAGGCTTTGGAATAACTAACTTGTATACGGTGCTCCATATATATATTTTTAATAATTTGTGATGGACTGTATGACTGGTTATCTCTAATAATGTCAATTATCATGGTCTTAATCCATGCAGCGGTAGCTAGTCGATGACGTCCTGTACTAAGTCTCCCTAAACAAGAGTGACGATTTTCTAATGTACTAACTTTAACTATATTGCCATTTCCAATAGATTTGATATATACTCTCCAATTACAATTCGGTTGATCACAACTATATATAATTTCACGAGCATTATTCATAACACTAGCTGAACAACTAAAATTATATTTAATTGCTAAATTACTTATAAAATTTCTACAGTGAGAACGACTAGGAAATGATTGTCCCTTAAATACTTCATCAGTGATAGCTTTTACAACATCATCATCTACCGTATAATCTACATTTTCAACTAAATCATCACTATTTCCATCGTCGTTGTCACTATCATCATCATGGTTAGATTCATCTGATGAATGACCTTCTTGGATAAATGAAATAATTTGTTGAGAAGAACTAGCACCCGAACTAACATGCTGATATTCAGAAAAATATTCATTATTTCTATTAGCTAATGTTGCTGTTACTTTAATAACATATATTTTTATATACCGTGATTGTGAATTAATCTCAAGAATATAATTCCATGCATCTTTACTATCTATCAAAAAACAATTAGAACCAAAAATAGACTTCAGAATAAAATCATAATGAATAGAACAACGTTCAATAATATGATTACGTATATTTTTAAAACTAATATTCGGATAAGTTAAAAAAATTATACTTTCTCCTCCTTCGTAATTTAACCCATTTACTTTACCGCCGTGCGAGCATACAATTCTTACGCTACGATCCATGACGGTTGAGAACTTTTGCTACAAGAAACTCAGATGAACTTTAGCTGCAGGCAAAACTTTGACTGAAGCTTTGCTAGAGGCAGAGAGAGTGTTGGAGACTTTGCTAGAGGGAAGAGAGGAAATAGAGTGAGTGTTGGATGATTTGGTTGATATAGGAAATATATAGAGTGAGAGTGTTGAATGTAATAGTCGTTGTGCAACGACTATAATGCTCAACGGATCCTTACTCGCCAAATAAGTTGGCGGACAGAGTCTCAACGGTCCCCTAAACCCTCACCCGCCAACTCAGTTGGCGGGCTCAACGTCCAACTCAGCATCCCTCGCCAACTGAGTTGGCGGCCTGCATGTATCTCGCCAACTCAGTTGGCGGGCCCCAACAACCCGCCAACTCAGTTGGCGAGTTCTCCCCCTTTTTATAATTTTCCCAAACTCCTCCCTTTTTTACAATTATATATAAATATATTACTTTATTTTAAAAAACCCGCTATTATAATCAGTTGTCCTTCATAAAAATAATATAAACACCTAATAGAATCGAAGCACAATTTAATATACAACAAAATGGTCCTCCTCCCGTATGAAATCACTCCTCATAGTCTGAAATAAAATTTCTAATATTATTATAAAATAGTTTAAATATTTAAATATATTTTAATTATTATTTATTATGGATATATTTTTATTTTTTATAAAAAAAATTAAAAATGCTAGCCGTGTAAGCTGTACGTATATCCTCATGTAATTAAAAATTAAAAATAAAAAATAAAAAATAAAAAATAAAAAATATTAACTAATTATTTACATAATATTATATGATTATAATTAAATATTTTATTTAGCTTATGTGATTAAGATGAGAGACATTTTTTTTGGTTGGTTAAGTTGATTACAAAAAATCTAATAGTAATATGACTTGTAGATATTCATAATTGACAATTAAGAACCAAGCAGAGAAACGGGTTTATCAAAGAATCACGAACCTGAATGAAGACGATTAGAATGACTTGATTCTCGTTCCATGGACAATACTGCAACACGCCTGAATCTCGATTCTTTACCTAGATTCTTGCTCTAATTGAAGAAGGGTTGACTAGTAGGTATGGGATGTAATGATCTGGAGAATAAGGTTTTTAGGATTTTGCATGACTGGGCTGGGCTTTTAAGGGTTTTCAACTATGTTGCACGAACGAGACACGGACGTGGCGACACAATTTTTTTGCTAAAAACCTAGAATACAACGTGTCAAGGACACACACACAATATATATATATATATATATATATATATATATATATATATAGAGGGTGGGATCATGATCCATCATATATTTTGTCTATTCCAAACATCCTTCATGTTCATACAATTGGATGGGCTTTAAGTCATCTAGTCTTAACCGTTGATATCAATGGTTAAGATTAGATGACTTAAAGCTCATCCAACGGTGTTAACATGGAGGATGCTTGGGATAGACAAAAAATAATATATATATATATATATATATATGGAAGAGGTAATTGTGTTTCTGACTCCTGATCCGAAGACCTACAAACTCGGCCGTAGGTCTGCACCTGCACCGCAGGTGTGCTGCATCCGTCACCAACTCACCCACTTAATTTTCGTCCAGGAGGCTCGAACCCGCAACCTCCTGGGTAATATGTATCGGTCTTAACCACTAGGCTAGACGTCATTTACCACACACACAATATATATATATATATACTAGTAAATTCATGTGCATTGAACGTAAAATATTTTTTTTCCTCATATCACGTTTATATATATAGGAATTCATTCCTATTGGTCTACACGTGCATGACTCATATAGGAATAAGAGCCAATGACTCATATGGATAAACGAGATATGAGCCATAGACTCATATTCCTATATGAGTCATGCACATGTGGTCCAATATGAATGGATTCCTACATCCCATGTGTATTAGTACACTCAATTTCTATTGGTCCACACGTGCATTGGCTCATGTAGGAATATGAGCCTATGACTCATATATATATATATATATATATATATATATATATATATATATATATATATATTAGATAATTAAAATATTTGAAAAATAGGTATTTGATTTATAAGAATTAAAATGCCACATCAAAATATTTTAACTTTTATATTTGACTTTTATCCTTGTCTTATTAAGCAAAAATACTATAAAATGTGGTGAACACGAATATCCTTGTTGGAGTGTGTCCGATTTCAAATAAAAATATTAGACGCAACGACACGTGGTCTTACACGAAAAGTAAATATGGTCAATTTCAAATAAAAATACGAGGACACGCAAAAATGAGTTCAAACGTGTCCGATGAGCGTACGAGGGTGCCGGTGTCTAACACCTGTCCAACACGGGATATGTTACTAAAACGAGAGTGAGCAGTGAAAGAAGGGAAATTTTGTTCATACTGAGGATTTAAAAGTGGAAAATGAAGGGACCAAATTATAGCGTATGCAAATATCCTGCTGTGCATTGTGGCAACATCTTGATGTGGTCACGGCAACATTGCAATTTGTGTCCTCAACGTGGAACTTGCCTGAATTTCGATTCTACACATGGAATCTGATGTATTTGAGGATGACTGGGTATTGGATACAAGTGTAAGAAGGTTTAGGATTTTGGGTTATTGAGCTTGGGTTTGAAGGACTTTTGATTGATTTTCAATTCCATACAGAAACGAAGAAAGAAGTTTTGGGGTGATATAGAGAGTTTAAAGGTGAAAAGTGAATGGTACAAAGTATAGGAGGGTGTGGTCTGGGCAACACAGGAATCTTGGTTAGAGAGGGCTCATAAATTTTAATCAAAGAGAGCAGACAAATACATTGTGCTTTGCAACATCCTGTTGTGCATTGCAACAACAACTTGATGTGGTCACAAGAGCATTGCAATGCGCTGTGGAAGATGTAAAAGAGCTACATTGGGATCAATTGGATACTTATCATTGAGTGGTTTGAGTATGTGTATAAAGAGTATATAGAGGGGAACCTTCTTCTTACAAGTCTATCCAATGTACGACTAAACTAGACTACACAGATCCACACAAGTCTATCCAATGCGTTGTGGAAGATGTAAATGCACTACGTGTGCTGTTAAGTGTGCGACCGTTGCGCGACTGTATGTACGGCCGCATGGGCGGTTGCTTTCATGGCCGCTGCTATCAGATATATTTGAACGGTTATGAAAATATATGGTCGGTTATTCAGATCCGTTTTTGTGGGATTTGAATTAATTTGTTCCTATCTTTGTGGGATTCGAATTAAAGTTGTTCCTATCTTTACATAACTAATAGGTGGCCAGGCTCCTCTATAAATATTATTTTCGTGCCTCCATTGAGGACTTACTTTGAAATATAGGAGACGAAGAGAGTTGCTGCAGCCGCCATTGCAGTTCAGAAAGTTTGTGCGAGTCCAAGTAAGGAGGTGACAACGAGTATTCCAGAAGTTCTACGTTAACTTGCTGGTTCTTGGAAGCAGATCATGTGGGACGAATCTTGCTTTGAGCAACGGTAATTTTCATCACCCCAGCAAGCAGATTTTCTTCTTCTCATTTCTCTTCTCTTCTGCTAGTTGTAATTCCGTTGTGTCCGTCTGCATCTGCGAGTGCAAGGAAGAACATGAAGTTTGTTTTTCTGATTCTTTTGTAATCTTGAGAGCAAGTTGTAATCAAGATCTTTATATTGTTCTTCGTAAAAATCGAGAATAGTCAGAGTAGAAACTTTTGTGTGAATCTCTGATCTCGATCTCTCGTTCTTCCATCTTTGGTTAAGCCTCGGGACTAACAATCTAATAATCTCAAAGCAAGGTCCATGAAAGATGGAGAACAACCGTGCAAAACTTCTCGACACTAGTTTTAACAAACTTGAGAAGCTTGACGGGGATCATTACAATGCTTGGAAGAGGAAGGTCTGCCTTAATCTTTAACTCGCAGAGGTGGACTACATTCTGATAGAACTAGAGCCGGTTGTTCCAGACGGTGATGATGCTATTGTTCGGGCAGTTGCTACTGCAACTGCTAAGCAGAACAAGTGGAGAAGAGACAACAACCTTTGTAAGCTGCTGATTCTGAAGTCCATAGAGGATACTCTGGCGGAGTCATACAGCAAGACGAACCGTGCTAAGGTCGTCTGGAAGTCTCTAGACAAGCATTACAAGGCGGATAAGAACCGCAACAAGATTCATGTGACTGAAAAGGTTTGGAACATGCGATTTGAGGACGTCAAGACTATGTTGTCTCAAGTCAAGGAGTTTCTCAAGTTACGTCAAAAACTCGAGGATGATGGCATACCCTTAATTGACACCTTTGTCGTAGGGGGTATTGTGGCCAAGCTTCCGTCAGGATAAAATAATTTTATCTCCGACATGCATCGAAAGAAGATGCAAGTTAGCGTTGATCAACTACTGCACAACATCCATGTTGAAGATGAGTTGAGGGCTCAAAACAAAGTTGACATGTTGTCCAAGCAGTTGACAAAAGCCAACTTGGTGCATGCAGATGACTCCAAGGGGAAGCAAGAGGCTTCTCACAACAAGAAGAAGGACTTTAACCATCTCAAGGTGAAGTCGGTTTCGTTCAAGTCGAAGCCCAAGTCAGATGTGACTTGCTTTAACCGTAGCAAGAAGGGCCACTATCGGAGAGACTGCAGATCCAAGCCCAAACAGACAGAACAAGGTGAGCCTAACAAGGTTGCTATGATTATGCAGATTATGATGGCTGGTGTTGACACTGACTGGTGGGTGGACACTAGCACATCCTGCCATGTTTACTCGAAGAAGGAGTTGTTTACCATCAACAAGCCTACATCTGAGAAGGTTATAGTGGGAAACCAGGTACAAGTTGAAGTACTTAGGACCGGAACAGTGGTACTAAATCTGACTTCGGAGAATTCACTGACGCTTCAAGATGTAAAGCACGTACCGGTAATAGCCAAAAATCTTGTCTCAAAAATTCTGCTCTGTAACGCAGGCTTGAGGATGGACATCAATGCTGGACAGATGGTGATGTCGTACAAATAAACATACTTCAAAAAAGTATTTTGTACAGAAGGGGTGTTCAAACTTCAGCTTGTAACTCCTACAAACAATATTAATGCAGTCTCTTCTTCTGGTTACTCTCTTGAGTTATGGCATAATAGACTAGGACATGTTCACTGTAAAAGGATAAATAAGATGTCTAATCTAGGGCTTATTTCCAAATGTGGGGGTAAAGAGGTAGAGAGTTGTGAGGTCTTTGAACAAACAAAGATCATAAGAAAACCATTTAAATGGGTTAACCGAAGCATAGATCTTCTGGAATTGGTGCACTCAGATATCTGTGACTTCAAACAGTTCTCCACAAAGGCCAGGATGAAGTATTTTATTACATTCATCGATGACTACTCGAAGTATGCATTCGTCTATCTGCTCAAGTCAAAAGATGAAGCATTCTAGAAGTTCAAGGAGTTCAGAGCTGAGGCTGAACGTCAAACAGGATAACAACTCAAGAGACTCAGAAGTGATCGAGGCGGAGAGTATAGGTCTATTAAATTTCTATCGTTCTGCAAAGAACATAGAGTTGTCAATGACCGTATTCTCCTCAATCAAATAGAGCAACTGAAAGGAAGAATAGGATATTGACAGAGATGATGAACTCAATGCTGTTAACTGCAGGTTTTCTAAACTGCTTCTGGGGAGAAGCTGTACTTACGGCTACGTTCATTCTGAACAGAGTGCCGTACACAACTTTCGATATCACTTCTTATGAACTCTGGTTCAAAGTCAGACCCAACTTAAATATCATTCGAGTGTGGGGGTACCTAGCATATGTGAAGCTTCCGGACTTGAAGATTCAGAAGCTGGGTACGAGGACTACCAAGACCATCTTCTTGGGATATGCTAAAAAGAGTGATGCTCAGAGGTTTCTTGATATTGAGTCAAATTATATCATCGAATCTCTCGACACATAATTCTTTGAAGATAAGTTTACAAGGCACAAGAACATTATTATCGCAGACATTCCGGAGAATAGTGTGAGTGCACAGGAGGGCAACACTTCTAATAAAGATGTAGTCCAAGAAGAAGTCATTCTAGAGACAATGTTCGAACCAGAACTCGCAGAGCCAACATCTAAGCGAGTAAGGAGACACAAGGACTTCAGCGATAATTTTTTCACCTATCATGTGGAAGCAGATCCGCTTACCTATGATGAGGCGATAGAGACCAGAGATGATGTCTGCTTTAAGGAGGCTATCAAGGATGAGTATGATTCAATAATCTCAACAATACTTGGGTGTTGGTCGATCTACCTGAATGAGCAAAACCGATCGGATGCAAGTGAATATTCAAGAAGACGATGAAGGCCGATGAAACTATTGATATGTTCAACGCAAGACTGGTAGCCAAGGGGTTTTCTCAAAAGCAGGGGATCGACTACTTCGACACATATGATCCTGTAGCGGGGATGACGACCATCAGGATGTTGATTGCTCTAAGTACAATTCACAGGCTAGTCATTCATCAGATGGATGTTAAGACAATATTCCTGAATAGAGAATTGACCAAATAGATTTACATGCAATAGCCAGAAGGATTTGTCATCAAAGGGCTTAAAGACAAAGTCTACAAGTTGGTAAAATTATTATACGGTCTGAAGCAAGATCCCAAGATGTGGCATGAGAAGTTTGATAAAGTCATAAGATCAAATGGCTATAGGGTCAGTAAAACGGACAAGTACATTTACAATAAGTTCGTTGACGGAAGATGAGTCATCGTTTGTCTATACGTGAAAGACATGCTAATCCTGGGTACGGATCTAGCATATGTCATTGAGACAAAGAAGTTTCTCTCATCTTAGTTCAGTATAAAGGACTTTGGGGAAGCTGATATTATCGGGGATAAAGATCATCCGGACAGACACTGGAGTGGCATTGTCATAGTCTCTTTATATTGAGAAGATGCTTACATGATATGGATATCAAGATCTTCCATGGATCGATACTCCGTACAGGTGTGACAAGAAGCTGAAGCTAAATCTAAGGGAAAGTGTCAGGCAGCTGGAGTACTAAAGCGTCATCGGAAGTCTGATGTATGCAACAACTACCACAAGCCTGACATAGCTTTCGACATGGGGATGCTGAGTCAGTTCACGAGCAATCCAGGAGTGGAGCACTGAAAAGCTGTGAAAAGAGTGATAAGATATCTCAAGAGGACTCAAAAGTATGTACTGCACTACAACAATTATCCAACAGTGGTGGAAGGCTTCAGTGATGCAAGCTGGTATTCAGAAGTAAAGAGCGAAAGGTCCACAGGAGGATACGTCTTCTCCATGGGTGGAGCAGCTATATCGTGGAATTCGAAGAAATAAACAATGCTCTCTCATTTCTCGATGGAATATGAGTTATGTGCACTGGCGGCAGCAGCAGATAAAGCAGAGTGGCTTCGGGAGCTCATGTATTATGATCTTCTAGTGGTAGGTGCACAGATTTTGGTAGTACCGATTTACTGTGACAACCAAGCGACTACAATGGTGGCATCAAATAATATTTTCAATGGTAAGAAGAGGACTGTGCGACTGGGGCACATGGCAGTGAATGATCTTATCAAGACCAGAGTCATTGCCGTGACTGATGTTCGAAGCCAGAAAAATCTGGCCGATCCGTTCACCAAAGGTCTTAAGCGCCAGCTGGTCGATGATACAACAATCAAGATGAGCTTGAAGACATTATGATATTGTGTCTTTATAATCCTACCATTTAGTTTTATGCTATTAGTTCAAAGAGAAATCTACTAAGCATCTAGCTATTGGTTCAGGAGAGGATGATTGACTGGGAGAATATCAGGAACAATGGGTAGTCCTTTGAGACATTGAGGGGTTACGGACCCAGAACTACTGTTATCTACCAATTATTGTTTTGTATAAAATAAGTTCTGTGGGAGGTTGACTTAGATGCCTTAATGAGTTCTTAGACATTTTGAATGTTTGGTGTGCTTAACAGGAAACATGGTAGTGCAACACTATAAAGGAGCGTAAGGTCTCCATGCTATAGTGGGTGACACCACCAAGAGGTTCCTCGGTAAGGGTAATGCCTCGACTTCGCGAGCCATGTCACAATGACGTAGCACCATACATAGGCAGGTAGCCTAATGCTGTAGAATAAAGAGTATATGCAGCACTATAAAGAGGCCGGTATCCTCATATTACAGTGGTGTAATACCATAGAGGTAAAATATGTAAAACCTCGGCTACACGAGCCATGTCAAAATGGCGTAACACCGCAAGAAAGCGCAAGACATCATGCTGGATAGTTTGGCACTACAAAGAGGCTGGGACCTCATGCTACAGTGGCATGACACCATGATGAGGTTTAGCCTTGGCTCTGGGCCATGTCATGGCAGAGTAACACCACTAGGAAGCTCAAGGATTTATGCCAATGACTCTTTAAAATAACTCACCTAGAGTATATGAAAAGAGATATAGGTCGTCTCTTGAGAAAAAACTTGTAGATGCCCAAATACATACACCAAAATCAGGCATGCACAAGGCCTTTAATGTGCAACCGGAAGCATAGCTGATGTCATTGTGTGAGTGGAAAGAATTACAACTATGGTACAAAATTCAAGGCTTAGTCTATTCTTGTATCATACTGTTGTTCAACCCATGCGAAAAGATTCAAGGTGAAGCGGCATCTATCCTAATGCATGATGGACAGTCACATTGAGGAATGCTCAACCCATATATATTGAGATATGTGGAAGATTGTTGGTATTTTTGTATTTGGACTAGTAAAGATAGTTCTACATTGGCTACATCACCAAGTGGGTATCTCAATATAATACTTTGTATGAGTTGTGGTGTGCACATGGGGTATGGTAGGACACATGGGTGCTATATGGGGTATTTTTCTAGGAGCAAAAAGGATTAACTCCTCATAAAAGCATTTATGCTTTTTGTCATGCTCTTAGAATTATTTCTATAGGAGCTAAGCCCCAAAGGGGCTTAGCGACTCAAACTCAGACTTAGGATCAAGGGCCAAAGTGGTACTTTATTGGCGCACTTTGTACTTAGCACATCAGCATCGGCGCATGGCATTTGTGCGCATTTGATGTGCTCGGTTATGCGTAAGTTGCATGTGCCATTACATGAGCCGGTCGCATGAGCTAGACGCATGAGTGGGTTGCATGAGCCGGACGCATGAGTGGGTCGTGTGAACTGGACGCATGAGCGAGCCGTATTAGCTGGAAGCATGAGCGGGGCGCGTGAGCTGGACGCATGAGCGGGCCACATGAGCGGGCGCATGGGTTGCCTCATGAGCTGCTACGTGCGCTGCTAAGTGAGCGGCTGCTGCACTGCTGTATGTACGGCCGCATAGGCGGTTTCTTGCATGGCCACTGCTATCGAATATATTTGAAATATTATAGAAAGATATGGTCGGTTATTCAGATTCATTTTTGTGGGATTTAAATTAATTCGTTCCTATCTTTGTGGGGTTCAAATTAAAGTTGTTCCTATCTTTCTGTAACTAATGGACGTCCATGCTCCTCTATAAATATTCTCTTCATGCCTCCATTGAGGACTTACTTCGAAATAGAGGAGATAAAGAGAGTTGCTACAGCCGCCATTGTAGTCTAGGAAGTTCGTGCGAGTCTAAGTAAGGAGGTAACAACGAGCGTTCCAGAAGTTCTACGTGAATTTGCTGGTTCCTGGGACCAGATTGTGTAAGGCAAATTTTGTTTTGAGCAACGGTGATTTTTATCACCCCAGCAAACATATTTTCTTCTTCTCCTTTCTCTTCTTTCTGTTAGTTGTAATTATGTTCTGTCCATCTGCATCTACGAGTGTAAGAAAGAACGTGAAATTTATTTTTCTGATTCCTTTGTAATCTTGAGAGGAAGTTATAATCAGGATCTTTATATTTTTCTTCATAAAAATTGAGAATAGTCAGAGTGGGAACTTTTGTATAAACCTCTGATCTCGACCACGTGTTCTTCCATCTTTGGTTAAGTCTTGGGACTAACAATCTAAAAAACATTCCCCGAGTGTAGTATGTACATGAAACATATCCATCTTGTCATATATGGAAAGAAAAAGAAAACTAGAAAAAGCTAAATACCATAGGAGAACTAGCAACATCAACAGACAAACACAGTATAAAGTACAAAAACAACATCGATAGGCTCATACTAGTAAAGGTCGAGACATTGTCCAATAGAGAGTAACACAATTGGCAAAATATTTGAAAGGTCACAAAGTGTAGTAGCTAGTAGTCAGAAGACAGTGAAGAGCATCAACTTGAGTAGTAGTCAGTAGAGAGTGGTACCAGAATATCTGGCAAATCGTCTCTCAAGTTAAACATGGTTGGCGTGTTCAACTTGAATAAGATAGAGTAACAATGCGTGTATTCGTAGGATGTTGGAGGTGACGCCAATTGAGTATTAGATGATAGAAAATCGTCTAATGTGGTTCAAACATATGCAACGTAGGTGAATAAATGTACCGATTAGCACTGATATGATATTAATCAAATGAGCTGCAAGAACGACGAGTAGGAGTCTCTAACAAAGGAACAATGGAGTTTGTTATATTACAACGAACATAGAACTTAATAAATCTTAATGCGAGAAAAGGATTCCAATAACCAACCCCAAAATATTGGGGATGGAGGCTTTGTTGTTATAGATACAAGTAATAGTAGAAATAATAATTGGAAAGATGCCGCCAAACTTGTGTTTCTGCTGATTCTGGCACTTGTTCCTATAGTAGTAGTTGTTAGCATCATGTTAAGTATTAGTGTATTAGACTTTAGTCCCACATCGGAGAATAATAGAGAGAGGTTGCATGCTCTCATCCAATTTATTTCTTTCTATATGGTATCAGAGCCAAAACTCTTTATCCTTTCTCCACAAAAAAAACCTCCCTCTGTCCGAGTGGAAGCACTCCCCCCCTCCGTCTCCCTTTGTCCGAGTGGAAGCCCCCCCTTTTGACTCCCTCTGTCTGAGTGGAAGGCACCACCCATTGGGATCTTCAGAGGGTAGACAATAGTTTGTTTGCATGAACCTCTGACTCTCGACGAGGGTATTAGGAGTTAACAGAGAGCAGACCTGGGTTTGCATGAATCTCTGTTCCTAATCCGGTATCCATATCAGGATCTAACAGAAAGTAACCTAGATTGCTTCTCTGCCCTGGCTTGTGTGATCCACCTTCACTCTTTGCATTCCTTGTGCAAGCCAGTTCTAGCTATGTTAATCGTACATTGGCATAGTTGATGTGATTATCGGGTCGGGACGACCAAACGACAGTCAATCGAGAACAATGAAGGATGACGAACACCGAGGCAAATAGCAGTGCCGAAATACATTGGCAGGGATATTAGGCACTGGCACGACGGTTTTATCAGTTCAACTTGTTAATAGATGGTTGGATGGAACAGATGGTTACTCGACATGGCGCAAGAAGGTCGAGAAGATGCTTCGGGTAATACGGTTGTTAAAACATTTAACTGACAATCCCTAGCTGTGAGTGATCCCACATATGAGCAGTGGGAGACTGATGACAGTAGACTATTCACACAGTTGATGAATTTTATGGAGCCATCTTTAGAGGACATGGTTCAGAACACGGACTCGGTGAAGGAGTTGTGGGAGGTCCTTGCAATAAATTTTGATGGCAAATACGATTTGTCTCGAATCTATGATCGGTCGTTGGTGTCTACCGAGCTGACCAAGGAGAAAAGTCACATAAAAACCATTTTCGTAACTTCAAGGCACTAACTGATGAGGTAGATTGCGTGCTACCCTTGACAACATATATCAATGGGGTAAGAACTCAACGCCAGCAACTCTACGTCATGGCGTATTGTTATGCCCCAGAACCAGAATACTGGAGAGTGGGGGCAGACAAAGCCAGCTACGTATACCAGAGTACTTTATACCCTGAGATATGGTCACGGCTGTCTAGATATATGAGAGTTTACTCTATAATCTATCAGGCAATCCTGGGTTAAGAATCATAGGTGTTTAAATTTTAAGCAAGCAATAAGTTTACAAGATGTATGATCACCAACATATAATAGTAAGTTATTCCAAACTATACATACCCAGATGATCATGAAGCTAGTTACCAAGATAAAGAACTAACATAGTACAATGTTACATAATCAGCTCTAGATATAGTCTAGAATATGCTTTACATGTAGGCCTGCAGGCTAGAATATCAAGTCCTAAAATATGAGCTAAACACGTGCTCGGTGGCTAAATGCCTCAAAAAAATAATTATACAAGACCCCAAAACAGTAAGTACCACAAGGGAGCCAAACTTATGAACTAAAACCAACATGCATATATATCAGTAAGAATAGCAGGCAAAGTAACATTTGAACAGTTTGGGAGTTTTTAAACAAGGACATCTGAAATCAGTACTCATGTTACCATTTTTCGATCAATTGTTAAAATAAATCAGGATGGGACTAGACTAGATTGGAAATCAAGCGATCATGGCCAATCATACCCTACGACATACTATCATTAGCTAATTAGGGTTATCACAGTCCTAGTTACTAACACATGCAGTTTGAGATTTTTTACAACCACATGCCTTGCAGACTATCCAGGTTATCCAAACGAACGGGTACATTGTACACTTTTATCGGGTATAATCATTTTCTTATCTTTTCTGGTAGTGCAACACTCATCGGTGTGCTGGAAGTATGCCCCTCATGAAGGAGAGCTCCAAATCTATCAAGTGTCATTAAGATACCAGGATTGCATGTAGCCAAAAAAATCTCTCTAGATGCTATCTAGATTATTATTCTACTTATTAGCCTGGACAATTATCAATAATTTTTGACCCTGGTACTCAGGAATCTGCCTTAGACATGATGCAAGACATGATAGTAATTTGACGAGTACAATCAAAATCAACTATGGGGATACATGTCATTCAATACATATGCTACTAATAGCCTTGATCAGGACAGTACAATAATTCTCGAGTCAGGAATGCGCTATGTCGAGCCACTATCAGGATTATCAGGATTAGGAGTATTAGGGTTATCAGTACAATATTAGGATTATCAGTACAGTATCAAGATTCAGTTCAATATCAGGATTATAGTATAGTATCAGGATTATCGATACAGTGTCAGGATTCAGGAGTTCATTTATAATTTACAATCACTAGATCATGTCAGGATATTAAGATTAATATCAAGAATGTCATGTTCATGAAATAACCATGATTAACTAATATAATAGGATAAAAAAGAACCAGAGAATCATCAAGAGTTAAGCATATTAAAGAGAATACTGGTATACAGGTGCATTAATCATCAATTCAAGGTTGACGCATAAAATCAGGCAAGAAAATAACATCCGTGCACAAATGTCCAAAAAGAGTATTGGCGCACAAATCACTAATTTGGACAGTTCTTGTGCACTTTGATACATAAGAGTATTGGCGCACAAATGGCCAAAAAGAGTTTTGGCGCAAAAATCACTAATTCAGACAGTTCTGGCGTACTTTGATACAAAAGTGCTCCGAGCAAAAGGTGGCACACAAATCATACTAAAGTGCACTTCTAGGACCTTGGCGAACAATGACAGAAGTGTGCGGGCCAGGAACTTGGCACATAAATCTATCATTGGCGCACAAATGAAAGTACTTAAGCTATGAACTTGGCGTACTTTTATTAAGTATGCCAGTAGTGAGGATGGTGCACAAATAAGCGCAGGAAGGTCTATTAAAAGACAAAATACAAGTTCCAAGACATGGCACAATAATTGAGATAACCCTGCAGTCGAGAACATATTTCCCGAGAATAGTCAGAAGTTATTGCTTAGTCATTAAATAATTATGAAGGGCTACAAAGTGCGCCATCTCTGGAGAATGACACATAGTGTGCCACACAACAAAGTGCATCATTCTCTAGAAGCGACAAAGTGCTCCAGTAAGAAAAGTTTTACCAAAGTGCGCTAACTCTGCAATATCTAAAAAGTGCACCAACTTGGCAATTTAAGCAGTGACGTACATTCTTGATGACTTACAGACCCATTCAAAAGTGCGTCAAGTAGGATTGACGTACTTTTGAAGGAATTGCTATAGTATAAAACGTACGTAGGAGTAGAAAAGTATGCCAGAGTACTCAATATATCTTGGCGCACTTTCTAAAGAATTTGTTAAACACACACAAGTACGCTCACTAGAACTTCGCTTATGCGATAAGGATTCCCTGCGTACTTTTTGTATGCATTCTCAGGCCAACTTTCTATTCTCTAACTTGCTATTTTTGGGCTCCATGAGCAATCCAATTCAAGGAAAATAAAATGTCACGCCCCAGAACCAGAATACTGGTGAGCGGAAGCGTGACTCAGCTAACCACACCTTACGGAATATCGAAGTAACCCGCAATGTTCTAAGGTTGTCTAGAGATAAGGGGGTGCATACTACAATCAAGTCACCTAGGGTCAAGGATCTTTATGTCTCAATCATCAACCAAGAAACAGTAAGAATGAGCATGTAAGATAAAACAGTTAGGCATCTTTGACGCTCTATCAGAATGATCATGAAACTAGTTATACAGAATAATACACTAGTACATTGCCAAGAGAACATAATTCTAAGTTAGCCGCAGTTTGAATAATATACAATCATGTAGAGAAACTGATGTCCAAATAAACTGGCTAACAAGTACCGTCGGATAAACGCCAAAAGGTAATACAAAATGATACTCATAGTAAGAGAGAAAAAATCCACTCAAGTTCCTCGACGGACATCCTCATGGTGTTCTCTATCGGTTGGATATACGACAAGATCCTCAGGCTCTGCTACTAAACCTGGCTAAAAAAACCAACGGGGTCAGGCCCCGATAGCAAGTACCACAAAGGAGCACAAGTGAATGAAGAAAAAACAATAAGTATATAAAATAGGAATCTGTGCCATAATTGCAAGCGTATGACCTTTCATCGGAGCAGTATCACACCTCTACAACCAAACAAGGATAAGAGGTATCGCACTACGCCGAGATAGGGTATGACTCACTAATTATGAACACGACGAAGATACAACACATCAATATAATCCAAAACACACATGCCATAATACAAGCTAAGATATAGGTATAATATGAAGCTTTGGTACTTGAACTATTGTGACAAATTGGAGCAACCCTAAAACCAAACAAGGACAAGGGTTGAACCATCGTACCACAATAGTTCATGTCCCTAGACTACCAACACATACTCTTTTAAATTGGCCAATAAATTATACGACTTGTTATGTGGAGTCTGAGTTATCTCAACAGAATAATACAATATTGGAATCCCCAGATGATACTGATGGTGAGGCGGGCTGGCCGAGCCATTAAACGCATAACACATAGTATGTAGGCACCGGTCCCTCGTAAGGCCACCGCGCAAGTAATCATATAATAATATATAATATAGCCAGATACTTCACTCTACTACTGTAGATAATATACAGTATCTGTTGGGGACCAACATGGCGTCCTAGGACATATATCCTAATGGTAGCTGTCATACATGATCTCGAGATTCTATTCCCTCCCAATGCTCTAAAAGTTCAGTTACTTAATTGGCCCTACAGTTATTAGAACATCGTGTCATGGTTACACGATTATCTTCCTTAGATGACGCATCATGGTACGTCTACGCTAGGTACGAATACACATTATTGCTAGAGAGCCAAATATGGATTCCTCCAAGCATAATACAACAAATCAATCAAATCGACATCCTAACCATGCTATGGTTACTGACAAATAACTATGCGCGTGCTAGGGAAAATAAGAATGCGTAGCATGTACACTTAGTATGATCAAGTTGCATCTTAATGCACATGTAGGCTACCAGTGAGGCGATAATCACGTTCAAGCAATAAAATATATCAGTACGGATATAATGAATCAGGTCAAGATACCAGGCCTATCAGCCAGTCAGATAACTATATTAACTAGGTCAAGAGTCACATAGTCATGTTACATACAGATGATGAGGTCTAACACATGGTCACTTAGTTCTCGTACATTTACAATCATCAATATCACACATAAAATCACAAAATCCAATAAAATATCAAACCAAGGAAAATAATAAATTATATACATAGGGTCGCATAGGATAAGGGACGCATGGGATCAATATTGCATAGGTCAAGGCCGCATAGAGGTTGGTGCCGCATAGGGGTCAGGCCGCATAAGATTTGGGCCGCATAGGTCCAGGCCGCATAGAGGTCATAACAAAGTCTACTCCTTGGAACAAGTGCTGAGTGATGGTCATTAATTATAAGTCAGAGAAGTGACTTGACGTGATGGAAATGACAATCCATAAAGTGTCAGGAAGAAAAAACAAAGCTCATAGAAAAGTATGCAAGGGAAAAACAGAGTTATACGTCAAGAAGAGAAGGGGCCGCATAAGAGCAGGTCGCATAATCCTGCTTGCCGCATGCTCTGTTTGCCGCATAGATCTCACTTGGACTTAGCAAATTTCTAATTCGTTCAGCAAGTGAATGTCACTCCCCGTTCTCAATATACGTATTTGGAACGTATTTTTATTTTAGCATGGTTGCATGTGCATGAAGACTATACCCATTCTTTAGTTTAACCTTGCTCATAATTTATTTTGTGGGTTGGTTCAAGTAATGAGAACCCTTGGTTCAACTCTCAACCCTACCATATATAACCCAACTTTTCTCTCTCTATCTCTCTTCACTTCTTTATTTCTTTCTCTATCTTTAGTTTGCTCTCCCCATTTCCATAGGCAAGTACATAAAAAATAGAGAAACCTTCATATTATTGTTCCATTATGTTTGTTATGTGTTTCTTAGCACTTTTAGAACTTGGAATTTTTTTATTTTGATTGATGGATTAGTGTAGATCTACATTTCTAACTTAGAGTTTTTATGAGTTTTATGAGTTTTTCTTGGTTTTGATATATTAAACATGTAATTTAGAAAACCAATTTTTGCTACATGATAGATATTTCAATTTAGAGCATTTTGACTTTTGGTTCACCCGATTTGGACTTAAAATAAAAAATTTATGGTCAAAACAAGATTTTAGTTTTTGGAGCTTTCGTCATGGCCAAACCTGCTGTTTGAAAAAGACGAAGTCTTCATGCGGCCAACGACTTATGCGGCCGAGAGTACTATGCTACCTGAGAGGGCTATGCGGCCTGAGCTTTCGTCGTATACTGACCAACATGAGTCCATCTTGTTGGACGCATGACTGCCATCGCAAGTGTTTTGGTGTCTATCCTTGAACTCTTTGTGTTTCACTCGCTGAATGAATGAGAATTTCCTTAAAGTCCAAAAGATCTCCATGCAGCATCGACTCCATGCGGCATTGACTTCATATACGACACCGACACTTATGCTTCATTGGAGAATATGCGGCCACCATTTCCTTGGACACATGACTCCGAACCGTGGCACATATTTCTATGATATTTGTCTTTTCTCTCTAACACACTTTATGGCTTGTCACATCAATAACTTTATGTAACATCACTGATACTTTATTTATTTTTTGTCACTTCAATACTTTTTCCAAGGAGTAGACTTTAACCCTGAGCATGTGGCCCAGACTCCATATGCGGCCAGGACTTTTCATGCGACCTGACTTCATATGCGGCCTAGGGCCACATACGGCCTCGACTTCCCATGCGGCCTTGCTTATTTTGATTGAATATTTTTTGTTCTTCGTGACCCAATGTATAATTGGTAATTGGACTCGAATACTGTATCTGTGCAGATACCACTATTGCCTGATAATTTTTCATGATTAAATGTGCGCCGAGGTACGACACATCATGTCACATATTAAGTAATTATATTTAGGTCGTGCATCGAGAATGCCTCCAAATTCCCGAACGCATGATATTATAAATATATATTGTTTTCCCAGTACAAACATAATAAGCGAGTCAACTACCAAAGCGTAACTAGGATATTGATTGTCTGAATTTTGCATACACGCTCGGGTGAATCCAGATTTGACCTCCATGGATTCGTATCTAGCGTGCCTGTACTTTGTAAGACATCTTAAGGAAAATTATCATGTGACCACGTCTTGAGATTTCAAACACAACATAGGGCTAATTAGGTAACTAAAAGTGGTAGTAATATTAGAGAAAACAGTATCCCGAAATCATGCCAATGAACCTTCCCACAGAGATTTATTCTAAGTGCGCTGTGGGCTGGCCACCACATATACTATATAACATCTTCCTTAGTGGAGTGCAGTATCTGACCTATTATTATGCCGAGCTACTATTTCACTATAGGAATATTGGAACCGCTAATACCGTATTTTTAGTACAGTGGCCCTACGGAGAACTGGTGTATCTCGTGAATACATATTTTATTTATTTGGCTCGGTTAGCTCGTGTTCTCCATTGGCGTGATCTGAGGATTCCCATTATGCATTATTTTTGAGATAACCTCAGACTCCAAAAAATAGCAAGCAGTACAAATGATTGGCTAATATAAGATATGGACTTGGTTGTGATTGTATTATTTGGTTAGTAGCCTAGGAAAATGGACTATCATAGTGTGATGGTTCAACCCTTGTCTTTGTTTGGTTGTAGGGTTGGGCCTTTGCGCTAGGATATGCCATGGACCTAAGTTACGATACTGAACCTATGTATTATTATATGTTTTCCTTGGGTTTTTGATTCTCTATTTCTTGCTACCTTTGTGGTACTTGCTATTTGGGGTCTAACTCTACTGGTTTTGCATGCCCAATTTTGAGCCAGCACCCGAGGATCCAACGTACCTTCCCCCTACTCATGGCGCGTACCAAGAACATGGTCACATGGGATAGCAAGTGGGTTTTCTTCTTCCCTACTAATTATTGAATATTTACTTCTTTTGGCATTTAGCCACCGGCACCTGTTAGCCGGCTTGTTTGGACATTAGTTTTCTTACATGATTGTATTAAATCAGACTATAGCTGATCACTATCATATACTTTGTTACTCTTCCAGCTCCTTATTTTGCATAGCTGGTCTCTAGAACATTTCGAGAAAGCGTTTGGGATACCTTATTGCTTTATCATATATGCTCTATGCTTACTGTTTCTTGTTGAATGATTGAGACATAGAAGTTCTTGACCATAGGAGACTTGATTGTAGCATGCACCCCCTTGTCTTTGACAGACGTGATCGTCGTATGACGTATAACACCTTGTACGGGGTAGCTGGTGTCACTACCACATTTTCTAGGAAAGGATATTTTAGTTATTTGATAGTTAATTAAATATTATGCCTGTTGAATATTTATTTATTGTATTATTTATTTATTGTTAGCATGTTAGATTTATTTTTGGACTTATGTTAGTGGACCTAACTGGTTTAGTTTAGACTCATGGACCAACATTTAATTCTAGTTAGAATTGAGCCCAATCATTAGGAGGATGATTAATTATGTTAAACCCATTAGACTAGAAGCTTCCTTCCTTAATTATTTTTTTATGAGAGGTCTCAAGGGGTATTTTAGACTTTACATAGTAGCTTGAGGGAGGGGGCAAGTGTGGCCTATATAAAAGGGTTAAAAACTTTCTCTCTCTTCATTTTTTATTCCAAATCTAGATCTAGAATTTTTCTCAACCAAATTCCATCAAATCTCTACCAAATTTCCACTAAATTCCTTCCCAAATTACTATTGGAGACTAGTAGAGCAAGGATCTACAAGGAGGAAGCATGGATCTACAAAGAGGAGTATAGATCTACAAGTTGAAGGCTCATTTTACCAATTTTTGAGGTTTCATTGGGAATCCATCTTCCAATAGGTACAATTCAGTTTTTTCCTTAATTTAGGTTTTAAATCTGAGATTTAACCATGATAAATCAACAAATATGCATAGTCTACCTATAGGATTTGATTTTGTGTTCATATGAGGCCTATTGAGAAAGTTATGGTACTTTTTGTGTCAATTTTGGGGGAATTCTGAGATTGATATTTGTTGTGTATGTCAATTGATCCTATAGATCAATTTGGCATGTGCTTGTGTGTTTGAGACTAGTGTCGTATCCATAATTGGGTACGTGTAGGTCGTATCCCAATAATTTTGTGATACGTGTTGATTTGGGAGTTTTTCCTCCGACACGGAACTTTGTGCATGTCATATTTTGACACAGACACGTAGAATTGTGTTTAACTCTTCGTATTGTTCATAAATAATATATTAGACTTGCTCGTTTCCTTCGGGGTATATTTGGATGTGTGGTGGACTCGTGTCGTAAGCGTATCTTAGATCTAGTGGGATACATGAGCGATGCACTCCACGTGTTTGTGCATTTTATTCCATTATTTTTAGTTATTATAATATGTAATTTATATGCATGTGTATATATATATAATTCTATGTATATATATATATATATATATATATATATATATATATATATATATATATATATATATATATATATATATATATATATATATATATATATATATATATATATATATATTTATGTGTTAGTGTATCATATATTTATGTACCTATGTATTATGTATATATGTAGCTATATTTCTACATATGTAATAGCTATTAATTATAGTAGTATATTTATAAGTTATATGTATATGTATATATGTTATCTATATATATATATATACTTGTATGTTATAATTATATATATATATATACTTGCATAATTATATATATACGTGTACGTATATGTGATTATATATATATATATATATATATATATATATATATATATATATATATATATATATATATATATATATATATGATACAATAATGTGTGTATATACTAGTGTATATAGTTATATATAGATCTATATGTATATATATATATATATATATATATATATATAGTATATATATATATATATATATATATATATATATATATATATATATATATATATATATATATATATATGTATTGGTTTATATATATATATATATATATATATATATATATATATATATATATATATATATGTGTGTGTGTGTGTGTGTGTGTGTGTGTGTGTGTGTGTGTGTGTGTGTGTGTGATTATATATATCTATATATATAGTTGTGAGAGAAATATATATACTTGTTAGATATGTAGTAAGTTATTATGTAGGTATATGTATCTATGTGCTGGTATGTATTATATGTTAGTAGTTAATAGTTTTAATAGTTTAGTTATGTTAGTATAGTTTAGTATATGGGGGTTAGCTATATATATTAGCTATATGTATTAGGATTTAAATTACCTTGGGATACCAAGGTAATGTCAAGGTATTAAGGGATACTCAAGGTATTGGGTAATGGGATGGTTTAGTCTAGTTTGTTACTATAGTAGTAGTTAGTTAGTTGTATATGTTTGATTATGTAGATAGTTAGATATGTAAACTAGTATATATATGTTATGATTGATAGTTAGTCTCATATACTAATAAGTAGTGTATCTTGATAGTTATATTAACTATACATATCTATGTATGTTAGTATTATAGTTAGTTCTATGTTATATTGAGATGTATATATTAGTGTTAGTTATAACTAGTATTAGTTTGGGATTTTATATATCTATTGGTATTAGTTATATGTTGAGTTTTGGGTTACCTCGAGATACCAAGGTATTACCAAGGTATTGGGCCGATACCCAAGGTATTGAATTTGGGTATCGAGATAGGTGCGATACGCATTGGTGCAAGGCCAAGGTATCCTAAATTCCTTGTTTTAATATAATATTAAGTATAATGACTTATATATATATATCTAAAATACTATTTTCATATAAATGAACTTGCGTATCTTAGGATACGGCTTTTTGAATGCCTTTTAGTATCTTAGCTTGGATTGTATAACATAGTTTCATAGTGTTTCGACTTAGTGACTTAGTTTTAGACTCTTACAACCTAGATTTTATCGGTTTAACCTAGAAATGGCTTAATGACTTAGAATTGCATCAACTTAACTTATTTCCATTTTAGAACCTTGTATTGATGCAACATACCATATATAGGTTGTGTGATACTAGCTTGGGCATCGAGAGACACACCTTGGTCATGACTTCAGGCGAGTATATTTCTCTAATAGTTTTCAATTCATAATATTGTATATATACATGTTCTAGAATTGTATACATTGATCCTGACACAGTGATTTCATGGACTGGTGCTATATGGATTCTGTCATGAGATGTTATCCCCACCGTATTCAGCGGGTACTCGTGTATATTATATCTCATCGTGTATATTGGGTATTGATGTTACTTCATATTCATACACTGCTCGTGTTCAGTATGCTTATTCGTGTACACCCACCGCTTGTGTTCGGTGGTTATGATATTCGTGTACACCCACTGCTCATGACAATGGTTATATTTTTCGTGTTCGTAGCGTGTCGTGATTGGATCCATCAGTATTAATTAGGGGTGGGAGAGTAGGAGTTGACTATATGATCAAAGCCATTATTACATCGTGTACACACACTGCTCGTGACACATTTTTAGTGGTGGCCCATGCAGGTCAGGCTTCGCAAGTTGTGCGATATCGTCGTTGTGCGACGACTTAGTTGTACTACTGCGAGCCTGCGATAAGATATATGATATAGGCTATAGGATATAAGATATTAGGATGAGAGGATACTCAATCACAAATTTTTTGAGAGATTCCTGAGACGACCCTTGAGAATCTTATTACAATTTCTATTTCAAATCTTTTTTCTTGTTTCTGTCTGCTCTCACTTGTTGTTGTTGAATTTGATTCTTGGTGATCGATTATTGAATTTGATTCTTGGTGATCGGTTAATTTAAATTCTTGGTGTTTATTATTTAGTTTGATTTCATATTAAGAGAAATTTTACGGACTAAATTACGGTATCATCTGATGACATATGTTGATGAGGACAATAAGAAAGGTGAAATGTCTGCTTTGGTTATGGAGCATAGAGTTTATCACAACCATAGTAGCTGGCGTGGCAGAAATGTAGGAACCTGACTTCGGATGTACATATCTTAGTTATGAAATTTAGAATTTCTTGCAGCTATAATAGTCGGCACAACGAAGATTCTAGACGAATGATTATAGAGGTGCATACCTAAGTTATGGGATCTATCGTTTATCGCAGCTATGCTTACTGGCGTGGCGAGGATTCTGAATATCATGATTTCGGACAGACGTGTATGATTATCGGATTGTATCTTAAATTGGTTCTTAAAGTATTATCTCAATATTTTTCCACTCATGTTATTATAGGACTTGTTCCATTGTTCTTTAGCTTAGCAGTAGAGATACTTTTAGTTCTTTAGTCCAGTTCCTTATAGAGCTTCATTCCATTAGGGTTCCTTGTTAGTATGATAATTGGTGAATTGCAATTAGGCCTGTGTCTTGAGTATCAATATTGACTGTTGGGAGTGTGGCTTATGAGTCTGTAAGTGGTTCATGGTTGGACAGGCGAGCAATAGGCATAAATCTAGAGATAACCCATAGCGTAGTACCTTATAGCAATAGTTCTATGATATGTGCCATTATAGATAGTATGGGTACTATCAGTGATGGTTCTAGGAGTTAGTATCAGAGTCAGCATACCAGTTCTGGATAGTCATAAATTTATGTAGTTGGGTGAGCCATGTAAATATCAAGAAAATTGTGTTAGAAATCAATGGAGCATGATATTTAATTGGGTGGTTGATACTTGGGTGTGTTAAGAGTAGAGAAATATACATGCATCAAGGGTATTAGTGAGTCTGCCATGGTAGAAAAGTACCCATAAGTGTATGGGAGAGTGTGAGGGAATAATAATACATTATGCTAAAGTAGTAGGACTGATGATACAGGTTGATGTGAGTAGATAGGAGTGTACCAGTATACGACTAGTGATGGGTATATCACCTGATATTGAGGCTAGTGATGTATTGAAAGCAATAGGTGGAAGAGTGTCTAGAAATTGTGTGCATGATGCACAGTGGGTGATAAGTGTCAGTGTGGAAGTTCATGAGTATCAGAAAGTGGAAGCTAGAGTGTTAATATTATGTCATGGGTTGAGAAATATCAAGATTGGTCATGGAAGATATGAAGTATATTACTGATTTGTGTATCCGTCTGTAAAAGGTTTGAGGAGAGATATGTATACATTTATAGAGATATGGAACCATATGTCTGCTTTTGAGAGTGAAGTAAAACATGTGTATTATAGAAGTTAATAACTAGTGCAAGTGATCATAAGTTCTAGTGAGTGTGATGAGGTGATCTAATGATGAAGCTAGTATCCTAGAACCTTAAAGTCATATATTGTGTAGTTAGGAAGCTAGTGTTACTATATCAAGAGTGCTAGTGTTTCTATATCAGGGATTAGTTATTACACCCCGATCTCCCGCAGGCTAAATCGACTGTCCCCGCTAGGCGAGAATGACCACGCCAGCGCTTCCGTGGAACGATCACTTTTGACCCATCCGGGCGTGATGCCACACGAGCGTGATCCACGCCCGTGCAAGGCCGTGGTTCATTGGCTGGTGGTAAGAGATCTAAGCCACAGGATCGCACAGATTGTCCGAGTGCAGCAGAATATATAAACACATAAGCGAGTGGTAGCAGAAGCATTGAATAACACAAGTTGAAGTAAAACAAGCTATTTTTATTCATATTGAAACAACTATTATAGGCGGCGTATAGCCGAGATTACAAGTCGCTCAAGCTCTCTCTCTGAAACATAAAAGCGTGCCAAGTGGCTATATTTGTGGATGATATTCAGGCGATGTTCCAACATTATGTCTTGTATATGTGCTTCTGTTTCGGATGCAACTCTCCAAGGCTTCAGAGTGAACTCCTGACCTTAGCGCGCACGAAGGAGGTATCTGCACCGAACGAGGTTCTTCCGTACCCTGCAAACGATCTGGTGGATAATCTGTACATTGAATGCACTGGTGGGGAGGCTACTCGCCCGCTCGACAAATCCAAACACGTAATATAGGTTTCGTGCACCAACTATTTTATTGTCTTTCTAGTTGAGCCTTAGGATCAGTTTTATGGCATATATGAAAAGCCTAACTTGTATGGCAGTACGCCGTGCGATAAGAGGTAACACGGCGAGACTTACCCACTTACCATTTTGTCCTTCCCTGTCCAAGGCAAACCAATGTTAATTCCAAGCACGAGCATATATAACATTCAGGGACATAGTATATGCAAACACTGTGTTATGAGCGAGATTATGCTACTGGTGCACGAGTTACAGGAAATATCAGGTGTGTTGCATATTATGATCAAGTGCTCTTTATGCACACATGTTATTGTATCATGATCGTTCAGGATTTTCAGTTATTCTCGATGCAATGCAATGACTCGCACGCGGGTAGCCGCTAAGCGAGGATGACTTATCTATATGAACATGAGGTCACTAGCACGGCGCCATAATGGACGGTCTAGTCTCAATACAGAATGACATACGATGCATAGGCAGGATGACACAGGCTATTCCGTCCTATAGCAGGTGACTATTAGGAGTTTCGTCCGGATCGGATCGGTGCCAGTGCCCCAGCAACCATCCGCGGAACTAAAACCTTGTTTTCAAGTTGTCCTGTGACCATGCAAGTCTCTAATCTCCAGGGTCTATGGTCAGACACAGGAACAAGTTCGAAGCAGGATATATATATATATATATATATATATATAGAATAAGTTATATATATATATAGAACAAGTTATATGGAACAAGTTCGAGTCAGGATATATATATATGAAACTTGTTGAGGCAGGATTACTCTCAATGTTGAGTATTGACTCCATGAGCCATTTTATTCAGGACAGTATTGCTCCATGAGCTGGGATTCTTGGATCAATGACTTGGTGCAAATTCCCTGGTTCGGGGACTGCCTTAGCGGCCTAACAGTTCAGGATACTTTTAGGTTCGTATTTGCACGGAACGACTATCGTATAGTCTTCTGAGGAGAACTTATATGAATGCATGACATGCACAGCATTACAGGGTCTTGGCATAGTTTATGCACAAGCATTCAATCGAGGCAATATATATATATATATATATATATATATATATATATATATATATATATATATATATATATATATATATATATATATATAAACAGGCAAGCACGCATCCACATGGGAACTTAAGCATTCACGTTAGCTCGGGCCCGAAGGTAAGCCGAGGAGTAAGACCGTAAAGGGACTTACCGAGCGACATGATCTAGAGTCGTGCAGTATAGCAGTATAGGAGTGCACAACGAGGAGTGTAATAATCATATCGTTCTACTCGAGGCATAGCAGAGTCTAATTACATGAGGCAAAGGTAGCATGCAAGGGTCTGATATAAAAGCAATATTTCATTTACAAGTTCTAGCATAAGTAATACAAGTTAGGATTATTCCCTTAGCTAGGTGCGTTATATTCTTATTAGCATGCAGATGGTGATTCTCCTTAGCGACTAGCATGTATCTTCCGTATTTTATATGTGCTGGCTAAGCAAAGACAAGTTCACCATAGCCAACCACCTTAGCGATAATTCGCCTTGGTTGAGCGATACTCCGAGCGAGCCTCTGAAAGCCTAGGCCGGTTCTCATGAAGGGCCAAGTATGGATAATCCCTTGCCTCAACGAGTTGCCTCGCTGAGAAAAGCAGGTCGGGACATTTACAGTTTTGCCGTTTGAATCGACAGTCCGCTTGAGCGAAACGGGGTATTACATTAGTTGAGTAATGTGCTAGTAACAGTAAGCACCTTGTGAGATAATTGGATTGGTATATCAGTTAATGGATAGAAAAATATTTGGGAGTAATAATACAAGTGATCCAAGCAGTAGAGAAGGGAGATAATATATATATATATATATATATATATATATATATATATATATATATATATATATATATGAGTAAGTTTAGTAGGTATAGTACCTTGCTAATTTTGAGTATAGAGGTCGTATGTATCAGAGAATAGTCCGAGGGGTATAAGGATACCAGTGAGATGTCATGGTGTTGTAAAGGCTAGAAAGAAATTGTGTATGTATTGTGATACTAATATATAGGTAAGAACCTTAGGATGATTAACAAATGTTAGATGATGAGTTACACCAAATATCAGATAGAAAGAGGTACCCTAGTAACAAGAGTCGGAGTACCTCAAGTATTATGAAAGTTTATGCACAAGCATTTTAATAACTAATATAATGATATAGAGGAGAGACATGAGTAACATGGTATGAAGATATCATCTAAAATACATATGAGAGCTGGTGCCTTGTGTAGACAGTAACAAGATTTAAGTAAGGCATCCCATTGGAAGTATTAAAGTTTGACGAGGGTGTGCTAATAAAATACATGATTGAAAAGGTATATAAGTGTTCCTTGTAAGATGAATGATTGAGAAATTTTGGTGATTGAAACAGAACAAGAAGGTAGTATCTTAGCAGTATTTTGTATAGTATCTTAAGTAGTAAGTGCCAGTGAGTTAAGCATGTCCATAACCTAGAATTAGATTATATCATAAGTATTTGGTAACCCTCAGTATTAAGAATATCTTGACAAGATTGATGATTAATAGTGTATGATAGAATAGGCCACATGTGGCATAGCAGATTACGTCACCAGTAAATGAAGACATCCCAGCAGGACAGAGACTGAATTCATGATAGTTAGAGTCTAATTTCACTTTCAGTAGAATGGTATGATTGTATGATAAGACTATTTTAGACTGTGATTGATGGATTTTAACCATAGTAATATTTGTATGAATAGGATATGACTGGCCTAAGAGAGAGGGGTGAGATTTTTAATTTTAAGGACAAAATTTTTCTAAGGGGGATAGATTTGTCACTACCACATTTTCTAGGAAAGAGTATTTTAGTCATTTGGTAGTTAATTAAATATTGTACATGTTGAATATTTATTTATTTATTGTTAGCATGTTAGATTTATTTTTGGACTTGTGTTAGTGGACCTAACTAGTTTAGTTTAGACTCATGGACCAACATTTAATTCTAGTTAGAATTGAGCCCAATAATTAGAAACCCAATCATTAGGAGGATGATTAATTATGTTAAACTCATTAGACTAGAAGCTTCCCTCCTTAATTATTTTTTTATGAGAGGCCTCAAGGGGTATTTTAGACTTTACATAGTAGCTTGAGGGAGGGGGCAAGTGAGGCCTATATAAAGGGGATAAAAACTTTCTCTCTCTTCATTTTTTATTCCAAATCTAGATCTAGAATTTTTCTCAACCAAATTTCATCAAATCCCTAGCAAATTTCCAACAAATTCCTTCCCAAATCACCATTGGAGACTAGTAGAGTAAGGATCTAGAAGGAGGAAGCATGGATCTACAAAGAGGAGTATGGATCTACAAGTTGAAGGCTCATTTCACCAATTTTGGAGGTTTTATTAGAAATTTATCTCCCAATAGGTATAATTCAGTTCCCCCCCTTAATTTAGGTTATAAATCTAAGATTTAACCATGAGAAATTAACTCATATGCATAGGCTACCTATAGGATTTGGTTTTGTGTTCATATGAGACATATTGAGAAAGTTATGGTACTTTTTGTGTCAATTTTAGGGGAATTCCGAGATTGACATTTGTTGTGTGTGTCAATTGGTTCTATAGATCAATTTGGCATATGCTTGTGTGTTTGGGGCTAGTGTCATATCTACAATTGGGTACGTGTAGGTCGTATCCCAATAATTTGGTGATACGTATTGATTTGGGGGTTTTCCCTCCGACACGGGACTTTGTGCATGTCATATTTTGACACAGACACGTAGAATTGTGTTTGACTCTTCGTATTGTTCATAAATAATATATTAGACTTTCTCGTGTCCTTCGGGGTACGTTTGGATGTGTGGTGGACTCGTGTCGCAAGTGTATCCTAGTTCTAGTGGGATACAGGAGCGATGCACTCCACGTGTTTGTGCATTTTATTCTATTGTTTTTAGTTATTATAATATGTAATTATATGCATGTGTATATATATATATATAATGCTATGTATATATATATATATATATATATATATATATATATATATATATATATATATATATATTTATGTACCTATATATTATGTATATATGTAGCTATATTTCTACATATATAATAGCTATTAATTATAGTAGTGTATTTATAAGTTGCAGAGTCCGAGGAGGTCTAGTTTATTTGTGTTGGACTTGTATTATATTATATTATTGAGATTCTTTGGGTTGTATATTATTTCAGATTTTGGTTTATATCTTATTCTTTTCTTCGCTATTCCATTCGTGCTTTTCTTCCTTAGTTTGTATTGTGATTGAGTTTAGTTATATTGTGAGATACCATTTTGTTCTTCCGTTTGGAGTTGAGATGATTGACAGGTACCATATTATATTGTTGAGAAGTTAGATAGTTAAAAATGATCCAGACAGCGTTCTACCGCCGATTCTGTTGCGTAGGCTGGGCGTAACCATGTACTCGTGCCCGAATATCCGGGTGTGGGTTATGACAGCTGGTCATGTCTGTCTTTGTATTCCGGTACTAAGGCATGACAGTGAAACACAAGGAGTTTTGTCACTTAGGAATTTTTCAAGCACTTAGCTTCAAAATACTTTGTGTAATGATCAGTCATGCATCCAACAAGATGGACACATGCTGGTGACATATGCGACAAAGTGTCCACGCCGCATGAAAGCAAGGTCGCATAGAACTTTCGGCCACATAGAATGCTGGCCGCATACGAACTTCATCTTCTCCAGACAGCAAATTCAGCCATGGCGAAAAAGCTCAAAAATCAAAATTTTGTTTTCTTCATAAAAAAATATTTTAACTCCGAATCAAGTGAACCAAAAGCTAAAATGCTCAAAATAAAGTGCTTCATCAACCACAAAAACTATTTTTTTAAAAGATCATGTTTTAATAGATTAAAACCAAGAGAACTTTTTAGAACCCATAAAAAATTCTAACTTTAAAACTTAGATCTACTCAAAACCGTTTATCAAAACTTAAAATTCAAAGAACTAAAACTAATGAGAACAACAAAAAGAACATTTTCTATTAAACACAATTTTATTACTACATATATGCAAAAATACAAAAATCTATGGTTTTACCACTTTGAGCAAGATGTACTTGCCTTGGTGGACTAACAAACCTCTTCCTAGAACCAAGTTTGGGGATAGTACTTAGGGTTTCGGTTGGGAGCTCTTGAGGGAAGGAGGAAGAGTAAAGAAGAAGTAAAGGAAAGAAATGAAAAATAAAATAGAGTAGAAAGAAAGAGGAGTATATATACACAAGAGGGGAAAAGGGTATTCTAGTCATGACTAATCCTCATGCAATCATAACCATCCAAAATAAGCCTAGTGGTTCCAAAAGTGAACTGGGTGAGATATCCATCCTATATAAGAGTTCTAGTACTGGTTCATGACGCCAATGTGTGCATTACTGTTCTCTGGTGGTAGTCTCCTACAATAAACATAAATATAATTAAATAAAATACAACATAATTAACATGAGCCAACATGTAAAATACAACATGAATACATCTACATGAATAATTTTAAATATCACAAATTCAAGAATACCAAATCTAGGAACGGATGTGACATAAAATTATCAATGAGACACGTTCTAAATGTTACCCAAAAATAAAATCGATCAACTGATTCAAACAAGCTATACTAAGATCAAAGCACGATCCATGGTTGTTCCTTCAGTTGACAAGATGTACTTGCTTACGGTCAAGTTCTAGCCTAATACCAACACTACCAAGGTCACCCACGGCCAAGGTCAAGCTCGGCTGCTGCTCTCTGGTGGGGAAGAAATAAAGAAGAAAAGAGAAATAAAAGAAAGAGAAAAGTGGAGGAAAGAGAATAAGATTGCTTATATAAGAAGAGCTAGGATTGTAGACATTAGATCATAATCCATGCCCCTCACCCGGGTTTATCACAGCCACACACCAGGAAAATTAAGGGACCAATGGTCCAAAGCATACAACTAAGGAAAAATTATAAAAATAACCTAAACAATGCATGAATGGCATAAAGCATGATGTAAGCAATTAAACAATAAACAAGTTATACATATATAATACATGTATATTGAGTACGTATAGTAGATCAGTGAGATAAGTCTCACACATATCTTGCCTCTCTTTGTCCTGATGTAGACTTTGCACAGTCTCTGATCATTGCTGGGGCTGAGGTTCCGTCTTTGATGGAAGCCCACTTTCGTGTCCTACAGGCAGCGAAAGTCATTGATACTTATTCTGGTGATGCCTTTGTTAATCGGTCTAGCCTGGGAGTTGCTCATGGTGGATTCTATGGAGGTCGTGGTGGTCGATGTGGTGGCCAAAATGCTGGTCGTGATGGTAGACAAGGCAACGACGGTCGTGATGGTAGACAAGGCAATGGCGATCGTGATGGTGAAAGATCGCACACATGCTTCAATTATGGTCAACAAAACCATTCAAGTGGCAGTGTCCTAGAACTCCTGCTGCTAATATTGCATCAGATAATCCTGATAATGATAGAATATCCGTACAGATGACGGCAGAGGCCTATGCCGAATTTGCTGACTTTCAAGATCAGCGGCATGGTGAAGTCTCCACACCTGGATCCACAGCCGGGTATTCGGCAGCGTGTGTGATCAAGTCAAAGCAGTGGTTGATCGACTCGGGTGTATCTGATCATATGACAGGTAATCCAGGTATGTGGTGTGATTATATATATGTCGGTAGTGTATCAGATATTACTGTTGCAAATGGCAGTTTCCTGAGGGTTTGTGGAAAAGGAAGCATTTGTCTTTCTCCTGATCTGCTACTCAGATCATTTTTACACACAACTAATAATCCATTTAGTCTCTTATCCATTAGTAGAATTACTCGTGACTTACAATATTCGATAATATTTTTTCTGATGGTTGTGTTTTCAGGACCTAAAGACTGAGAGGACTATCGCTAGGGGGCATGTGGCTGAAGGCTTGTAATTATTTGATATAAGTTCTTCTGATGCCTGTGCCAATGTGAAACTTGATCCGTTTGAGTTGCACTATCGATTAGGTCACCCATCTATCCAATCACTCCAAAAGATGTATCCATCTTTAAATTTTCCTATTTTATTTCATTGTGAGTCATGTAGTTTGCCTAAAGATCACCGGGTACCCTATCCGGTGAGTCTAAATAAAGTTGCATCAACTCCTTTTGAGCTAGTGCACTCTGACATATGGGGGCCTTGCCTTATTAAATCTGTAATAGGCTTTAAGTATTTTATTTTTTTTGTTGATGACTACTCACGTGTCACTTATGTCTACTTGATAAAAAATTATTCTGAATTATTTAATATTTGGTGCAATTTTTATGCAGAAATCTAAACCCAATTTGGAGTTCCTATTAAATATTTTCAAGTGACAATGGTTGTGACTATTTATTTCGTGAGTCCAATTATCATCTGGCTAGACATGGCATCATCCACCAAACTTTTTGTTCTTACACACCACAACAGAATGGTGTGGCTAAACACAAGAATCAACATATTTTGGAAACAACGTGTGATCTTATGTTTCAAGCATGTATTTCTAGAAAATTTTGGTCTGATGCAGTCCTTACAGTCTGTTATCTGATCAATCGAATGACAACTTCTGTTTTCTATAGTAATACTCCGTTTTCTCGGTTATATCCCAATCATGAGCTATTTTCTCTACCTCTTAAATTTTTTGGCTGCTTGTGTTATGTTCGGGATACTCGACCGAATCTTTCCAAATTGGATCCGAAGGAAATCCAGTATATTTTTCTTGAGTATCCGAAAGATCAAAAAGGGTATCGTTATTTTTCTCCAACTTTGAAGCGATATTTTATGTTTCGGGATGTTACCTTTGTTGAAACTGTGTTTCCTCCACTCTCGCCAACTACAAAGTATGTTCTCAAGGTTTACCAAGAAGAGGATTTTCCTGTTGTTTCCAGTTCAAACACAACAGCCCCCCCATAAGAATGCCCACCCCTGTCGAGCCAGTCTTTCGATCGGATGGTCCGCAAATATCAACCAAGTCAGAACCGACAACGTCAGTCTCACTAACTCCAACAGAACAAACATCACTGATGGTGCCCCCGGCCATCGTGTCATCGTCCTCCTCCAGATCCACTGATTCACCAGCTCTGGCAGAACAAACATCACCAATGGTGCCCTCGGCCTTCGAGCCATCATCCTCCTTCAGCTATACTGATTCACCACTGTATGTTATACTGGCTCGCCCCTGTCATTGATGTCATGACCATCCAGTGAGTCGTTGGCACTACAAAGGACTTGCATGTCAGACTCAGCCCTTGGTGGCGACTATTGATGGGATTCATATCCCCGATTTCGTAGAGGAAGGACTCAAATATCCCGATTGTCATGCTGCGATGGAAGAGGAGATAAAAGCACTTCGGGATAAACATACATGGGACTTGGTGGATTTGCCTACTGTTAAGATGGTAGTAGGTTGCAAGTGGGTGTTCATAATAAAGGTAAAACCATATGGCACTCTTGATCATCTAAAAGTTTGTCTTGTGGCGAAAGGGTATTCTCAAACTATAAAGATTATTTTGAGACATTCTCTCATGTTGCCCGGATGACCTATATGCGCATACTTCTAGCCTTAGCAGTCCGCTATAATTGGTCATTGCTTCAGTTGGATGTGAATAATGTATTTCTACATGGGGATCTTGAAGAGAAAGTTTATGTGATGCAATCTCCTGGATTCTGTCACGCCCCAGTCCCAAAAATACGTAGAACTAAGACACGTAAGCATACCAGCCGCATGGATATGGCAACTCCAATATATGGAAACCAAATCCACACGTACGCTGTAATATGAATATCAAATCCACAAGTGGTATAAACATATGTCACAAGTCACAGGGTATAATCTAGATCTCATCCACGAAAATCAAATATGAATAAAATAACCAATGTCTATAAAACTAGATCTCAATAAGGAGTATCTAAGGATGATAGTTGGATGAAAACAAATCCACTACCAACTCAAATGAGAAAGTAAATACAATATAAGTACAACACCATTAAACAATATAAGTACCAGCTATCAATCACGGCTCGAGAGAAGACGTCCACGAAGCATCTATAGCCATCCAAATCTGCGTTCCTACAAATACTCAAGAACAGGTACACCTGGCAGCGGACCAGGTCCTCAGAGGGACGTAACAAGATACAGAAAATACGAGCCAACTTGAATACAGTAGACATGCATATAATTTGAAAATAAATAAGTACGCTGTACAAGACAATCTATATGAATGCAAATAAGGACAACTTTTTGACGTATGGGCAAGGGTAGGCTACTCGATCTAATCCTCACAACCTCACGCTCGTCAGTGGACATCATCAGCCGTCATACCTCGGGGGTAGCGACCCTCGGACTCCATCAATCGACATACCTCGGGGGTAGCGACCATCGGACACGACCCACCATAGTGCGTGCTAGTGATTACGGTGTTACCAGAGTGGTTAAAAGCCCATACGCCTAATGATTGTCCTCTATGATACTAAGTGTCAAGTGTGTGTCAACAAATCTAATATATAGTAATGACTGAAGGAACTACACATGCAATAAATAAATAGAATGAAATAATTATACAAAAATATACTAAGCATGTAAAATACTGTAAACAACTTGGCAATGTATCTTGCCTGGGGTCCTGCTGCTGGTATGAATCAGAGTCCAAGTCACAGTCCAAATAGCCTATGTATTACAAATTCATCACGTCAAAAGATAATTTATTTTAATTTATTTAATTCTGTAATAATTACTCTAAAATCCTATTTTAATCTTATTATTCTGATTTTTAGGTTAATGCCTAAATTTTGTCCAAAGGAATTGAATTTTATCGACTCGAGACTCATGGCACGCAAATCGAGGCAATCTGTTGACCAAAAGGTCAACTGACACAAACTTGAATTTCATGAATGAATTCCTGTAGATTTCAGCGTCAAAAACATGCTGGAATTTATGGCTCGTCCAAATTCAAATTCGTTTGGAAATTATGGCACATACAAGTTTCGTATCGTGCACCGATGGTTAAATTTTACCCTAGAAGTTCTACAGAATTAAAAATACAAAAATACTTCGAAATAAATTCTAGGAAAAACATATATCAATGATCTCGACATTAGCTTTCCGAAAATTTAAACTGTTCATGATTCTGATTCCTGGTTCTCCCGGAATCACGAAAACATCGAAACACGTCTATTTTCGGACATGCTATGTTCTACGAATTTTCCAGAATTTAATAATAATAATTTCGTAAAACAAATTATATAATCAGAAAGCTAACCTCAATATCTTTCTAACACAAAAAACCAGGCTTCATTTGGAGTCCGGAGCTATGCGCAATGGCTTTTGGAAGATGAAGGAACCCTAGATGGCAATTCTCCAAAATTCGGCTGAAGAAAAACCCTAGAAATAAACTTAAACTAATATATATATAGAGGAGAGAGAAAGCAGTCGCGGCTCAGATCTTGACACGTGGCAGCCATCCAACGCTGCCCGCCCCGCAGTCACTGACAGGCGGACCCGACACTGTTTGCTGCGGGCGGCTGACAGGTGGGCCCCCTGTTTGCTGACTGGGCAGAAATAATTTCTTTTTGGATTTTCTTTTTCAGAAAATAGTTTTTAATTCAGTTTTTGATAATTAACTCAAAATAAATGCTAAAAATAATCAGAAAATTCCCAAAAAATTATAAAAAGTATATTTTATTATTTAGAACCTAAAATAAAAGTTTGGGATATTTTTATCTAAGTTTGAACATAAAATAAATTCTTAAAAATCCTAGAAAATTAGTGTTGCTAGTTTTTAATTAACTAAAAATTATGGAAAAATCTCAATAATCTAAAATAGACTAAAATAATTCTAAATAAATATTTATATAAGTAAATATACTAAAAAAAATTTATTTTCTAATTAACTAAGAGAATATTCTAAATAAATTTAACATCTATAATAAATATAATAATATAAAATATACATAAAATACCTATTTTCGGTGAGGGAGTTTACAATCTACCCAACTTAAAACAATTTCGTCCTCGAAATTAAAATAAGGCATAATTTGTTAAATCCTTCACATTCATACATAAGGTACGTCAATCGCAATCTCTTCCAAAAATTTAAATAACAAAATCTATTCAAATCTATCGCGATCATTTCAAAATTAAGATAATCATTGTTCAAATTAAAATTCAACCTATTGTAATCTCTTCTCACTTTTCCAACTCATCAATATCCAAATTTAAATTGAATCCATATAATATCTTCAAGATTTAAATAACCCATATCAAATTTTACCTCACGATCTCCAAGTATCATAATCTCCTCTAGAAGTAATTCGAGTCCAATATTATTCCTATTTTCACTTATAAATTTTTTTTCTTTTTCAACTTTTTAAATTCCATTCACATCCTCAATATTTCAAATAGGTAGTCCAATCATCAAAAAAAAATTTATTTTATTTAAATCATCAAATTGAAAAATAATTTAAATGCAGTCCACCAATGTTCAAGTCTGAAATTATATATTTATCCTTCAAATTCAAATTGATGATTTTACCTTCAATACTCAAAAATTCAAATTATGTACTTAAGGTATAAATATTGGGTCCTCAATATCAAGATTTTTAAAATTCATTAATCCTCATAATCTTAGTCATTCTTCTAAAATTCTCAAAATTAAATGGCTTGAACCTCTCCCAATCTAATCTTACTCGATCACAATCTAAAAAAAATTTCTCTCGAGTTGCCAATGCACTGCTACCCAACTTAGAATTTACCCATCTATCACAGAAGGCTATATACTTTAAGAAAAATATTCCTTAATTTATTTACTCATGCTATTCAATTATCAAAGTTTTAACACCAAACATATCACCTATGATATACCCTTAATCAATTATAAAAAAGTGTCACTAAGTCATGTGATTAGCCTTATGGGGTATATCTAGTACTATCAGTGTCAACTTATACCAGCACGAGGTTTCGTCTTTCCAAAATAGGGGAAGACGGAGAGAAATAATAAAGAACTCAAGGTGAAGGTGACCAAATACAAGTACGAGGTTCAAAGAGGTTAAAGAATCGAAAAGAGAGTTGTCAGGACAGTTGTGGATTGAAATCCTATTTTTGGTAATTTTCTATTTACCTGTTCGTATCAGTACAGTTATGTAACCGATACGATGTGTCAGACATATCTAGGGGCAAGTATATCTGTCTACTACCATATATCTCAATCCACGTAAAGTAGTCATGCGAAGAGCGAACCAAGCGCACTAAGGTTAGCTAGACCTTAATACACCGATTCTGACTTGGCAATTGTATCATTGTGTGCACCCAATAATACATATGCCATGAGCAAGCTCGATAAAAGAATAAGCTTGCAAAAACTAGGCTATAATAGCAGCATAAGTCAAGGTAGTACAACAAACATAAATACGCTGGATTATGATGAAAGAAGGTACATAACAATTCAAGTTCACAAAAGATAAGACTCCACAAACTCTACATTTGTCATACTAATTCCTTGTCTAAGTCGATGGTCGACAAAGTAGGGGTATAGCCTCTAAGTTCTACAGTCTGATGAAACATTATCTTCTTATGCTAGCACACAGTTAATGTCATTCAGCTACACTTCAATAATAGGGCAAAAGACTATGTGATACAATGTTGTGAGGTATACTACCCAACTTATAACAATAAACTAGTACTGTAATTATCTTAAGCATACCGTAGAAACTCCTGTTAAGGTCTACGAGAAGGGGTCTTGGTACTTATTAGGGTATCCTCTATACTAGGTTCAAACATTATGGTAAAACTTCTAACTAACTCTAGTAGTGTCTATACTACTCTCAAGTCTTCATAATACATCAAGGGATAATGGTAAACCAATCTATAGAAAAGAAATTCTAGGGTTCACTAGATATTCTAAACTTAGTGGTGTCTATATCCCCGTTGTATTCTTAATAGGTGTGCTACCATATTTATCATTCTAATAATAGGGGTTCCTATATTCTAGCAGAAGGCTATACTCAAAGAACTATTAGGGAAGTACAGGAATCAAGCGGGATGCAATTATCCAGATGGAATGGATTGGAAGGAGAGCGAATCATAGTCAATTATGGATGAGATCCTATACTCTATTCCTAGGTGCAGGCTTGTTCGGTACAATAACGTAACCGAGATAATATGCTCTAGACCTGCATGGGCCACCATAAAAACATGTCACACCCCAGTCCCAAAAATATGTAGAACTAAGACACGTAAGCATGCCAGCCGCATGGATATGACAACTCCAATATATGGAAACCAAATCCATACGTACGCTGTAATATGAATATCAAATCCACAAGTGGTATAAACATATGTCACAAGTCACAGGGTATAATCTAGATCTCATCCACGAAAATAAAATATGAATAAAATAACCAATGTCTATGAAACTAGATCTCAATAAGGAGTATCTAAGGATGATAGTTGGATGGAAACAAATCCACTACCAACTCAAATGAGAAAGTAAATACAATATAAGTACAACACCATTAAACAATATAAGTACCAGCTATCAATCACGGCTCGAGAGAAGACGTCCACGAAGCATCTATAGCCATCCAAATCTGCGCTCCTGCAAATACTCAAGAACAGGTACACCTGGCAGCGGACCAGGTCCTCAGAGAGACGTAACAAGATACAGAAAATATGAGCCAACTTGAATACAGTAGACATGCATATAATTTGAAAATAAATAAGTACGTTGTACAAGACAATCTATATGAATGCAAATAAGGACAACTTTTTGACGTATGGGCAAGGGTAGGCTACTCGATCTAATCCTCACAACCTTACGCTCGTCAGTGGACATCATCAGCCGTCATACCTCGGGGGTAGCGACCCTCGGACTCCATCAATCGACATACCTCGGGGGTAGCGACCATCGGACACGACCCACCATAGTGCGTGCTAGTGACTACGGTGTTACCAGAGTGGTTAAAAGCCCATACGCCTAATGATTGTCCTCTATGATACTAAGTGTCAAGTGTGTGTCAACATATCTAATATATAGTAATGACTGAAGGAACTACACATGCAATAAATAAACAGAATGAAATAATTATACAGAAATATACTAAGCATGTAAAATACTGTAAACAACTTGGCAAGGTATCTTGCCTGGGGTCCTGCTACTGGTATGAATCAGAGTCCAAGTCACAGTCCAAATAGCCTATGTATTACAAATTCATCACGTCAAAAGATAATTTATTTTAATTTATTTAATTCTGTAATAATTACTCTAAAATCCTATTTTAATCTTATTATTCTGATTTTTAGGTTAATGCCTAAATTTTGTCCAAAGGAATTGAATTTTATCGACTCGAGACTCATGGCACGCAAATCGAGGCGATCTGTTGACCAAAAAGTCAACTGACACAAACTTGACTTTCATGCATGAATTCCTGTAGATTTCAGCGTCAAAAACATGCTAGAATTTATGGCTCATCCGAATTCAAATTTGTTTGGAAATTATGGCACATACAAGTTTCGTATTGTGCACCGATGGTTAAATTTTACCCTAGAAGTTCTACAGAATTAAAAATACAAAAATACTTCGAAATAAATTCTGGGAAAAACATATATCAATGATCTCGATATTAGCTTTCCGAAACTTTAAACGGTTCGTGATTCTGATTCCTGGTTCTCCCGAAATCACGAAAACATCGAAATACGTCTATTTTCGGACATGCTGTGTTCTACGAATTTTCTAGAATTTAATAATAATAATTTCGTAAAACAAATTATATAATCAGAAAGCTAACCTCAATATCTTTCTAACACAAAAAACCAGGCTTCATTTGGAGTCCGGAGCTATGCGCAATGGCTTCTGGAAGATGAAGGAACCCTAGATGGCAATTCTCCAAAATTCGGCTGAAGAAAAACCCTAGAAATAAACTTAAACTAATATATATATAGAGGAGAGAGAAAGCAGTCGCGGCTCAGATCTTGACACGTGGCAGCCATCCAACGCTGCCCGCCCCGCAGTCACTGACAGGCGGACCCGGCACTGTTTGCTGCGGGCGGCTGACAGGTGGGCCCCCTGTTTGCTGACTGGGCAGAAATAATTTCTTTTTGGGTTTTCTTTTTCAGAAAATAGTTTTTAATTCAGTTTTTGATAATTAACTCAAAATAAATGCTAAAAATAATCAGAAAATTCCCAAAAAATTATAGAAAATATATTTTATTATTTAAAACCTAAAATAAAAGTTTGGGATATTTTTATTTAAGTTTGAACATAAAATAAATTCTTCAAAGTCCTAGAAAATTAGTGTTACTAGTTTTTAATTAACTAAAAATTATGGAAAAATCCCAATAATCTAAAATAGACTAAAATAATTCTAAATAAATATTTATATAAGTAAATATAATAAAAAAAATTTATTTTCTAATTAACTAAGAGAATATTCTAAATAAATTTAACATCTATAATAAATATAATAATATAAAATATACATAAAATACCTATTTTGGGTGAGGGAGTTTACAGATTCGTTGTAAGGGAGGGTAAAGTGTGTCATCTGCGGAAGGCCCTCTACGTTCTCAAATAATCTTCTCGTGCGTGGTTTGGTCGATTTATACATGTTATCCAGTTTAGCATGTATCAATCAAATAAGGATCATTCGGTATTTTACCAACAAACATCAGTTGTAACGACCCGCTCCGCTCAACCTGGAGGGTCGATTCAAATGAAAAAAGTATAGCGAACCGTCTCGCCTTGATCAGCGAGATGACTCGTTTGATGCAAAGGCATTCAGACTTGGACCTTCAAATAGGGTTCAGACTTAGACTTTTCAGAGGCGTGCTCGGAGTCTCGCTCGGCCGATGCGATTCATCACTAAGGTGGGTGGCTCCGATGAACCTGTCTCTGCTTAGCTGCACACTTAAGAAAATAAATGATACACGCTAGTTTCTAAGCGATAACCTTTGTATGCTAATAAAAAGTGATGAACGCACATAGCTAAGGTAATAATCCCGCTTTATCAGTATGTATAGAATATGAAAACTCTGTCGTGCTAGTGCGTAACTTAAAGCATTGATCTAAATGGAGCAAGTTTCATATATTATGCCACAAAGTAGATATCATTTACAATATTGATGTAATGTATCTCACAGAATGTAACACAAAGTTAGAGTAGAATCATATTGCATACAAAGACGAGAAAGACTATCAAGTAGTTATTTCGAGTCAGGAGAAAAAAAGAGAGAAAGTACTTGGGATATGCAGATCACCGATGCAGTCTCCGATTAGGGAGCTGCATAAAGAAGAACAAACTGAGCTGTAGTCCTCGGATAAGAGAAACTAAGCATGAAGTTCTCATCTACGATTGAATCTGGTGAAGTAGTTGCATGGTCACGGATAACTGGTTGCGCACTAAGAAGAGTCCTCGAACGATCTCCGAGACACCAAAATCGTGTTGGCCCGGGAGGACTGGGCTAGATGAAGTTCTAGTACGATAGCTAGCTGAAGTACTAGTAGACGAGTGCGGGACGTCCAACAAGGCTTGCTACTAACCTGGAAAGATAGCCGACTCGTCAGATGGTTCATGATGCCCAGTAAGGCTCATAATTGACCTAGGAAGACATCCGTTCCATCCCAGATTATGTCCAATATGGCTGACAGAGCTAGTGACCTTCATATTGATAAGTCATGCTTGCATAGCGACGATCCACATTCAGAAGAGGAGTAACATGGAGGAGTATAACAAATAACACTTTGCACATTTAGAATGGATGCATGGTATATAACATAGTTTGAGTAAAACATGTATGAGGCAGAGACACAGCCATAACACTTGAATTACATATATGTTCTTCATTACTTAGTAGATTATTGATTATATTGTTGCGTATGATAATGAAGGCCGAATGGTAAGAAATGGTAAGATGAACTTAGCTATTTACAGTACGACACTATTATTTCAGACACGGGTATTACTTTCATTATATTGTCATAAAACTGATCCTAAGGCAAAGACTAGAAAGATAACATAATCAGTCGGTGCACATAACTAATGAACGTACTTATTTTATGGCGTAGTCGAGAGGCCTCTCCACCAGTGCATTCAATGTACTGATATCCAACCAGATTACATGCAGGTGTAGAAGCATCAAAATTCGGTAGGCCGCATACAGCTTATGCCCCTTGGAGTCGCATAAAGCTCATGCCCCTTGGAGCCGCATAAGAGCATAAACAACCTTTATGTGGCCTGGACAACCTCAGAGTAAGAGGCCACATACAAAGCCCTTGTCACAGTCTCCGATGACTGACATAAAGTTTTGAGCGCCTTAAGATTCGCGAAAGGGGCAACATACAAAAAGACAGAAAGTCACATCTAGCATATTAGCCTCGACAAACGTGCCAGGAAAACGAGAGCACATATGCAGCTACACGACCCACGCGGTCTCGTCAACATACGACCAGAGTGTCCATCCGACCAAGGCCAAACGAGAGCCTGTATGCGGATACAAGACCTATGCGACCTCGTCAACATGCAGCCAGAGTGTCCATTCGGCTAAGGTCAAACGAGAGCACGTAAGCGGTACAAGACCCATGCGGTCTCGTCAACATGCGCCCATAGTTTCCATCCGACCAAGGCCAAACTAGAGCATATATGCGATTACAAGGCCTATGCGGCTTCGCCATCATGCGGCCAGAGTGTGCATCCGACCAAGGCCAGACGAGAGCACGTATGCGGCCATAATATCGTGCGGCTAGAGTGTCCATATGACCAAGGTCAAACTAGAGCCCGTATGCGGCCACGACAATATGCAGCCAAGAGGTTATGCGGATCTCGACTTGCAGAATCTTTCTGTTACAACCAAAGACGATTTCTCGTGCAATCAGCGCTGACTACGTGTCCTGCTGACCAAGTCACACACGTAACCACCCCGAGATCTCTTTAACATCATATCTCAACCAAGATCATATGACAATCTGCCCATGGCATACGGCTACAGTTGCAACCGTATTATGTTGAATAAGCCTTATGCGGCCACCAAACAGAAGCATATGTGACACCTATGGCCCATCATCACGATGGCTATAAATAGGAGCAACTTGAACATTCTAAGGGCTGGTTTTTTCTTCTTCAGAGAAACCAGACCACCCCCAGGCGAGCAACAGGCACAAGAGAGAGAACAGATAAGAATTTTCTTGCTCCCGCATTGAACCGTCAACAGAGTAAAAGAGTCACTGCAACACTCAATCTCTATCGCCACCCCCAAAATCAAAAATTATACTTAGATTGTCTGTCTAGGACCTCTTTGTACTTTTATTAGTTTGTTATTAAATAAAATCCAATTTTAATGGCAAATAAGGTGGCGACTGTGTTGGAGAAATTATTCTCCTCTGATGAGAAGGTGGTGATGTAGTCTGATGCGGCTAAGTTGGGTTCAACCCAAAGGATGCTGGTGGTATACTTCGACCAGCAAACATTCAAGAACATGCTCTCCGGGGACAACACAAGTCCTTCTCCAAGGTAAGCAAAGCCTAAAAAGACCCGCAGGACATGGGTAGCGAAGGCCGTTGTGCCTTACCCAACTGCAGAGCATGCGCTCCCCGCTTCTCTTCTTGTTGCTGCAGACGGGCATCATGCGTCCACCCAGGCCGACCCTGTTCATGCAACAGTCGGAAAAGGCGCTCAATGCCAAAACTCTGGCAAAAGAAAATACTATGATGCCAAAAATTTGGGTACTGAGACATGTTCCATGTGACAACAACAGAAGCTGCATGAGTCTACAACCGCAGCCAAAAGTCCACATGCGGCACCGATCATCGGCCGCAGTCAAAAGTCTATATGCGGCAGGTACAGTAGAAGAACCTCTATTTTTGACTGAACCTCACGCAACACTGATCCTATGCGCCATGCTGAGAATGGGGAAAACCTAAACTTGGACTCTTCGTATTATACACCAGCGCGTGCAAGGACGAAGAATTCTAGGACGGTAAAATCTTGCCAAGGTCAAGCAACTGCTCATCTGGCTGACTGAAAATAAGCATCGCAGACTGCTATGCGTGCCTCGGATGGGAAGCTATACAAGACTGACCCACATGTCTAGCCCGCAGCAGCAAGTGGACTGGGTCAACCTCAAAAGTCTTTCGCTGATGACTTAGGAAAAGTTCTTCCACGAAACCCAGGTCAGGGAGCAAGAACAATACCTACACACCCATGTGCTCATAACAAGGGTGTAAAGGTAAATCAGCCCCCGCATGACTTGCGCAACGTGATCAATCACAAGCGCAAAGCGAGGGAAGCAACCATGGCATATGAGATGGTCCCTTCAGGGCATTACTATGCCAACATTATCATTAATTGCTGCTGTAATCAGGTAGCGGTGCCTGAAAACAGGCAGTCGATATTCCAGCGACTACAACCAAGGGAACCCAGCCGGCAGCAGCCCAGAGAGAAGGTGCAAGCACCAAAGGAGAAGGATCCGACCTTTTCCTTATGGTATTCGGCTTCGAAGGACACCTTCCCGAAGGGAGGTAGGAAGTCTAGCACCTCCAGTCCGTCACTCTCGACTAACGTGTCAAGGAGGCAGATCTAAGGAGGATAAGCAGAGGGTGTTTTCCTGGGCACCCATTCAGAAGAAGCTACAGCCACTGGGGGTAGATCTTTCTCGAGACCCCAGATGTCTGCAGAAGTGGGGCATCACAATCCCTTGGAACTCTACGATAATCTAGCGTTATGAGACGACGACGATTCCCAAGGAACGGATGTTGAGATCCCTGGGGGTAGCCACCCTAAAAAAAGATGTAGCTTCCTACATTGGGGGTAGTATTCCATCAGAGTCTGAACGGGACAAAGCACTACCAATTTTCCCCGACGACTATTCGCTGTAAAAGTCTGAGGCAAAAAGTGCTGTCTACTGTCCCATCCATCTCACCTCATGTGAGAACATCATTTATGGCAGGGGACGAGTACGAAGACCCCAGTGATCGACCGTGCCTCAAAACCCTCGAGGCTAGGATCCAAACCATGAGTGAGTCAATTCAAGCCTTGACCCAAGCAGTTTTAGACATCAAGGCAAGTGCAGCCTCTCAACCACCAAGGGTCTCAGGACAAGCAAACCAGGAACCAGGGACCAAAGGAGATTCGAATACAACCGTGCCTCCCGTTGTTGGCTGTCATGCTCTACTTGGGTCGTCTGCTCCTTTTACATCAGATGAAGCCTGAGAAGCAATTCGGTCTGAGAGCTCGTTTGAACTCGCTGGGCAATAGAGACACACTCCGTGAGATCTAGATACGAAAACCATATACCCTCGAGTGGAGAGATGTGTCGTATCCACCAAAGTACAAGCCCTTCAATCTAACCCATTTAACAGGGAGACATCTCCCCGTCAATATATGAGTTACTTTGAGATCGCAGTGGGTCACCTACCTCATAATGACGCTCTCCTCACTAAGCTCTTTGTGGGAGCATTATCCGGAGTAGGCTTTGACTGGTTCTGTAGTCTACAAGACAACTGTATTTTGTCTTTCGATGACCTAAAGGGTCTTTTTCTCATCCGATTCTATGACGGAGGAAGCGACATGACAATGTCCTCTATAATAGACATTATGTAGAAAAAGAAGGAGCATGTACGCTCCTACATCGAACGATACAGGCAAGCAGCACTGAAGTTGCCTTCTGGCAATCCTGAGTCCACACTAATGGATATGTGCCGCAGAAACCTACTTTCAACAGTCGACCTCTGGATGGACGACAATCAATTCAAAGACTAGACGACGTTTATCATAAACATTGTCGATACTGAGAATAAGGTGAAGGATGTCCGACTCTTGGGAATACAGATCTCCGTCACTGATGATAGGGAACATGCCCTTATAACAACAGTAATAACAATAACAATGACAAAAATAGTCTTCATGGCAAAGGAAAGTAGGCCCTTGTTGCTAACTTGACCAAGAAGCTAGAGCAAAAGCCGGCGGAAGCTCCAAAACCGAAGAAAATCTATTTCTTCGAAGATAATGACGTCATGGCGATCTTTGATGTACTGATGCAGGAAAACAAGCTTCGGTTTCCCGACGTTAAATGCCCTATTGAGGCAGCTAAGGTGAATAATCCAAAGTACTGTCACTACCATCGTTACGTCCATCATGCGATGTGTGACTGCTATACAAGAAACGTCTCTTAGCTCAACACCGCATTAGCTATACCAAGCGCATCTCTCAGGAGCCTTCAACAAACTGGTTAAGAAGAGGACCTACCAAGTGGGTGACCTCGTCCTGACAGTAAGGAGGCCGATGGTTATGACCCACAAGATGACCGGCAAGTTCCAATCCAAATGGGAAGGCTCGTTCGTTAAAGAATCTGTATTCTCCAACGGCGCCTACCGACTGGCGAAACTCAATGGCGACTTGCTTATGATGCCCATTAATGGAAAGTTCTTGAAGAAATACTATTTCTAAGGCTAGGCTTGTACTTCTCTCTATCCCCAGTAGGACAACAAAGATGCACAGGGTTCCCATCTTTGTTGTTCATCCCTAGCACGTGCTTATGAACGACATTGTTCTTCCTCAACAAGCCATTATCGGTATTCAGGAGTCCTGGATACGCAAAAGATAATGGATCCTCAAAAACTTCTTAGCAGAGCAGTCCTCAGGTCCATATGCACACTCCCACAGGGACCACTCAAAAACCAGTCTTGTTAGACGTTGGCCATGTCCATATTACCTCGGAGCTATCGTCCTAACAATCTACCCAGTGGAGTAAACCTCAGGTCTATCTACATTCATGGGTAGACCATAACCAGTAAATCACTCCTCAGACATTGGTTTACGTCCATATTACCTCTAAACTACTATCCTAACATTTCTTTCGGGCCGTGTTTACCATATCCATATTATCTCTGAGCAAAACCTCCCGGGTTTGGTTATCGATTATCACGTCTATACTACCTCTGATATTGGTTGCCATCTTAACTTAGCATCCATACTTAACTCTAAGTACGATAAATGTGTTAAGTCCACAAAACCTGCCACATCCATATCACCTCTGGCAGGGCTTGTCCCGAACCTACCACTTGCACTCCAGTGCGTAAGAAGTGATAGGTCCACCAAAGGTCCCCCAGTGGGATATCCTAAACAGACTGCGATATTGTAGTACATCCATATTATCTCTCGTACGATATCCAAAGCTCACGCGAACAATTGCAAATGAATGGAATAACTTTTATTTCTTTTCACGGAGAGAAATTGAAAGCGAATTTATATTTGAGGGATTGTTAAGATCCCAAGCTCAAAGGAAAAATGGGGACAAAAAAACCAAAAGAAGAACTACTAGTGATATGAGTCAGAGCATAACTCTGCTATCCGCTCATGGAGACGAGAAATATAGCCATCCAGGCACCTCTGGGCCCAACGCTCAACTTCTTAGGCCATAACATCGGGATTCTCGTAACAAGCGTATGACTCGAGTCTGTCCTCTAGTTGTTGCACCAGAACTTCAACGCCAGTCTTGATCTGTGCTTCTTGGCTCACCTCGGTTCGGATAGCCTCCTCTTTCTCCTGGACCTCCCGCAGCCTATTCTCCATCGCATCAAGCTCGACCTGAAGCCATCTAATTTTCTCGGTTAGGCCCTTTTGTCGAGAGAGACACTCTTCTTTGAGATCGCTAAGCCGGTCACGCCTTTCCTGCAAGATTCGGAGATCATGCTGCAAGCACTTAATAGAGGAACCAAAGAAGTCCTTCTCTGTCTCCACCTTCTTTGAGAACTCGTTATATCTATGGGAGATCAGCATTCCCATGTCCGCCTGCTGATACTACCGCAGCTCCGTTAGGCATTTCTCTACCTCCCTCAGTTTATGGCCTAGAAAGTCGGACATCTGCTCAAAACTAGGGATACCCCTCAGAGAGTGGACCTAGCCCTCGGCAAAGTGCCTTGTCCAGGCGAAAGATTTATTATGCTCCAATATGCCCTCGATCACCTGCTTCAAGAATATGTGGAAGCTTCGGATGGAAAGCCTAACGGTCTCGTCAATCTCTTCCAAAGTAGCCGGAGTCAAAGGTGGCTGGATTGAAGAAGAGGCCACAGGTGCAGTAGGAGGCACAACGATGTTCAAAAATCTAGAAGGCGAAACAACAGTAGAGGATCAACCAATGGTCCTGTCTGCGAGCTAATCTTTCATGGACGTATAAAGTTCCAGGATACCCGGCAGCTGAGCCACGGATGTCGGAGTAGTACCGAGACTAGGGATAGAAGTAACGGGGTACCTCGCTGCATCGTCTCCCACCAGTGTGCCATCTCTAGACCGTACCATGGCAGCTTCATGAGGTGACCCAACGACCTCAATAATGGAAATGACCTCATCGCGGCTGCTTACGACTCCGCTGTTCGTAGAAGCTTCAGCCATAGAACCCCCAACGACAAAGTTTGGAGGATCAACCGCCACACCAGAAGGACCTATAACAACAGGAACCTCCTCCACCATAGGCTCGGTAGAGGGCACGGTGGGATGTTCCTCACCTCCAGAAGAGCGATGGATAGATTCAGATATCTTCTTAACAAGCTCCCTACCTCCTTCATCTTCTACGCCTTCCTCAGAGGTCACGTCCACTATCTGCAAGGGAGGGGTAGCACCTACAGATCCAAAATAAATGGTGATTAGCTTCACCTGCAGAATTGAGAGTTGAAGCCAGAGAATTTGATCTTCCGTGAAGTGGCAAAATGACATACCAGAGGCAGGCGGTATTGGTTGTGGCTCATCCAACGTCGTCATAGCCTTCCCCACGACATCTAGATCATCTACATAGATGTTCTCCAGAGGGGTGTAAGGCTTTCCCAAAGCCGTGTCTAGTGCCTGGGCTCCCAAAGTCTCGGGTACATATTTTGAGATGCCTACGCCGAATTCTGGAGTAGTCTCCTTTTCGGGTTCGGCATAAGAAACTGTCAAAATAGCAGCCCACCGGGGAGGGTCATTTCTTCCTTGCGTCTGCAAATGATCAAACAGACCAGAGAAAAGATATTTATAGAGAGGACCAAGAAGAATCAAACTAAGGGGTTCTATGGGTACCGCTATAGCATCCAAAGAGGGGTCTTCTTCAGAACCCTCGATGCAAAGGGCCATACCCCCTCGCTTCTGATCACTTTTGTAGATGGCATCAACTTTGCCATAGGTCCCGTCTCAGGTGCCTCATCAGCCTTTGCCTTCTTGGAATAGAGGACATGGTGCATCTCAACCTTTGCCTTATAGTTAGCAGGAGGGGGTCATTAGAAGGAGAAGTAGCCTCCTCTATCGAGGTGTTCCGGTCCACAAGCATGGGCCTGGCAACACTCTTACCTTTCTTGGACATCCGGCACGCTTTCGCTTCCGGAGGCATCAACATGGTACCTTCAATGTAGCTTCTCTCCAGGACGAAGTCAACCGGTAGGGCATTGGTCGAGCAATAGTACTTTTTCGCTGTATATAACATCCTTGGCACTACCCCAGCCATTAGCAACTGAAATAGGGATTGGGTACCGGTAGCATTGTAATAACTCCATGCTCGGACCTTATCAAGCAAGCTGTCGATGTATCCTAGGGAAGCGCTTGGGTGACCCAACAGGAGCTGAGTGTAGCCAAACTGGTGAGCAAAGCGGCTTGGCAGATAAGGCTCTACAAAAATCTTACCTCAGTTTTGGTACACCAACTGGAGAGCCAAAAAAAAGCCTCTCAAACAAGTGTCGAGGCGCCCCCCCGGTGTCTTGATGGGCAACGTCCCTCTCCTCGTCCGTGAACTCCGGCTCGGACGTAAATAAACTTTAGCCATTCATAAAGGAGATGCAACATACCATGGCCGGTAAAAGGGACAGCTTATGGGCGAAAGCCAAATTTATGGCAGGAAGGATGAGAGGGTAACTGATCCTATCTTTGGTCCCGGAACCTCCCAGAAAGGTGCAGTTGCCCAACCAGAGCATCAAGTATCCCTCCAGCATGACCTTGGTGGATAACTTGTGCATGTCCATGTAAAAGTAATTGAGTTCTTCATCAAGTTTACCCAGCTTGTCTATGGGTTCATCTTTTTCATCCGTGGATCCCTCGACTTCCTCTTCCTCATTCGTTGTGCCTGAATTAGGTTGACCACTTCCTGTGTAGTTCACGCCGTCCGAACGTGTACTTTGCTAGACTCCTTCAGGTCCGAAAAGAGATAACAAGTCCAAGAAGTGATATGGGGAGGCGACCCCTCATAGGACTTCTTCTTCTTCGACAGTTGCTGACAGATGCCATGATGGCACAGCAATTCCTGGTATACCACCAGGATCTCCGGGTTCTTCGCCTCCAACTCTCCGAGTTTTTCGTTACTCGGGGTATACTCTTCATAGAGATCTTCGCCCTAAGGAAGTTTTGAGACAAAATGCATCTCATTAAGAGCCAGACCCATATCGCCGTCGGACGTAAAGAAGGTCCCCGTATGATAGTTGTATAACTCCATCAAGGCAACAAATAGAGGTCGGTTTATCTCCAGCCCATAACATGTACCCTTCATAGCAAAGAACAAGTCAGCGGCCTTGAGCTCCCGCTCATACTTCCTCAAGATCCATAGTGTCAGGCGACACCAGGAGACACCATAGTGTTCCCAGCTAAGGACCCGCAATTGCCCCGTAGGATAGAATCCCTTCTTGGAAACCTGGTAGAGAAAGGTGCCTGATGCATGTATTCTTAGGTTTGGCCTCAGTTCACTGTTGACAAGGCCAGGCTTCAGTCCGAGCAAGGAGTAGGAAGGTGGCTCCTTTGTGCTATAAAATTTTCCCTTGTTCTGCCCGATCCTGCATCGGACATTGCCCAAAGGGGCCCCTTTCGGCTCACAGGTCAAGTTCCAGTCTACATGCCGAGAACCCATCATCACCTTCAGGTCCGACAAAGCCAAGTGATGGTCGAAGGAAGGAAACATCATCTCCGTTCTACGGAAGGTGAAAGACCAGTTCTCCCTGATCGACCCTACTTGAGAAGAATCCAGCGTATCCCTGAACAGGAAGTATAGCTTCTTAAAGAAATAATTCGTATCCTTACCATGGATGTCCCCCGCATTTATCTGAATCAACAGAAAATAAGGCTTCTGCTCGACGACCATCTATTGGCATTCAGGCGGGAGATCTTTGTCAAACTGCTTCCCGAGGGCCCCAACCAAGTCTCCAAAGTTCATGTTCAAGAGAAGCAGGTTTTGCCCAAGGACCAATTCACCGGAGGGTATAGTGGGCAATGTCACTGCAGGTCAAAGGGAAATGGTTAGAATCATCAAAAGAAATATATATCCGACATAAAACCTCTATGCGATCGAGTAAGCCATACGACATGTAGCATAGATCTCCTATGTGGCTCGAGTCACCCGTGGGGCCAAGTAATCCATGCGGCATGATGGATCATGTGGCTCGGTCACCTATGCGGCAGGGATATTCATGCGGTCGGGTTGCCCATGCGGCTGGGCTACCCATGCGGTAGGAAGAAGTTGGCGCATAGACGAATCCATGTGTCCAATTGTGTATATGTGTCTCTGTGTTCAAGTCCTCCACTTCGTCTTCTCCGGCAAACTTACCCTTAATCGATGGCTGAATGCCATCGAGAAATAAGAAGGGGACAACCTCGACAACGCAGCCCTTTCCCTTGGCCGTCGCCTTGCCCTTGGGATCCTTCTTGTCAGTAGTGATGGAGGAGAAAAATTTGGGAGCCATAGCAGCAAGGAAGAAGAAAAGAAGAAAGTCAGAAGATTTAAGGGTTTGTAAAGAACGTCTCTCCCTCTTCCCCTCCTTTATATAGGAACAGATATGCGGCTATGGATAATAATGGCGGCATTTTGAATTTTGATCCGCCTAGATCCACATAACGATGGCGACCCCTCATTGTTTGTGATACTTTATCTTCTGACGGCACATAATCCTAAGAGATCTGCTCAAAGATCGAAACAAATCCTCATTAAATGATCGGACAGCTTGTCAGAGCCCTCTATGCGGCAACGATACTATGCGGCATACCCTTCCTATGCGGCCAAAAGTGCTCGACCATGCTTCTTATTCAAAATATTTCAAACTTATCATTTTGGATACTTTTAAGGGGGTTTTGTAGAAGCATAAAAATTCGGCAGGCCGTATACAACTCATGCCCCTTGGAGTCGCATAAAGCTCATGCCCCTTGGAGCCGTATAAAAGCATAAACAACCTTCATGCGGCCTCGACAGCCTCAGAGTAAGAGAACATATACAAAGCCCTCGTCACAGTCTCCGATGATTGACATAAAGTTCTGAGCTCCTCGAGATTCGCAAAAGGGGCGGTATACAAAAAGACAGAAAGTTACATCATGCATATTAGACTCGACAGACACGCCAGGCTAAATGAGAGAATGTATGTGGCTACAAGACCCACGCGACCTCGTCAACATGCGGCTAGAGTGTCCATCCGACCAAGGAAAAATGAGAGCCCGTATGCGGCTACAAGGCCCATGCGGCCTCGTCAACATGTGGCCAGAGTGTCCATCCGACCAAGGTCAAACGAGAGCACGTATGCGGCTACAAGACCCATGTGGCCTCGTCAACATGCGGCCAGAGTGTCCATCCGACCAAGGACAAATGAGAGCACGTATGCGCCTATAAGATCCATGCGGCCTCGCCATCATGTGGCCAGAGTGTCCATCCGACCAAGGCTAAACTAGAGCCCGTATGCTGCTACGACAATATGAGGCCAAGTTGTTATACGGTTCTCGACTTGCAGAATCTTTCTATTATAACCAAAGATGATTTCTCGCATAATCAGCGCTAACTACATTTTTAGAAGACCAAGTCAGACACGCAACTACCCCGAGATCTCTTCAACACCATATCTCAACCAAGACCATGTGATAATCTTCTCATGGCATACGACTACAATTGTAACCGCATTCTATTGAAGGAGACTTATGCGGCCACCAAACATAGGCATATGCGGCATCTATGGCCCATCAACACGATGGCTATAAATATGAGCAACTTGAACATTCTAAGGGATAGCTTTTTCTGCTTCAGAGAGACCAGACTACCCCCAAGTAAGCAACAAGCACAAGAAAGAGAACATAGAAGAGCTTCCTCGCTTCCACATCGGATCGTCAATAGAGTAAAAGAGTCACTACAACACTCAATCTCCATCGTCACCCCCCAAAATCAAAAATTATACTTAGATTGTCTGTCTAGGACCTCTTTGTACTTTCTTTAGTTTGTTATTAAAGCAATCCCAATTTTAATGGCAAATAACAGGGTACAGGGAGAACTCACATGAACGCAGGAGATCGCTTGACGTATCAAGGCACCGGATCGCACTTGGCGTATTGGAGAGTGGCGTACGGACCTGGATCTTACATATATGAGACATAATATATTGGAACATCATCATCCAGAGTATTTGATTCAGTTATAAGTCTAAGGGCATATTCATTGTAAGGAGAGAGAGGACATGAGCGACTTGTAATCTTGGCCTAACGCCGCTTGTGATCTTTACTTCATATCAATAAAGAGTTTGTTTTGGATTCAATACTTGTGTCTATTCTATATTTTTGCTATGATGACTCTGTGAGCTAGTTATCAACGACCATTTTGGTATTTGCCTTGTACGGGTGCAACTCCAGGCTTGTACGACATCATGTCATAATGGGAATAATTGTCCTGCGGGAGCGTTAGCACAGTGATTCACGTCCAGCGGGGCGATCGATCCCGCGAGAGACCGGGACATGACATATTAGTATCAGAGTGCAACTTTACGTCTTTGAAATTCGTATCAATTCTTTCAGTTTTGAACTTGTTCATTAATGATGTGATAGACGCTCTCTCTCGATGCTTCGATGAATGTTCCGTACAATGAGTTTAAATATTTCAAAAAATTGTGCGTAAGATTATTGGATGAAGATAGTTATGTGATGGCATTTGTGCCGAGTTATATCAAACTTTATGTGAGCAGACTCGTGCTAGAGTTAGAAAGTTACGTAAGAACCAGATTAGCTTTCCGCTAAAGCTAGTTAATTGGTGTACGAGACTAGAATATCATTTAGACAAGATTGCCATGAACACAGCCGTTGGATAAGTTATACTGAGTATCGCGCACCTAGACCCTTTGGTGTGAGCAAGTTGCGAGTGATATTTGGGTATTGTTCGAAAAAAGACAAAGTCGGACATAGAATGGAAATCGATATAGATGTTATCGGATTATCTTTAAGGCAAATATAGAGGAGCATGCTTGAATTTTGAGGAATAGTTTGGACGGTAGTTCGTGTCGATAAATATAAATCAAAATATGACTGCGTGGATGATTATTAATAGAGGTATATAGAGACTAAGATTTATTGAGTCAACACATAGGGACCGCGTTGGAGTTCTAAGGAACGAATTGGATATACGAGTAAAAAATGCGAACGTGATTCAGGATTAATAGGATGACTCGATTCCTGAGTGGTGTATGCGATAGTCTTAAAAACGAATAAGTAATTTGAGAATAGGGTGAGTTTTAAAAGATTTGTTGAGTAGCTTGAATCCTGAGTGATGTATGAATCGTTTGGAAATATTCGAGTGAATTGAGGATTTTGGGGGTAGCAACGAGCCTATTAGCAAGCGATGTGATCGCACAAAGCCTTAGAATGAGTGTTGCGTAGTTAGCGTGAATTGAATGTCTTATGTGTAGTTCGTTCGAACGATTTGTAGACGAGTTATACGAATAAAAAATGATATTGACTAAGGATTCAGAACGATTCAAAATGTATTGAGCAAGTGATAAGTCTTATATCAGATAGAAATTCAGAGTATTAGAATTAATATCTTGGTCGAGAAAACTTAGTGGATCGTGCGAGCAATTTTGAATCGAATCAAACGAATTAAAACTTGAGTTGAGATATAATAATCGAGGATGCGATCAAAGTTAGCATGATTAGAGCAATAGCACAAACGAAAGATAACGTGCATAGAAAATCAAGATTGAGTAGGATATCGCTCGATAGAATTTAGCATGAGTACTGATGTTATGGTTTCGAATTTGAAAGAATTCATATAATATCGATAATTGGAAGATTGCATGGATTGATACAAGTTAGAGAATTTTTGTGGTTCAATAATTGAGGTAAGCGATGACGAATTTAACCTTGGATTTGGAAGAACGATCCCGAATCTAGTTCAAAAGATAAAACTTGACATCAGGCCCAGATAAGAATGATTATCCTACGGGAGCGCTGGCGTGGCGATTTTACATCCAGCGGGAATGATCAAACTCGTAGAAGATCAGGGCCTATATATTCAAAGATTATACAAACGAATTCGATAAAATAGAACGTAATAAAAGTGAGTAGATTTTGGCTAGAGGATTTGAATTTAGTTGTTTGAGGAATGTTATAGGTAGACTACAGATTGATTGAACGGTAACATTGAAGTTGGAAAATTTAGCTAGGAGAATTATAATTACGGTAGGAATGGTTATTAGATGAACATGACTCGATGGATTAATATATAACTTGGATGAAACAAAGTATAAAGATAAGGTATCCTGATCGTTTTGATGATAACCATAACGTTTGATATTCTTGTCTTTTGTGAGTGAAACTCCTTGCTCGCACATATGTCATGCTCGGATTAGGACGATTATCCCGCGGGAGCGTTAGCATGGTGATTTTACGTCCAGCGGGGGTAATCGAACTTGCGAAAGACCAAAACATGATAATTGAAGGATCGTCTTGACTTATGGTTCGACATGATAAGACGAGTTCTAGGATACAAGTGAATTGAAAATATTTTGAGAATGAGTTAGTCTAGAACATAAAGTAAGATGCTTGAGGGTTTCGTGAACGGATACATGAATTATGTTGAACGACTTTAAATTTGTGATTGAGATCGAAGAGTTATAAATTGAATCGTGATTTGGTAGTCTAGACTAAAAAAAATGGATATGTGAATTCTATCATGTATTTGAGGAGATAGACTATGTGAATCGCTAGGCTTGACGTACGACATGGATATATTATGGATTTGGCTGAACGAATGTGTCTTAGGAATGACTTTGCTAAACGGACTCGAACCCTTTGGATTAAATATTATGGATAAGAGAAGGATGATCTATGCTCGCTGTTTAGAAATATGAGTGATGCAAGATTGGGTAGAATACCCCGTACAGACGAACAATGGTTTGACTTTAGGAATTGGAGCGAGCATCGTACAACGAATATGCACGATGAGGATCATGAACTCGTACATGTACACATGACCTTGTGAGTCGACCTAGTGGTTAGGCAGACGACCCTATGTTATGAGATGACCTAGTGGTCAGGCAGACGAAAATGGTGTGACCGACTTTAGAGTATCGCTTGAGTAGAAGATAGAACTGGGGCAGAAAGTATTAGATTCAGGACTTGGTTTTGGGAAATACACTAGGAAGTTGACGATTGATGTGAATGGAAGGAGCGATAAAACTTGGATATTGGTTACGTGATTTTAAAAGTTAGACAGATCGTTTAGGGTTGAAATGAATAAGATAGTATCGATGATTGAATCTGATTGATTTTGTTGATAGACTTAGGAATTGTTCGAGTAAAGTTAAAATAATGAATTGAATTGTTGCTTAGAAGACTTACTTGATGGTTGTCATGCCCCAGTTTTGCAGAATTGATTCTTTCTCGCATTCGGTTTTGCAGAACCGTTCGTCCTCGCTAGGCGTAATTCTGTACAAGTCTGGGATTGCACTTGTACAAGGCAAGAACGTGCACATGTGTCAAATATCTTTTGTAAACAGTTCCACAACACAGCAGCAGATTATAAAGCACACATTTGTATATGAAGAAAAATAATTCTTTTATTGATTTATTTCAACGAAGTATAATTTTTTTAGCACCGAAATGAAAATGCCTCAACGGCTTACATAGATTTGCATAAAAGAAAGAGTAATAGGATGACATAAAATAATATTCTTATCCCATACATTATGTCCCTTTATTACTTTCTTGGAAACTTGAAAGCAGCAACTAGAAATACTTTAAAATACTTTAAAATAGGAAGAAGCTTGAAAAGACTGCAATGAAAGCTTTATCTCCCTTGAGCGCCCCTGGTATCTTGGTCGCCTGGTTTGCCCACAAAGATGTGGGTCAATACTCAACTTGTACTAGTGAGAAGAACTGTCCCACTCACCTAAACCAATACTTCTTAATTAAAGTAATAGTTTATATAGGCAATAATTTATATAGGCAACGGTTCATGTAGTGAAATATAAAATCTTTGTACATATGGAATTCTTACCTCGGCCAACGGTCGTTACTGTATAATCTACATGATTTTTCCTACCGCCCTGCATAAGACATCATTAGTATGCAGCTCATTTCTACTAGGTCATTTATGGTGTAGCACCATGATGGACATGCCATATAGGACTTCGATGGGCATACGATGCGCCATTCAAAGCAGGTAGCAACCTCAATAAATGTCTCACTTATATCCGGTGCTACCAAAGCGCTACTATTCCCCCCGGGCTGAACGGTCCCCAGTACCCCAGGTTCCGTTCGAAGAAATTTACTACCTTGTGCACAAGTTGTCAATGACCATACAATACATCTACGACTATATGATAAGCATAAATATCAGTGTAAGGTATTGAAATATTTAGAGCAGTAATGCACATTTACCCATTCTTATTTCAATATACTTATTCTTTGCTTCGATTGATAGTCCGTAGACTCCAATTTAGCGCTAAGGCATGGCACTAAACTATGACATAATGATTATATCCTTCCCTTTGTTATATAATTGAGCTTTCTACTTATCAATGCAATTCATTAATTTATAATAGTAGTATAAAATTTGTGGCATTAGTGGCTATACCAATCATTGGACTTAGCCAGGTTACAAGAGAACATTATTGATTATTGGCATGAAGGAGTAGAGAAGAAGGGACAGAACCGCCCACCAAAATAAAGAATGTCGAAAGAAAAGGACGCTTGCTTGCTCAGCCTCCGGTCACGCGTCTATCTGCATTGGCCCCAATATTTGGTTAGACTAGCATCCTTATTTCTCTTAGAGTTCTCTAGAATGAATGCATACAATCGATAAAAATGGGCTAAACAATCAATCATCGAAAATCAATCATGAAAATATATTCCTCAAAACCAAGCAGCAAAAATCCAAGAAGCCAACCAAAAATCCAACGAAAACTATTTGACTCATTCCAACAGAAACCGGTCCATCAATTGGAAATATTCATTGCATTATCCGTGATCAATTCCACCATAAAGTTTTTCCATACTCAAATCAAGCCACAATCCTTATATAGTGCACCGCTAGGAACGAGACACTACATAATATACCACTAAGAAAAAGTTTCGTCCTCGAAACTTAAAACACAGGTTCTACCTCTAGGTTATCGACTAAGGAAGGGTACTGCTTTTGCATCTCTTCCTTAAGCTCCCATGTCGATTCCTTGACTACATGATTCTTCCATAATAAACGAACCATAGTCACTGATCGATTATGTAGGGTCTTCTCTTTCCTGTCTAGGATCTGAACTGATTCTTCTGAGTAAGACATGTCGGCACTCAGCTCAAGATGATCAAATTTTACTACGTGACTCGGGTCATACACGTATCTCCTTAGTTGGAAAACATGGAAGACATCGTGGACTTTCGCAAAAGCAGAAGGTAGTGCAAGTCTATAAGCCACTGGTGCCACCCTATCTAGAATCTCGAATGGTCCAATAAACCGTGGACTCAGCTTCCCTTTAACGTTGAACCGCATCACACCTTGCATAGGTGTCACATTTAGGAACACATGATCACCCTCTATGAATTCCAAAGGTTGCCTATGTACATTCGCGTAGCTTTTCTAACGACTTTGAGCGACTCAAAGATTTTCTCGAACCATGCGAACTTTCTAGATGGCTTGTTCAATAAGTTCTGGTCTGAGTACTTGTCGTTCACCGAATTCCTTCCAACATATCGGCGATCGATACTTGCGTCCATACAATGCTTCAAACGGGGCCATATGAATACTCGCTTGATAACTGTTGTTATAAGCGAACTTTGCCAGCGATAGATAGGTATCCCAACTTGCCTTCAAATCCAACTTGCCTTCAAATCTAGCACGCACAGTCGTAACATGTCTTCTAAGATTTGGTTTACTCTCTCGGTCTATCCATCAGTCTGTGGATAGTACGCAGAGCTAAAATAAAACTTGGTTCCTATTGCCGCCTGAAGGCTTTTCTAGAATCGAGAAAAGACTCGTTCATCCCTATCCGACATAATTGAGACTGGCACTCCATGTAACCGAACAATTTGATCTAAGTAAATTTTAGCCAAATGGTCATCGCTCAATATATTTTTGATTGCTATAAAATGAGCCAACTTGGTCAGTCTATCCACGACGACCCAAATTGCATTATTTCCCTTTGGCGCCCTTGGTAAGCCCACTATAAAATCCATTGAGATGTCCTCCCACTTCTAATCCAGAATGGTGAGATTCTGTAACTCTCTGCTGGGTCGTTGGTTTCTGCCTTCACACGTTGACAATCCAGATATCGTGACACGAACAATGCTATATTTTTTTGTATGCCATGCCACCAAAATATTGTACGCAGATCCTTGTACATTTTGGTGCTTTCTGGATGCAAGATATACTTAGCATAATGAGCCTCAGTCAGTATCTCCTTTCTAAGTTCATCATCCTTAGGTACACATAATCTTCACTTAAGCCACGATGTTCCATCCTCGTATTACACAAAATTGGTTGCCTTTTCTGCTGAAATTAACTCGTATATCTTCTGCATGAATATGTCATCCTTTTGCGCAAATTTGATCTTTTTGAGCAAGTTTGGTTCTAGCTGCAATTGAACCAGCTGTGCTTCCTGTGTACAGACTTTGTATTTGATGCCCATTTATTCCAACACTTGAAGTAACCTGCTTGACACAGATAATGATCCGATGAATTTCTGACTCAATGCATCTGCCACAACGTTTGTTTTTTGGACGTATAAGCAATTATCAAGTCATAATCCTTTATCAATTTTAGTCATTGTTGTTGCTTCAAGTTTAATTCTTTTTGCGTGAATATGTACTTAAGGCTTTTGTGATCCGTGAAGATCTCGCAGGACACTCCAAAGAGATAGTGTCGCCATAATTTCAACACGAACATAATTACCGCAAGTTCCAAATCATCCGTCGGGTAATTCTTTTAATGTTGTTTTAGCTGTCTTGAGGCATACGCAATATTACTTTTCCATGCTGCATAAGAAAATATCCCAATCCGAGCCGAGATGCATCGATGTATATCTGAAATCCCTCAGGTCCATCTAAAGAGTAAGAATTGGAGCCGAGATGAGCCGCTGCTTCAGTTCCTGGAAACTGCTCTCACAGTCGTCTGTCAATTTGAATACTAGTCCCTTTTGGGTGAGGCAAGTCAGAGGCAATACAATCTTTGTGAAGTTCTTTACGAATCTCTGATAGTAGCCAGCCAAGCCGAGAAATTTTTTGATCTTACTAGCTGATGTAGGTTATTTCCAGTCCACTACTGCCTCTATTTTCTTTGGGTCAACTGATACACCATCTACTAAAATAACATGCCAAAGAAAATCCATACTTCTCATCCAGAACTTGCACTTGCTTAACTTCGCATATAACTGATGTTCACGAAGTGTCTACAATACGGTCTTTAAAATTTCAACATGAGTTTCTCTATTCGTCGAGTAGATTAAGATAGCATCGATGAACACGACAACGAACTTGTCTAAGAAGGGTCGGAATACTCGATTCATCACATCCATGAAAGTTGTTGGAGCATTGGTCAAACCAAAAGGCATAACCAAAAACTCGTAGTATCCATATCTTGTACGAAAAGTTGACTACGAAATATCCTTTGGTTTGATCTTCAACTGGTGATACCCTGAACGAAGATCAATCTTTGAAAATACTATCGTCCCCTGAAGTTGGTCAAACAGATCATCAATTCTTGGCAACGGATACTTGTTACGGACCGTCACTTTGTTTAATTCTCGATAATCTAAGCAAAGACGCATTGTGTCATCTTTCTTCTTCACAAACATCACTGGAGCTTTCCAAGGTGAAATACTAGAACAAATGTATCCACGATCTAGTAACTCTCATAGTTATGACTTCAGTTCTTTCAATTCTGCAGGAGCCATCCGATAAGGACCTTTTGATATCGGGTGAGTATCCAAAAATGTGTTAATACTGAACTCAATTTCTCGATCTGGAGGTATTCCAGGTATCTTCTCTGGAAACATGTTGGGAAATTTTGTAACGACTTCGGTTTCACCCGAGTCTGCACCCTTCATCCGAGTGTCCCGTACAGAAGCAATGTACCCTTCACACCCCGAATATAGCATATGTCTTGTCGTTATTGCTGATACCACCATTACTGTTTTAGCTATCAGACTACATGAATAAGAGAACTCTCCCTCACTAGGAATGCGAAACACAACTCTCTTCTCAGCACAGTCAATTGTCGCATTGTATACCCCGAGCCAATCCATGCCCAAGATGATATCGTAATCGACGATGTCCAGGACTATTGAATCTAAGGACACGTAATTTTCCCCAATACAAATATAACCATCCCTACAAATCAAACTAGAAGGTAAATCTATTCTGGACGGAGTGTTGACACTAAGATTCATATCTAACGGTGTCTTACAAAATTTGTGTTCATTAACAAATGCAGATGATATGAAGTTATGTGTAGCACCAGAATCAAATAATACACTTGCAGGTATTTCTCTGTAAACCAATATACCTGTTATGACAGTGTTTGAGGCAAGAACTTCTTCTTGAGTCAGTGCAAACACTAAACCATGTCCTCCTGGTCACGGGTTCTGAGCATTCACAACTGCCGCCTACGAAGCTCGTGGCTCTTGTCCACGATTCTGATTATACTATTGATCACGATTATAGTTGCGATATTGATCGTAATTCTGATTTCTTCCCCCACTATTGCATCATGCAGCCTTGTGATCCAAACTGCCACACTTAAAACATCCAGCCTAACACTCGTCTTGACGGTGTCCAAACCGCTTGCACCTGTTACAATATGGTCGCTGATAGGGTCCTCTATTGTTATTTGTGTTTTGACGCTTAGAAGTATCAGACCCACTTGCTGCCATGGGTCATTTGTAGTTGTTCCTAAGATTATTCTGTGTCACCCCTTGAGAATAAAATTTTCCCATCTCGAGAGCCGCTTCATAGGCTTCCCGGTACATCGCACACTTTCGGTTGAGAACATCATGTTGTAATCCTTTATTCAGACCCTCAATAAATCACAGTTATTTTGCCTCATCGTTCGGTATCACGTAGCCATCGAACTTGGATCACTTTAAGAACTCTGCTTTATAGTCACTGACGGACATATTGCCCTGCTCAAGCGCTATAAACACTTTTTCCTTTCTGTGACGGAGAGCAGGTAGAATAAACTGTGCGATGAACGCCTGCTTAAATGTATCCCAAAAGACTTTGTCTTCTTGGTTGGTACTACACAGTGCTTGTCTCTTCGACTCCTACCAGTCTTCTGCTTTGAGACGCAGCTGCACAGTTGCACAATTCACTCTTTTGGTGCATTGCATATCCAATATATGGAAGATGCCCTCCAAAGTATTTAGGAAGCCCATTACTTCCTCTGGTTCTGCCCTGCCATTGAACTCGGAAGGATTGTAGCTTTTGAATTCAGAAAACTTGAATGTCGGTCGCCTTCTTAGAGGTTGTTCAGTTTCCTCTGCTTCTACTACCACTGTCTCTTTAGCGGCAGCCACTTCGGTCTCGTTGTTATTATCAGTTAATGTAGCAACCAGTTGAGACAAGTTATCAACTTGCTGCTGTTGCGCGTCAAATTATGCTTGAAAATGGTTTGTTAGCTGCACTTGAAGCTCACAATATTGTGCCTCAATTATCTTGTAATGTGCATCGCTCTGCTTCCTTTGCGCCTCTAACATTTTTATTACTTCCTCCATTGGGTCAGACGACGATGATGCCTTGGCGCTATCACCCTTAGTCATCTGCAAAAGAAATAATTTCCATTAGCACTCATAAAATATTTATTGGCTTATTGTATAGAATATTATTTCATGCAGCACTATCGAAAAGCAAATCATCTGAGAAAATCGTTATTATTTGAAATTTTTTACTTGAAAACTAATTTTTGAAATCCAAGAAACTTTAAATCGTACTCTAAAACCAACTTGTCATGTCCCGGTTCTGCAGAACTGATTCGCCCCCGCATTCGGTTTTGCAGAACTGTTCGTCCTCGCTGGACGTAATGTCGTACAAGTCTGGGGTTGCACTTATACAAGGCAAGAACGTGCACACGTATAAAATATTTTTTGTAAATAGTTCCACAACACAACAGCAGATTATAAACCATACATTTGTATAGGAAGAAAAGTAGTTCTTTTATTGAGTCATTGCAACGAAGTATAATTTTCTCAGCACCGAAATAGAAATGCCTGAACGACTTACATAGCTTTGCATAAAAGAAAGACTGATAGGCTGACATAAAATAATGTTCTTATCCCATACATTACGCCCCTTTATTACTTCCTTGGAAACTTGAAAGCAGCAACTAGAAATCTTTAAAATACTTTAAAATAGGAAGAAGCTTGAAAAGACTCCAACGAAAGCTTTATCTTCTTTGAGCTCCCCCGGTATCTCGGTCATCTGGTTTGCCCACAGAGACGTGGGTCAGTATTCAACTTGTACTGGTGAGCAGAACTGACCCACTCACCTAAACCAATACTTCTTAATTAAAGTAACAGTTTATATAGGCAACAATTCATATAGGCAACAGTTCATGCAGTGAAATATAAAATCTTTGCACATATGAAATTCTTACCCCGATCAATGGTTGTTCCTGTATAATCTACAAGAATTTTCTTACTGCCCCTGCATAAGACATCATTAGTATGCAACTCATTTCCACTGGGTCATTTGTGATGTAGAACCACGATGGACATGCCGTATAGGACTTCAATGGGCGTGCGATGCGCCATTCAAAGAAGGTAGGAAGTCTCAATGAATGTCTCGCTTATGCCCGGCGCTACCAAAAGTGCTACTATTTTACTGGGTCGAACGGCCCCCAGTGCCCCAGGTTCATTTTCGAGAAAATTTGCTACTTTATGCACAAGTTGTCCATGACCATACAAGGCATCTACGACTATATGATAAGCATAAATATTTAGAGTAGCAATGCACATTTACCCATTCTCATTTCAGCATACTTATTCATTGCTTTGATTGGTAGTCTGTAGACTCCAATTTACTACTAAGGCATGGCACCAAACCATGACATAATGATTATATCCTTCCCTTTGTTACATAATTGAACTTTTTTATCAATGTAATTCATTAATTTATAATAGTAGTATAAAACTTGTGGCTTTATCAATCATTGGACTTAGCCAAGTTACAAGAAAACGTTATTGATTATTAGCATAAAGGAGTAGAGAAGAAGGGACATAACTGCTCACCAAAATAGAGAATGCCGAGAGAAAAGGACGCTTACTCGCTCAGGCTCTGGTCATGCGTCTATCTGTATTGGCACTAATATTTGGTTAGACTAGCATCTTTATTTCTCTTAGAGTTCTCTAGAATAAATGCATGCAATCGATAAAAATGGGCTAAATAATCAATCATCCAAAATCAATCACGAAAATACATTCATCAAAACCAAGCAGCAAAAATCTAAGAAGCCAACCAAAAATCCAACAAAAACAATTAGACTCATTCCAACAGAAGCCGGTCCATCAATTGGAAAGGCTCATTACATTGTTCGTGATCGATTCTGCCATAAAGTTTTCCTATACTCAATTCCGACAGAGTCAAGCCATAAGCCTTATATAGTGCACTGCTAGGAGCGGGATACTACAATGGTAGTATAATGCTTGATGAGAGTTGGAATAGAATTGGCTTAGATTTTGATCAACTCCTCTCGAGGTATCGTTGTGATTTCATAAGGCGAGAACACTTGAGAAATGAATTGTGTCAAATCAAGGATTGGTGAAAGACGAAAATGAAATGATCTGGAGTTCTATTTAGTTGAGTTAGCGAAACGATCAGTGACTCAAAAGTAAGAATATGTCCACCAGTAGCTTGTCCGATTCGCAATCGCTAAGCTTGGTTGAAATATATATATTTGGGGGATGCCTTAAATATGTGCACGATCCAGTCTCAACGATATGCTGAACTCGAATACAGTTACAGGCGAAGATGTTTAGATGTGCATGAATGAGTATAACAACTTGGGTAAGTTAGACTAGCTAAGTTTTTCTTATGCGAAGGATTAAAACGTACCTCGTATTAGAAAATTTAGCTCTGCGCTAAGGAATAATAAAGACTGAATCAGAAAACATAGGTAATTCGATGCGACGACTATGGGTGATAGTAATGATACTTAGCAAGAATGAGAGGTGGCCCGAGATAGATCTTGATGCAAGACGAGAGTGGAAGATTGGCCGAGATTCAAACTTGAAGTCTTGAGTATTTTTTGGATTGGGTTTAGGTGTAACCCTGGGTTTCGATAGGCAACATCGAGTAATCGATCAAATATGTTTTTGGTTTGCATGGATAGAGTATAACAATTGGAAAAGTTCACACTAAGTCTGAGTTTTCTAGTGCACGTTGAGTTATAGAATATCCCGTGATTGAGTAATAAAGCCCTGCGCTAGGCGCGGTAGAGTTTCAGTTGGGGAATGCAACGATTAAGTTGAGTATAGTTTAATAGCATTGAATGATATAGTTGTTCGATGAGATTGGCTAAGCACGTGCATAGAGTGAGGTGAGGAAGGAATAAATGTAGAGCTTGAACATTCTTTATAAGTTAGGCGAGACATATAGAGTTTGGTTTAAAAGTTGTACGATAATATGAGTTTCGCTCAGGAAGTCTCGAGGATGAGACTGTTCTGAGTGATTATGTAATGACCCACTCTGCTCAACCCGGAGGGCCGATTCAAACGGCACAAGTATAGCGAACCGTCCCGCCTTGCTCAGTGAGATGACTCATTTGGTGGAAAGACATTTAGACTTGGACCTTCAAATAGAGTTCAGACTTAGACTTTTCAAAGGCGCGCTCGAAGTCTCGTTTGGCCGACGAGATTCATCGCTAAGGGAGGTAGCTCCGATGAACATGTCTCTGCTTAGCTGCACACTTAAGAAAAGGAATGATACATGCTAGTTTCTAAGTGATAACCTTTGTATGCTAATAAAAAGATATTAACACGCATAGCTAGGGGAATAATCCCGCTTTATCATTGTGTATATAATATGGAAACTCTGCTCTGCTAGTGCATAACTTAGAGCATTGATCTAAATGGAGTAAGTTGCATATGTTATGTCACAAAGTAGATCTCGTTTACAATATTTATGTACTGCTTCGCATGAAATATAACATGGAGTTAGAGTAGAATAATATTGCATACATAAATGAGAAAGACTATCAAGTAGTCGTTCCGAGTCAGGAGAAAAAGAAGAAGAAAGTACTCGGGATATACAGATACCGAGGCAGTCTTCGATCAGGGAGCTACACAGAGGAGAATGAACCGAGCTGAAGTCCTCGGATAAGAGAAAACGAGCATGAAGTTCCCGGCTAGGATTGGATATGGTGAAGTAGTTGCATGGTCACATAAAACTGGTTGCGCACCAGGAAGAGTCCTCGAACGATCTTCGAGGCATCAAAATTGTGTCAGCCTGGGAGGACTGCGCTAGCTGAATTTCTAGTATGATAGCTAGCTGAAGTACTAGCAGGCGAGTGTGATACATCCAGCAAGTCTTACTACCGACCTGGAAAGACAGCTGAATCATCGGATGGTTCAGGACGCCCCGTAAGGCTCACAACTGAGCTGGGAAGACAGATGTTCTATCCTAGATTATGTCCAATAAGACTAACAGAGTCAGTGACCTTCATATAGATAAGTCATTCATGCATAGTGGCGATCCGCATTCAGAAAAGGAGTAACATAGAGGAGTATAATGCACGACACTTTGCACAGTTAGAATTGATACACGATATATAACATAGTTCGAGTAAAACATGTATAAGACAGAGACACAATCATAACACTTAAAATTCATAGATGTTCTTCATTACTTAGTAGATTATTGATTATATTGTTGCATATGACAAGGAAGGCCGAATAGTAAGAAAGGGTAAGACAAACTTAGCTATTTACAATACGACACTCTTATTTCAGACACGGGTATTACTTTTATTATATTGTCATAAAAATGATCCTAAGTTAAAGACTAGAAAGACAAAATAATCAGTCGGTGCATATAACTAATGAACATGTTTATTTTGTAGCATGGGAGAGAGGTCTCCCCACCAGTGCATTCAATGTACTGATACCCAACCAGATTACATGCAGGGTGCAAGAAGAACTCGCATAGATGCGAGAGATCGCTTGACGCATCAAGGTGCCAGACCGCACTTGGTGTGTTGATATGTGGCGTACGGACCTGGAGATCACATATATGAGATATAATATATGGGAACAACATCATCAAGAGTGTTTGATTCAGTTGTAATCCTAAGGGCATATTCATTGTTAGAAGAGAGAGAGAGAGAAAGAGAGAGAGAGAGATCATGAGCGACTTGTAATCTCGGCATAGCGTCGCTTGTAATCTTTACTTCATATCAATAAAGAGCTTGTTTTGGATTCAATACTTGTGTTTATTCTATGTTTCCGCTATGACGAATCTGCGAACTAGTTACCAACGGCCGTTTTAATATTTTTCTTGTACGGGCGCAACTCCAGGCTCGCACTGTATCACTTCTTGATGGGAGAGATTGTCCCACGAGAGCGTTGGTGCGGTAATTTGTGTCCAGCGGAGCAATCGATCCTGCGAGAGATCGGGGCGTGACATCAGCTGGCAGGATACTACTTGGCGTCTACATTGATAAAATTATGATTAAGGAAGAAAAAAAATAGGGTATTGCAGGGCTGAAGAAGTTTCTGGGAGAATAATTTTAAACCAAGGATATGAGATCGTTGAACTACTTCTTGGGCATTGAAGTCACATGGGATAAGCGAGACATTGTAATATCTCAGAAGAAGTATGTGCTGGATATCCTAAATGATGAAGGAATGGTTCAATCCAAGGAGCAACCTCGCCCATAGATGTAGGGGTAAAGTTACTCCCTGATGAGGGGGTCCTGATGACCAATCCGGATTAGTATCATCGAGTGGTTGGAAAAATTAACTACTTGGCGGTCATGACTCGTCCAGACATTTCTTTCGCCGTAAGTATCGTGAGTAGATTTATGGCTTCTCCACGAATTCTACATTGGCAGACATTTCTCGGAATCCTACGCTATCTAGCCCATAATCTGGGAGAAGAAATTTGGATAAAGAATTTGGGGCATACTCAACTTGAATATTTTACATATTTCGATTGGGGTGCTAGTCTTATGGATAAAAGGTCTACATCTGGCTATTCGATATTTATTGACGAAAACTTGATGTCGTGGAAGATCAAGAAGCAGAGTATGGTTTCACGATCGAGTTCAGAAGCGGAATACCGAGCTATTGCTCATGGCACATCAGAAGTGTTATATCTTCAGCATCTTCTACATGAGCTGGGAGAAGAAGCATGATCTAAAGCAGCAAATATGTGGTGTGATAACCAGTCTGCTATCCGTATTGCTACAAATCCTATATTCCCTGAAAGGACAAAGCATATTGAGATTGATGTCCACTTCGTCCATGATGAGTATAAAAATGAGAAATAAAGTTTCACCATATGAGGACTGGTGATCAGATAGCTGATATCTTTACGAAATCTCTTTTAGGTCATCGGGTTCAATTTATTTGTAAGAAGCTGGACATGATTGACATTTATGCTCCAGCTTGAGGGAGGGTGTTAAGTATTAGTGTATTGGACTTTAGTCCCATATCGGATAGAATAATAGAGAGAGATTGCTTACTCTCATATATATATATATATATATATATATATATATATATATATATATATATATATATATATATATATAAAATCTCTCTTAATGAATGAATCATCCAATTTATTCCTTTCTACACATCATAAAAGCAATAATTGAACACTATATTGGATAATAGCAAGCCCACTTCAGACAGTAGAGAAAATGAGTTATTCAAAGGAGAACGTGTTGTTTGAGTTTCAATCATCACATGTTGGTTTATAGGCTTATAACAAGCCCCAATATGAAGGATGGGAAAGGTGAGCCATTCAAGAAGATGATATGTGTTCTTGGGGTTTTAGTGGTTGGGGAAAGCATCAAAATGGATTTGGATTGGAGTTTGATGATTTGGGTTTTTTTGTAAGGCTCCTAAAGTAGAATTTTAATAGATTGTGGTTAGAGAGAGGGTGAAGAGAATGAGGTAGGAAATAAAAATTGGTAGGGATAGGATTAGCTTTAGGATTTAGAATGTAGGGTATGATTGGCTAGGGCTTTATAATGTAGCGCTACGATTAAGTTAGGGGTCAGGATTCTATGTTTGTTGGAATAATTTTTTTTTTTTTTTGGTAGAACTAGATCGAAGATGAATCATGTTCTGATATCATATAGAAAAGGTACATTGGGATCAATTGGATAGTTTTCATTGAGTACCGTATATAGAGAGAGCATTGTTTAGGATATCATAGAGCATTGACGTAGCCAGGATTTGAGTACAATGAGGTCAAAATCGACTAGTAAATTTTAATCCAAAAAAATAATAAAAATGTAAAGAAAAAAATTGTATAAATTAGCCACTCAAAATATCATTGACAAGTATACATTTCTAACATAATATAATCATAATCTTAAACTTCAATATCATTCTAGCCATATCATACAAGGATTTTAATCATGACATTGCCATCATAGGGTCTTATGATGATTAAATATTATTTTTTTCCTAAAAAATAAGATTAAAATTATTTTATTTCCAAGCATTCATTTGCTTTGACTTCATATATTTTTATTTTCTTAATCGAAGAATGTTATACTAGCAAATAATTTTATTCTATCTAAGAGAAAATTAAATCTTGACATCTAAGAACAAATAATGGCAAAATCAATAAGGATATGAATCAATTAAGAGATGAATCATTTAGGAATAATTTAAAAAAAGTATGACATAAATCAAATATATTTAGAGGCGTTACCTGATAAATGAGGGAAAGAGAAAAGCGACAAGAGAGAGAGAGAGAGAGAGAGAGAGAGAGAGAGAGGTGCGATATGATGGAATAAAAGGAGAGGGAGAGAGAGAGAGAGACGCAACTGAGGAGACTCAGAGAGAGGAACACATAAAAAAAGTCCATTTTTTTACTGTTTCTAATATATATATATATATATATATATATATATATATATATATATAGTCCGAGTGGAATTGCCTAGTAGTAAGGTCAAGGACATGGGTATGGGAGGTCTGGGTTTGAACCTTGGGTATGGGGGTTTCGGATAAAGGATGTTGGAGGGGGGTTTCAGGTATGTATATACACACACATACACACACACACACACACACAAACACAGAGAGAAAGAGAGAGAGAGAGAGAGGAGAGAGGAGAGAGGAGAGAGGAGAGAGAGAGAGAGATCACGTATTCCCGAATGTCCAAAAAATAGCAATATTGGATTATCTTTTTATAACGGTTGATTATATCTTTAAACTATCCAATTTCTCACTAGATTTTGATCTAATATGAATCGTTAAAAACTACAATCCAACGGTTTCTATTTTGGAAATCATGCGAGGATGCTACCAGATAACACTAGCGGAGCCAGCCAGGGCAAGTAGGGTCATGTGACCCCACTCAATTTTTTTATTATATATATATATAGGATACTACTTGCCCATGGCTGGCTCCGCCAGTGTCATCGGGTATGTACACATACTATTTTTAATGGAACAACAATAAAATATGCATATCTGATTAAAAAATTGGTTTACGGAAATATCGATATAAATAAGCAAAATATCGGACGATATTTGGTGAAACCACCTGATATACATATATATCGGTTTGTCATACCAATATTTTTTTTGGTTTAGTTTGATTTAGAAGAAAACAATATATATATATATATATATATATATATATATATATATATATATATATATATATATATATATATATATATATATATATATTCTTAAATTGTAATTTACTTTATTGGCTTCCTTAAGTTATAAAAATAGAATGTATTACTTTTAAAAAAAATAATAACTTTATGATACATCTTCAAGCTCATAAATTGAAGTCCTACCCACGCACTCTAACACATAACTCTAACATAACAATTGGAGTAATCTCACAACACTATTATGGTTAGTTGTTGGTGACAACAACCACGTTGTTGGATTGTCTTGAGTAGAATTTATAAGATCCTTATGGCTTCATAATAACCTTATGTGTTAGTCCCAAGGCTTAACCAAAGATGGAAGAATGTGTGGTCGAGATCAGAGATTCACACAAAAGTTTTCACTCTGACTATTCTCTATTTCCACGAGAACTATATAAGGATTCTGATTACAACTAGCTCTCAAGATTATAAAAGAATCATAATTAACCAAAATTCTCATTCTTTCTTGCAATCGCAGTTGCAGACGGACAAAACATAGTTACAATAAAACGAAAAGTACCTTCGTTCTTTCTTGCAAAATGCAGTTGCAATCAGACAGAACAAACCAAGAAGAAAAAGAAAAAGAAGACAGAATAAAAAATTATTCTTGCTGGGGTGGTGAAGACCATTGTTTCTCAAAGCAAGATTCGTCCTCTATCGACGATCTGCTCCCAGGAGCCAGCACATTTACAAGAGAACTTCTGGAACGCTCGTACTCACCTCTTTGTGTGACTCGAACGGACTCCTTTGGACTCATATTTCTCAACTTTTTGGTCTGTCTCAAAGGGAGGAAAGAGGGCTCTTTATATAGGGAATGATAGAAGCCTATCCTCCTCTTCTTTTCGACTAAAAAGCCAATATACAAAATTGATATCCCACAATCGCAACCCAATGCATAGCCTGCTCAGCGCCCGTTCAGCACCCTCTCAGCGCTCGTCCAGCGCTCGTTCAGCGCCTGCTCATGCAACACGCGCATGCAACTCAAGCATAAAACTTGCACATAAAATGAGCGCACGAACGCAACAATAATGCACAAGCACCTTGCGATGATGCTGACCTACTAAGTGCAAAGTGCGCCAATAAGGTACCACTTTGCGCCCTTGAGCCAGAGTCCGAGTCGCTAAGCCCCTTTAGGGCTTAGCTCCTATGAAAATAATTCTAAGATCATGACAAAAAGCATAAATGCTTTCATGAGAAGTTAATCCTTTTTTTCCTAAAAAAATACCCTCACATGGCACCCATGTTCCCTACCACACCCCATGTGCACACCTCAACTCATACAAAGTATTATATTTAGATACCCACTTGGTGGTGTAGCTAATATGGGACTATCTTTACTATCTTTACTAGTCAAAAGGCAAAAATATCAACAATCTCTTACTTATCTCAATATATATGGGTTGAGCATTCCCCACAGTGACTTCCTATCATGCATTAGGATAGATTTTGCTTCAACTTGAATCTTCATGCATGGGTCGAACAACAATATGATACAAGAATGGACTAAGCCTTAAATTTTGTACCATAGCTGCAATTCTTTTTACTCACATAATGACATCAGTTGTGCTTCCGGTTGTACATTAAAGGTCCTGTGCATGCCTGGTTTCGGTGTATGTATTTTGGGCATCTACAAGTTTTCCCTCAAGAGACGGCATATATCTCTTTCATACACTCTCGGTGAGTTCTTTTAAAAAGTTCTTGGCATGAAGCCTCGAGCTTCCTTGCGGTGCTACTCCGCTATGACATGGCCCAGAGTCGAGGCTAAACCTTATCATGGTGTCATGCCACAGTAGGATGAGGTCCCAGCCTCTTTGTAGTGCCAAACTACCAAGCATGAAGTCTTGCACTTCTTTGCAGTATTATGTCGATGTGACATGGCTCGCGTAGCCGAGGATTTACATATTTTATCTCTGTGGTGTCCACTGTAACATAAGGAAACCGGCCTCTTTGTAGTGCTGCCTATACTCTTTATTCTACAATATTAGGCTACATGCCTATATGTGGTGCTACGCCACTGTGATATGGCTCGTGAAGCCAAGGAATTACCCTTACCGAGGAACCTCTTGGTAGTGTCACCTACTATAGAATGGAGACCTTACGCTCCTTTGTAGTGTTGCGCTACCGTGCTTCCAGTTAAGCACATCAGAAGTTTAAAATCCCTGAGAACTCATTAAGGTATCTAAACCATCCTCCCACAGGATTTGTTCTACACAAAAGAATAATTAGTAGATAACGATGGTTCTGAGTCCGTAATCCCTCAATGTCTCAAAGGACTACCCACTGTTCATAATATTCTCCCAGTCAATGGTCCTTCCTTGAACCAATATCTAGATGCCTAGTAGATTTCTCTTTGAACTAATAACATAAAACTAAATGGTATGATTGCAAAGACACAATATCATATGTCCTCCAAGCCCATATATGTTGTGTCCTTAACTATATGCGGTGTTACGCCACTATGACATGACCCAATGTCGAGGTTTACTCCCTCGTGTGGTTTTACGCCACTGTAACATGGAGTACTACCCTACTTTATAGTTCTTAGAATCAGCTGGCGCTGGAGGCCTTACATGAATGGATCTTCCAGACTCTCCTGGCTCCGATAATCAAACATTGTAATGATCTATGCTAGTTGCGTTTATTCAGTATTATGTACTAGCCCTTGATGACATGCCCCAATTTCCGTTAAATCGATAATCGTCCCCCGGACCTGATGTCGTACGAGCGTAAGGCGCGTCCGCACAAGGCCTGGGCATAATGATATACTTTAGAAACATATGCAACAGAGTACGCATATGAGATATCACACATTAAATATAGAAAAGTTCTCTTTATTGATAATGAATATCTGGTTACAGACTCTTAACTCGAAAGTAATAAGAATGTCACACCGGCTTACAACTTGGACTCAAAATGAGATAGCCGATCCAAAGATTACATCCCTTACTAATATTTTAAAAGAGCAAACCACCTTGGGTGCATGTTAGCACCATCGCCTAGGAGATTCAAAAGGGTATGTGCGAGCTCCTTGAGATTATGTACTTGCGCTCCAAAATTCACAAACACGAACACACCAGATCAGTGGAAGATTGGGGGAAGCTTCAGCTCCTCGCTGCGTCGCATTGGCTCGGGGAACCTGCTGCAACGAGGGTCAGTACTTTAAAAGTACCGGTGAGGGCGAGCTAACCCAACATACCAAATTGACATTTGTATTCATGTGAACATGCAACATTATTATTATGTGATCTTTCTATCTTGCCTTAGTTTAATTTCTTATATATATGCGATATAATGAAAGAATATAATAAAATGTGCCACCGTTCGGTGACTTTTACCTGTACCATCTGAACCACCTGTACACAACTTATCATGGTCTTCCTTTCCATGAAGAAATAGTTAGTTTGCACAGTTTAAATATACATAGCATATCACTTGGTCGGACAAGAGATGGGTTGGTTGTCATTCTGCTTCGGGTAGCTAGCCCTTGGCGGACGCACGGACCCATCCAATGCTAGGACTACACTAGCAATTATTCTACCCGGGTCAAAGCGGTCGCAGTGCCCCGGCGATCGTTCGTAGAATAATATCTCTTGTGCACAAGTTGTCCTTGACCATGCATCATCTACAAACTAAGTTATCAAATGAAGCACTTCAAAGCAATATAAGTAATTGAACTTCATGCATATTCCATAGTATAGGCCACCTTGCTCAATGATCAGATTATAATTTGCACTACACATTGAATATTTATAGATAAATAAGTTTTAGCTACAACTGAAACATAATTAAGCATATGCATAGCAGACAAGTTGTAACAAAGTGATCATATAGTGACTTCAGGTGACCAACATTAATTGTTTTAAGTCTACTTCTTCTTTTATCTTAAGTCAATTTATTTTTATAGTATCGTCGATCAGAACGCATAAACAAGTCAGGTTACAAAGGATGAAGACATGGAAGAAGGGTGCTGATCAGAAGTAAAGCCACTCACAAGTTGGTGAATCGGGAGAGAGAAATGGGAGATCTTTAAGACTCCGCTTGCGCGTCGCCTACACGCACCAAAAAATGATCAATATCTCCTGCTTTGGTCTCCAAGGGTTCGATATGAAGTACGAAATCCAAAGAACGAAGACAATACAATACATCAAAACCGTTCAAGAAAATGCAAGTTACAAAACCAACAAGAAAGTAACCAAGCGATATAAAAAATTGGCAAAGAAACCAGCACAACGGAAAGGCCCCTCTTGACTCTGCCGAGTCCTTCCTTGAGGCACGATCCGTTGAATATGGGACCTGATTCCAAAAAACTAATCCATAACAAGGAAAGGTTCTTGTCACGACCCGTACCCGGTGTAGGGGCACGAGTAGTAAACAACGCCCCAGCATACGCCACAGCATCGACGGTAGAACGCTATTTGGGTAAAGTATCTATCTAGCAATCAAGATATAATAATGCCACCAATGTAATATGAATACTCATTCACAGATATATAAGATGGAACAATCGCACGAATATGATAAAAGAACTGAAGAGTTACAATACAGCACACAAGACAAATAATATCCAATGAGTCAAATCAAAGAAATACTAATAACAATGCTGGAGACAAATCTAGTACAAAAGAGTCTAACTACTGTGCTACGAGTCCTGGGTCATCTGTCTCAGTCGGGATGAGACCCTCCTGAGCTAAGGTCTCTAGCTCTAAGCCTATGACATACTGAGGCCCGTAGTGAGTGGGGTACCACTCCTTAGTGTCATCTGAAAAAAAATATTCAGTCAGAAAAGAAGCAAAGTACATCTCTAACAACAATTCTAATAAATGATATAAACTATGTAATAGCAAGTAGAGCGAATATACAAGATGCAATATAAAGGTACAAAAGATATGCAATAAAAGAATACTAGAAATAAAAACAAGAATAAGCATTATAGGAATGAACAAAAAATACTACTACTAAGTGAGTGAGTACCAACTTTAACATGTAATCGGCTTAAAAACTTGCACAAGGATAATGTCATGGTTAATCATACGTGCGGTATATAATTAATACTATTCAAGGAACAAGATATGCACAATGAGGGAATGATCACATATCTACACTTCATACACCCCGCCCCCGACTAGTATATTAGATCCAATAATGGTACGTTATGACACGGGATTCCACAAGAAGGGCGCTACTCTTCTCATGAACAAATGTCTGTATTTGTACAAGAAGAATAAGGAAACAAGGCTTACACAAGATACACCATAAATACCAAGGAATAATATCTCATGACGAGATCCAGATATACCAATCCGTGTAACCATCGTGTCAAGAAATCAAGGATATCTACACTAAATACAAGAGACATAGAGGATATCATGAATGAGAAACTATCAGAGAATGTACTTGCCTAAAATCAGGTGAACAATATCAAAGATGTCAGGTACAGTGCATCGAAGACCTTAATAGAGAATATTACATCAATATAAGATTTTGGAATAAAAATAAGTTAAACTAGTCAACTTCTAGGTCATAAAGCCATTTCTAAGTCAAAATAGTCAAACTAGGTCAACTCTAGGTCAAACTAGTCAAACTTGGTCAAACTTGGTCAAACTAGCTATTTTTAGGTTGTATGAGTCCATCTCTAGGATATTGGGTCCATACACTATTTAACTAGGCAATAGTAGCTATACTAGGATACTAGGAAACCAACAAGATATCGTATCATAAGATACGCAATTTATTAGATATAAAAATATTATAATATATATATACAAGACAAAATATATATATCACTCCTAGCTAAACTAATGCTTAGTGGATACATTAGCTTTGAACAAAAAAGGGCATCACACCACTTACACTCCCATCTTGATGTGTAAACTCAATACCTTGAGTAAAATCCAATACCTTGACATTACCTTTGTATCACAAGGAAATTCAATATCTAACATATTACTAACTACCCATACTCCTCACTATACACTAATATGTATTTAAAATTATAACAATACTATACTAAACTATATACTAATATACCCCTTCGGATATTCAATACCCGTACCCAAGATATCTCAACTCTCATTACCTTCGTGTATCTCAAGGTAATCTAGAAATAATACTAACTAATATTAACTAGTGCTTATGCATATACATATCTCATATATATATATATATATATATATATATATATATATATATATATATATATATATATATATATATATATATATATATATATATATATATATATACTAACTTACTAGCTTATCAAATAAGCTAACCGGTTTATTTAAAAACTGTTGCTGCTTACTGTCGCTGCTGCGGCTTCTGCTTCTGCTGCGGCTTCTGCTGCTGCTTCTGCTTTCCGCTCTTACTGCTTCTGCTTTCTGCTACTGCTTCTGCTTCTTCTCAGCTTTTCTGCTGTTGCCTTTCATTGCTTTTCCTCTCTACTTTTTATTGCTTTTCTCCCTATTTTTCATTATTTTTTTCACTATTTTTCGTGGGTTTTTCTTCCCTCTAGCTCACACACACACACACACACACACACACACACACACACACACACACACATATATATATATATATAATATCATTATACATATATATAAATATAACCATACTAGAGATGCACATGAACTCCTACTCTCCCATGATTACCAACACATAAACAAGAATTATAAACATATATGTAAATATATATATACATATATCTCACATAATAATTATAATTATAATATTATAATATCTATAATCAAGGTAATTGAATTGAATTGCAAAGAAACAAACACATGAAGTGTACCGCTTCCGTATCACACTAGATCTATGATACGTTTGCGGTACGGCTCCACTACACAACCAAACATATTCCAACGGACACGAGTAAGTCTAAAATCATAATTATGAATAATACGAAGAGCTAGCTACTCAACTACGTGTCCGTGTTAAAATGTGACATGTTCAAACCCCCGTGTCGAAAGTAAACCCCCAAATTAACCTGTATCTCCAAATTGTTGAGATACGGCCTACACGTATCCAATTATGGATACGACACTAGCCACACACAATCAATCACATGTCAGTTTGGTCTAATTGACCTATTGACAAATACAAGATGTGTCAATCTCAAATTTTTTTCAAAATTGACACAAAATACCACATAACTTTCTCCATATGCCTCCTACGAACGTATTTCCAATTCCTATGGGTAGCCTTAGCATATGGGATGGTTTCTAATGATTAAAATACATATTTAGAGTCTAATTAGAGGAGAAAACTGAATTATACCTATTGGAAGATAGATTCCCAATAAAATCTCCAAATTGAGTGAAAAGTGCCTTCAACTTGTAAATCATTGCTCCTCCTTGTAGATTCTTGCTTTCTCCTTATTCTAATGGCCTCTAATGATGATTTGGGAAGAAATTTGGAAGAAATTTGGGACAAATTTGATGTGGGAATGAAGAAATTTGGAAGAGAAAATTCTATATCTAGATTTGAAATAAAAAATAAAGAGAGAATTTTTCCTCTATCTATACTATGGTCGGCCCCTTCCCCCTTCCCCAAGCTACTATGAAATATCTAAAATATCCCTTGGGGCTTGTCATAAAAATATTAATAAAGAAGGGAAGGTTCTAGTCGAATTGGTTTAACTTAATTAATCATCCAACTAATGATTGAGCTTCTTATTGGGTAAATTCTAACTAGAATTAAATGTTGGTCCATGGATCTAATCTAAACTAGTTAGGTCCACTAATACAAGTATAAAATAAAATACTAACATCTAACAATAAATAAATAATACAATAAATAAATTTATAATATGCACAATATTTAATTAATTATAAAATGGCTAAAATATTATTTCCTAGAAAATATGGTAGTGACAAGTCTACCCCCTTAAAATAATTTTGTCCACAAAATTCAAAGATGAAACTACCCCTAGAAAATAAAACAGAACAGAATCAGGAAGAACATACCTCAAGGCAAACAAATATGGGTAACGCTCTCGCATTTTATCCTCTCTCTCTCCCAGGTAGACTCCCCCGGAGAGTGATGCCTCCATACGACAAGTACCAAGGGAATAGTCTGGTTCCTCAGCACATTCTCTCTCCGATCCAGAGACTCAACTAGCTGCTCTGGATAGCTAAGAGTAGGACCCATTTTTATCTCCGAGTGATCCAACACGTGACTAGGATCCTCCATGTACCGTCTCAACTGCGACACGTAAAACACGTTGTGCACTCCCTCCAATATAGGTAGCAAGTTTATTCTGTAAGCAACTGCACTGACCCTCTCGAGAATTGTGAAAGGTCCGATGAATCACGGAATAAGTTTTCTGCCTCCCTCGAAATAATTCGTGCCTCGTGTCGGAGAAATCCTCAGAAACACCAAACCACCCACCTGGAACAAAACACAACCTTAAGAACTTAATCTATAACAAACAACCAATATCAAGCATAAAACAAAAATCTAAACTATTCCTCAAACTCCAAAGGTCTCCAGTGGCTATCGGCCCAATACCGCTGTCTGACCTGCACCACTCGAAGTCTATCTCTGATCAGCTTAACCTTCTCCGCTTCATCCACAACCATCTCTGGCCCTAGCAAAACTCTCTCTCCAACATCGTCCCATGACAAAGGAGTACGACATCTCCGACCGTACATAGCTTCAAATGGTGACATCTCTATACTAGCCTGGTAGCTGTTGTTGGAAGCAAACTTTACCAAATTGGGATGGTCCTCCCAAGATCCCCCAAAATCTAGTACACAGGTAAGCAGCATATCCTCGAGAGTATGAATAGTTCTTTCTGACTGCCCATCCATCTGTGGGGTGATATATAGTACTAAACTTGAGATGGGTGCCCAAACTCGCCTGCAAACTCCTCCAGAAATGAGAAGTGAAACGACTATCCCGATCTGAGACTATGCTGATGAGAACCCCATGTATCCTGATGATCTGCCTTACATACATCTCTGCCAGCTTCTCCGTAGACAAACCCACCTTAAAAGGAAAAAAGTGGGCCGACTTGGTCAACCTGTCAACGATGACCCAAATCGCGTCTTTCTCTCCTGGAGATCATAGAAGTTCGAGTACAAAATCCATAGTAATGTGCTCCCACTTCCACTCTGGAATGGGTAATGGCTGAAGTAAACCACCTGGCCTCTGCCTCTCGGCTTTTATCTGCTGGCACACTAAGCATCTGAATATAAACTGTGCCACTTCCCTCTTCATGCCATACCACCACACACTCTCTCGCATATCCCGATACATCTTGTTAGCACCTGGATACATAAAATACTAAGAGCGATGCGCTTCCTATAATACCGCCTCAGGCAGCTCCCCAATAGTCACACATAATCTAACACCATGCCGTAAAGAACAATCCTTAGCAATGGTAAAATCATCCTCCAATCATGCTCTCACCTGAGCTCTGATGCTCCTCAGAGATACATCCTCATACTGGGCTGCCTTGATCCTGTCCATCAACTCTGAGTGTATCTGCAACCCCCACATCTGCATGATAAAACCAGGAACTATTATCTCAATGCCCAAGCTCTCCACGTCCTCCAACAAATATCGATCCTACGTCAACAACATAGCTACCAGATACCTACTCAAGGCATCAGCAACTATACTAGCTTTCCCAGGATGATGCTGCAAAGATATGTCAAAATCCTTCATCACTTCCAGCCACCGACGTTGCCTCATGTTCAACTCCTTCTGAATAAAAACATACTTCAAGCTCTTATGGTCTGTGAAGATCTCCACACGCTCTCCGTACAAATAGTGTTTCCACAACTTCAGGGCAAAGATGACTGCTGCCAACTCCAAATTATGGGTAGGATAGTTCTTCTCATGAGGGCACAATTGCTTGGATGCATAGGCAATAACTTTTTTATTCTGCTGAAGAACACAACCTAGCTCTTTTCCCGATGCATCACTATAAATAGTAAAACCTCCAGGCCCTGATGGCAACGTCAAAATAGGAGCAGACGTCAACCTCTTCTTCAATTCCTCAAAAGCAACTTGGCACTTCTCTGTCTAAACAAACTTTGCATCCTTCCTGGTGAGTCTAGTCATCTGCTCGGCAATCCTTAAAAAATCTTGCACAAACTTTCTGTAGTAGCCTACTAGACCAAGGAAACTTCTGATCTCTGCCACTGAACTCGGGGTCTTCCAAGACTCCACTACTACGATCTTCTTCGGATCCACTAAAATTCTATCACCTGTCACAACATTTCCTAAGAACTCTAGCTTATCCAGGAAGAACTCACATTTGGACAGCTTTCCATACATCTTCTCCTTCCTCAGCACATCCAACACAGTCCGCAAACGCTCCTTGTGCTCCTCCGGTGTCTTCGAGTATATGAGTATGTCATCAATGAACACCATCATGAACTTGTCAAGGTACTGGTGGAATAACTTGTTCATCAAATTTATAAATACCGTCGGGGCATTAGTCAACCCAAACGGCATCACCATAAACTCATACTGGCCATACCGAGTCCTAAAAGCTGTCTTCGGAATGTCCTCCGGCTTTACTTTTACCTCGTGGTAGTCTGATCTCAAATCTATCTTAGAAAATACCTGGGCGCCACTAAACTGATCGAACAGGTCATCAATTCGTGGCAACGAATATTTATTCTTGATAGTGAGATTATTCAATGCCATGTAATTGATGCACATGCGCACCGATCCATCCTTCTTCTGTATAAACAATATCGGGGCTCCCCATGGTGAAGAATTGGATATGATAAGCCCCTTATCCTGTAATTCATCCACTTGTTTCTTCAGTTCGACCAGCTCGTTGTTGTTCACTCTATAGACATACTGTGGAATTGGTTCTGCACCAGGCACCAAGTCTATAAAGAATTCAATATCTCGATCTGGCGGCAATCCTGGCAATTCCTCAGGAAACACATCCAAGAACTCTGCTATCAAAGTATGCGACAACTCCTTGTCTTCTACCATAGCTCCACAAATAATGCATTCTCTCTTCTCTGCAGCTTCTCTAGTAAAGGATAAGAAAACTCATTTTCTTCTACCATAGCTCCACAAATAATGCCTTCGAAACTCTGGCTCTCCTGGCGGGCTAAACAAAACCCTACCTCCTCTGCAATCTATACTAGCATGGTGCCTACTCAACCAATCCATCCCGAGTACAATGTCATAGCTCAAAAGTGGCATTACAAGTAGACACGCACTCAACTCCCGGCCTCCCAGGGTAACTCTCCGATACTTGCAAATATCACTAAACAGGATAATTCCTTCCCCGATCATGATCTTGCAAGTCCTAAGCAAAGACTCAGCTACCAAATAATGCTTCAGAGCAAAAAAAATAGATACAAAACTATGGGAAGCACCGCTATCAAATAAAGCTAAAGCTGAAATGGAATCAAGAATAACAGAACCTGCGATGACATCTCCAGTGGGCTTGGCCTTCACGACAGTCATAGCGAACGCTCGTCCCTGACGTGCACCCCCTGATGCTGGTGCTGGGCATAACGCTGCTGCTGGGTCGGAAGCGGCGGTCCCCTCAATTGTACTGTAGGTGGCCTCGTATGTGTCCTTGAAGCTAGAGATTCTCCCTGAACTGCACGATAAGGTTTGGAAGGACACTCTCGCAGCTGATGCCCCTCGGCACCACAATACATACAAACTCCCAACCTCTTCCTGCAAACTTCCCAGATGTGGCCGGGCTTCTTGCAGAAGTGGCAGAAAGCTTGATGTGACAGTCTCTACTGTTGCGGTACCTGGTAAAACGGTGTCCTAGCTGGAGTCTGGTGCTGCTACGGCTGTTGATAAGGTTAGACAGGAAATTAGGATGCTTAGCAGTCACTGTGCTGCTATTAGCCCCCAGAAAAGAATCGCAAATTCTCTTAGGTTTCAAGCCCAACTCCCGCTCAACCTTGCATGCCTCTGCAAGTATCTTCGAATAAGTCTCATAGAAAGACGAAATGAGGATCTTCACTTCCCAGTTCAGACCCTCGTGGAAACAGATAGCTTGAACCTCTGGCTCCCTCACCAAATACTCCCCAAATTGGCTCCTCCTATCGAACTCTACGGCATAATCCTTCACGGACATGCTCCCCTGAGTAAGGCCCTCAAACTGCATCCCCAAGTCCAATTTGTCCTCCAGAGCAAAGAACTTCCTCTTGAAGAGGTCCTTGAATACCTCTGAAGACTGCCCCGTATCAGCAAGAAGTAACTCATTCCTGAACCAAGTACGGGCGATGTCGAACAGCTAAAGTCCTACTGCCTCAACCTTTAGATCCTCAGCAAGATGAGACACCCTCATGAGACGCTCAATATTCTCGAGCCAATCATCAGCATAGACGATGCCCTCAGTCCCCTTGAAAATTTGAGGTTCCAGCTTCTTGAAGTCCTTGAAAATTTGAGGTTCCCAAACCTGGCCGAAGCTGGGCAACCTGCGGAACAACCTGCTGTTGGACCGAAACTTCTCTCTCTACTGCAGCAAGGGCAAGCTAATGATCACTCTCAATGCTCGGCCGCAACACGTCGGTCTACCTCTGGTGTGCCTCGGACAGGGCCCTCTGAGCCTCCATAATCTCGCAAAATATTGCGAATACCTGAGTCGCATATGTCGGTGCGGGAGGTGCAGGTGGAAGTCCTTCAGACATAGCCAGAACAGTCCTCTGAGCTGGAGGTGAACCCCCAAACGCATCTGATACGCTAATCACCGGAGAAGTGACTGGTGCAGGCCCTCGAAAAGTCGCAGATCTCTCTGAAACTGCTCTTCTCTTTGATATAGTCTTAGACGATATCCTGAGGCAAAGTGAAAGAAAAAAATTAATATGGCACATGATGTAATGCATTCAAAGAAGGACAGTTAAAGATCAAATATCAATATCAAGAAAGAAAAATTAAAAGAAATAATATGTGATTGAGTATTCTCAGCCTATAGCCTATATCCTGAAACAGGCTCGTAATAGCACTCAAATAATAGCACCACTAGAATCGCACTAATTGCGACCTCAAAGACCTGTATGGGCCACCACTAAAAACGTGTCATGACTCGCACCCAGTGTAAGGAAACAAGTAGTGAACAACGCCCAGCTTACGCCGTAGCATCGATGGTAGAACATTATTTGGATAACCTATCTATCTAGCAATCAAGATATAATAATGCCACCAATGTAGTATGAATACTCAATCATAGATCTATAAGATAGAACAATCGCACGAATATGATAAAAAAACTGAAGAGTCACAATACAGCTCATAAGACAAATAATATCCAATGAGTCAAATCAAAGAAATACTAATAACAATGCTGGAAAAAAATCCAGTACAAAAGAGTCTAACTATTGTGCTACGAGTCTTGGGTAATCTGTCTCAGTCGGGATGAGACCCTCCTGAGCCAAGGTCTCTAGCTCTAAGCCCACGACATCCTGAGGCCCGTAGTGAGTGGGCTCCTCAGTGTCATCTAGAAAAATATATTCAATCAAAAAAGGAGCAAAGTACATCTCTAACAGCAGTTCTAATAAATGATGTAAAGTATGTAACAGTAAATAGAGCGAATATACAAGATGCAATAAAAAGGTACAAGAGATATACAATAAAAGAATACTAAAAATAAATTCAAGGATAAAAATCATAGGAATGAACAAGAAATACTATTACTAAGTGAGTGAGTATCAGCTTTAACATGTGATAAGCTTGGAAACTTGCATAAGGATAATGGCATGGTTAATCATACGTGTGGTGTATGATTAACACTATTTAAGGAACAAGATATGCACAAAGAGGGTATGATCACATATCTACACTACATACTTTCCGCCCCCGACTGGTATAGTAGATCCAACCATGGTACGTTATGACACAGGATTCCACAAGAAGGGCGCTACTCGTCTTATGAACCAATGTCTGTATTTGTACAAGAAGAACAAGGAAACAAGGCTTGCACAAGATACACCATAAATACCAAAGAATAATATCTCATGACGAGATCAGGATATACCAATCCGTGTAACCATCGTGTCAAAAAATTAAGGATATCTACACTAAATACAAGAGACATAGAGGATATCATGAATGAGAAACTATCAGAGAATGCACTTGCCTGAAATCCGGTGAACAGTATCAAAGATGTCCAGTACGGTGTCTCGAAGACCTTAATAGGGAATATTACATCAATACAAGATTTTGGAATAAAAATAAGTTAAACTAGTCAACTTCTAGGTCATAAAGTCATTTCTAAGTCAAAACAGTCAAACTAGTCAAACTTGGTCAAACTAGCTATTTCTAGGTTGTATGAGTCCATCTCTAGTATATTGGGTCCATACACTATGTAATTAGGCCATACTAGCTATACTAGGATACTAGGAAACCAACAAGATACTGTATCATAAGATACGCAATTTATTAGATATAAAAATATTATAATATATATATATACAAGACAAAATATATATCAGTCCTAGCTAAACTAATGCTAAGTGGATACCTTGGCTTTGAACCAAAAACGGCATCACACCACTTACACTCCCATCTTGATGTGCAAACTCAATACCTTGAATAAAATCCAATACCTTGACATTACCTTGGTATCACAAGGTAATTCAATATCTAACATATTACTAACTATCCATACTCCTCACTATACACTAACTATCCATACTCCTCACTATACACTAATATATATTTAAACTTATAACAATATTATACTAAACTATATACTAACATACCCCTTCGGATATTCAATACATGTACCCGAGATATCTCAACTCTCATTACCTTGGTGTATCTCATGGTAATCTAGAAATAATACTAACTAATATTAGCTAGTGCTTATGCATATACATATCTCATATCTATATATATACTAACTTATTTACAATATATACATAAACTACTAGCTTATTAATATAAACTAATTAACTTATATATATATATATATATATATATATATATATATATATATATATATATATATATATATATATATATATATATATATATATAACCATACTAGAGATGGACATGAACTCCTACTCTCCCATGATCACCAACACATCAACAAGAATTATAGAACATACATGTATATATATATATATATATACATATATATATATATATATATATATATATATATATATATATATATATATATCACATAATAATTATAATTATAATATTATAATATCTATAATCAAGGCAATTGAATTGAATTGCAAAGAAACAAACACGTGAAGTGCACCACACCCGTATCATACTAGATCTATGATACGCTTGTGATACGGCTCCACCACATAACCAAACCTATCCCAACGGACACGATCAAGTCTAAAATCATAATTATGAACAATACGAAGTGCTAGCTACTCAACTACGTGTCCGTGTCAAAATATGACATGCTCAAACCCTCGTGTCGGAAGAAAATCCCAAATTAACCCGTATCTCCAAATTGTCGGGATACGGCCTCCACGTATCCAATTATGGATACGACACTAGCCACACACAATCAATCACATGTCAATTTGGTCTAATTGACCTATTGACAAACACAAGATGTGTCAATCTCGAAATTCTTCCAAAATTGACACAAAATACCACATAACTTTCTCCATATGCCTTCTATGAACCTAATTCCAATTCCTATGAGTAGTCTTAGAATATGGGGTAATTTATAATGATTAAAATACATATATAAAGTTTAATTAGATAGAAAAAAACTGAATTGTACCTATTGGGAGATGGATTCCCAATAAAACCGCCAAATTGAGTGAAAAGAGCCTTCAACTTGTAGATCCTTGCTACTCCTTGTAGATCATTACTTTTTCCTTGTAGATCCTTGCTTTCTCCTTGTTCTAATAGCCTCCAATAATGATTTGGGAAGGAATTTGGAAAAAATTTTGGTAGAATTTGATGTGGGAATGAAAAAATTTGGAAGAGGAAATTCTATATCTAGATTTGAAATAAAAAATTAAGATAGAATTTTTCCTCCATCTATACTATGGCCGGCTCATTCCCCCTTCCCTAAGATACTATAAAATATCTAAAATACCCCTTGGGGCTTGTTAGAAAGAAATTAATTAAGGAGAGAAGGTTCTATTCTAATTGGTTTAACTTAATTAATCCTCCTCCTAATGATTGGGCTTCTTATTGGGCTCAATTGTAACTAGAATTAAATGTTGGTCCATGGATCTAATATAAACTAGTTAGGTCCACTAACACAAGTATAAAATAAAATACTAACATCTAACAATAAATAAATAATATAATAAATAAATTTACAACGTGTACAATATTTAATTAATTATGAAATGACCAAAATACTTTTTTCTAGAAAATGTGGTAGTGAAAGATCTTGATTCAATCTGTCCCGATTGAACGATACCATGTATTTCTTTGTCGCGCTCCCTGAATAGGAAGAACGGGGCACTAAATCTTAACCAACTAACAAAAAGTTTTATCCTCGAAACTTAGGAATATAACCTACCCCTAAGAAATAATAAGAAAAACTTTTCCTTTATGTCCGATTCGAGTTTCCAGGTCGATTCCTCGACCGCGTGGTTCCGCCAAAGAATGCGCACAAGCGAGACTGCACGATTCTGTAACTGCTTCTCTTTTGATCTAAGATTTGAACGGGCTCTTTGACATACCACAAGTCTGCCTGCAGATCCAGCTAACCAAAATCTACCACGTGGTTCGGGTCATGCATGTAATTCCTAAGCTGTGACACATAAAAAATATCTTGAACGCCTAACAGGGCTGGTGGCAATGAAATCTGATAGGAAACGGGAGCGAATCGCTTGAGAACTTTGAACGGGCCAACGAATCTCAGACTTAATTTTCCCTTTACTCCGAATCTCATAACTCCTTGCATGGGCGAGACCCTCAAAAATACATGGTCACCTTCGAAGAACTCAAGGGGTCGACAACGATTGTCGGCATAGCTCTTCTGCCAGCTTTGTGCTACTTTTAGTAGCTCTCGGATTAACCGAACCTTTTGGACTGTTTGTTCAACTAGTTTCGGCCCAAGAATTTGATGCTCCCCAACTTCATCCCAGCAGATTGATGACCTATACTTCCGCCCATACAGAGCCTCGTACGGAGCCATTTGGATGATGGACTGATAACTGTTTCTATAAGCAAATTCGGCCAACGGTAGGTGGACGTCCCAACTTGACTTTGAATCGATTGCACAGAGACGCAATATGTCTTCGAGTACATGATTCACCCGCCTTGTTTGGCCATCGGTTTGAGGATGGTAGGCTGAGCTGAACTTCAACTTGGTGCCAATCATTGACTGAAGGATATCCCAGAAATGTAATAGGAATCGTGTGTCCCGATCTGACACTATAGAAACTGGCACTCCATACAGCCGAACTATCTTATCAAGGTAGATCTGGGTGAGGCGATCGATGCTCCATGTAACTTTAATGGCAATGAAGTGCAATGACTTAGTTAACTGGTCGACGATGACCCAGACTGCGTCATTCTCCCATTGCGTCTTTAGCAAGCCAATAATGAAGTCCATGCTTATGTGCTCCAATTTCCATTCCGGAATAGCAAGATTCTTCATCTCTCCGTCCGGTCTCTGATATTCTTCTTTTACCCTCTGACAGGTTATGCATTGCAACACGAAGAGCGCCATATCTCTCTTCATGATGTGACACCAAAAAATAGTACGAAGGTCTTTATACATCTCCATGCTCCCGAGATAGACTGTATAGGCTGCATAGTGAGCTTCTGTAAGGATCTCCTTTCTGAGTTCTACATCGTTGGGGACACATAGTCTTCCCTTCACTCGTAATACTTCATTCTCATCTACTACAAAGTCCTTCGCCTTTCCCGCTAGAATCTGCTCGCGCATTTTTCTTAGGAATGTGTCGTCCCTCTGAGTAGACGTGACTCTCTCTAACAGGTTGGGTACGAATTGCATATGAGTAACTCGCGCACTGCGGTATCGAATTCGGAGTTCAATGCCCATTTACTCAAAGTCTCTTTGTAACCTGCGACCAACGGACATGGATCCCGCAAACACTCAACTCAACGCATCCGCTACAATATTAACATTGCTAGGTGTGTAGTCGATCGTCAAGTCATAGTATTTGATCAATTCTAGCCAACGCTACTGTCATAGGTTAAGGTCTGTTTGGGTGAATAGGTACTTCAAGCTTTTGAGATCAGTATAAATTCGGCAAGCCACTCCATAGAGGTAGTGTCGCCACAATTTTAGCGTGAATACAATTGTCGCTAGTTTCAGGTCATGCATAGGATAAATTTTTTCGTAATTTTTAGTTATCTGGATGCGTAGGCTATCACCCTATACTGCTACATAAGTACACACCCCAAGCCCTGCCCTGGCGGTCACTGAATATTTTGAATCCCGAGGTCTCGTCTAGTAGTACAAGAAGTGGGGCAGAGGTGAGGCATTGCTTTAAATCTTCAATCGAGGCTTCGCAGTCGGTGGACCACTCGAATACGACTCTCTTCTGTGTGAGGCGAGTCAGAGGTGATGCTAACTTGGAAAAGTCTTTCACGAAATACCTGTAGTAGCCCGCTAGCCCGAGAAAGCTTCGAATCTCACTGACGGATGCAGGCCGCATCCACTTGACGATGGCTTCAACTTTCTTTGAATCGACTGAAATGCCTCTCGTAGAAATGATGCGCCCGAGGGAAGATACACTGCTCAGCCAGAATTCGTACTTACTCAGTTTTGCGTATAGCTTGTTGTCCAGAAGAGTTTGTAGCATGGTCCGCAAGTGCTCTGCATGTTTCTTCCTATTCTTCGAGTACACCAAGATATTATCAATGAATACTACTACAAACTTGTCTAGATATGGCCAGAACACACGATTCATTAAGTCCATAAAGGCGGCAGGGGCATTGGTCAGTCCGAATGGTATTACCAAAAACTTAAAGTGGTCGTAGCGAGTGCGAAAGTCTAACTTCGGCACGTCCTCCGGCTTGATCTTGAGCTGATGGTAACCCGAGCGAAGATCAATTTTTTAAAAATATCGTCGCACCTTGTAGTTGATCAAAGAGGTCATCGATGCTGGGAATGAGGTACTTGTTTCAAACAGTGGTCTTATTCAATTCACGATAGTCGATGTAGAGCCTCATCGAGCCATCCTTTTTCTTTACAAACAATACAGGCGCGCCCCACGGAGACACGCTAGAACGAATATACCCATGATCTAACAATTCTTGCAACTGGACCTTTAACTCTTTTAGTTCTGCCAGGGCCATTCGATACAGAGCCTTGGATATTGGTCGAGTCTCTGGAAATGTATCAATAGTGAACTCTATCTCTCGGTCGGGCGGCATACCGGATAACTCATCTGGAAACACATCAGGAAAATATGCCACAACGGAAGTAGATTCTATGTTTGCGCAATCTCGATGTGTGTCTCGAACGAACGCCAAGTACCCATCACAAACGAAATGTATCATCCGCCGAGAAGACATTGCAGAGATCACCATGCAGGCATTCGGCGCTCTCAGCGGTAGACTAAACGCATAGCAAAATTCGATCTCGTCAGGTAAACGAAATACGACTTTCTTTTCCGTACAATCAATGGTAGCCGAACAAGCGCCGAGCTAATCCATCCCCAGAATGATGTCGTAATCCCTGATGTCTAAGACTATCACATCAAGTGATAATTTTCTTCCTCCGATGCAAATATTACCTTCACGACAATCTAAGTGAGCCGACAAATCCACGTCCGATGGAGTACTAACGCTAAGGTTTAGACCTAGCGGTGTCATAGGAAATGTGTTCTCGACAAAAAAATCTGCCGTAATAAAACTATGTGTGGCACCAGAATGAAATAATACTCGAGCAGGTACATTATTGAAAAGTAATATACTGACACCTGTAACGACCTGCTCCACTCAACTCGGAGGGCTGATTCAAATGGCACAAGTGTAGTGAACCGACCTGCCTTGCTCAGCGAGATAACTCGTTCGATGCAAAGGCATTCATACTTGGATCTTCAAATGGAGTTCAGATTTAGACTTTCAGAGGCGCGCTCGGAGTCTTGCTCGGCCGATGCGATTCATCGCTAAGGTGGGTGGCCCCGGTGAACCTGTCCCTACTTAGTTGCACACAAAGAAAGTGAATGATACATGCTAGTTTTCAAGCGATAACATTTGCATGCTAATAAAAAGAGATAAAACGCTCATAGCTAAGGGGATAACCCCGCCTTATCATTGTATAGAACATGAAGATCTTACTTGCTATTTGCGTAATCGAGCAATTGAGTTAAAATATAGTAGTTTCTTATATATGCCATAAAAGTTGTTTGAGTTCATACTAAGGCATCGTACCGTACGGAATATGACACGGGATAGAGTATAATCATGTTACATACATAGACGAGCAAGACTATCAAGTAGTCGTTCCGAGTCAGGAGAAGGAAAGAAAAGAAAGAACTCGAGATATCTAGATTATCGAGGCAGTCTCAAATCATGGAGGTGCACAAAGAAGAAAGATTCGAGTGTAGTCCTCGGCAAGATTGAATCAAGTTATTCTCGTCTATGATTGGAAGTGGGGAAGTAGTTGCATGGTCACGGACAACTAGTTGCGCACTAGGTAGAGATGAGTCCTCGACACGATTACTAAGGCATTCGAATCATGTCAGCCCGGGAGGACAATGCCAGTTTAGTCCTGGTAATACGCTAGCTGAAGTACTAGCGGACGAGTGCGGGTCATCCAACAAGACTTGCTACCGACCTGGATGGTCGCCGACTCATCGGATGGTTCGGGATGCCCAGTAAGCCTAGCAACCGAGCTGGGAAGACAATTGTTCCATCCCAGATCTTGTCCAATATGGCTAACAGAGCCCGTGACCTTCATATAGATAAGTCATGCATGCAAACGGCTATTCGCATTCAGAAGAGCAGTAACATGAAAGAGTACATTTGCACGGCACTTTGTATATTTAGAATAGATGTACGATATATAACATAATTCGCATAGAACGGGTCTGAGGCAGAGACACAAACGTAACACTTGGATTTCATAGATGTTCTTCGCTATTCAGTAGATCATTATTCATATTGCTGCATTTGACAGGGAAGTCCGAATGGTAAAAAATGGTAAGACGAACTCAGTTATTCATTATTAAGACACTCTTGAGCAGACACGGATATTACTTTATTATATTGCCATGTAACTCATCATAAGGCAAAAGACTAGAAAGACAATATAATCAATCGATGCACATAACTAATGAACATGCTTGTTTTGTGGCATAGGCGAGAGGCCTTCCCACCAGTGCATTCAATGTACTGATATCTAACCAGATTTTATGTAGGGTGCAGGGGAAACTCGTACGGATTCAGAGATCGCTTAACACATTGAGGCGCCGGACCGCACTTGGTGTCTTGGAGCATGGCGCACGGACCTGGAGATCACATATATGAGACATAATGTATGGGAACATCATCATCCAGATTATTTGAATCAGGTGTAAACCTAAGGGCATATTCATTGTAGAGAGAGAGAGAGCGATCATGAGCGACTTATAATCTCGGCCTAGCGCCGCTTGTAATCTTTACTTCATATCAATAAAGAGCTTATTTTGGATTCAATACTTGTGTTTATTCTATGTTTTCTCTATGACGACTCTGCGAACTAGTTATCAACGGCCATTTTGGTATTTTTCTCGCGCGGGGCGCAACCCCAGGCTCGCGCGGCATCACGTCCCGATAGAAATGATCGTTCTGCGGGAGTGCTGGCACAATAATTCGTGCCTAGCGATGATGACCGATTCCTGTAGGAGATCAGAACGTGACATTTTGGTATCAGAGCATGGCTTTACGTCCTTGGAATTCGTATCGATTCTCTCAATTTTGAACTCGTGTGTTACAAAATTGATAGACACTCTCTCTCTATGTTTCGATGAATGTTCCATACAATGAGTCTAAATATTTTCAAAAAGTTTGTGTGAATGATATGATTGCTTCAACGCGATTATGATGCGAAGGCCTTTGTGCCAATCTGTGTCAGACTGTGGGAATAGACTCATGTTAGAATTTGTAAGTTATATGTGAACCCGAATACCTATAAGAAGATTATCTAAGAGCTTCCAGAGCCATTCTGCTTTATATGCTGCAGCTTGATAGTGCAAAGAACTCTGAGAGTATAGACTGTTGCTTCGACTTCCACGATATAGCAACATCACCCCTGGAGAAGTCACGTCCTACTGTGGATCTTTCACTCTTCTTTCCTAAGCACCAACTGGCATCACCAAAGCCTTCCTTCATATCTGGATATCCGATATAGCACAGGATATACTACCAAGTTCTCCTGAGAATTCTAACGACTCTCTTCACAGCTTTCAGTGTTCAACAATATATTACTTGTGAACTTACTCAGCATCCCTATAGCAAAAGCTATGTCAGGCCTGGTGGTACACACAGCTTGAATCATCCACCTGATGATGCTCGAGTATACCAATTGTCCGACACTTTTTCTTGGATTTGGCTTCATATTCATGTCACACCTGAGGAGTATTGTCCCTGATACCCAAAGCATATGATCAATATTTCATGTTGAGAGCTTGTGACTAAGCAAGTCCACTTGGCATCCGGATTATCTTATATCCTCAGGATGACATCCGCAATCCCATGTCCTAAGTTTGGACAAAAAGGACATCTTTGATAGTGACACTTTTGTGTCCACGATTGTGACTAGCAAGTCGTCCACATAGATACAAACGATGACTCCTCTATTATCATCGAACTTTGTGTACACTGTCACGATCCGCACCCGAAATTTAGGCATGAGTCGTGTGTACGTCCAGCCTATGCCGCAGCATCGGCGGTAGAACGCTGTCTAGGTCTCAACATATAATATATCCTGTCAATAGCCTCAACTCCGTACGGAGGACAATGATAATAATCCACAGTTCTATAATATACTCAATCACAAGCTATATGAAATAAATGGGCACGATGAGAATGGAAAAGCGTTCTATATAAACCAACCACAATAAGTCCAACTCAAGTCCTGGGTCTAGATGACTTCACAAAGTCACAAAATAATAAATACAACTCAGTCTCAGTCTAAAACAATAAATGCCGAAAAAGTAATCTAAGAACAGGCAGGTAAGATCTCCTCTAGAATAGGCAACTCCTCTGGGATTTTCGGAGTGAAATCTCCCTCTAATCCTGGACCGTAATGAGTGGGGCAAAAGTTCTCCAGGTCCTCTGAAAAATATTATCCAGTCAGGATTGGAGCGAAGCACAACCACTAACAACAGTTTCATTAAGTTGACAAAAACTATAAACAGTGTAAGAAATACAAGATGAGAATAAAGGCAGGAGTGTAGAATACTGGAGAAATGAAATAGGCAATAGAGCATCTAGCAATGAACAATAAATAGTGAATGCTAGAACAATAAGTAGTGAATGCTAGAACAAGTGAATCTGAATAAAGAATAGACATCTAGCTAAGTGTTTGAATTATCAGTTTATTATGTGATCGGCTTGGGACTAGATCAGGCTGGTTATATATAATTAACTATGATTCTTGTAGGTCAGGCTAACCATATGGTTAGCTATGATGCATGTAGTGGTCAGGCTAATCATACATAACAGCTATGATGCATGTAAATGGTCAGGCCGCACCCGACGTGAGAAGTGGGGTGAGCTATGATACATGTAAATGTTTGGATATGATCACATAATCTACTAATAGTTCTCCATCCCCCAGCTAGCACGATGGATTCCAATCATGACTCCTCATGATGGGGATCTAGGGTGCTAACCCGTGTATCCATAGTGTCGGAATCAAGTATGTACTACAACTGAATTTATAGAAGTAATCAACAATGAAAACTGTCAGAGAATGTACACGCCTGTGGTCCTGAGCAAAGTGTGAGGATCGATGTCCCATGTGGGATCACAATGACCTAATTATGGAAATTCAATGTCAAAATAATGAATTAAAGGAATGAGCATGATTAACTAATTAAATACGAGATTTCTAGGTCATACTAAAACCTACTGGTCAATATTAGGTTAACTTGTTACTCTAGGCTTCCTATTAATACTAAGCAAATGTTTTACATACTAGGCATTTAGTATAGATATAACTCCTATTTAGGTTCTAAGGTATTATTAACCTATTTAACCCTTACCTAAACTAGTATTCCAAAAATCCAACCTTAACTCATAAACTCTATGTATTAACTAGGATACCATGTACTTTATGTGATACATTAGAGGACTCACTGATCCCCTATACTTGTATACCTCCTTATACTCTTCATGTCCCTGCTTGTGTTCACTTGGTCATACCAGCCTCACACACACAGATACTTAATACACACACATGCAGGAAACTCACTGCACACATACACAGCCACATACTGCTACTAGGATACACCCTAGAACTAACACACAGGTAAACACACACACTCTAGCTTTGCACAGCTACACACAGGATTCTCACTGCATATAATACCTCACCCTGATATTGGGATACACACAGACACTCTATTACACACACAGGTATCACTCATGTATCTCACAGGTATTTACACACACTACTCTCCCTAACTGTCACATAGGTTCTATTATACACACTACTAACATAGCTACACAACACACTGCTACACATTAATCACCTATACTCACACTGGAATCCCCTAATCAACCCCAACCTGATACATAAAAACCTGGGCCTGACTCTACACTCCAATGCACATACTGCATTCACACACAGTCACATACTTGGGAATTCTCACTGCACACTGCTAGAATTACACAGGTATCTGCTCCCTGAAACTCAGTCATTCACACACATGACACTGATACACAGTATCGGTTAACTCACACAATCACACATGTGTACACAGCACAGCACAGTTAACTACTCACTCACTGCAATCACACTCCCCATGTACTGATACATATACACTGTTGCACACAACTCTGCACAGTTTCCCCCAAACCCGACTGCACAAAACCCTCAATTCACACAGTCATTAATACTCTGACACAAGGATACACTCTAGACTAACACACAGGTGAAACACACTGATACACAGGGTCACTTACTGCACTCTGCACTCACTGATATCCACACAGAAAACACACACAGTAAAATCTACACTCACTGATTCCTAACTGACACACACACAGTAATACATATTTCAGATATTTAGATTAACTCGACACACAGTACACAGGTACACAGTCAACTACACCTAGATACAACTAATTAGGATACTCAAGTAGCCACAATTCCTATTTACTGATACACACTGATACATTCTAAACCTACTGACACTCTAACACTCTACTAAGTTTATTAACCAACCCTTACACACAAGAACACACACAGGAAATACACAGTTACTCCTCACCTAACTGATACACTTGAAACTGGGAATTTTACTCATACACAACACACACTAGTTACTCACTGAGAACACACAGGTATTTCACACAGTTCAACACACTAAACCAATCTGCACCTCACTCACACACAATAATACAGGAACTAAATTTCTACTCTGCACTCACAATAGACACTCTGATACACAGGTCTGATCTCACCATACTGATACAAACAGTCACTGTCCACATCACACTATTCTTCAAGCAACTGATACTCAACATAGGTATTGATATAATCTGCACCGTCTCCCTCACTGATACTTAACCTTGACACTGACACCTAATTACTGATACTCTAACACAAGCAACTCACACTGACAAGAACACTCACTGCACAATACACACAGGCACAGCTCACTGAATACACACTCACTGACCTCACTCAGAGCTACACTCACAGGCACACTACTACCTAACTGATACACAGGTTCTATTTGGTACACACTAACACCTAGACACACTGAGACACAGGTAGACACAGGTTACACCTACACACAGTATCACTTCCCAGGTATTCTGATCAACCCGACACATACCCACCTATACATTCTGAGACCCAAGGAAACCCGACTGTGCACACAGTTTCCCCCAAATTCCTACTGTACAATGAATGCCCCCAAAACAAACCCTAAAAATCGAGATTTAACTACAAGTTGGAGATGAAATCAGACTACAAACAAATCCTATGGTTTAGGGTCCACGAAATTTGGGGAAAACCAAACGTAGGTCACCCAAAACCCTAGAATTACCTAGGTCTTCATATAGGATCTTAGAAATCGAGATCTACACAATAGGGGGTTTCCTAATGGGCAATAATCAACAGAAAATAGAATCTAAATGAACTAAAATCAGATTTTACCTATAGGGAGATGGTTTTCCTATGAAGGTTCTTCTTCCCCAAGGCTCCTTGACCCAAGCTCCTTGTTTCCCTTGCTTTGGAGGAGGAAGATGGAATCCCTAGGGTTAGATTCCGAATTTGGGGTGGGGGAAAAAATGGTTTTTCTTAATGGAGGCTAGGGTTTCTTTTTTCATGAAGGAGAAAAGGGTTGAGGGTGGCTCCCTTTTATAGTAAAAACTAGGTTTAGGGTTTCAAATGCATAGGAATAGGTTAATCCCCCATGTTAGGTCATGAAGAACTTAATTAACTAAGGTTTATTCATTTCTAAAGTTTGAGGTTCTAAACCTAAAATTGAAATTCTAGGGTTTCTCTAGAATTTGGGTTTCAAATTAGGGTTTAATCATTAGGTTAGTCCTAATGAGTTCTAGGGTTGGACCTAAACCAACACAACTAACAACATATAAATAGTTTTAAAAAAACTCAGCAGATTAATTAAATACATAATTATTCAAAATAGTGAAATTACACAAATGCCCTAATCTGGAAATGTGGTAGTGACAAGTCTACCCTCCTTAAAAGAATTTTGTCCTCGAAATTTAAAGTCCTCATAGTAGTGTTTACTCATACACATTATTATTTTCCATAAATAGTGAAATTCAACAACCCACATAATCCTAAAATAATCCACCTTGTCGTTTCGCAATTTTCAAAAATTTTCGAAATTACTATATTCCTGAAATATCCTCAAAAATAAAAATCAGTTTCCATTTCCTCACAATTCCCACGAATTTAAACAATAAAAATTTATACTCGGAATTTGATATCTGTTCCTCAAATTTAATTTCAATCAATGTATTGAATCTCGTCCCAAAAGTCTGAATTCAATAATAATCCATCAATGATCTTATTCTTCAGTTTCCTTTTTTTTCCTCACAATACTCACCAGTGCGAAACTTAGAGATCCTCCTAATGCAACGTCCAAAAAATTTTATAACTTGCGGTCAAATAAATATAATGACAATCTCCTAAATTTTCTCAAAATTTTTTTTTTCAATGATAAATTATATCATAAACAACCTTCCTAAGATTAATAAATCCTCAATTCTGCCATGTTACATTTTTAATCCTTTATTTAATCAATATTTATCCTCGAATTTTAATCGTCTTGCCTCTCTTGTCAAGTCATAACCCCTTTATGAATCTTCGTCAGGGTCAAACCCCAATACTCATGGTCCAAAAATCTTTCCTACAATCATACAACATGCAACCTGAGGGGAAATATGTACGGTCATGATGTCTTTTGTCATGGTATTACAGTCTATGTATCAGGGTGTACTACTAACTACATTCTAACAAAAAAATTATGAATATAAGCCACGGTGCTAGGGAATCAATCATCAGAAGACGAAAACAACATGAGAAAAAGAAGAAACCTGCTAACATATTTCTTGCGGTACCTCCTATCTCTAACATACTCTTAACTCTGGCATATATACTAACTAATTCCTATTCCTGTACACTGATATCCCTATCAACTAACCTTTAGTCCCCAACATCCATGATTACATCCTCATTGCATACACCTGCTTATTAATACTTAAATCTGATATAACCATGGTTTAATAATGCATCCAAGTTTGATACCTCTATCTCTTTAGTACCACATTCTCTGTCAGTTCTCGTTCCTACTACAATTGTCCATACTATTGTTCCCATCACTCCAGTGCACACCAAGTGTAACACCACACTAAGTACTGCTCTTCCCAATACAACTCTAGATGGACATCCAAGTCAGTCTGCGGTGCCATCTCAATCATGCTCAAGTCATCAGATCCTTACACCTGTATATCATCTACTCCTATATTTAATATTCATATTTCTCATCTACCATAAAATTAATCCTCAAAATAATCGTCAAGGTTTAACTTCTCGATCAACTTAAAAATAATTTGCATATACCTCCTCAAAGTCAGATACTCAACATCGAAATAAAATTTTAATCACTTCTAAAATCTTTGTAGCCTTGACCATGTTTATGGAATCAAAATTTGAACCCTCAAAAAAAATTTAATGACATAAATCTCAACTCCTCAATAATTCTCAAAGTTAAAATTCATTTCCACTCTTTAATTTTATAAATCCACAAATATACATATAAGTGCTCACAGTCTCTAATACTCGAGGTGCACTCAATACATCTATTGTCTACAACTGTGTACTAAAATTGTACTGCCCGAATCGCTTGCACTATTACCTCCAATGATCAAAGTTATCATCACATGTATTTTCTTCCATGATTTTCAATCTATATTAACTGGTATATCATCCAATTATCATCACGCAGAGTGCTTAATGTTATTAGCGTCATTCTCGACTAATCCTCGATATAGAACCATTAGCACTCTTGGTATTATATTATTAGCTTCATTGATGGATTATCTCATCAAGCTCATTAGAACTCATGATCACATGTATCTTCTATAACACTCATGTTTCTTTACTCTCATGGGCATGTATATGGTTCCTCATCTCGATGGTTGCATAGGTATTTCCCTTTAACCTTTTACAGCCTGTTAAACTAATCTGTGATACGCCTCACTATTTTCATTACCAATTTCGATATTTCTCTACTCATGACACCTCATTATAACTCCTCATGCATATAAATTTCTTTACTTTTAACATATCTGATATCAATCATCAAATTGAATCATGATCCATTAATCCTTAACACTATTAATCGATACCTAATTGTTTACATAGATCACTCAAGTGCATAATCATGATTATCCAGGGCGGGTATGTTGGCTCTGATACTAATTCTTGGAACTATCACTGATACTCTATACTCTCCTTCTACTCACAGTCTCTAATGACACTTATCCTAGAACCATTGTTACAAGGTACTATGCTATGAGTTAACTCTAGATTAAGGCCTACTGCTCACATGTCCAACTAGGAAACACTTACACTCACTAGTAGCACTAAGTCAACACTAATACAAGACATAGACATAATTACAAGTCACTAATTATCATACTTAATAAGGAATCCTCAAAGAATAGGAGCTCAAAAAGAAACGGGATTAAGGACTGAAGGTATCTTTACTGCTAGTAAAGAAAAGAAGCGATGGAACAAAGTCCTGGAATAACAGAAATAGATAAGTCTTGAGATGATACTTTAAAAACCAATTTAAGATACAACCTGATAATCATACACGTCTGTCTGAAATCATGACACTCAGAATCCTCGCCACGCCAGTAAGCATAGATGCGATAAACGACAGGTTCCGTAACTAAGGTATGCAACTCTATAATCATGTCATCTAGAATCCTCGCCACGCCAACCGGTATGGTTGCGAGAAATTCTAAATTTCATAACTAAAGTATGTATATCCAAGTCAGGTTCCTACGTTCTCGTCACGACAGCTAATATGGCTGCGATAAACTCTAGGTTCCATAACCAAAGTAGACGTTTCAGCTTTCTCACTGTTCTCATCAATATATGTCATCAGATGATATCATAAAATTTAGTCCATAAAATTCGTCTTGGCATAAAATCAACTCTACAATGAAACCAAAATCCTAATTTTAATAATTGATCAACAGGAATCAAACTCAATATCAACGAGTGAGGACGGACAAAAATAAGGCGAAGGATTTAAAATTAGAAATTATAATAAGATTCTTAAGGGGTCGTCTCAGGAATCTCTCAAGAATTTTGTGATTGAGTATCCTCTCTCATCCTAGTATCCTATGTCCTATATTCTATAGCAGGCACGCAGTAGTACAACTAAGACGTCGCACTACCACGATATCACACAACTTGCGAAGTCTGACCTGCATGGGCCACCACTAAAAACGTGTCACGACCCGCACCCGAAATTTGGGCATGAGTCGTGTGTACGTCCAGCCTACGCCGTAGCATCGGCGGTAGAATGCTGTCTAGGTCTCAACATATAATATATCCTGTCAATAGCCTCAACTCCGTACGGAGGACAATGATAATAATCCACAGTTCTATAATATACTCAATCACAAGCTATATGAAATAAATGGGCACGATGAGAATGGAAAAGAGTTCTATATAAACCAACCACAATAAGTCCAACTCAAGTCCTAGGTCTAGATGACCTCACAAAGTCACAAAATAATAAATACAACTCAGTCTCAGTCTAAAACAATAAATACCGAAAAAGTAATCTAAGAACAGGCAGGTAAGATCTCCTCTAGAATAGGCAACTCCTCTGGGATTTCCGGAGTAAAATCTCCCTCTAATCCTGGACCGTATGAGTGGGGCAAAAGTTCTCCAGGTCCTCTGAAAAATGTTATCCAGTCAGGATTGGAGCGAAGCACAACCACTAACAGCAGTTTCATTAAGTTGACAAAAACTATAAACAGTGTAAGAAATACAAGATGAGAATAAAGGCAGGAGTGTAGAATACTGGAGAAATGAAATAGGCAATAGAGCATCTAGCAATGAACAATAAATAGTGAATGCTAGAACAATAAGTAGTGAATGCTAGAACAAGTGAATCTGAATAAAGAATAGACATCTAGCTAAGTGTTTGAATTATCAGTTTATTATGTGATCGGCTTGGGACTAGATCAGGCTGGTTATATATGATTAACTATGATTCTTGTAGGTCAGACTAACCATATGGTTAGCTATGATGCATGTAGTGGTCAGGCTAATCATACATAACAGCTATGATGCATGTAAATGGTCAGGCAGCACCCGACGTGAGAAGTGGGGTGAGCTATGATGCATGTAAATGTTTGGATATGATCACATAATCTACTAATAGTTCCCCATCTCCCAGCTAGCACAATAGATTCCAATCACGACTCCTCATGATGGGGATCTAGGGTGCTAACCCGTGTATCCATAGTGTCAGAATAAAGTATGTACTACAACTGAATTTAGAGAAGTAATCAACAATGAAAACTGTCAGAGAATGTACTCGCCTGTGGTCCTGAGCAAAGTGTGAGGATCGATGTCCCAGGTGGGATCACAATGACCTAATTATGGAAATTCAATGTCAAAATAATGAATTAAAGGAATGAGCATGATTAACTAATTAAATACGAGATTTCTAGGTCATACTAAAACCTACTGGTCAATATTAGGTTAACTTGTTACTCTAGGCTTCCTATTAATACTAAGCAAATGTTTTACATACTAGGCATTTAGTATAGATATAACTCCTATTTAGGTTCTAAGGTATTATTAATCTATTTAACCCTTACCTAAACTAGTATTCCAAAAATCCAACCTTAACTCATAAACTCTATGTATTAACTAGGATACCATGTACTTCATGTGATACATTAGATGACTCACTGATCCCCTATACTTGTATACCTCCTTATACTCTTCATGTCCCTACCTGTGTTCACTTGGTCATACCAGCCTCACACACACAGATACTTAATACACACACATGCAGGAAACTCACTGCACACATACACAGCCACATACTGCTACTAGGATACACCCTAGAACTAACACACAGGTAAACACACACACTCTAGCTTTGCACAGCTACACACAGGATTCTCACTGCATATAATACCTCACCCTGATATTGGGATACACACAGACACTCTATTACACACACAGGTATCACTCATGTATCTCACAGGCATTTACACACACTACTCTCCCTAACTGTCACATAGGTTCTATTATACACACTACTAACATAGCTACACAACACACTGCTACACATTAATCACCTATACTCACACTGGAATCCCCTAATCAACCCCAACCTGATACATAAAAACCTGGGCCTGACTCTACACTCCAATGCACATATTGCATTCACACACAGTCACATACCTGGGAATTCTCACTGCACACTGCTAGAATTACACAGGTATCTGCTCCCTGAAACTCAGTCATTCACACACATGACACTGATACACAGTATCAGTTAACTCACACACTCACACATGTGTACACAGCACAGCACAGTTAACTACTCACTAACTGCAATCACACTCCCCATGTACTGATACATATACACTGTTGCACACAACTCTGCACAGTTTCCCCCAAACCCGACTGCACAAAACCCTCAATTCACATAGTCATTAATACTCTGACACAAGGATACACTCTAGACTAACACACAGGTGAAACACACTGATACACAGGGTCACTTACTGCACTCTGCACTCACTGATATCCACACAGAAAACACACACAGTAAAATCTGCACTCACTGATTCCTAACTGACACACACGCAGTAATACATATTTTAGATATTTAGATCAACTCGACACACAGTACACAGGTACACAGTCAACTACACCTAGATACAACTAATTAGGATACTCAAGTAGCCACAACCTATTTACTGATACACACTGATACATTCTAAACCTACTGACACTCTAACACTCTACTAAGTTTATTAACCAACCCTTACACACAAGAACACACACAGGAAATACACAGTTGCTCCTCACCTAACTGATACACTTGATACTGGGAATTTCACTCATACACAGCACACACTAGTTACTCACTGAGAACACACAGGTATTTCACACAGTTCAACACACTAAACCAATCTGCACCTCACTCACACATAATAATACAGGAACTAAATTTCTACTCTGCACTCACAATAGACACTCTGATACACAGGTCTGACCTCACCATACTGATACAAACAGTCACTGTCCACATCACACTATTCTTCAAGCAACTGATACTCAACATAGGTATTGATATAATCTGCACCGTCTCCCTCACTGATACTTAACCTTGACACTGACACCTAATTACTGATACTTTAACACAAGCAACTCACACTGACAAGAACACTCACTGCACAATACACACAGGCACAACTCACTGAATACACACTCACTGACCTCACTCAGAGCTACACTCACAGGCACACTACTACCTAACTGATACACAGGTTCTATTTGGTACACACTAACACCTAGACACACTGAGACACAGGTAGACACAGGTTACACCTACACACAGTATCACTTCCCAGGTATTCTGATCAACCCGACACATACCCACCTATACATTCTGAGACCCAAGGAAACCCGACCGTGCACACAGTTTCCCCTAAATTCCTACTGTACAATGAATGCCCCCAAAACAAACCCTAAAAATCGAGATTTAACTACAAGTTGGAGATGAAATCAGACTACAAACAAATCCTATGGTTTAGGGTCCACGAAATTTGGGGAAAACCAAACGTAGGTCACCCAAAACCCTAGAATTACCTAGGTCTTCATGTAGGATCTTAGAAATCGAGATCTACACAATAGGGGGTTTCCTAATGGGCAATAATCAACAGAAAACAGAATCTAAATGAACTAAAATCGAATTTTACCTATAGGGAGATGGTTTCCCTATGAAGGTTCTTCTTCCCCAAGGCTCCTTGACCCAAGCTCCTTGTTTCCCTTGCTTTGGAGGAGGAAGATGGAATCCCTAGGGTTAGATTTCGAATTTGGGGTAGGGGGAAAAATGGTTTTTCTTAATGGAGGCTAGGGTTTCTTTCTTCATGAAGGAGAAAAGGGTTGAGGGTGGCTCCCTTTTATAGTAAAAACTAGGTTTAGGGTTTCAAATGCATAGGATTAGGTTAATCCCCCATGTTAGGTCATGAAGAACTTAATTAACTAAGGTTTAGTCATTTCTAGGGTTTGAGGTTCTAAACCTAAAATTGAAATTCTAGGATTTCTCTAGAATTTGGGTTTTAAATTAGGGTTTAGTCATTAGGTTAGTCCTAATGAGTTCTACGGTTTTACCTAAACCAACACAACTAACAACATATAAATAGTTTTAAAAAACTCAGCAGATTAATTAAATACATAATTATTCAAAATAGTGAAATTACACAAATGCCCTAATCTGAAAATATGGTAGTGACATACACACACTTGTCCGTCTCGCTGATCCTACAAAAACTTTGACTAGATGACTTGTCAAACTCCTGCTGCCATATCCTGGGAATTGCTTCAGGCCGTATCGAGATATCACCCACTCGCAGACTGTCTTCAAACCTAAATGATAATAGTTCTGACTGTTGTCTGTGAATATCTCATGTATGTCTTCATCAAAGACTTGTTGTCTTTCCATATTCTGATAAATAATCAGCTTGTGAATAGCAGCTACGATAATCATCATCCTGATCTATGACACCCTCATCTTGAGTCAAGTTTGAAGGTAACACTCGACATCAGGCCTAGACGATATCGATTATCCCACAGGAGCGCTGGCGTAGTGATTTCACGTCTGACGGGGATGATCGAACTCGTAGGAACATGTTCGAAGATGTTATAAACGAATTCGATAAAATGGAACGTATCGAAAGTGAATAGACTTTGGCTTGGGATTTGAACTTAGTTGTTTGAGGAATGCTAGAAGTAGACTACGCAATAATCAAACGGTAACGTTAAAGTTGGACGTTTTGGCTAGAAATTTTTTAATTTTGACAAGAATGGTTGTTAGATGAACATGACGTGATGGATAAATGAACAACTAGGATGAAACGAAGAGCGACGATAAGGTGTTTGTTTGTTCGATGATAACCATAACATATAATCTTCTTGTCTTGTGAGAGTGCAACTCCTTAATCGTACATGCGTCACGCCCGGATTAGGACAATTATCCCGCGAAAGCTTTGGCGTGGTGATCTCAAGTCCGACGGTGATGATTGAACTTGCGGGAGACCGAAACATGACAGTTGAAGGATCATTTTGACTTATGGTTCAACACGATAAGACGAGTTTCAGGATACAAGTGAATCAAAGGTATTTTAGGGATGAGTTAGTTTAGAACATGAAGCAAGACGCTCGATGGTTTAATGAACGGATACGTAAATTATGTTGTACGACTTAAAATTTGTGATTGAGATCAAAGAGGTGGAATTGAATCATGACTTGGTGGTCTAGACTTAGAAAAGATTGGATACATGGATCCTATCAGGTGTTTAAGGAGATAGATTATACAAATCGTTAAGTTGGACATGCGACATGGACATATCGTGGATTCGGTTGAATAAACATGTTGATGTAATAGGAAGATCTGTGCTCGATATTAAAAATCTGAGTAAAACGAGCTTGGATAGAATACCCCGTACGAAAGAACAATGGTTTGACCTTAGGGTATTTGGGGCGAGCTTTGTGCAACCTGATTGCATGATGAGTCACAAACTCGAACTGTTGAGCTGACCTAGTGGTTAGGCAGACGACCCTATGCCTTGAGTTGAACTGGAGTGGCTGACTTTAGAGTATCGTTCGAGAAAATAATAGAACTGGGGAAATGAGACTTAGAGTTAGGACTTGAAACTGGGAGTGTATGCTAGCGACGTTGGCATTGAAACGAACGCAATGAGAGATAGGACTTGGGTGATAATTGATTTGGTTGGATAAGTTAGGTGATAGTGAGGAATAAGACGGTATTAGAGAATTGTCGGAAGGAACTCTTAGGATTGGAATTGGTGATATTCGAGATAAGTTGGCATAACGAGTTAAATTATTGCTTGGAAGATGTGCGTTGCTAGTAATGCAATACTTAAATTTAGGTGACATTGGAGTAGACGATAACTAAACGAACCAGAGTTCGGTTATTCGAGTAGCGAAATGATCGACGATTCGAAAGATTTTTATGAGTAGCTGGTCCGACTTAGCTGTCACTAAGCTTGGTTGAAATACACATATTTGGGGGACGCCTTGAATATGGGTACGATCCAGACTTAGCGATATGTATAACTCGAATGTAGCTGCAAATAAAAATATTTGGATTCGCATAGATGAGTATGGTAATTGAAGTATGTTAGTCTCAACCTAGACTTTCATAAATGAGAGATTGTAACGTTTCCCATGCGATCGAGATAGTTTTGTGCTAAGGCACAGTAAGAACTGAGCCAAGAACGCAATAATTGAATGATAGAGTCATTCGATAAAGTGGTTAAGCACACGTACAAAACGGAATAAGAAAACAAGTAGAAAGTTAAGTTCGATTGGACCTAAGAGGAGAAGAATTAGAACGTACCCCATTTGGGCAATTTAGCTCTGCGCTAAGGCGCAATAAAGACAGAGTCAGAAAATGTAGACAGTTTGATATGACGACCTTGGGTGACAGTAAATTTACTTAACAAGAATGGGCGGTGACTCGGAGAGATATTGATGCAAACGAGATTGAAATATTAGCTGAGATTTGAGCTTTTGGGTTTAGGCGTAACGATAGGTTTCCGTAAGCGACGCCAAGTAATCGGTCGGATGCGTTGGGTTCATACGGATAGAATATAACAATTGGGCCAGTCCACCCAAAGCCAGAGTTTTCTAGTGCATATTGAGTTATAGAATACCCCGTGTTTGAGTAATATAGCCCTGCGCCAGGCGCAGCAGAGTTTGAGTCGGGAGTGCAATGATTAAGTTCAGTATAGTTTGACAGCATTGAACGATAGAGTTGTTCGATGAGATTGGCTAAGCATGTGTGTAACGCGATATAAAAAAATAAATGAATATAGTGTTGAAACAATCTTGGAAAGTTAGACAAGAAGTATAGAGTTTGGTTTAGAAGTTGTACGATAATACGAGTTTCGCTCAGGAAGTCTCGAGGACGAGACTTGTTCTGAGTGGTGTATAATGTAACGACCCGCTCCGCTCAACCCGAAGGGCCGATTCAAACGACAAAAGTGTAGCGAATTGACCTGCCTTGCTCAGCGAGATGACTTGTTCGATGCAAATGCATTCATACTTGGATCTTCAAATGGGGTTCAGACTTAGACTTTCAGAGGCGCACTAGGAGTCTCGTTCGGCCGATTCAATTCATCGCTAAGGTGGGTGGCCCCGGTGAACTTGTCCCTACTTAGCTGCACACTAAGAAAGTGAATGATGCATGCTAGTTTTCAAGCGATAACCTTTGCATACTAATAAAAGAGATAAAACGCACATAGCTAAGGGGATAACCCCGCCTTATCATTGTATAGAACATGGAGATCTTACTTGTTATTTGTGTAATCGGGCTATTGAGTTGAAATGTAGTAGTTTCTTATATATGTCACAAAAGTAGTTTGAGTTCATACTAAGGCATCGTACCGTACGGAATATGACATGGGATAGAGTATAATCATGTTGCATACATATACGAGAAAGATAATCAAGCAGTCGTTCTGAGTCAGGAGAAGGAAAGAAAAAAAAGTACTCGGGATATACAGATCACCGAGGCAGTCTCAAATCAGAGAGTTGCACAAAGAAGAAAGATCCGAGTGTAGTCCTCTGCAAGATTGAACCGAGTTGTTCTCGACGAGGATTGGAAGTGGGGGAGTAGTTGAATGGCCACGGACAATTGGTCGCGCACTAGGTAGAGATGAGTCATCGACACGATTGTTTAGACATCTGAATCGTGTCAGCCTGGGAGGACAATACCAGTGTAGTCCTGGTAATACGCTAGCTGAAGTACTAGCGAGCGAGTGTGGGTCATCCAACAAGGCTTGCTACCGACCTGGATGGTCGTTAACTCATCGGATGGTTCGGGACGCCCAATAAGGCTAGCAATCGAGCTGGGAAGACAGTTGTTCCATCCCATATCTTGTCCAATATGGCTAACAAAGCCAGTGACCTTCATATAGATAAGTCATGCATGCATAACGACTACCCGCATTCAGAAGAGAAGTAACATGAAGGAGTATATTTATACGACACTTTGCATATTTAGAATGGATGCACGGTATATAACATAGTTCGAGTAAAACAGGTCTGAGACAGAGACACAAACGTAACACTTGGATTTCATAGATGTTCTTCGTTATTCAGTAGATCATTATTCATATTGCTGCATATGACAGGGAAGGCCGAATGGTAAGAAATGGTAAGATGAACTCAGTTGTTCGTTATTACAACACTCTTGAGAAGACACAGATATTACTTCATTATATTTCCATGTAACTGATCCTAAGGAAAAAGACTAGAAAGAAAAGATAATCAATCGGTGCACATAACTAATGAACGTGCTTGTTTTATGGCGTGAGCGAGAGGCCTCCCCACCAGTGCATTCAATGTACTGATACCCAACCAGATTGCATACAGGGTGCAGGGGGAACTCATATGGATTCAGAGATCGCTTAATGCATTGAGGCGCCGGACCGCACTTGGCATCTTGGAGCGTGGCGCGCGAACCTGGAGCTCACATATACGAGACATAATGTATGAGAACATCATCATCAAGATTGTTTGAATCAGTTATAAGCCTAAGGGCATATTCATTGTAGAGAGAGAGAGAGAGCATGAGTGACTTGTAATCTTGGCCTAGAGCCGCTTGTAATCTTTACTTCATATCAATAAAGAGCTTATTTTGGATTCAATACTTGTGTTTATTCTATGTTTCCTCTATGACGACTCTGCAAACTAGTTATCAACGGCCATTTTGGTATTTGCCTCGCGCGGGCACAACTCCAGGCTTTGCACAACTCCAGGCTCGTGCGACATCACGTCCCGATAGAAACGATCGTCCTGTGGGAGCGCTGGCACGGTGATTTCTGACTTGCGGGGACGACCGATTCCTGCGGAAGATCGGGGCGTGACAACACCATCGTGTTTGATGTGAACGCCTCTTCCCCAATCAGAGAATAGACTCGGCCTTGAGAGTTCTGCTGTGTCGTCTGGTTCGCTCGAGGTGCTTGACCCTGATCTTGAGGCAGATAATTTGGTTGCCGTTGTTCGTTTGGTCTTCCCTCCCGACAGTTCACTGCCATATGCCCCGGGCAACCACATTTAAAACATGCTTCAATGAATACTCGATAGTTTCCAGCGATGTGTCCGACACGGTTAGACCGAGCGGACGAGCTCACTACCTCTCCTTGGGTTTGTACACTGATAACCACCGTTGTTGGGACGCTTTGATGCATTGTTACCTTCTGCGTTGCTAGGGTGCTTGTGATAAAAATTTTGCACAGCGCCGGTGCGAACTGGGGGGTACTGCAGCTTTAGGGAGAGGGCATGGTTTACATACTCTCGCATGGTACGGTACTGGAGGACGACGACGTGGGCACGAATAGAAGGTCATAGTCCTATTTTAAGTCGTCGAGCTCGACTTTCGGCATCACCGAGATGAGACTTGGCAAATTTTGCAAGCCTGTTGAATTCTGTGGGGTATTGCCGCACTGTCACAATTTCTTGTTGAAGATGTATAAATTCGTCTTCTTTCTCACGACGGACAGCGGGTGGAAGGTACTCCTCTTCGAAGGCTTTAAGAAACACGGACCAAGAGATAGTTGTCTTGTCATCTTCACTCAAGATAGCTTGTTTGTGCACATCCCACCAATCATATGCATTTAAACGGAGCTGAAGCTGAGTGCAAGCAACTCTCTTCGTCTCATCCATGTGAAGCACTTCAAAGTGGTCCTCTAGCTCAACCAGTCAATCAAACGCCACGGAGGGGTCCTCGGTCCCTTTGAAGGTAGCATGACACATCTTCTAAAACTCTGATATTTGAAGGATGGAACCCTTCTTGTCTAAGGGACGGAGGTTCTTGAGAGCCCTGCAGTCCCGCGGTCTCAGCTACAACTGGCACTGTCACGACGGCCGTTGATGCAAAATGGTTGTTGGCGACGAGCGTCATCACAATCGTTTGCAGGCTATTCATTTGCTTCTGTTGTACCTCATCCTGAGTATGTTGCGCCTGAATTTGAGCCTCAATCCGAGACTCAAATTGGCTTTGACGTAATTCTGCCTGCCTTTGTTGTGTTTTCATCAAACGCATCATCCGCTAGAACGGACGGATAGAGGGCGCGGCAGCTGGACTTCCTGAGCTGCCTGAAGTGCCGGAACTGCTCCCTTGCACCTGTGCCACTACATGCACTTGTGCATCCGGCTCTGAGGCCGTACCTTGAAAGAAAAGTAACTAACATCAGTCTTAAAATATATTATGGACTCACTGTATGGAACGCATCTTATTTTGGCCAAGCAAATTCAAGAGTTCAACTAGGAGGGACATGGTCATTTTAAGAAAACTCTTCTGACACGAAGGTCAAAGGATCTGAAGCCATGCTCTGATACCAATATAAAATGCCCTAATTTTTGCTAAATCGATAATCGTCCCCGGACGTGATACCGTGCGAGCGTAAGGCGCGCCCACACAAGGCCTAGGCATAATGATATACTTTAGAAACATACTCAACAAAGTACGCAAATGAGATATCACACATTGAATATAGAAAAGTTCTCTTTATTAATAATGAACATCTGGTTACAGACTCTTGATTCAAAAGTAATAAGGATGCCAAAAGGGCTTACAACTTGGACGCAAAATGAGATAGCCGATCCATACATTATATCCCTTACTTATATTTCAAAAGAGCAAACCACCTTGGGTGCGTGCTAGCACCATCGCCTAGGAGCTTTAAAAGGGTATATGCGAGCTCCTTGATATTATGTACTTGCACTCCAAAAGTCACAAACACGAATATGCCAAATCAGTGGAAGATTGGAGAAAACTTCAGTTCCTCGCCGCGTTGCATTGGCTCGGGGAACCTGCTGCAACGAGGGTCAGTACTTCAAAGAGTACCGGTGAGGGCGAGCTAACCCAACATACCAAATCGATATTTGTATTCATGTGAACATGCAATATTATTATTATGTGATCTTTCTATCTTGCCTTAGTTTAATCTCTTATATATACGCGATAGAATGAAAGAACATAACAAAATGTACCACCGTTCGGTGACTTTTACTTGCACCGTCTGAACCACATGTACACAACTTACCATAATCTTTCCTGTCACGAAGATATAGTTAGTTTGCACAGTTTAAATATACATAGCATATCACTTGGTCGTATGAGAGATGGGTCGGTTGCCATTCTGCTTCGGGTAGCTAGCCCTTGGAGGACGCACAGACACATTCAATGCTATGACTACACTAGCAATTGTTCTACCCGGGTCGATGCGGTCCCAGTGCCCCGGCGACCGTTCGTAGAACGATATCTCTTGTGCACAAGTTGTCCTTGACCATGCATCATCTACAAACTAAGTTATCAAATGAAGCACTTCAAAGCAATATAAGTAATTGAACTTCATGCATATTCCATAGTATAGGCTACCTTGCTCAATGATCACATTACAATTTGTACTACACATGAACAGTTATAGATAAATAAGTTCTAGCTATAAATGAAACATAATTAAGCATATGCATAGCAGAAAAGTTCGCAACAAAGTGATCGTATAGTGGCTTTAGGTAACCAGCATTAATTGTTTCAAGTCTACTTCTTCTTTTATCTTGACTCAATTTATTTTTATAGTATCGTCGATCGGAACGCATAAACGAGATAGGTTACGAAGGATGAAGACTTGGAAGAAGAGTGCTAATCGGAAGTAAATCCACTCACAAGTTGGTGAATCGAGAGAGAGAAATAGGAGATCTTCAAGACTCCGCTTGCGCATTGCCTACACGATCACCTGCACACAACAACAGATGATCAATATCTCCTGCTTTGGTATCCAAGGGTTCGATACGCAATACGAAATCTAAAGAACAAAGACAATAAAATCCATCAAAACCGTTCAAGAAAATGCAAGTCACAAAACCAACAAGAAAGCAACCAAGAATCATCAAAAATGGGCAAAGAAACCAGCGCAACGGAAAGGCCCCTCTCGACTCTGTCGTTGAGTACTTCCTTGAGGCACGATCCGTTGAATGTGGGACATGATTCCAAAGAAACAAATCCATAACGAGGAAAGGATATTGATTCAATCTGTCCCAATCGAACGATACCAATTATTTCTTAGCCGCGCTCCCTGAATAGGGAAAACAGGGCACTACACTTGAGGCCTATCATGAATGGATCCGCAAAATTTACTTGACTTCGATCATTAAAGCACTGTAATGATCCACGCAATCTGCACTCATTCAGTGTCCTGTGTTCTATCCATATAGTTCTTTCAAACCTTTGAAGAGATGAACAGATGCCACTGTTGCAGCTTCCTGGTTTTCATAGTATGTCGGTATCACCCGAATTTGTGTACGAAGCATAGGAAGATCATCTGAGAGCTTCCAGAGCCATTCCAATTTATATGCTGCAACTTGATAGTGCAAAGAACTTTGAGAGTATAGACTGTTGCTTCGACTTCCACGATATAGCAACACCACCCCTGGAGAAGTCATGTCCTACTGTGGATCTTCCACTCTTCTTTCCTGAGCACCAACTGACATCACCGAAGCATTCCTTCATATCTGGATAACTGATGTAGCACAGGATATACTACCGAGTTCTCCTGAGAATTCTGACAACTCACTTCACAACTTTCAGTGTTCAACAATATATTGCTTGTGAACTGACTCAGCATCCCTACAGCAAAAGCTATGTTAGGGCTGGTGGTACACGCAGCTTGAATCATTCACCTAATGATGCTCGAGTACACCAATTGTCTGATGCTTTTCCTTAGATTTGGCTTCATATTCATGTCACACCTGAGGAGTATCGTCCCTGATACCCAAAGCGTGTGATGAACATTTCATGCTGAGTGCTTGTGACTAAGCAAGCCCACCTGGCATTCGAATTATCTTATATCCTCAGGATGACATCCGCAATCCCATGTCCTGAGTTTGGACAAAAATGACATCTTTGTTAGTGACACTTCTGTGTCCACGACTAGGACTAGCAAGTCATTCACATAGATACAAACGATGACTCCTCCATTATCAGCGAACTTCGTGTACACACACTTGTCTTTCTCGCTGATCCTGCGATAACTTTGACTAGATGACTTGTCAAACTCCTGCTGCCACATCCTAAAAATTGCTTCAGGCTATATCGAGATATTACCAACTCGCAGACTGTCTTCAAACCTGAATGATAATAGTTCTGACTGTTGTCTGTGAATCTCTCATGTCTGTCTTCATCCCAGACTTGTTGTCTTCCCATCTTCTGATAAATAATCAGCTTATGAATAGCAGCTACGACAATCATCATCCTGATCTATGACACCCTCATCGAGGTGCCAAAGAACTCAATCCCCTATTGTCTGAGAAAACCACTAGGCATATTGTCTTGTCTTGATCTCAATTATTCTATTTGCTTTCATATTCATCGACTTGAAGATCTGATAAGCATCTGATTGGTTTAGCTCCTTCAGGCAGATTGACCAACACCCAAGTGTGGTTGGAGGTTATCGATTCATAATCATTATTTATAGCCTCCCTCCAGAAAATAGGATCTCTGGTCTTCGTCACCTCATCATAGTTAAGCGGATCTGCTTCCACATGATAGGTGACGAAATCTTCTCGGAAGTCCTTCACTCTCCTCACTCGCTTACACCGGCTCTGTGAGTTCTGGTTTGATCATTGTCGTTGGGATGACAACTTCTTCTTGGACTATATCTTCATTGGAAGCTTTAGCCTCCTGCGCACCCACACTATTTTTCAGAATATCCGCGATAACAATGGTCTTGTGCCTTGCAATTTTATCTTCGAGGAGTTCTATGTCGCGAGATTCAATGATATGATTTGATTCAATATCAAGAAATCTTCGAGCATTACTCTTCTCAGCATCACCCTGAAAGATTGTCTTCGTAGTCCTCGATTCCAACTTATAAATCTTTAATTTTGGAAGCTTCACAGACGCTAGACACCCCCACACTTGAATGTCGTTCAAGTTGGGTCTGACTCTGAACCAGAGTTCCTGAGGAGTGACATCGAAAGTTGCGTATGACACTCTGTTCAGAATGAACGTAGCCTTTAGCACAGCTTCTCCCCAAAAGTAGTTTGGAAGACTCATAGTCAACAGTATTGAGTTCATCATCTCTGTCAACAGCATGTTCTTCCTTTTAGCTACTACATTTGATTGAGGAGAATACGGAACAGTTGTCTCATTGACAATTCCATGTTCTTTCCAGAACGATATGAATTCAATAAACCTATACTCTCCGCCTCGATCACTTCTAAGTCTCTTGAGTCGTTGTCCCATTTGAAGTTCAGTCTCAACCCTGAACTTCTTGAACTTCTCGAATGCTTCGTCTTTTAACTTGAAAAGATAGACGAACGCGTACTTCGAGTAGTCTTCAATGAAAGTAATGAAGTACTTTCTCTTGGCCATTATGGAGAACTGCTTGAAGTCACAAATATCTGAGTGAACCAACTCCAAAAGAACTGTACTTCAATTTACCCATTTGAACGGATTTCTTGTGATCTTTGTCTGCGCACAGACCTTACACTTCTCCACCTCCTTACCCCCATATTTGGAGATAAACACTAGACTAGACATCTGGCAGTACGAAGTACATGTCCTAGTCTGGGGTCCCATAACTCTTATAACGAGACTTCAGTCACAAGCAGAAGCTCGAACATCCATTTAAAACTGAATGCCTTATTTCAAAGTATGTCTCATGCCAAGATATCACCATCTGACAAACATGGATGTTCACCCTCAAGTCTATAACAGACTTCCTGAGATCAGATCCTTGGTAATCACTGGTACGTTGCTACACGCACTCCTTTGACTGTAACTTCTCGAAGTTCAGAACCATTGTCCCAATCCCCAGATCCTCTGCTTGATCCTTCTTGCCATCAAGACCTCCACCACTGAAAGGTTCGACCTTGATCAACAGCTCTTCCTAAATCACATGTGGCTAGATGTACCAGTTTCTATCCATTGGTCATCAACCACACCATAGGACTTAACATGTGCAATTATAGCAACCAAGTTAAGTAATCAAAGGAACCAAGTTTAGTTATACCTTGCTATATTGGTTCGGATTTGTTCTACTTCCAAGTTCCAATTTCAGCCTTGCGTCAAGTCCTGTATAGTGCAGTGGCCTTCATGTGCATAGGCCACCATGCGCTAATCCATGCGCATAAGCCACCATGAGCTAATCCATGCCCATAAGTCACCATGCGTCAATCTATGCGCATAAGCCATCATGCGCCAATTTATGTGCATAAACCTTCATGCGTGTCCTGCATGTGCAGAGACCATCATGCACATTGAGACACTATGCGTCCAGCTCTGCCATGCACCAAGACGCCAATACTTCTAATGCGCTGCCATGCACCAAGTCTTGCAAAGTGCCAAGTCCTGTCATGCACAAAGGTCTGCCCCTAGTGCGCATACTCAGCAATCCTTGGTCATCTTGTAATCTTCTTTCCAACTCGAATGTGCGTCTTTCAGTCGCTATCTCCTCCATCCTCGGAAATGGTAGGTACCGACAACTCAATTTCAACATTTGACAAATGACTCATTCCCTCATCCAAATGTTCGAAGTAAATTCCGCAATCTTCTCAAGTTTGTGAAAACTTGTGTCCAGAAGACTTGAACGGATGTTCCCCATCTTTATTCGGATCTTGCTTTGAGATTGTTAGTCCCGAGGCTTAACCAAAGATGGAAGAACGCATGGTCAAGATCAGAGGTTCACACAAAAGTTTTCACTCCGACTATTCTCTATTTCCACGAAGAACTATATAAGGATTCTGATTACAACTTGCTCTTAAGATTACAAAAGAATCAGAATTAACTAAACTCCTCATTCTTTCTTGCAATCGCAGTTGCAGACGGACAAAACAGAGTTACAATAAAATGAAAACTACCTTCGTTCTTCCTTGTAAAACGTAGTTGCAATTAGACAGAACGAACCAAGAAGAAAAAGGAGAAGAAGACAGAATAAAAAATTATTCTTGCTGGGGCGGTGAAGACCATCGTTGCTCAAAGCAAGATTCGTCATCTATCGACGATCTGCTCTCAGGAGCCAGCAAGTTCACAAGAGAACTTCTGGAACGCTCGTAGTTAGCTCTTTGTGTGACTCGAACGGTCTCCTTTTGACTCATCTTTGTCAACTTTTTGGTCTGTCTCAAAAGGAGGCTAGAGGGCTCTTTATATAGGGGATGATGGAAGCTCATCCTCCTCTTCTTTCCGATGTGGGACTAAAAAGCCAATATACAAAATTGATATCCCACAATCGCAACTTAATGCATAGCCCGATCAGCACCCGTTCAGCATCCGCTCAGCGCCCGCTCATGCAACACGCGTATTCAACACGCGCATGCAACCCGGGCATAAAACGAGCGCACAAGCGATGTCATGCCCCGATTTTGTGGAATCGATGGTCGTCCCCCGGGTGTGACATCGTGCGTGCCTAGGTTGCGCACCGCACAAGGCTAAGGTATTTTGCATAACGAGCACATATTCAGAGTACGCAGATAATTGAAACGCAAAGTTAAAACATGAAAAAGTTATCTTTATTGATAATGAACATCATTTACAAACTCTTGAACGAGTCAGATAATTGTCGCACGGGCTTACAAAAGTTGACACAAAATGAGATAGCCGTTATGTACATTACATCCTTTACTAAATCTTTAAAATAAGAGACCTCTAGGCGGAACAATTACTTTTCCATGGAGCTGCATGAGTATGTGAACGAGCTCCTGGATACTTCAAAAGACTTCTTCTTTGCACGATCAGGCCGTGCGGTTGGATGGACTGGATTGGAAAGTGACTTCAGTTCCTCGCAGGATCTCCTTGGTGCGGGAAACATATTTCAACGAGGGTCAGTACATCAAAATATACTGGTGAAAGCGAGCTAACCCAACTATACCAATCAACATGTTGTTTATATGAAGCATGCAACTTATTTGTGGTCTTTCTATCTTACCTTAGTTTATTTTACAAATACGCAGTATATATAGAAATTACTGAAATGAACTTGCCTCCGTTCGGTGACTTTTACCTTCCTATCTGAACCACCTGCACAATACTTACCATGTCCTTCCCTGCCACGAAGACACAAGTTAGCTTGCACATGTTTAAATATACAAGGGGATCACCGGCATGATGCCATAAGGACAATAGTCATGACGAGGATGGTATGCAAAGAAAGAACATGGTGCGCTACAAACCATCCCATCCAGAACAATAGACTAAACTAGAAGTACCGTCTGGATCGGATCGGTGCCAGTGCCCCAACGATCGTCCGCAGGAACTATGACCTTGTGCACAAGTTGTCCGTGATCAAACGGCATCTATATTAAGTTAACAATTCATGCAGTTGAGGCAACACGAGTACAAGACAAGTAGCATGGCATGATTCATTTTGCATAGTCTTCCTGAACAATTTATTGTATAACAATGTGTGTTCCATACTTAGCACAATTTATAGAAGAAGTATACATTCTAACTAAAATTGATGCATGTATAAAATATTCTAAACGAAATGGCACGTAATAAGATAACCGTTCACAAGTTGATTGACAAGCATAAAGTAGTCCAATTCTATTCCTTTTTATCTTGACATCTTTTAGTTATTTTGGTATCGTTTGATCGGGGTAAGCAAGAATGCAAAATTTTAGATGTAAAGACTTAGAAGAAGGGTCAACTGAATCGAATATAGTCACTCACAAGTTGGTTGAAGAAAGCAAAGGAAAGAGGTACTTCAAGACTCCGTTCGCACGTCGCCTACTGTACGATCACCTGCATTGCCATGAACAGCTGATAAATACCTCTTCTACTCTTTCCAAGCTCGAATTGAAGTACAGTTCAATGAACGAAAATAATAAAATCCATCGAAACCATTCAAGAAAATGCAACAAATCCGAAAACCAACTCAAAGCACGAAAACTATAAAGCGATAACGCAAACTAGGCAAGAAAACTTGCAGCGGAGATGTCCCTCTTGACTCTGCCGCTAAGTCCATCCTCGGGACACGATCCACTGAATATGAGAATCGATTCCGAAGAAGCAAATCAATAACGAGGATGAGTTCTTGATTCAATCTATCCCGATCGAACGATACCGACTTGTATTTCTTAGCTTCGCTCCCCGAATAGGGGGAACGGGACACCACATCCTAACGAACTAATTGGAAGTTTCGTCCACTAAACTTAGGAATAGAACCTACCACTATGAAACAATGAAGGAAAACTTTCCCTCATCTCAGACTCAAGCTCCCAAGTAGATTTCTCGACCGAATGATTTCTCCAAAGCACGCCCACTAGAGGAACCGAACGACTTCAAAGCAACTTCACTTTTCGATCCAAGATCCGCACAGGTTGTTCAACATAAGCCAAGTCTGCCTTTAGGTCCAGTTGATCAAGATTCACCATATGACTCAGGTTGTACACGTACTTCCTAAGATGTGAAACGTGAAAGATATCGTGCACTTCTGATAGTAACGGCGGCAGGGCTATCTGATATGCGACCGGGGCGACTCGCTTTAGTATCCCGAACGGACCGACAAATCTTGGACTTAGCTTCCCTTTTGCTCCAAATATGGTAACTCCCCGCATGGGCGAGACTTTGAGAAATATCCGATCACCTTCTAAGAACTCAAGAGGTCCTCGATGCATGTCTGAGTAGCTTTTCTGACGACTCTGTGCTACCTTTAGCCGTTCTCGAATCAAGCGAATCTTTTGGACGGTTTGCTCCACAAGTTCAGGGCCAAGAATTTGCCGTTCTCCAACTTCGTCCCAACAGATCGGGGATCTGCACTTCCGTCCATACAACGCCTCATACGGCGCTATCTGAATGCTGGATTGATAGCTATTGTTGTATGCAAATTCGGCTAACGGCAGATGCAGGTCCCAACTAGTCTTCAAGTCCTAGGCGCAGAGTCGTAGCATGTCTTCGAGGATTTAATTGACACGTTCTGTTTGGCCGTCTGTCTGAGAATGGTAGGCGGAGCTAAAATTCAACTTCGTCCCCATTGCTGACTGCAGGCTTTCCCAGAAACGCGATAAGAATCGACCATCTCTATCGAAGACAATGGATACGGGCACGCCGTGGAGTCGAACGATCTCGTTGAGGTAAATCTGGGCCAGGCGGTCGGCACTTCAAGTACTTTTGATAGGCAGAAAGTGAGCTGAGTTGGTGAGTCGATCAACGATGACCCAGATGGCATCATTCCCCCGTTGCGTCTTCAGCAAACCAGGAATAAAATCCATCGTTATATGTTCCCATTCCACTCCGGTATAGCAAGGTTCTGCATCACTCCGCCCGACTTCTAGTGCTCGGCCTTTACCCTCTGACAAGCCATGCATTGCGATACGAACAACGCCACATCTCTTTTCATGCCGTGCCACCAAAACGTCGTACGGCGATCTCGATACATCTTTGTGCTACCCGGATGTGAAGTGTAACTTGCATAGTGGGCTTCCGTGAGTATCTTTTTTCTGAGGGCTGAATCATTAGGAACGCACAATCTTTCCTTCACTCGCATCATTTCGTCCGTGCCTACCGCAAAGTTGGTTGTCTTTTCTGCTGAGATAAGACCTTGCATCTTTTGCAGGAATATGTCACCCTTCTGAGCGGACTTGACCTTTTCGAATAAGTCGGGTTCAAGGCGCAGGTGAGCCACTTGCGCCCCCTTTTTGTATCTGATTTTAAGTGTAATGCCCAAAGCTTCAATATCCCGACGTAGCTTGTCATCAATAGCCAGGCTCCCAACGAATACTCGACTCAGCGCATCAGCTACAACATTACCCTTGCCTGGTGTGTATCTGATCATCAAGTCAAAATTGCTAAGGAGTTCGAGCCAACGCCGTTGTCGTAGATTTAAATTCTTTTGTATATAGAGATATTTTAGACTCTTATGGTCCGTATAGATCTCGCACGGCACACCATAGAGCTAGTGGCGCCACAACTTCAACGCGAACACTACCGCCGCAAGCTCCAGATTATGTGTTGGATAATTCTTCTCGTGAGGCTTCAACTGCCTCGACGCAAAAGCTATCATCTTGTCCCTCTGTATAAGGACACATCCCAAACCCTTTCCCGAGGCGTTACTATATATCTTAAAATCATCGGGTCCGTCTGGAAGGGTAAGAATTTGTGCTGAGATGAGGCGTTGCTTTAACTCCATAAATGAAGCTTCACAGTCATTCGTCCACGCGAACGTTACTCCCTTCCGAATGAGCTGGGTCAGAGGCGATCCTCGCAAAATCTTTAATAAATCTTCTATAGTAGCCTGCTAGACCAAGGAAGCTCCGAATGTCGCTAGCTGACTAAGGCCTCCTCTACTTCATGATGGCTTCTATTTTCTTTGGGTCAACTGAGATGCCCTCTACAGAAATAATGTGTCCAAGGAAGGATATGTTGTCCAACCAGAACTCACAGATATGTTGTCCAACCAGAACTCACACTTACTAAGCTTCGCGTATAACTTGTTGTCTCGAAGGGTTTGAAGCACCATCCGCAGGTGTCTTGCGTGTTCATCCTTATTCTTTGAGTACACTAAGATGTCATCGATAAAAACCACCACAAATTTATCGAGGAATGGTCGGAACACACGATTCATCAAATCCATAAAAGCGGCATGGGCGTTCATCAGTCCAAACGGCATAACAGAAAACTCGTAATGTCTATAGCGGGTTCGGAATGCAGACTTGGACATGTCCTCGGGCTTAATCTTCAATTGGTGGTAGCCCGAGCGAAGATCGATTTTCGAGAACACCGATGCCCCTTGCAGCTAATCAAAGAGGTCTTCTATCATGGGCAGGGGATACTTGTTTTTTATAGTGACCTTATTCAGCTCCCAATAATCGATGCAGAGTCGTAACGTCCTGTCATTTTTCTTTACGAAGAGTACAGACGTGCCCCAAGGAGACACGCTCGGACAGATGAACCCACGATCTAACAGTTCTTAAAGTTGGCACTTTAACTCCTTCAGTTCAGCAGGGGTCATTCTGTACGGAGCCTTGGAAATCGGCTGAGTATTTGGGAATGTGTCAATGGTAAACTCGATCTCTCGGTCAGGTGGCATGTCGTGCAGTTCGCTCGAAAATACATCAGGGAACTCCGTCTCAACGGAAGAAGACTCAACGTTTACGTAATCCAGCTACGTGTCCCAAACCGATGCTAAGTATCCCTCGCAGCCAGAGTGCAGCATTCGCCGAGCAGACATCGCAGAAATCACCATGCAGGCCCTGGACGCATCAGTTGCTGGACTACTCGTGTAGCAGAATTTGGTTTCTCCAGGTAGGCGGAAGACGACTCCTTTCTCTACACATTTGATAGTTGCCGAGCAAGCGCCGAGCCAATCCATCCCCAAAATGATGTCGTAATCCCGAACATCTAGGACTAAAACATCTAGCGATAATTTCCTTCCTCTAATACAGACATAACCGCCTTGACATACTGAACGGACAGGTATTTTCGTGCCCGAGAGGGTGCTAACACTAAGATCTAGATGCAATGGTCTCATTTTTATATTATTTTCCACGACAAAATTTGTGGATATAAAGCTATGCGTTGCACCAGAATCAAATAGCACACGTGCAGGTATGTTATTAAAAAGTAATATACTTGACACCGATGTCTGATGCCAGGGCTTCTTTCCGTGTCATAGTATACACCCGGCCCTACGCTTGACGTCGCTCTTATTGTGGCGCGTCCTGGTTGGCTTGAGGTGATGCAGCCTGATTTTGATGTTAAGGGCGATGATTTGTGCGGCACGGACATGTACTAATATCATGATCTGATTTACCGCAAGCGAGGCATAACCCAAGTTTCATACGGCAATCATCGACAACGTGCCCACGTTTCTTACAGAAGAAACATATCAGGTCTGCATGTACTTTCTGCTTGCCGCCGTTATTTGGACGCTTTGTAGCGTTGTTTCCTCTCTCGTTGCTATGGCGCTTGTGATTGGAGGTATGCACAGTGCCGACAGCAACTGGAGGATACTGCGGTTCAAGAGAAAGAGCATGATTGAGAATTTTCCACATCGTCTAGTACTGAGGAACGACCACGTGCGCATGGATGGAAGGTCCCAGGCTGCCTTCAAATCTTCTGGCACGACTCGCCGCATCAGGTAAATAGGAGCTTGCAAATTTGGCGAGCCGGTTGAATTCGACGGAATACTGCTTTACTGTCATGCTGCCTTGCCATAGTTGTACGAACTCGTTCTCTTTCTGATGACGTACGGGAGGGGGTATGAACTCCTCTTCGAACGCGCTATGGAAGGTAGCCCATGCGATCGTCTCCTCTTTATCGTCAACTGGAAGAGATCTTCAGTGCACGTCCCACCAATCATGCACATTCAAGCGAAGCTGCAGTTGGGCACACGCGATGTAACACCCCATTCCGCTCTAGCGGACTGCTGTCTCAATCGGCAAAAGTGCAACTGTCCCGACCCGCTTTGCCTCAAAGGAGAAGCAAAGGATATCCAGACTTGCCCCTACAGGAATCCGGCTTGGACTTTCAGAGGCTCGCTCAGGCTTATCGCTCTACCGAGGCGAATCATCGCTAAGGTGGGTGGCTACGGTGAACTTGTCTTTGCTTAGCCAGCACACATAAAATCTGGAATATTTATGCTAGTCGCTAGGTGATTCACCCCCTGCATGCTAATAAATCCAACGCACCTAGCTAAGGGAATAATCCCAACTTGTATTGCTTGCTAGAACATGGAAATTGAAATACTGCTTATATTCAGACTCTCGCATGCTAAGTCCCTTAACGGTTGCATCTCTCGGACTACCTTCGGGCCCGAGCAACGTGCCTGTTTATGTTCCCTTAGAAACGCATGCTTGTCTGCTTGAATGTTGCCTTATTTTCATCCAACTCCGGGAGACTACTAAGTAGTCGTTCCGTGCATGTTTGACCCTGCAAGTATCAGGGACCGTTAGGTCACCAGGCAGCCCCGAACCAGGGGAATGCATCAAGGCAAGATATTCACTGTACCGAATCATGATTCAAGTATCCCGTGTGTCACCACCCCATTTCCAGAGTCGGGTATTTTTTTTATTTTTAATTTAGTTAATTGTGCATTATTTATAATTAATTATATTTATATTTAATTAGTGATTGCTTTATTTTTTTTATTTTTATTTTGATTGTTTTAGGATTTTGGCTAGCCTGGACCCATGTCAGACCCTAGTGGACCCATGTCCGACCCAGCCCACACCCTTGTGAGAATTATTTTGGGGCTTAGAAATATTTATTTTATTTTTAGGAGTTAGTTGGAGAGATTTGGAACTAGTTTGAGTGCTTTTGGAACCCGGAACCCGAAACCAAGTCAATAGGGGCGTTTTGGGAATTTAGAAACTTGTAAACCCTTATATGTGTTGTGGCCGGCCCCCTCCTCACTCCCAGACCCGTGTGGACAGCAGCTCCCCTTCCCCCCACTCTTCTTCTTCACTTCTTCTTCTTCTCCACTCATTTTTCTTCTTCCTTTCTCCTTCCTACTTCAAGTAAGTTCACTTTTCTTCCTTCTTTCTTCCATTCCTTCTTCTTTATGTAACCCTAACCCTAGATCTTTTCCTAACCTAGGTGGGTAGAGCCTAGATTTGGTGTTGGAGCTTGGATTTGAGGCTTGGAAGCTTGGATTGGAGGATTTGGAGCATTTTGGGGATTTTTGCTTGGGATTCCAACTCCCAAGAGGTAAACCCTAAATTTCTCCTTGTAATTACTCTTTTATAGTGTAATTAATATTTTAGAACCTTCCTAGACCCTTAGGCTACCCGTGGGAGGAAGTTGGAACTAGTTTGGTTGGGTTTAGAGACTTTAACACTAGGTTTTGTGTCAATTTCGGGTGAAATCCGAATTTGGCCCAATTTTGGGTGATGCCCTAGGTTAGATGGACCTAGGTAGACGTTGTCGGGTGTCTTGAGGGTGAGTGCGTGTCTCCGTTCGGACACGGGAAGCCGTGTCGCGGAGAAACGGGTGTTTCGGGCGAATTTGGGGGTTTTCGTCGTCGCCGATTCCAAGTGCGTGTGCGTTTCCGCCACGGACCTAGAATCGACGCGGGAGCGCATTTTCTAGGATCTAGACATCGTTTAGGACGCGTGGGTAAATTTTGGGCCGATTCCGAGTTCGTTTGGTGTGCGTTTCAGGAGGTTTTCCGAGCCGCGCACCACGTGTTCGTCGAAATGACCGAACGGCCATTTCGACTCGGTTTCCTCGTTTCGGGCTTGTGCGCGCGTTGGGTTAGTATCGGGGAGTGTGTGCTAGAGTTTTCGAGCTATATTTTATATATTTTTAGGTGTTTGGGCGTGTCGGGGTCGTTGGGCGTGTGTGGGGCGTGTGGGTTGTGTGTTGTTGTGTGTGGTGTTGTGTTAGTGTTAGTGTCTATATATATATATATATATATTTATATATATTTGTATGTGTGTTTATGTATATATATATATATGTGTGTAGATATATGTATATATAGATATGTGAGTGTATATGTGTGTGTAGATATATGTTAGAGTGTGTTGGTATATAGATATTAATATATATGTTAGTGTGTGTGTGTGTAGATGTATAGATATATATATTAGTGTATATATATATATAGATATATGTGAGTATATATGTAGATGTGTGTTTATATATATATAGAGATATGTGTTTGTGTATATGTGTGTATGTATATATAGATATGTGTTTGTATATAATTATGTGTGTGTGTGTGTGTTGATTTGTGTTTGAGTGTGTGTGTGTGTTAAAATGTATATAAGTTAGTGTGTGTATATATCTATAGAGTTATATATATGTATATATGTATGTATATATATATATATATGTATATGGGTATGTGGTCGTGTGTGTGTGTGTGAGATGAGAGGGAGGGGCTGAAACTGAGAACAGCAGAAGTGTGCAGCAGCTTTAGCAGCAAAAAGCAGCAGCAACAGCAGATTTCAGCAGCGGCAGCGCCGCGGCAGCAGCTCGCTCGAGCGGCAGCACGCCGCGGCAGCAGCTCGCTCGAGCGGCAGCACGCCGCGGCAGCAGCAGCATCAGCTGCAGGCGCAGCACGCCGCGGCAGCAGCGGCAGCACGCCGCGGCAGCAGTTCGCTCGAGCGCAGCAGCCTGAGGCAGCAGCAGCAGCCTGAGGCAGCAGCAGCAGCCTGCGGCAGCACGTGCAGGCGCCGCGGCGCGCGCCGCGGCAGCAGATCGCTGCAGCGCAGCAGTGCAGCAGCAGCAGCAGCAGGTTTGAGCAGCAGCAGCAGCTTGGCATTCGCGGCGGGGAGCGGGGTAGCTTAGTGTGAGAGTTATAGATAGATAGGTATCTATGATTTAATAGATAAATAGGTAGCAAGATAGATATTAGATCAATAGGTAGATGGATAGATAGATGCATAGATAGTTAGAGAGATAGGTAGATAGTTAGACATTTAGATAGATTTATGTTTATCTATTAGATAGATATATTTATGGATTGATAGATGAATAGATAGCTAGGTAAAGAGATAGATACCTATATCTATGGATAGATAGATAGGTAGATTAGATAGTTAGATAAATAGATAGTATGTTAGATAGATGGATAGATTGATAGATATATATGCTAGATTAATAGATAGATAGAATACTAGGTAGATTAGATAGTTAGTTAAATAGATAGACATATAGATAATTACATAGATAGATAGTTAAGTTATTAGTTAGATATTGGGTTTGATAGTTAGGTAAATAAGATAGATAGGTAGTTAGTAGATACATAGATAGATAAATCTATCTATGGATTGATAGATAGGTAGGTATTTGGTAGATACCTATATATATATATATATATATATATATATATACCTAGAGCTAGATATATATTATAGTTAGATGTATATATATGTGTGTAGGTAAGGTAAAGGGTATATATGTATATTTGTGTGGATATCTATATATATAGGTAGATACCTACTTAGATATATATAAATATGATAGATATATATATTACCTAGCCTAGATTAATAACTAGGTGCATAATCAATAGCTAGATAGCTAGTTAGAGGATTTTAGAGCGAAACCTCAATACCTTGAGATACCGAGGTATTTCAATACCTCAAGATAACCAAGGTATTGGGTTTCGAGCGGGGTTTTTGAGCAATAGCCTAGGAATAGTATTGGAGTGATTTTTATATGTATATGTGTATATATTTACGCGTGCTAGCATAGGTTTTAGCGGGTTTAGGCGGGGTGCGTAGCCTAGGTTGAGGTATCGGATACCGAGGGTATCCCGGTATCTCAAGGAGGCGAGTTTGTGAGTTTTCTAGCTTAATGACCTCGGTTTGACCTAGAATTTCAGGAGCACCCTAGTTTGACCCAGACTTGACCGTAGTTGACTCGGTTGACCGCCAAAGTCAACTTTTGACCTAGTTTTGACCCAGAGTTGACTTTTTGGACCCAGAGTTGACTTTTTGACCCAGATTTCACCGGTTTGACCCGTTTGACCTAGAACGACCCTAGAAGCCTATTTTTAATTATTTTATATCTGTTTAACTCATTAGAACCCTGTTTAACCTTGCTTTTCGCATTAGGTTCTTGCGATACCGGTTCGGATCGCCAGTTGCTCAGGACGTCAGGCGAGTACATTCTCTGATAGTTTTCATTATTTGATGATTATTATGATTCAGCTTCTAGTATAGTATCATCTGATTATTCTGGCACAACACGGGACACTGATTGATATTTCTGGATTCATTTACTTGCGACACGTACATTTCATGTTTCTGGCCTCTATTCTGGAATCACTACTGGCATCACCTACAGGCATCATTCATGTTCAGGCTGGACTCATCTTGATTTGCGTGTCGGGTCTTGGATCCACTTGTATTAGTCGGGGCGGGGAAATACTCGAGTAGACATGTAAACATTCCTATCTGGCATCATCAGGAATCACTCCCTCTGGTCTAATCTGGAATGATAGCAGCCGCGCACCCAGTGCGCGGTGAGCCGTACTTACCCCTAGCCGTTTACATGTCGAAACAAGTATTTCAAAGACACCGAGTTCATTCTTTATAGTCTGGACTCTCATGCATTTCTTGACTTGTCTCACTTACATGTTTCTGGACTTGACTCACTACATGTTTTTCATGCTGGACTCACTACACGTTCATGTGCACGGACTTGATCTTAGCTTAGATTTCCTGTATCTTGCAGTTATTACTATGTTGCTCTGATATCCATGCATCTTTACCTTTATGCACCAGTGATTTATATTTCTTGTTTCATACTTGCTTCACCCTACTTGCTACTTGCTATAACTGTTTTATAGTTTTTATCATTTAAATGGAACTGCTGTTAGAGATGTACTTGCTCCAGTCCTGACTGGACATATTTTTCAGAGTATCCGGAGGATTGGTGTCCGACGTTTTATGGACCTGAGCCTGTCGATGGTGCAGACAGGGACCCTCTAGTTTAGAGGTGATTTCCGGGTTGGTAGCCGGGATCACTAGGATCTTGTTGTTGTTTTTATTAGTTTTTAGCACCGAATTTGTCTCCGGTTTTGGATTGAGACCTTGTTTGTATATTATTTTGGATGATGTATTGTTGTATTATTATTATTATTGATGTTGTGGTTGTTGTAGTAGTAGTTGGTGGTTAGACTTTATAGTTGTTAGTCTTCTTTGTTATCTATCGTGCTTAGATTCGTGATTGAGTACTTGAGATTATCTTTTGATATTGCTCCTCCGTTTGGAGTTGAGATCTTGGCAGATTATATATATTGTTTGTGTGGTTGCCCTCCTTTTGGAGAGGTCATGCCCGATTTTTGTGTGAGATTATTATTTAGTTAGTTGACCTAGACAGCGTTCTACCGCCGATGCTGCGGCGTAGGCTGGACGTACCCACGACTCATGCCCGATTTTCCGGGTGCGGGTCGTGACACGTTTTTGGTGGTGGCCCATGCAGGTCTCGATTCGCAATTAGTGCGATGTCGTGGTGGTACAACAACTTAGTTGTACTGCTGCGAGCCTGCTATAGGATCTAGGATCTAGGATCTAGGATGAGAGTGTACTCAATCACGACTAGGAACAATTCCACTCTAATTATTCTGAAATTGCTTTTCTTTGAAATATTACTGTCCTTCTTTGATGATATCGTATCTTGCACCGTATTGACTTCTTTTGATCTGTGTTCAGGATGCCTCCGAAGACACGATCCCATCGTACCGTTCCAGCAGTTGCTACTGAGAGGTCTGCTACCTCTCGTCCAGCTCGTATTCAGGCAGCTGCTACCGCTCCACTCACCACTCCTGCGGTTGAGGGAGCATCTGCTTCTTTCGGGGATCCTCCTTCACCTATCGATCCGAGGACTACCCCAGTCGTTCCGGTGGTTCCTCCACCACTTCCTGCTCCAGTAGATGCCGCGCAGTTGTTTGCGTTCTTTAGGGAGATGATGGACGCGCAGCACCGTCAGGTGGATGTGATGAGGCTGGGCATTGAGAACGCCCACCAGGTGGCCATGACGGCAGTGGATAGGGTGGCACAGGTTCAGCCACAGGCAGATCAGATTCAGCATCCGAGGCCGGGCAGTATCATTGACTTCCAAAGGATGCGGCCCAAGGAGTTTCGTGGTACAGAAGGGATCCTGTACGCGGATGACTGGATAGAGCAGATCGAGGGGATCTTCAGGCTGGCGCAGATTCCAGACAGCATACAGATAGAGGCAGCGGGCAGTCAGATGTTCGACCTTGCCTTGACATGGTATCGCACAGATACGAGGATTGCAGCGCCAGGGCTTACTTGGGAGGCTTTCAAGAGGCTTTTTAAGGAGAAGTTTTTCCCAGATGTGGCGCTCAGTGCTTTGGAGAGCCAGTTTGAGGCACTTGTCCAAGGGAGCCTGACGGTGGACGAGTACGCAGCGGAGTTCTGCCGTCTGGGCAGATTTGTAGATGGCTTGAGTGAGGCAGCCAAGGCGAGGAAGTTTCGCAAGGGCTTGGTTATGGCGGTCAAGTCTTTGACCAGGAGCGACCGCGAGGCAACTTTTGAGCAGATAGTAGGAGATGCTCAGAGAGCAGAGGATGACTTGGAGCTCAAGTCCAAGAGAGGCAGGGATGATTCAGGCAGTGCCAGTGGTAGTGCGGGACCAGCTAAGCGTCCCTATGTGCAGAAGGCAGCGCAGCAGGGTCAGGATCAGAGAGCGCCCACTTGTGCCTACTGCAGGAAGGCAGGACACACTTGGGATGTTTGTAGGAGGAGGCTGAAGGTGTGTTTGTTCTGTGGATCCGCTGCTCACCAGATGCGAGATTGCCCTACTGCACCTCCATTGGGTGGAGCACAGGATCAGAGAGTTGGAGCTAGGCCATCTGTGGCACAGCATCATGCCCCGCACCAGCAGAGGGATACACCCCAGCAGGGCAGGGCTTATGCGTTGACGGTCGAGGAGGCCGATGCTACGGATGTCGGGTTAGCAGGTCTGTCTCTTGTTTCTTCTTCCTGTCATTTCCATTCCTTGTGGTGTGCTTCATTAGTACCTGTTAGATTTTTCTTTGTGCTGTGGTAGATAGTGTAGTGACCCCGATTGAGACTGTAATAACACGACCAGTAGGACCCTGATCTTGTATGTTGTTTAGGTAGAATTTCTTGACTGTGATTGTTGGGGGTTTGACCTAGAGAGATTGTGATTGACTATAAATTTCGAGGACGAAATTTTCTAAGGAGGATAGGCTTGTCACCACCCCATTTCCAGAGTCGGGTATTTTTTTTATTTTTAATTTAGTTAATTGTGCATTATTTATAATTAATTATATTTATATTTAATTAGTGATTGCTTTATTTTTTTTTATTTTTTTTTTGATTGTTTTAGGATTTTGGCTAGCCTGGACCCATGTCAGACCCTAGTGGACCCATGTCCGACCCAGCCCACACCCTTGTGAGAATTATTTTGGGGCTTAGAAATATTTATTTTATTTTTAGGAGTTAGTTGGAGAGATTTGGAACTAGTTTGAGTGCTTTTGGAACCCGGAACCCGAAACCAAGTCAATAGGGGCGTTTTGGGAATTTAGAAACTTGTAAACCCTTATATGTGTTGTGGCCGGCCCCCTCCTCACTCCCAGACCCGTGTGGACAGCAGCTCCCCTTCCCCCCACTCTTCTTCTTCACTTCTTCTTCTTCTCCACTCATTTTTCTTCTTCCTTTCTCCTTCCTACTTCAAGTAAGTTCACTTTTCTTCCTTCTTTCTTCCATTCCTTCTTCTTTATGTAACCCTAACCCTAGATCTTTCCCTAACCTAGGTGGGTAGAGCCTAGATTTGGTGTTGGAGCTTGGATTTGAGGCTTGGAAGCTTGGATTGGAGGATTTGGAGCATTTTGGGGATTTTTGCTTGGGATTCCAACTCCCAAGAGGTAAACCCTAAATTTCTCCTTGTAATTACTCTTTTATAGTGTAATTAATATTTTAGAACCTTCCTAGACCCTTAGGCTACCCGTGGGAGGAAGTTGGAACTAGTTTGGTTGGGTTTAGAGACTTTAACACTAGGTTTTGTGTCAATTTCGGGTGAAATCCGAATTTGGCCCAATTTTGGGTGATGCCCTAGGTTAGATGGACCTAGGTAGACGTTGTCGGGTGTCTTGAGGGTGAGTGCGTGTCTCCGTTCGGACACGGGAAGCCGTGTCGCGGAGAAACGGGTGTTTCGGGCGAATTTGGGGGTTTTCGTCGTCGCCGATTCCAAGTGCGTGTGCGTTTCCGCCACGGACCTAGAATCGACGCGGGAGCGCATTTTCTAGGATCTAGACATCGTTTAGGACGCGTGGGTAAATTTTGGGCCGATTCCGAGTTCGTTTGGTGTGCGTTTCAGGAGGTTTTCCGAGCCGCGCACCACGTGTTCGTCGAAATGACCGAACGGCCATTTCGACTCGGTTTCCTCGTTTCGGGCTTGTGCGCGCGTTGGGTTAGTATCGGGGAGTGTGTGCTAGAGTTTTCGAACTATATTTTATATATTTTTAGGTGTTTGGGCGTGTCGGGGTCGTTGGGCGTGTGTGGGGCGTGTGGGTTGTGTGTTGTTGTGTGTGGTGTTGTGTTAGTGTTAGTGTCTATATATATATATATATATTTATATATATTTGTATGTGTGTTTATGTATATATATATATATGTGTGTAGATATATGTATATATAGATATGTGAGTGTATATGTGTGTGTAGATATATGTTAGAGTGTGTTGGTATATAGATATTAATATATATGTTAGTGTGTGTGTGTGTAGATGTATAGATATATATATTAGTGTATATATATATATAGATATATGTGAGTATATATGTAGATGTGTGTTTATATATATATAGAGATATGTGTTTGTGTATATGTGTGTATGTATATATAGATATGTGTTTGTATATAATTATGTGTGTGTGTGTGTGTTGATTTGTGTTTGAGTGTGTGTGTGTGTTAAAATGTATATAAGTTAGTGTGTGTATATATCTATAGAGTTATATATATGTATATATGTATGTATATATATATATATGTATATGGGTATGTGGTCGTGTGTGTGTGTGTGAGATGAGAGGGAGGGGCTGAAACTGAGAACAGCAGAAGTGTGCAGCAGCTTTAGCAGCAAAAAGCAGCAGCAACAGCAGATTTCAGCAGCGGCAGCGCCGCGGCAGCAGCTCGCTCGAGCGGCAGCACGCCGCGGCAGCAGCTCGCTCGAGCGGCAGCACGCCGCGGCAGCAGCAGCATCAGCTGCAGGCGCAGCACGCCGCGGCAGCAGCGGCAGCACGCCGCGGCAGCAGTTCGCTCGAGCGCAGCAGCCTGAGGCAGCAGCAGCAGCCTGAGGCAGCAGCAGCAGCCTGCGGCAGCACGTGCAGGCGCCGCGGCGCGCGCCGCGGCAGCAGATCGCTGCAGCGCAGCAGTGCAGCAGCAGCAGCAGCAGGTTTGAGCAGCAGCAGCAGCTTGGCATTCGCGGCGGGGAGCGGGGTAGCTTAGTGTGAGAGTTATAGATAGATAGGTATCTATGATTTAATAGATAAATAGGTAGCAAGATAGATATTAGATCAATAGGTAGATGGATAGATAGATGCATAGATAGTTAGAGAGATAGGTAGATAGTTAGACATTTAGATAGATTTATGTTTATCTATTAGATAGATATATTTATGGATTGATAGATGAATAGATAGCTAGGTAAAGAGATAGATACCTATATCTATGGATAGATAGATAGGTAGATTAGATAGTTAGATAAATAGATAGTATGTTAGATAGATGGATAGATTGATAGATATATATGCTAGATTAATAGATAGATAGAATACTAGGTAGATTAGATAGTTAGTTAAATAGATAGACATATAGATAATTACATAGATAGATAGTTAAGTTATTAGTTAGATATTGGGTTTGATAGTTAGGTAAATAAGATAGATAGGTAGTTAGTAGATACATAGATAGATAAATCTATCTATGGATTGATAGATAGGTAGGTATTTGGTAGATACCTATATATATATATATATATATATATATATATACCTAGAGCTAGATATATATTATAGTTAGATGTATATATATGTGTGTAGGTAAGGTAAAGGGTATATATGTATATTTGTGTGGATATCTATATATATAGGTAGATACCTACTTAGATATATATAAATATGATAGATATATATATTACCTAGCCTAGATTAATAACTAGGTGCATAATCAATAGCTAGATAGCTAGTTAGAGGATTTTAGAGCGAAACCTCAATACCTTGAGATACCGAGGTATTTCAATACCTCAAGATAACCAAGGTATTGGGTTTCGAGCGGGGTTTTTGAGCAATAGCCTAGGAATAGTATTGGAGTGATTTTTATATGTATATGTGTATATATTTACGCGTGCTAGCATAGGTTTTAGCGGGTTTAGGCGGGGTGCGTAGCCTAGGTTGAGGTATCGGATACCGAGGGTATCCCGGTATCTCAAGGAGGCGAGTTTGTGAGTTTTCTAGCTTAATGACCTCGGTTTGACCTAGAATTTCAGGAGCACCCTAGTTTGACCCAGACTTGACCGTAGTTGACTCGGTTGACCGCCAAAGTCAACTTTTGACCTAGTTTTGACCCAGAGTTGACTTTTTGGACCCAGAGTTGACTTTTTGACCCAGATTTCACCGGTTTGACCCGTTTGACCTAGAACGACCCTAGAAGCCTATTTTTAATTATTTTATATCTGTTTAACTCATTAGAACCCTGTTTAACCTTGCTTTTCGCATTAGGTTCTTGCGACACCGGTTCGGATCGCCAGTTGCTCAGGACGTCAGGCGAGTACATTCTCTGATAGTTTTCATTATTTGATGATTATTATGATTCAGCTTCTAGTATAGTATCATCTGATTATTCTGGCACAACACGGGACACTGATTGATATTTCTGGATTCATTTACTTGCGACACGTACATTTCATGTTTCTGGCCTCTATTCTGGAATCACTACTGGCATCACCTACAGGCATCATTCATGTTCAGGCTGGACTCATCTTGATTTGCGTGTCGGGTCTTGGATCCACTTGTATTAGTCGGGGCGGGGAAATACTCGAGTAGACATGTAAACATTCCTATCTGGCATCATCAGGAATCACTCCCTCTGGTCTAATCTGGAATGATAGCAGCCGCGCACCCAGTGCGCGGTGAGCCGTACTTACCCCTAGCCGTTTACATGTCGAAACAAGTATTTCAAAGACACCGAGTTCATTCTTTATAGTCTGGACTCTCATGCATTTCTTGACTTGTCTCACTTACATGTTTCTGGACTTGACTCACTACATGTTTTTCATGCTGGACTCACTACACGTTCATGTGCACGGACTTGATCTTAGCTTAGATTTCCTGTATCTTGCAGTTATTACTATGTTGCTCTGATATCCATGCATCTTTACCTTTATGCACCAGTGATTTATATTTCTTGTTTCATACTTGCTTCACCCTACTTGCTACTTGCTATAACTGTTTTATAGTTTTTATCATTTAAATGGAACTGCTGTTAGAGATGTACTTGCTCCAGTCCTGACTGGACATATTTTTCAGAGTATCCGGAGGATTGGTGTCCGACGTTTTATGGACCTGAGCCTGTCGATGGTGCAGACAGGGACCCTCTAGTTTAGAGGTGATTTCCGGGTTGGTAGCCGGGATCACTAGGATCTTGTTGTTGTTTTTATTAGTTTTTAGCACCGGATTTGTCTCCGGTTTTGGATTGAGACCTTGTTTGTATATTATTTTGGATGATGTATTGTTGTATTATTATTATTATTGATGTTGTGGTTGTTGTAGTAGTAGTTGGTGGTTAGACTTTATAGTTGTTAGTCTTCTTTGTTATCTATCGTGCTTAGATTCGTGATTGAGTACTTGAGATTATCTTTTGATATTGCTCCTCCGTTTGGAGTTGAGATCTTGGCAGATTATATATATTGTTTGTGTGGTTGCCCTCCTTTTGGAGAGGTCATGCCCGATTTTTGTGTGAGATTATTATTTAGTTAGTTGACCTAGACAGCGTTCTACCGCCGATGCTGCGGCGTAGGCTGGACGTACCCACGACTCATGCCCGATTTTCCGGGTGCGGGTCGTGACACCGTGTACTCGTGTACTCGTGTTCCCGTGCACTCGTGTTCTCGTGTTCTCTTGTTCAAAGTGCACGCATGTTCTCGTGTTCTCGTGTATCTCGTGATAATTGGAATGACCCAATGTCTTATATGTCGCGGACAACTCGGACCCGAGGTATTGTTCCACGGACGGTCACCGGGGCACCGGGGCCGATCCGATCCGGATGGAACTCGTGTGTAGTCTTCGTGTTCGGGACTGGGTAGCTTGCAGCTCATCGTGTACTCTTGTAGCAAGCTATCCATGTCCCCGGCTACGTCCATAATGGCTTTGCCAGCGACCGTGTTCATATAGATAAGTCATCCTCGCTTAGCGGCTACCCGCGTGCGAGTCACTGCATCGCATCAAGAAACAACTAAACACCTGAACGATCATGTTATAAACGACCCTCGTATTTGCATATGCTTTGCCTCCTGAATGTTTATACATGCTCCTGCTTAAATTAACAATGTTGCCTCAATGTTTGCCTTAGACAGGGAAGGAGATGGTAAGTTGGTAAGTCTCGCCGTGTTTCCTCAAACATCGCACGGCGCACTGCCCGACACGTTAGGCTATTCAATGTTTGCATGAAACTGATCCTAAGGCAACTAGAAAGACAACTTAATAGTTGTGCACGGAACCTGTATTACATGTTTGGATTGTCGAGCGGGCGAGTAGCTTCCCCACCAGTGCATTCAATGTACTGATAATCCACCAGTTTGATATGCAGGGTGCGGGAGAACCTCGTTCGGTGCGGATGCCTCCAACGTGCGTGCTAAGGCCAGGAGTTCCTCTGAAGCCTTGCAACGGTGCGTCCGGGACTGAAGCACATATACAAGACATAATGTTGTGAGCATCGCCTGACCATCGCCTGTACATTCATTCCACAGTTGTAGCCACTTGGCACACTTTTACTGTTTCAGTGAGAGAGGCTTGAGCGACTTGTAATCTCGGCTATACACCGCCTGTAACACATGTTTATATCAATAAAGAGCTTGCTTACTTCAACTTGTGTTTCAATGCTTCCGCTACTATTGTCGACTCAGTGAACCTGTTACCGATCGCCTATGCTTTCATGACTCCGCTGCACTCGGACAATCTGTGCGACTCTGTGGCTTAGAACTCTTGCCGCCAGCCAATGAACCATGGCCTTGCACGGGCGTGGATCACGCTCGTGCGGCATCACGCCCGGATGGGTTAAGCGATCGTTCCGCGGGAGCGCTGGCGAGGGTGATTCCCGCCTAGCGGGAACGGCCGAAATAGCCTGCGGGAGATCGGGGCGTGACATGTTGGTATCAGAGCCTGGCTTCTACGCCTTTGGACTTCCATTCGATATCTCTGTTTCGAAAGCTCGTTCGTGGGTTATGTGCACGCTCTCTCTCAATGCCTCGATGGGATGTTCCAACAATAAGTCTAATTACTTTCAAAATGCGTTTTGAATGATATGCTTGCTTGTCTGGTTGTATGCTGCGAGTGGCCTTTGTACCAACCTGTGCGAACCCTTGAGAGTATCGCTAGTAGCTTGTCCGATTTTTATTAACTCTAAGTTTGGTTGAATGCATCTATTTGAGGGACGCCTTGAACTGGTGCACCATCCAAGACTTAAGAAAAGGTGAAACTCGAGTGCTGAGACTTCGCTATCACTAAGCTGGTTGACGTGCTCACACTAGAAATGCATGTCGAAGGTGCGCACGATCCAGTCTAAGCAATATGCTGATTTCGACGCTTGTGCAAGTGAATATCCAATGAACAAGTACAAACGACTTGTCTAGGATTGCCTCAACCCTAGATTACTGCTTGTCCTTAGTAAGTCTCGAGGACGAGACTTTTTCTGAGTTGGGTAGGATGTAACACCCCGTTCCGCTCTAGCGGACTGCCGTCTCAATCGGCAAAAGTGCAACTGTCCCGACCCGCTTTGCCTCAAAGGAGAAGCAAAGGATATCCAGACTTGCCCCTACAGGAATCCGGCTTGGACTTTCAGAGGTTCGCTCAGGCGTATCGCTCTACCGAGGCGAATCATCGCTAAGGTGGGTGGCTACGGTGAACTTGTCTTTGCTTAGCCAGCACACATAAAATCTGGAATATTTATGCTAGTCGCTAGGTGATTCACCCCCTGCATGCTAATAAATCCAACGCACCTAGCTAAGGGAATAATCCCAACTTGTATTGCTTGCTAGAACATGAAAATTGAAATACTGCTTATATTCAGACTCTCGCATGCTAAGTCCCTTAACGGTTGCATCTTTCGGACTACCTTCGGGCCCGAGCAACGTGCCTGTTTATGTTCCCTTAGAAACGCACGCTTGTCTGCTTGAATGTTGCCTTGTTTTCATCCAACTCCGGGAGACTACTAAGTAGTCGTTCCGTGCATGTTTGACCCTGCAAGTATCAGGGACCGTTAGGTCACCAGGCAGCCCCGAACCAGGGGAATGCATCAAGGCAAGATATTCACTGTACCGAATCATGATTCAAGTATCCCGTGTACTCGTGTACTCGTGTTCCCGTGCACTCATGTTCTCGTGTTCTCTTGTTCAAAGTGCACGCGTGTTCTCGTGTTCTCGTGTATCTCGTGATAATTGGAATGACCCAATGTCTTGTATGTCACGGACAACTCGGACCCGAGGTATTGTTCCACGGACGGTCACCGGGGCACCGGGGCCGATCCGATCCGGATGGAACTCGTGTGTAGTCTTCGTGTTCGGGACTGGGTAGCTTGCAGCTCATCGTGTACTCTTGTAGCAAGCTATCCATGTCCCCGGCTACGTCCATAATGGCTTTGCCAGCGACCGTGTTCATATAGATAAGTCATCCTCGCTTAGCGGCTACCCGCGTGCGAGTCACTGCATCGCATCAAGAAACAACTAAACACCTGAACGATCATGTTATAAACGACCCTCGTATTTGCATATGCTTTGCCTCCTGAATGTTTATACATGCTCCTGCTTAAATTAACAATGTTACCTCCATGTTTGCCTTGGACAGGGAAGGAGATGGTAAGTTGGTAAGTCTCGCCGTGTTTCCTCAAACATCGCACGGCGCACTGCCCGACACGTTAGGCTATTCAATGTTTGCATGAAACTGATCCTAAGGCAACTAGAAAGACAACTTAATAGTTGTGCACGGAACCTGTATTACGTGTTTGGATTTGTCGAGCGGGCGAGTAGCTTCCCCACCAGTGCATTCAATGTACTGATAATCCACCAGTTTGATATGCAGGGTGCGGGAGAACCTCGTTCGGTGCGGATGCCTCCAACGTGCGTGCTAAGGCCAGGAGTTCCTCTGAAGCCTTGCAACGGTGCGTCCGGGACTGAAGCACATATACAAGATATAATGTTGTGAGCATCGCCTGACCATCGCCTGTACATTCATTCCACAGTTGTAGCCACTTGGCACACTTTTACTGTTTCAGTGAGAGAGGCTTGAGCGACTTGTAATCTCGGCTATACGCCGCCTGTAACACATGTTTATATCAATAAAGAGCTTGCTTACTTCAACTTGTGTTTCAATGCTTCCGCTACTATTGTCGACTCAGTGAACCTGTTACCGATCGCCTATGCGTTCATGACTCCGCTGCACTCGGACAATCTGTGCGACTCTGTGGCTTAGAACTCTTGCCGCCAGCCAATGAACCATGGCCTTGCACGGACGTGGATCACGCTCGTGCGGCATCACGCCCGGATGGGTTAAGCGATCGTTCCGCGGGAGCGCTGGCGAGGGTGATTCCCGCCTAGCGGGAACGGCCGAAATAGCCTGCGGGAGATCGGGGCGTGACACGCGACACGCTTCTGCTCAGGTACCTCTAGCATTTTGAAGTGATCCTCAAGTTCTGCCAACCAAACTAGAGCCATGATTAGGTCTTCAGTCCCCTTAAATGGCGTGTTGCAGACTTTCTTGAAGTCGGCAAAGTCGAAGGTAGTTACATTCTTCTTCCTTGGAGTTTGAGGCATTTCGACTTCAAGCGCGGGTTGCTCCACCGGTGTCGCTGCTATTGTCGCAGAATGGTCGGAGGCCAAGGTCTGTATGATTTGTTGTAGGGTATCTAACCTGTTTTTGCTGGACTAAAAATCGAGTTTCTAGATTGTCTTCAAACTTGCTCTGCCTCTCTTCCGCGCGCTTCTCATCTCGTTCATAACGAGCCTCGTCTTAATGTTGGCTAGCCTCAAACATCTGCATCATTTGCTGAATGGTCACGGGACATGGCTCACTGACTTCGTGAACATCCCGATGTGCCCGAACTGCTTTCTTGGGCTTGGGTTCCACCCGGTGCCAGCGATGATGCTTGCGCTTGAGCCATTCCTTCAAAAGAAGGTAACTTATGTCAAGATCATAATGTATTATAGACTTATTGTATGAAACGTATCTCATTTTGGCCTAACGAGTTCAAGAGTTCGCATAGGGAATAGATCGTTAAAGAAACTTTTCCGACACGAGGGTCAAAGGAACTTGAAGTTGTGCTCTGATACCAATATGTCATGCCCTGATTCCGTGGAATCGATGGTCGTCCTCCGGGCGTGACGCCGTGCGTGCCTAGGTTGCGCACCGCACAAGGCTAAGATATTTTGCATAACGAGCACATATTCAGAGTACGCAGATAATTGAAACACAAAGTTGAAACATTGAAAAGTTCTCTTTATTGATAATGAACATCTTTTACAAACTCTTGAACGAGTCAGATAATTGCCGCACGGGCTTACAAAAGTTGACACAAAATAAGATAGCCGTCATGTACATTACATCCTTTACTAAATCTTCAAAATAAGAGACCTCCAGGCGGAACAATTGCTTTTCCACGGAGCTGCATGAGTATGTGAACGAGCTCCTGGATACTTCAAAAGACTTCTTCTTTGCACGATCAGGCCGTGCGGTTGGATGGACTGGATTGGAAAGTGACTTCAACTCCTCGCAGGATCTCCTTGGTACGGAAAACCTATTTCAACAAGGGTCAGTACATCGAAATGTACTGGTGAAGGCGAGCTAACCCAACTATACCAATCAACACGTTGTTTATATGAAGCATGCAACTTATTTATGATCTTTCTATCTTGCCTTAGTTCATTTTACAAACAAGCAGTATATATAGAAATTACTGAAATAAACTTGTCATCGTTCGGTGATTTTTACCTTCCCGTCTGAACCACCTGCACAATACTTATCATGTCCTTTCCTGCCACGAAGACACAAGTTAGCTTGCACAGGTTTAAATATACGAGGGGATCACTGGCATAATGCCATAAGGACAATAGTCATGACGAGGATGGTATGCAACGAAAGAACATGGTGCGCTACAAACCATCTCGTCCAGAACAAGAGACTAAACTAGAAGTTCCGTCCAGATCGGATCGATGCCAGTGCCCCAGCGACCGTCCGTAGGAACTATAACCTTGTGCACAAATTGTCCGTGATCAAACGGCGTCTATATTAAGTTAACAATTCATGTAGTTGAGGCAACACGAGTATAAGACAAGTAGCATGGCATGATTCATTTTGCATAGTCTTCCTGAACAATTTATTGTATAACAATGTGTGTTCCATACTTAGCACAATTTATAGAAGAAGTATACATTCTAACTAAAATTGATGCATGTATAAAATATTCTAAACGAACTGGCACGCAATAAGATAACCGTTCACAAGTTGATTGATAAGCATAAAGTAGTCCAAGTCTATTCCTTTTTATCTTGACATCTTTTAGTTATTTTGATATCGTTTGATCGGGGCAAGCAAGAATGCAAGATTTTAGATGTGAAGACTTAGAAGAAGGGTCAACTGAATCGAAAATAGCCATTCACAAGTTGGTTGAAGAAAGGAAAGGAAAGGAAAGAGATACTTCAAGACTCCGTTCGCACGTCGCATACTGCACGATCACCTGCATTGCCACGAACAACTGATCAATACCTCTTCTACTCTTTCCAAGCTCGAAATTGAAGTGCAGTTCAACGAACGAAAACAATGAAATACGTCGAAACCGTTCAAGAAAACGCAAACAAATCCGAAAACCAACTCAAAGCATGAAAACTACAAAGCGACAGCGAAAACTAGGTAAGAAAACTTGCAACGGAGATGTCCCTCTTGACTCTGCCGCTAAGTCCATCCTTGGGGCACGATCCACTGAATATGAAAATCGATTCCGAAGAGGCAAATCCATAACGAGGATGAGTTCTTGATTCAATCTATCCCGATCGAACGATACCGACTTGTATTTCTTAGCCGCACTCCCGGAATAGGGGGAACGGGACACCACAAGCGACTTGCTAAGTGCAAAGTGCGCCAACAAAGCGTCAAATCGCCACTTTACGCCCTTGAGCCCGAGTGTGAGTCGTTTAGCTCCTATGAAAATAATTCCAAGAGCATGTCAAAAAGCATTAATGCTTTCATGAGAAGTTAATCTTTTTTTCTCCTAGAAAAACACCCCCACATGGCACCCACGTGCCCCACCACACCCCATGTGCACACCTCAACTCATACAAAGTATTATATTGAGATACCCACTTGGTGTTGTAGTCAATGTGAGACTATCTTTACTAGTCCAAAGACAAAAACACCAACATTATGTTGTTGGTCAAATACATACCATGGATCTACCCTTGTTGGGGGTTGAACAATAGTTGGGAATTGAGGAGCCACCACAATTGGAGCCTTTGATAAGGAGCTAGCTATTGTTGGAGGTGGGTTGGAAGGAGAAGAAGTGACATGTTGCCATTGGTGGTTGTAAGAGGGAGATGGCTTGAGTGGAGAAGGTGGGCTAGGTAGGGTGGAACAAGGTAACACTGAAAGTCAGGAAGAATTTCTTGACACAGAGCAGAGGATGACTTTGAAAGTTTTTAAGGGAGCACAAGACAGAGCCAGTGAGTGCTCAAGCTCCCACAAGCTTGAGAGTGCATCCTATACTAGGTAGTTTATTGCCATATACTAGTAGTTTATGTCTTAAAATCCAGTGGGGTTTCAAGCACCAACATGCTTGACAGTGCATCTACCCTTATAGGGTTGACAGGGTTTTTGGGAAGAACAAGAAGATTTTGAAGTTGTTACTTGTTTGATGGCAAATATATATGATACCAATAGAAAATAACCTGATAGCTCAATATCTCAAATTGGCCCAAACTAGACCCAATCTCCAATATAACTCAAATTTGAACTGGTGTCTGAACTAGTCCCAAGTCACTTGGAATCTACTTTGTAATGCAAACCCTAAGTGTTCATAGCCTCAGTGCCATCAGACAACAAAAACCTTCCTATATATTACATCTTTTTCCACAGCCTTTGCAGAGGCTAAAAGTTTATAACTTTGTGCATAAGCCGCATTGCACATCCCTTGTTACAATAAAGACTTTATAAACTTGGAACTGGAAATTTACCTTCCGAAAGCTAAATCAAGTTCGAACTGTTGCATTTGCACTTGAAACAATGGCAAGACCATGCATTAGTTGCCTAACAGGTATGAATCTTTGTCCTGGAAATCGTCTCTAGATAACTGAAGTAATTCTCAGAGAGACGGTGGGAGAAAGTACTTATTTGCGCAGTTTGAATAACTGAAGTTTTCTGTTTTGATTTATCACAAATTGGACAAAGGGACTAGGTTGTCAAATCGCATCGTGCATCGATTTGCTTACTTATTGTATTGTGTATCGTGTATCATATGATAGAGTAAATTTAGTAGTTTAGGTCTATACTTCTAAATACATGATTTAATATAATTCTCTCATATTTTTTTTTCTTTACAGGTCCATCTAGTTTTAGAATCCATATTCTTAAGTATAAATTACATGACTCATAACAATTAAGCAATAGTATCTATCAACCTATATGTATTTTATCGGATCAACTGATTTTGATACACAACAAAATGGTAGTATATCGTATTATAAGATCCGTATCATGTGTCCTAAGATACTAACAACATAGAAAATGTGCTCAACACAATCGTTCTTCTCTTTATGCTACTTCACTTTCACAGTGTCACAATCCTGTGTCATATGCTTACTTTCTCCGTACTTATATTAGCCCAACAAAACACTGAATGCATTATAATTAATTCACAAATTAACAATTAACAAGGACACCATTAGCATGGACACAATGCACAACACCAAAAACCTGGAAATATCTAAAGGCTTATATTTAATACAAGTTAAATCCTAACTGATAAAATCTAAAAATATTCTATCTAAAATAACCAAAAGATAACATCAAATATGTTATCCATCACACCCACAAGGTCCCAAATTTACCAAATAATCCAACAAAACATGAAATTTTTTTGTAGTCGGGTTCTGAAAATACATACTTCAAACATGAAAAAAAAAATCCCTATTTTCTCTTCATATCCACATAAAATCCCAACTTTCCCCACCACAACAGAAATCCCAGGCAGGGTTTAAGCGCAGAAGTAGCCAAGTTCGCAACTTTATCGAGCAAAGGAACCACAGTAGAATAAAACCCAGAAAGGAATATTGGGGAAACGGAGGAGGAGCGTACGGGAAGTAGAAGAAAGCAATGAGGGACTTCTTCGGGTCCTCGCCAGTGGGCCTCTTCTTGATGGCCTTCTGCTTTGTTATGGTGACGAGAGCTTTGCTCGTGTCCTCTCTCAAATCTTTCTGTTGAATCGATATTTGGCTCCAAAGTGATAACGAGCTGAACTCTTCCGTACCTGAGTTTCTGAATGACTTCTCCTATCTTACAGAGCTTCAACTTGTCGACAACGAATTCCGGAGACTCTTTTTGACCAACATATTTCGTCTCAAGAGCTTGACTCACATCAATTTGTATGAAAATCGGATACTTTCTGGCAACTTGTCCAGCTCTATTGGGCATCTCAACCCTTTGAAGACATTGGATCTTTTCCTGGATCCATCCCTCCATCTATCGAGGAGCTTCTCCATCTGACATTGCGATTTGAGTAAAAATTCTCTATCTGGACAAGATCCAAGTTCAGCTTAGCTCTCGGGCCTCAAGTTTTTCAATCTCACTCGGAATGATTTCAACGACACCATCGAAACGGATTGGTTCAGAGGTCTCAAGAATCTTTCCTAAATAGATATATCGTACAATAGTCTTTCAGTACTAGACGGAGATGGTAATTCTTATCCGACAAAAAAAAATTATTGTATGATAGATCTATGTAAGAAAGATTCTTTGAGACCTCTGAACCAATCCGTTTCAATGGTGTCGTTGAAAACATTCCTTCCGAGATTGAGAAACTTAAGGCCTGAAAGACTGAACTTGGAACCTGTCCAGATAGAAAATTTTCACTCAAATCAAGCAGTGTCAGATGGAGAAGCTCCCCGAAAGATGGAGGGATGGATCCACGAAATTATTAAGGAAAAGATACAATGTCTCCAAAGACTTATACCCAATATAACTGGACAAGTTACCATAAATCATCAAATTTTCATGCAAATCGATGTGAATTAAACTCTTGAGACAAAATATGTTGGTCGAAAAAAGTTTTCGAAATCTGCTGTCGGCTACTTGAAGTTCTCTAGGAGAGAAAAAGTTAGCCAGAAACTAAGACAGAGAAAAGTTCAACTCGTTCCCACTTAAGCAAAGTACCGTCAGGACAGAAAGATTGGAGAGAGAGAGAGTGGAATCGAGCAAAGCTCTCGTCACCATAACAAAGCAGAAGCAGTGGGGGGGCTTTGCTCGTGTCCTCCATCGTCGTCGGCTTCTTCTTCTGTGACCTCTTCTTCATCTCTCTCTGTGTAGAACGAGTGAGAGGAAGAAGACCATAAATTGACTCCTTGGTTCTTGTGTCCCTTTTTGAAAGGGGCTGGATGGGCTAGTGGGCCAACCCAATATTAGATAGACAGGCCCAACTTGTCGACCACGTCGTCGTCGTCCGATTCGACGGACCAGATATATTCTTCGTCCGTAGTGCTCCGTCGTGAGAAACAGATGGATGTCAATTTTGAAAAGAAAAGAAAAATACTACCTAATTCAGAAAAAGGAAGAACTTGTCATTTTGGATGCAAACATGGTTTGACTCATATGCTGACAAATATTTACAGCATTTCTCCGACACATGCCATATGCTCCTATATGTCTGGAATTTTTACACATTTATCCTACTCCATATAGCTGTGTTTCTTAATGTTTGGAGGGCATTGACAACAAGAATAATAGCCATAGCCGGTGCTTGTCCTTTGCCGCTGAGCACAGATTACAAGTAACTGGCCTACTTACTTACGAGACACTAAGGACCTGTTTGGTAAGCTGAAAGTGGATTTGGATTATAACTTTATGTGGAAAGTGAGCCACTTTTCACTTCTTCCGCTGTTTGGTTGACGAGTAAATGAGTTGGGTTTTGGGAAGATAAAGAGACGCTCAGTTCTTGTCCCCTGGTTAATTATCTCTTTCCACTTCCTCTCTCCACACTTGGATGTGGGAGGAAAGTTGCTGGTGACGCTCTCGACTTTTCTTGTGCCCCTTCCAGCGCTGGAAGTGTTGATGGAGCCGTTGGTTTACGGTCGCCCCTTTCTCGTTTCGCGCCACCTCGACTGTATGCATGTCTAAATCTCCATTTTCTTTCATATTTCTCTAATTTCGTGGGATTTATACATACATGAACTGTAAGATCCCTAATTCAGAAAACCGTATTTCTCTATTATTTAATTTATTTATAGTAGTTATGAGCTAAATAGGGAGAATAGATTTTGGTTAATCTTTAATTGAGATGTTGTCCATTTAGAAAGATTTATGGGACCATTATAATTTTTTCCTAATTTATTCCATGTAGGAAATCCTTTGGACAGATACTAGCTCAACCGTATGCACCAATATATAATTCTTAGAAGTTCTTGTGAATAGATATGTGTATATATACAATTCCTATTGGATATCAAACCGGAACCCACAACCCTTAGTCCAAACCGTTAATCACCCCGCGTATACTTCCTCTCAAAATCGCGCGTAATATCAACAGTAGCAGTAGCAAACCAACTTTGCTATTTCCTTCTCCGCGCGTAAAGCAATTTCGTGCGTAAACTCTTTCCACCGCTTCTTACTTCATCTGCGCGTAAAGAACACCACCGCCTAAATTCCGCTCCGCGCGTAAAACAAACCTCCACTGATCCTCGCGTAAAACAGAACTCCACCGCTTAATTCTCTCCTCCGCTCGTGTGGGAAAAAATATCAGCAGCAACCCACCGCCTCTTTTACCTGTTATTACTAAACAACCCTCAGCCGAAACCTAAACCAATGAAAGAGAAACAATAGCAGAAGTAGTTTCTTAACCATTAAGTGACCCCACCACCTCTTGACCATATATATATCACCACACTCTCAAACCCTAACCCACTTCTTCTTACTACAACTTAACACTGTTGGACGTGGACTGTACAGGACTTTTGCTCGGTGTCACGACCCACACCCGGTTTAGGGGCACGAGAGCGTGGGTACGTCCAGCCTACGCCGCAGCATCGGCGGTAGAACGCTGTCTAGGTCAAGTACAATCTAAATAATCTCACACTAGTATCCAACTCCATAAGGAGACACGGATAACACTATAAAATGAACAACATACTCAATCACAACTACAGCACGATAAGAATTTGAAGAAACAAAAGAATACAACACAAGTCTACTGACAAAATAATCATACCTGAAATCAGTAACAACCAATCCCCAAGTGTCAGAAACAAGTCTACTAAGGTCACAGTCTGGAAAAATATTTTCCAGTCAGGAAGGAGCAAAGTACATCTCTAAATAGCAGTTCTATATAAATGACATAAACTATGTAGCAGTTCTAGATGGAAACATACCAGATGCATGTATAGGTACGAGAAATGTACAATGAGAGAAATACTGGAAATACTGTAAGTAAATGCAGGAAAAGAACAATATGTCAATGAGCAAGAACCCTATGGCTAAGTGTGTGAGTACTAGCTTTAATATGTGATCGGCTTGGGAACTTGATCAGGCTGGTTACATGTGATTAGCTATGGTTCATATAAAGTCAGGCTAACCGTTGGTTAGGTATGATGCATGTAGAGATCAGGCTAATCACACGTAACAGCTATGGAGCATGTAAATGGTCAGGCCGCACCCGACGTGAGATGTGGGGTGAGCTATGGTGCATATAAAGTTGGGTATGATCACATATCTACACTAAAGTACTCCCCAAACCCCCGACTGGTATAGTAGATCCAATCATGGTACGCTATGGCACGGGATTCCCTAGGGAGGTAGCAAATCTCCCCGGGTCTCAGTGTCTGTACATGCACAAGATATCAAGGAAACAAGTCTTGTACAAGCTACACCATGAATAAGGAATAACATCTCATGACGAGATCCGTGTATACCAATCCGTGTAACCAATGTGTCAAGAACATGGATATTTACACTAGATACAGTGAACATAGGAGATATCATAAATTAGAAACTAATCAGAGAATGTACTCGCCTTGGGTCCTTAGCTGGTAATTATTGATGTCCTGTTCCAGAGTATCCCCTGGGTGAACCCACAGTCCTATAAACATATCACAATATCACATTTGCATCAGATACTATACTAACACACAAACAAAATACTAACTCAGGGCTATGCCAGGCAGGGCACTAGTCAATTAGGGTCATCTAGTAGGGATACGTATATAAATACACATATTATTAATTATCATTAATACTTACAATATATATACATGCACCAATTTAAATGTATTTACAATATATATATATCTTTTAAATACATATTTGATTTATACTAGTTGAACATTATATATGTATACTCATACATATGCTAAAATACATTTTAAAATATATATATATATGTATATTGTCAATGTTATTATTAAAATATATACTAATACTAGTACATCACATTAAATACATATACAATACATTAATTGTATGTACAAGATATATATATATACATTTATACTAATTATATATTTTTATACCAAAATACCTACATATATATATTAAATGAAATACACATACTATACACCAAAATACGTTTTTTACATGTACATATATATCAATACAGTTTTATATATATACTAAATATATTTACATACCAAATACTTACGTATATATATATATGTATATACATATATACCAATTTCAAATACTAACATATACTATGTATATATAAGTATATAACAAAATATACTGAAAATACAGATATACATATATACAAATTTTTATATTGAAATATATTAAGTATATACAAAATATATACATATACATATACCAATATTACATATTAATATTACCAAATCCTTATATATAATACATAACTAAATTCATACATTATAAACAATAAAACTAAATATATATATTACTAAATGAATTATATATAATTAATAAGCTAATTATATATAATTACTAAACTAATTATATGAAATTAATAAACTAATTACATACAAATAAACTAATTATATATTATATATATTACTAAACTAATTATATATAAATTGAACTAATTATACATTAATTAACTATTTACATATAACTAAACTATTCACATAAAAATAACTAATTATATAAACTAAACTAGTTATATGTAATTATTAAATTAATTATATGTAATTAATAACTAATTAATTTTTTACTGACTGATTACTAATTAATTTCTGATTAATAACTAATTACTGATTATTACTAATTAACTAATCAAATCATATATTAACTAAACTAATTAAAAACCAAACATTTCACTGAAATCGAAAGAGGGAACGGAGAGGGGGCTCACGTCGGGGAGGGGTGTTCCGGCGTCGACGGAGGAGGTCTCGCCGGGGTCGGGCCGGCAAGGCGTCGGCGGACTGCTCGTTCTGCTGTGGCGGCGGCCGGGTCTGCTGTGGCGGCGGCCGGTGGATCTGCTGTGGTCGACGGTGGAAACTCGAGAGCGGCGGATCTGCTCGAGGCGGCGGCGCTCGGTTCGAGGAGGCGCAGCGGTCGACGGCTCGACGACGGGGTGCTCGGTTCCAGGCGGCGGTGGAACTCGAGAGCGGCGGCGGGTCTGCTCGAGGCGGCCACGGCTCGGCTGATCTGAGGCGGCGGGTCTGCTCGAACTCGGCGATGAGGGGATCCGCGGCGGCGGCGGTCGACTCAGCGAGGGCTCGGCTCGAGGATGCTCCAGGCGGTGGTTGCAGGCGGCCACCGGCGCTCGACGCCGAGGGGGAGGCCTCGCAGTCACCGGCGTTCGACGACGAGGAGGACTCAGTCGCCGGCGGCAGCGGGATCTAGGTTAGGGTTAGGTTCTGTGGATGTGTCGGGGTAGATCGTGTCGGCTGGACACGATGGGTTCGCTGTACTGTGGACGTGTCCGGGTGTTGGACACGGGGGTTGATGTTGTGTACAGTGGAGGAGGTTGTGTCCAGATGGTGTCGGACACGAAAATTGTAATATTGTAATAACTGGACACAGAAAAATGAATGGATACGGTGGGACACCCGGGGTCGGACCCGAGGCCAACACGGCTGACACGGTAATGCTGGACACGCGGACACGAGCACATAAAAATGGTGATGGCTTGTTGGCTTGTGGGAAAATGTGGGGGCTAGCTAATAATTTTGGAGATTAGGGTTTCTTGGGAATGGTGATGAGGGACTTAAATAGGGAGAGAGGGTGTGGGATGAAGGGTGAGGGTTGTCCCAAATAACGAATGGCCCAGATAATACATGAATAAGCTCATGTGGGAAATGAGGGTGAATGAAAGATGGTAAACTTGTAAAAATTTTAAAAGAAAAGATTAAATTTCAGAAAATATTTTAGGAAAGCTAACTGATTCCAATTTAACTACTAATTAAACCCCTATTTGAAAACCCTAGAAAATATGAAATTCATTTATTTATTATTCCAAAAATGGATATGAAAATTTATTATGAACAACTAGTCCTTCAATAATTTTTATTAAACAAATAATTTTATGATTTCAAGCCAAAAATATTCGAAGCTATAGTATTATATTTACATCATTATTTATCTATTTATTTTATAAGAAATCGACATTTAGAAAAATAATTTTTATAAAAGATTTTAAATCACCTTCTACAATCAAATATTGTTCAAAATCAAATACAAGAATTCAAGGAGAAAATATTTTATAACTTGGTATTTAAAATAAATTAAAAATCTAATTATTTTCGGAAATTTGGAAATCGGAGGTTACAAGTCTACCCACCTTAGAAAAATTTCGTCCTCGAAATTTAAGATCCTCAATAATTGAATTTACACATTATATTATTTCTATCAAAATTTTAAATTTCAAACCAAACAATCATGAAGTAATTCCATAGTGTTATTTCCCAATCTTTCAAAAATTTTATAACATCATATTCCTGAATCTTTAAGTTTAAAATCAAATTCAAATTTTTATCATAATCTCCTCCAAAATTTAAGTTCGTATCTAATTACTCAAGGATTTTAATATCCAATCCTCCAATTGAATTCCAATAAATGTCTATTTATAACATTTAAAAATCTGTATCCCAAATTTAAATTTTAAACACTAATCCATCATTCATCTTACTCCTCTAACCCAATTTCAATTGATGCTTATTCAAATATAAATCCTCCTCCCGAGTATTAAATTTGACACTATTCCATTAACGATTTATTTCCTGATTTTCTTTTTCCTCAAATACTCAATGATGCGATACTTTCAGAATCTTCAATGCAACATTCATAATATAACTATAAAATTTCTATCTTGCAATCAAATAGAAAAATGATAATCTCTCAAATTTTAATAATCAATTTAATCATATCAAGACCTCCTTAAAATTAATAAATCCTCAAATTTTTGGCTCTGTGAGTTTCTTAATTCTCCATTTAAGTTAATGTTTATCCTCGAATTTCAATCGTACCTCGATCTTCGCAAAATCAATGATCCATCAACTCTGTTATAACAATCCCCTAAATTCTTTATTTAAAATAATGCTCATCCATAATTTAATCATCTTGTCCCTTTTTGTCAGTCATAACCTTGTTATAGATTCTTTGCTATGGTCAAAACCCTAATGATCATGGTTTAAGAAAATTCTACCTACAGCCATGCAATTTAAGAAAAATATATAGGTCATGTATCTTTTGCCATGGTATTTCAGTCTCTGTTAAGGTGTACTACTAGTTATATCCTAACAAGAAAATCATGAATACGAACTACAGCACTTAGGGAAATCAATCAATCAAGAGACGGGAACATTAGAAAAAGAACCTGCTAACATATTACTTGTAGTATCTACTATCTCTAACAAACACTTAACTCTAGCACATTCACTAACAAATTCCTATTCATGTACACTGGTACCCATATCAACTACTCATTAATCCACAAAATCCATAATACATCCGTATTGCACACACCTGTTTATTAACACCAAAATCTGATGCCATGAATCTCTAATATAACCATGATTCAATAATGCATCCAAGTTGATACCTCTATCTCTTTAGTACCATACCCTCTGTCAGTTCCCGTTCCTACTACAATTGTTCATACTAGTCGTTCTTATCACTCAAATATACGTCAAGTGCAACACCATACTAAATACTGCTCTTTCCAATACAACTTTAGATGGACACCCAAGTCAGTCTGCGGTGCCATCTCAAATCATGCTCAATCACCAGATCCTTACACATGTATATTATCTACTCATATATTAATATTCATATCTCTCATCTACCATAAAATTAATCCTCAAATAATCGTCAAGGTTTAACTTCTCGAACAACTTAAAATAAATTGTATATACTTCCTCAAAATCAGATACTCGATATCGAAATAAAATTTAATCACTCCAAAAATCTTTGTAGCCTTAACCATATTTATTGAATTCATATTTGAATTCTCAAAATTTTAATGACATAATCTCAACTCCTCAATTATTCTAAAAATAAAACCTTATTTCCACCTTTTAATTTATAATTCTACAAATGTACATATCAGTGCTCACGGTCTCTGATACTCAAGGTGCACTCAATGCATCTAGTGTCTATAATTGCGTACTAAAATTGTACTGCCTGAATCACTTGCACCATTACCTCCAAATGATCAATGTATTTTCTTCCAGGATTTTCCAATTAAAATCAACTAGTCTATAAGCTAATTATCATCAAGCAGCGTGCTTACTGTTATTTGTGTCATTCTCGACTAATCTTGATATGGAACCATTAGCACTCTTGGTATTATATCACTAGCTTCATTAATGGATTATCTCATCAAGCTCATTAGAACTCATGATCTCCTGTATCCTCTATTACACTCATGTTTCTTTACTCTCATGGGCAAGTATATGGTTCCTCATCTCGATGGTTGTATATGTATTTCCTTTAATCCTTTAAAGCCTATTAACTAATACGTGATACGCTTCACCATCTTCATTACCCATTCCGATATTTCTCTACTCATGACACCTCATTAACTTTATGCGTATATATTTCCTTACCCTTAACACTTCCGATATCAATCATCAAATTGAACATCATGCTCCATTAATTCTTAACACAATTGTCTTGATACCTAATTGTTTACATAGATCACTCAATTACATAATCATGATTATCCAAGACGGGTAATTGGCTCTGATACTAACTCTGAGAACTATCACTGATACTCTATACTCTCCTTCTACTTATAGTACTATAATGACACTTATCCTAGAACCATTGTTACAAGGTATTATGCTATGGGTTAATTCTAGATCAAGGCCTACTGCTCACATGTCCAACTAGGAAACACTTACAACTCACAAGCAACACTCAGTCAATACCAATACAAGACAGAACCAAAATTGCAAGTCACTAATTATCATACTTAACAAGGAATCCTCAAAGAATAAAAGCTCAAAAAGGAACTGGATCAAGGACGGAAGGTATCTTTACTGCTAGTAAAGAAAAGAAGCGATGGAACAAAGTCCTGGAATAACATAAATAGATAAGTCTTGAGATGATACTTTAAGAACCAATTTAAGGTACAACCTGATAATCATACACGTCCGTCAGAAATCATGACACACAGAATCCTCGCCACGCCAGTAAGCATAGATGCGATAAACGACAGGTTCCGTAACTAAGGTATGCAACCCTATAATCATGTCATCTAGAATACTCGCCACGCCAACCGGTATGGCTGCGAGAAACTCTAAATTTCATAACTATAGTATGTACATCCAAGTTAGGTTCCTACGTCCTCGTCACGACAGCTAATATGGCTGCGATAAACTCTAGGTTCCATAACCAAAGTAGACGTTTTACCTTTCTCTCTGTCCTCATCAAAATATGTCATCAGATGATACCGTAAATTTAGCCCGTAAAATTCATCTCGATATGAAATCAACTCAACAACGATACCAAGAATTAAATTTAATAACTGGTCAACAAGAATCAAACTCAACAATGATACCAAGATTTTAATTTAATAACTTATCAACAAGAATCAAGTTTAATAACAACAAGCGAGAGCGGACGGAAACAAGGAAAAAGATTTAATTTGGAAATTATAATAAGATTCTCAAGGGGTCGTCCCAGGAATCTCTCAAGAATTTGTGATTGAGTATTCTCTCTCATCCTAGTATCCTATATCCTATATTCTATAGCAGGCATGTAGTAGTACAACTAAGACGTCACACTACCACGACATCGCACAACTTGCGAAGTCTGACCTGCATGGGCCACCACTAAAAACGTGTCACGACCCGCACCCGGTTTAGGGGCACGAGAGCGTGGGTACGTCCAGCCTACGCTGCAGCATCGGCGGTAGAACGCTGTCTAGGTCAAGTACAATCTAAATAATCTCACACTAGTATCCAACTCCATAAGGAGACACGGATAACACTATAAAATGAACAACATACTCAATCACAACTACAGCACGATAAGAATTTGAAGAAACAAAAGAATACAACACAAGTCTACTGACAAAATAATCATACCTGAAATCAGTAACAACCAATCCCCAAGTGTCAGAAACAAGTCCACTAAGGTCACAGTCTGGAAAAATATTTTCCAGTCAGGAAGGAGCAAAGTACATCTCTAAATAGCAGTTCTATATAAATGACATAAACTATGTAGCAGTTCTAGATGGAAACATACCAGATGCATGTATAGGTACGAGAAATGTACAATGAGAGAAATACTGGAAATACTGTAAGTAAATGCAGGAAAAGAACAATATGTCAATGAGCAAGAACCCTATGGCTAAGTGTGTGAGTACTAGCTTTAATATGTGATCGGCTTGGGAACTTGATCAGGCTGGTTACATGTGATTAGCTATGGTTCATATAAAGTCAGGCTAACCGTTGGTTAGGTATGATGCATGTAGAGATCAGGCTAATCACACGTAACAGCTATGGAGCATGTAAATGGTCAGGCCGCACCCGACGTGAGATGTGGGGTGAGCTATGGTGCATATAAAGTTGGGTATGATCACATATCTACACTAAAGTACTCCCCAAACTCCCGACTGGTATAGTAGATCCAATCATGGTACGCTATGGCACGGGATTCCCTAGGGAGGTAGCAAATCTCCCCGGGTCTCAGTGTCTGTACATGCACAAGATATCAAGGAAACAAGTCTTGTACAAGCTACACCATGAATAAGGAATAACATCTCATGACGAGATCCGTGTATACCAATCCGTGTAACCAATGTGTCAAGAACATGGATATTTATACTAGATACAGTGAACATAGGAGATATCATAAATTAGAAACTAATCAGAGAATGTACTCGCCTTGGGTCCTTAGCTGGTAATTATTGATGTCCTGTTCCAGAGTATCCCCTGGGTGAACCCACAGTCCTATAAACATATCACAATATCACATTTGCATCAGATGCTATACTAACACACAAACAAAATACTAACTCAGGGCTATGCCAGGCAGGGCACTAGTCAATTAGGGTCATCTAGTAGGGATACGTATATAAATACACATATTATTAATTATCATTAATACTTACAATATATATACATGCACCAATTTAAATGTATTTACAATATATATATATCTTTTAAATACATATTTGATTTATACTAGTTAAACATTATATATGTATACTCATACATATGCTAAAATACATTTTAAAATATATATATATATGTATATTGTCAATGTTATTATTAAAATATATACTAATACTAGTACATCACATTAAATACATATACAATACATTAATTGTATGTACAAGATATATATATATACATTTATACTAATTATATATTTTTATACCAAAATACCTACATATATATATTAAATGAAATACACATACTATACACCAAAATACGTTTTGTACAAGTACATATATATCAATACAGTTTTATATATATACTAAATATATTTACATACCAAATACTTACGTATATATATATATGTATATACATATATACCAATTTCAAATACTAACATATACTATGTATATATAAGTATATACCAAAATATACTGAAAATACAGATATACATATATACAAATTTTTATATTGAAATATATTAAGTATATACAAAATATATACATATACATATACCAATATTACATATTAATATTACCAAATCCTTATATATAATACATAACTAAATTCATACATTATAAACAATAAAACTAAATATATATATTACTAAATGAATTATATATAATTAATAAGCTAATTATATATAATTACTAAACTAATTATATGAAATTAATAAACTAATTACATACAAATAAACTAATTATATATTATATATATTACTAAACTAATTATATATAAATTGAACTAATTATACATTAATTAACTATTTACATATAACTAAACTATTCACATAAAAATAACTAATTATATAAACTAAACTAGTTATATGTAATTATTAAATTAATTATATGTAATTAATAACTAATTAATTTTTTACTGACTGATTACTAATTAATTTCTGATTAATAACTAATTACTGATTATTACTAATTAACTAATCAAATCATATATTAACTAAACTAATTAAAAACCAAACATTTCACTGAAATCGAAAGAGGGAACGGAGAGGGGGCTCACGTCGGGGAGGGGTGTTCCGGCGTCGACGGAGGAGGTCTCGCCGGGGTCGGGCCGGCAAGGCGTCGGCGGACTGCTCGTTCTGCTGTGGCGGCGGCCGGGTCTGCTGTGGCGGCGGCCGGTGGATCTGCTGTGGTCGACGGTGGAAACTCGAGAGCGGCGGATCTGCTCGAGGCGGCGGCGCTCGGTTCGAGGAGGCGCAGCGGTCGACGGCTCGACGACGGGGTGCTCGGTTCCAGGCGGCGGTGGAACTCGAGAGCGGCGGCGGGTCTGCTCGAGGCGGCCACGGCTCGGCTGATCTGAGGCGGCGGGTCTGCTCGAACTCGGCGATGAGGGGATCCGCGGCGGCGGCGGTCGACTCAGCGAGGGCTCGGCTCGAGGATGCTCCAGGCGGTGGTTGCAGGCGGCCACCGGCGCTCGACGCCGAGGGGGAGGCCTCGCAGTCACCGGCGTTCGACGACGAGGAGGAGGACTCAGTCGCCGGCGGCAGCGGGATCTAGGTTAGGGTTAGGTTCTGTGGATGTGTCGGGGTGGATCGTGTCGGCTGGACACGATGGGTTCGCTGTACTGTGGACGTGTCCGGGTGTTGGACACGGGGGTTGATGTTGTGTACAGTGGAGGAGGTTGTGTCCAGATGGTGTCGGACACGAAAATTGTAATATTGTAATAACTGGACACAGAAAAATGAATGGATACGGTGGGACACCCGGAGTCGGACCCGAGGCCAACACGGCTGACACGGTAATGCTGGACACGCGGACACGAGCACATAAAAATGGTGATGGCTTGTTGGCTTGTGGGAAAATGTGGGGGCTAGCTAATAATTTTGGAGATTAGGGTTTCTTGGGAATGGTGATGAGGGACTTAAATAGGGAGAGAGGGTGTGGGATGAAGGGTGAGGGTTGGCCCAAATAACGAATGGCCCAGATAATACATGAATAAGCTCATGTGGGAAATGAGGGTGAATGAAAGATGGTAAACTTGTAAAAATTTTAAAAGAAAAGATTAAATTTCAGAAAATATTTTAGGAAAGCTAACTGATTCCAATTTAACTACTAATTAAACCCCTATTTGAAAACCCTAGAAAATATGAAATTCATTTATTTATTATTCCAAAAATGGATATGAAAATTTATTATGAACAACTAGTCCTTCAATAATTTTTATTAAACAAATAATTTTATGATTTCAAGCCAAAAATATTCGAAGCTATAGTATTATATTTACATCATTATTTATCTATTTATTTTATAAGAAATCAACATTTAGAAAAATGATTTTTATAAAAGATTTTAAATCACCTTCTACAATCAAATATTGTTCAAAATCAAATACAAGAATTCAAGGAGAAAATATTTTATAACTTGGTATTTAAAATAAATTAAAAATCTAATTATTTTCGGAAATTTGGAAATCGGAGGTTACAAGTCTACCCACCTTAGAAAAATTTCGTTCTCGAAATTTAAGATCCTCAATAATTGAATTTACACATTATATTATTTCTATCAAAATTTTAAATTTCAAACCAAACAATCATGAAGTAATTCCATAGTGTTATTTCCCAATCTTTCAAAATTTTTATAACATCATATTCCTGAAAATCTTTAAGTTTAAAATCAAATTCAAATTTTTATCATAATCTCCTCCAAAATTTAAGTTCGTATCTAATTACTCAAGGATTTTAATATCCAATCCTCCAATTGAATTCCAATAAATGTCTATTTATAACATTTAAAAATCTGTATCCCAAATTTAAATTTTAAACACTAATCCATCATTCATCTTACTCCTCTAACCCAATTTCAATTGATGCTTATTCAAATATAAATGCCTAGAGCATTGGGCGGGGAGGACTACTAGTAGGCGTATGGGACACCCACTTTCTCTATGCAGATTCCACACTCGACGGTTATTGTATACATGCGCCCTTGTACTGGGGGCATATGTGGCATATACTAGCCAGTTGTCACGATTGGTGAATTACGTCTGCATATGTCTAGCCTACACTTTCCATACGCCCAAAGTGCCTCAAGTTGCATTTCACCTAGACGGTTAGGTAAACCACTGGATGTTTATATTTTAGTACTTATTGGCATGTTATTATGTATCTTGTTACGTCCCTCTGAGGACCTGGTCCCTTTCTAGATATGGACGAGCGGGAGTATCCACAGGAGTACGGACTTGGACCTGACTCTACCTACCTGACTGAGGAGGTCTTACCCTCAGAGTAGCAGTGACTTGTTTCCACTGCTTAGAGATTTTGTTGCTATTTCAGTATAGTCGTTTTGTAGTGGATTTGTTTTCACTTGACTATCAGACCTGATGCTTATCTTGGATATTCAGTTGTTATTCAGCTCGTTGTTCCTACTTATTATTTGTGCTATGGATGAGATATAGATTGTGTATCACTTGTTGTGACAGTATATTACCACTAGTGAATCGTATATTCATTTACAGCGTATGTGTGTATATGATTTCCATATATTGGAGTTCGTATACATACGGCTGAGCATGTTACGTATTCCTAGTCCTACGTATTTTGGGACTGGGGCGTGACATATTTTTGGTGGTGGCCCATGCAGGTCAAGAATATATTGTCTCGGTTACGTAACTATACCGAACAAGCCTGCGTATAGGAATAGAGTATAAGGATCTCATCCACACTTGACTAAAACCTCATTCTTCCTTAAATTTTACGCCAAGAAACCCTTTACCCTGTGACCAGACCCATTACCCATGTTAGCGTAAAAGCCAAATGACTGACTTGTTGGCGTAAAAGGCCAAACTATGCAGAAGATTGTCTACTTTACGCCACGATTATGACAACTGCTAACTACGTTCCCTTAGTCTTCTCAAACTATATGATTTCATGCAAGCCATGTAGGAAACTACCCCAGCGTAAACTTGATAATAGATAACCAGCGTAGAGCAGCTGATTAGGCGTAAAATATAAGGATAGTGAGATAAGCGTATTTGGCACAGCCTTAGCTTCCCAGTCATGACCAAATCTCGTGCATTAAATGCAGAGATATGCCTCAAGCCCTGTGCAAGAAACATATTTTTGACGTGGCACATGATTTTGTTTTATTTTGAGCGTAAAACCCATTTCTGTAGACAGCGTACTCAGAGACTCCATGCGTAAAAATGACTTGTATTAGATATACCACTAAACGACAACCTGGGACCCTGTGCAAAATCATCATCACAACTGTTCTCTCGATTATCGTGCGGTACCTTTGTTAGATGTCAGGATCACTGATTTATTTGACAAATTCATCAAGTTTCCCGTACAAACTTTATGCTGCAAAACCTATTTCAGATTTTACGCAGGAGATTTTTTTTACGCAGGAAATCTTTACAAAGATCTTATGAAGGCAAACTTTACGCTGCAACATATGCTACGCATAGGCAGGTTTTACGTAGACCTTACGCGCAGATCTTTTACTAAAACTTTACGCACACAGAGTTTTTTGCACAGACTTTACGCAGCATATATTTTACGCTCTACGTCAACTTTACGCCGGCAGACTTACGTACAGACTTTTTACGCCGATAGTTTTGAATCCCTGTTTTACGCGACAGCTCTACTTTACGCTCCTCTACCTTACACGGACCGCTCTGAATCTCTACTTTACGTCAAATTATCCTGAAGCTCTGCATTACGCAGGAAGCTTATCAACCTGTCTTACGCCAACTACCTTGAAGTTCTATTTTTACGCAGGGAGGACTTCATGTATGATTGGGGGGGTTTTGACTCTAAAATACGCAGACAATTTTCCAGCATCTTTTATGCTTCTACATACTATCTAAATGCTTGCATCCTTCCTGTACTCCTTCTAAACATTGTACATCACCTGCAGAGAGATGGATATGCAGAAGGGATGTACTGATGATGACACAACTCCTGGAGTCAATGGTCAGACTCAAGGAGAGACCTCACCAACTCCTAGATTTCCAGGACCAGATGGACAGATTCACAATCCAGTTCCATCTGATCTTCCCGTTCCACCTAATAGGAACCTTCCAGTCTCATCAACACCGCAGGATGGTTAGGCTCAACTGTTCCAATTTTTTCAAATGATGATACAAGAACAGAGACAGCAAGCAACAGACCAAAGACAAGAGTTTCTAGCAGCACATGAAAGGATGTAAACCCCCTGATTTTTTTCAAAATTTTTAAATTAATTTTTCACAATTTTCTGAAATTTTTCTGGCATTTTTAACTAATTAAAACTAAGGTATTTTAATATTAATATTTTTTAAATAATGTTAATTAATATTAAAATATTATGAGAATAATATTTTCTGGTGTAAAATAGAAAATTAGACATAGGATAATTTTTCGGAAATTTATTGCACCCCGGAAGCATTTTTTAAAAGACCTAAAAAAACTAAGTTTTAAATTAACCCTAATTAAACCCTAGATTAAACCCGGTTCAAGTGAACCAAACCAACCCGAACCGGACCCGGTTCATTTGAACCAACCCGAACCCTGCGGGTCGGATTCGGGTCTAACCCGCTGACCCGAAACCCACTAACCCGAACCCGCACCCTTGCATTAGTGGATCGGGTCGGATCCCCATCCGTCCGACCCACTGGCCCGACCCGACCCGTGCTACAGTGTACCCCTATTTAACCCCCGCTCCGCCGCCTGAACCCTAGCTCCGCCAGAACCCTAATCCCTCCACCACCGCCCTGAGCCCCCGCTCCGTCGTCATCCCCTCAGTCGTCGTCCCCGACCTCGACGAACCCCCGCATCTCCGTCTGAGCCGCCGTGCCAGCCCCGAGCGCCCCGCTTCGATCTCCCCTCTCCGCCGCCCTCCAGCCAGCCGCTCCGTCGTCGACCCGAACGTCCCCGCCTCGCCTCGCCTTCGCCTGAGCCGTCCCGACGAGCCAGAGCCTGCTCCGCCTCCACCCGGCCGTTCCCTAGCCAACCGGAGTCCCCGCAGCCTCCGCCTCCAGCCTCCACGAGCTGCCACCCCAGCCGCCTCCTCCACGACGACCTCGCCGGAGCCCTAGCAGCAAGCGCCTCAGCCGAGCCGACGACCCCGACGAGCTCCTCTGGCCAGCACCGACGAGAAGACCGGAACCCTAACCCTAGCTACAGTGGACACTGTGTCGTGTCGAGCCGAGTCGCCTCGCGGACGCGGGAAAACCCCGTTCTGCGTAGCCCCATTCAGGTAACCCTTTCTCTTTCCTCATGGTCCCGTTTTCTATTTCGTCTGTTATGGCGCGTAGACTGCGTAACCCTCTCGATGTCCGTGCAATCCGCTCGGTGTGTCGCGTCCTGTGGCGATCGCAAACCGCGATCCAAAAACAGGAAAAATAACACCCTGTTTACCCCCGGAACTGAGTGCGTTCCGCCAAACGGGACGACTTGGTCGCGTGCGGTCTTCACCGAAAGGTGCCTGCCGTTGATACGGATGTGCAGGATTTCGCAGAAGTTGATTTGGAGGTGCGTGCACACCGGAATCAACGCGTATCCGCCGACAACGTCCCGTATCCGCCTATTCTGGAACTTGTTATAACTTTGTGTACACACGTCGGATTGAAATAAAACTTCAGCCATCGGACTCGTAGCAATACGCTGGTCCTGTGACCAAAGTTTGGTTCGATTCTGAGAACGTTGACAAAATCGCGTATCGTGGGCCCCACGGCTCCACTTGATGGGCGATTTTGTGACCGGCTCATCGGAATCTAATTCTTGAAGTTCTGTTGGGTTCGTATCATCGTTCTGGACTTGTTGACACTAAGTTTGATGAATTTGGAGAACATTGTCTCTGACACATTTTTTGGTGTGAAGTGGGCCACAAGTGGACCTCGTTTTGACCAAGAACTGTCATTTTTGCTCCTGTGTCCAAATTGGACTCAAGAAAAGGCATTTCTAGCTATTTGATATTTTCTGAATCTGATGGTGATGTTTATTTCAGCAACCGGAGGAGTACCTGCAAATCTCGTTGAGACCAGAGCTACAGTTGGAGTCAGAACCCTAGGCAAGTGTACCTTGCCAACATTGCAGTTTTGTTACTTATTTCCTTGACTTATTTATATATTGTTGTACATGCATAACCTAAGACCGTGTGACTTACTTATCGTCCGATTAATAGTCGGGTGCCAACTCCGTACGCGGAATTGTGTAATGTCACCTAGACATGGATACCGAGACTCTATACTTCTCGTGCTTGTATTATCAAGTACGACATAACCCAGGACACTTGAAACTATTCATGAGACAGGATCTTCCTGAGATATTCATGGTGATTCTGTGTAGGTTGTAGGATTTATGACATAGACATTATATTCATAGACATTATATGACTTGCTGCATTATATATGATCTTACGTGACCTGGACATGAGGCATCGTGGACATGAGACGTGTGATTACATTGGATGGGGAGAGACACACAGGCTACAGGCTGATTTCATATATATACTACACAGTAAAATACATAGTAACTCTACTACAGGCTCCCAAACACAGAGCTTGTAGTAGTTTCAGCCTGAGTTTTAGTGATGCTCTCAAATTGCATATCACTTAGCTGGTTATATAGTTTACCCTATTGTTTCATTTATTGCTGCACTGCATTTATTTTGGCTTATATTATCTGTACCTTGTTATGTCCCCTGAGGACCTGGATCCGGATTATGTCCCCAGGATTAGCAGACGAGATCTATCCCGAGGTATACGGGACAGGAGCATTAGCAGGAGCAGGAACAAGAGCAGGCACTAGAGCAGTACCAGATCCAGTAGACGAGTGATCACCGAGGATATCTTCTGAGTATATGCTTTATCCATACTCAGTATTTGTTGTTGTTATCTTTATTTCTGTATATGGACTATTGTATCAGACTCATTATCGGGTTGTTTCCCGAGTTTATGTTTTATTGAGATTGATCTTTCTTTATGATTTTGATATTGTGTATTCATTTCTGTGGATGAGATAAGTATTTTGCACCCTTATTGTTGTATTACAGCTTAAGTACGCCTCGGTGGATCCATTAAATTGGGTTTGTCCATCGGTGTGTGCTGCTGGCCATTGCCACGTGTCTGGTCCCTCGGTATTTTGGGACTGGGGCGTGACAAAGGATGGCTGCAAAGACTGCTGTACCAGCTCAAGCACTAGCTCCAGTACCTCGAGCTAAAGTTGGTTCAGTAAAAGACTTTATACAGATGGGTTCGAAGCCGTACAAAGGCATTGAGAGTCCAGGGGAGACTACCAACTGGATCACTCACACTCGAAAATTATTAGAAGCATCACAGTTACCTGCAGACCTATGGATGATAGGTGTAAGGACGCTTTTAGATGGTAATGCTCATCACTAGTGGGAATCCATGGGCGCCAGTTGGGTACATACCAGACTTGGGAGCAGTTCTTGGAGTGCTTTGAGAGGAAGTACTTCCCGGACACCGTCCGAGATGCATTGTATGATCAGTTTCTCCACCTAGAGCAGGGGAACAGAACAGTGGATGAGTATGATGTTGAGTTTAGTCGCCTTAGTAAATATGGCGCTGCTTTGATACCAGATGACTTGGATAAGGCTAAGAGGTTTCATCGTGGACTAACTCAGGAGCTACAACACTACACTAGCTCCCAGTCCCGAATCTCTTACGTCGAATTACTGACAGAAGCCAGATTGCAAGAAACTATCAGCAAAGGAAAGAGAGGTCAACGGAAGACACAACAAGAAGGACCTACCAGATATCCTTTAGCTCAGCAACAACAGTACCAGCACCAAGCAGAACCATACTAGATCCCAGAGAAGCCCTACTGCCATCATTGTGGGAAACGCGAACATACTATGAGGGACTGTCGACTTCGCTTAGGACAATGTATGAGATGTGGTTCCGGACAGCATATGATAAAAGACTGTCCTATGCAACAAACATTGACACTTCCACCACCAGCACAGAGGCTAGCGCTACCAGCACCAAGGCCAGCTCAGTAAATATGAGTTTTTTTTGGATAAGCTTTTTGGACAGAGTTTATTTCTTGGGCATGTCGTTACAGGAGTTAGTATGACAACTATAAACACTGGATGAGTCTTATCTTCTCTATGAACTTGAAATATTTTATAACATCTCTCATCATAATCCAGCGTATTTATATTTTCTGAATTACCTTGACTTATGCTGCTGTTACAGCCTAGTTTTGCAAGCTTATTCTTTTATCAAGCTTGTTCATGATATATGTATTAGTGGATGCATACATTAATACATTTTTCAGAATCAGTGTATTACGGTCTGATCAACCATAGTGTGCTTGGTTCGCCCTTCGCAATACTATTTTACATAGGATTAAGATACATAGTTGACTAGTAAACAAATATACTTGTATTCTATCACCTTCACCTGGAATTCTTTATTATTGTTCTCCATCTTCCCTTACTTCGGAAAGATGAAACCTCGTGCTTGGTATAAGCTGATATACAGATAGTACTAGAGATTCTCCATAGGCCAATCACATTATCTAATGATTACCCCCGTAATTGAGGATATACCATAAGTGATATTTTGTGTAATTCTTGAAGATTGAATAACATGATTAAATGATTCGAGGAATAATTTTCTTGGATATATAGCCTTAAGTGATAGATTGGTAAAATCCTAAGTTGGAAAGAAATTGTATTTATTAAACATGAGGTGAATTCTTTTAAATTATGATCCAGAGAGATTAGATAGAGAGACCCCTACCCTATTTTAATTTCGAGGACAAAATTTTTATAAGTTGGGTATAATGTAAGATCCCTAATCCAGAAAACCGTATTTCTCTATTATTTAATTTATTTATAGTAGTTATGAGCTAAATAGGGAGAATAGATTTTAGTTAATTTTTAATTGAGATGTTGTCCATTTAGAAAGATTTATGGGACCATTATAATTTTTTCTTAATTTATTCCATGTAGGAAACCCTTTGGACAGATAATAGCTCAACCGTATGCACCAATATATAATTCTTAGAAGTTCCTGTGAATAGATATGTGTATATATACAATTCCGATTGGATATCAAACCGAAACCCGCAACCCTTAGTCCAAACCCGTTAATCACCCCGCGTATACTTCCTCACAAAACCGCGCGTAATATCAACAGTAGCAATAGCAAACCAACTTTGCTATTTCCTTCTCCGCGCGTAAAGCAATTCCGTGTGTAAACTCTTTCCACCGCTTCTTACTTCATCTGCACGTAAAGAACACCACCGCCTAAATTCCGCTTCGCGCGTAAAACAAACCTCCACTGATCCTCGCGTAAAACAGAACTCCACCGCTTAATTCTCTCATCTGCTCGTGTGAGAAAAAATATCAGCAGCAACCTACCACCTCTTTTACCTGTTATTACTAAACAACCCTCAGCCAAAACCTAAACCAATGAAAGAGAAACAACAACAGAAGTTATTTCTTAACCATTAAGTGACCCTACCGCCTCTTGACCCTATATATATCACCACACTCTCAAACCCTAACCCACTTCTTCTTACTACAACTTAACACTGTTGGACGTGCACTGTACATGACTTTTGCTCGGCAAGTATACCTTGGCATTGTACTGATTATTTACATTCCAACTGATGCATGCATAGTTATTTCTGCTTATATAGAGGTTTATTTATGTAGATTTTGGACATTTTATGAGACCACCCCAATATCATGTAGCATCAATAGGTTCATTGGCCGTGACACAGTTGTTACACGAGTTGTGAGTCTCATATAGATTTCGGACTGCGTACCGGGTTGGCCTCCTGTACGTATGAGCCGTGCGTTAGGGATAATTGTTGATAGAAACTTTGTATGCTAGAAGACTCTGCAGTTATTATAGGTCCATGGACATAGTCTATTGTAGTACGGTGGTCCAATCCTTGTCCTTGTTTGGTTGTATGATTGGGCTAGGGTACTACAGATAGGCTATAAACCAGCTCGTGTCATGGATGTGACATGCCTAGAGCATTGGGAGGGGAGGACTACTAGTAGGCGTATGGGACACCCACTTTCTCTATGCAGATTCCACACTCGACGGTTATTGTATACATGCGCCCTTGTACTGGGGGCATATGTGGCATATACTAGCCAGTTGTCACGATTGGTGAATTACGTCAGCATATGTCTAGCCTACAATTTTCATACGCCCAAAGTGCCTCAAGTTGCATTTCACCTAGACGGTTAGGTAAACCACTGGATGTTTATATTTCAGTACTTATTGGCATGTTATTATGTATCTTGTTACGTCTCTCTGAGGACCTGGTCCCTTTCCATATATGGACGAGCGGGAGTATCCACAGGAGTACGGACTTGGACCTGACTCTACATACCTGACTGAGGTCTTACCCTCAGAGTAGCTGTGACTTGTTTCCACTGCTTAGAGATTTTGTTGCTATTTCAGTATAGTCGTTTTGTAGTGGATTTGTTTCCACTTGACTATCAGACCTGATGCTTATCTTGGATATTCAGTTGTTATTCAGCTCGTTGTTCCTACTTATTATTTGTGCTATGGATGAGATATAGATTGTGTATGACTTGTTGTGACAGTATATTACCACTGGTGGATCGCATATTCATATACAGCGTACGTGTGTATATGATTTCCATATATTGGAGTTCGTATACATACGACTGGGCATGTTACGTATTACTAGTCCTACGTATTTTGGGACTGGGGCGTGACATGAACAATTTTCTCCGGTTCTATAAAATTTTCTTCTAGATCTACTATTTTTTGTTCGATTTGTGTAATTTTTTTTTCTTTAGATCTTATAGATCTATAACGTTTTATTATAGATCTAAAAAAAAATCTTGAGATCTTGTAGATCTAGTATTTTTCTTGATATTTTGTCGTCTTTTCTTCAGATCTTATTGTTCTAAACCATTTTATGATAGGTCTGGAGAATATTTATACATGGGGTACACATTTTCCCCGGTTCTATAATTTTTTTTTTTTGTAGAAATAGTATTTTTTTTCTTTGATTTGTGTATTTGTTTTCTTCAGATCTTGTAGAACTATAACGTTTTATTATAGATCTGAACATTTTTCTTCAAATGTTGTAGATCAAGTATTTTTTTTGCTGTTTTGGAGTATTTTCTTCAGATCTTATTGTTGTAAACCATTTTATTGTAGATCTGGAGAATTTCCTCCATGATCCATCATATTAAAAGCTAAAAGAAGTTATGTTCTTGGATAAAAATAATAGATGTGTACATATTTAAGTTTTATGTATAGTTATTTTGTATATTTATAGATGTGAACAATTTTCCCCGGTTCTATAATATTTTTTTCTAGATATAGTATTTTTTTTCTTCGATTTGTGTATATTTTTTTCTTCTGATCTTCTAGATCTATAACGTTTTACTATATATCTGAATTTTTTTTCCTTCAGATATTGTAGATCTATTATTTTTTGTGCCGATTTTGTAGTCTTTTCTTCAGATATTATTGTTGTAAAATATTTTATTATAGATCTGGAGAATATTCTCCATGATCCAACATATTAAAAGACAAAAAAAGTCAGGTTCTTTCCAAAAATTATAGATCTGTACAAATTTACGTTTTATGTATAGTTATTTCTATATTTAGATTTGTTTTCTTCTACATGTATAGTTTTTTTGTTGAAGTTGTCTAGTTTTTTATTTAGATATGGTAGTTCTATACCCATTGTATTATAGATCAAAAAAATATGCCTCAACTGGTACTTCTATCCATTCTATACCATTGTATTATAGCTATATTTGTTTGATTGCTTATTTCGTATACATCAAGTTATGTCATCTCTATATGATGGTATGCTGTAACTTGCTGGTATTTTGGTTCTGTTGATGTAGTGTACACGAGAGAAAAACACATTTGATATTGGTTTTAAACATAATTTTTAGTCTGGTAGTGACTTAAAACTAAATGCTGATATATTAATCACGTATGCTGATATGCTAATCATGTATGTTGTAGTTCTATGTCATTTTATTGCTGTAGTTCTTGATAGTGTACATTGGGGATGATCCAAGGCCATTTTCAGTTTACCAAACATGCCCTAAATAATTGACATATTGTTGGTGACATAATTATTACAAAATGAGTTTGTAGGCAGAGTAAAACTGAAGATAACAACAGATACAATAATTTTTGTAGGTAGAGTAAAACTGAAGATAGGCAGAGTAAAACTGAAGGTGACATTATATTGAGCCAGTATCAATCTATTTTTTTGTTATCTTCTTAATTTCTACTTTGTTTTGCTATGTTGTTATGCTTATATTGTCCTTTTTATTGTAATTAGGCAGTGATGTTGGAGAAAAATTGAGGGTTTTGGATAACCCAATTTCTAGTAACTTTTGTAGCATTACACCTCTTATGTGGTGGGTTGAAGAGGCAGTAACCTACAGGGTTGTCTGCACTTCTTTTGTAGAGGTAACAAATGTTGCTATTTTTGCCAGTGAAATTTACTTTTCCTAAATCTAAGCCACTAATTATATAGTTTTTTTGTTATCTTCTTCCTTTATACTCTGTTTTGTTGAGTTCGTATGCTTTTATTTGTCATTTTTATTGTAATTAGGCTGTGATGATGGGGAAAAATTGAGGGTTTTGGATAACCCAATTTCTAGTAACTTTTGTAGCATTCCACCTCTTCTGTGATGGGTTGAAGAGGCAGCAACCTACAAGGTTGTCTGCACTCCTCATCACATAAGAGGTTTGTAAAGGTAACAAATGTTGCTATTTTTGCCAGTGAGATTTACTTTTTCTAAATCTGAGCCACTAATTATATAGTTTTTTTGTTATCTTCTTCATTTCTCCCTTGTTTTGCTGAGTGGTTATTCAACTCTAGAGTGCTTGACACAATTCCATGCCTTGTTTGTTGTGTGTGTTTTGTGTCTGCTTTCAGCTGATTATCTATAACTATTTTTTCTTGGTACCATATGCCAAAATTCCCCCCCTTTGTAGGTTGATGGATTTTTCTGATCCTACGGATCGTACGATACTGGCTACAATGTCAAGCACTCTCAGTGTTATTAATGTCATTATAGCATTGGTGGGTGAGGAGGAAAATGAACGAACATGCATTGATAGAGAGCCGAACTAAGAACACAATGGAGAGATGCACACATGTATCAAATATTGTGGGGAGGTAAAGACAAATGTGTATCCTATCTTAGGATGAGCACGACATCCTTCTATACCTTAGTACATATGCTAAGGGTTAATGGGTCACTTCAAGATAGTCATTCGGTTTGTGTGGAAGAACATGTGGCAATATTTTTGTACATGATAGGGCACAAGTCAAAGAACAGGGTATGCACTGTTGACTTTGTGCGTTCTGGAGAAACGATCTCAAGATACTTTAATCTAACACTATGGCACTGGACATGTTCTGAAACAATGTTGTAATATCTACTTTTATTTCTTTTCTTTGCAAGATTTAACCAGTACTTTTCTGTTTATTTTTTCTTATTATTTTTTACTTATTTTATATCATCTTTTACTCTTTTACTATAGGCTGTGATGAAGGGGCATAATTTTTGACATTTTTATTATGTATATATTAGTGAGATTGGTGGCATTCCCTTTGTAGTACATCTGATGGGTTGAAGAGGTACTTTGTTGCATTCATCATCATGCTACGAAGGTTGAAGAGGTAACCAGCTTCGCTAGTATTCCAATGATATTAAAAGCAAACCTACTCTGAGCTACTAAATAATTTTTGAAATTTTTTTCCTTTCATTATTTCAATCAGTTAAACTAGTAACCATATTTGAAAAGGTTTCTCTTTATCATATCTGTTGTTATCTTCATTTTTCCTCTGCTGTTATCTTCTGTTATTACTCTAATGTCATCTCCAGATATTACTATCTGCTGTTATATTCAGGTTTTACTCCCTATTAAGATATTACTAAGGCTAAATTTAGCCTATTAGGGACAGAAACTATGCGTCTCTTTATCTTCCCAAAATCCAACTCATTTACTCGTCAACCAAACAGCGGGACTGTGATGAGTTACAATGCGGCTTTTTTGGAGGTGGTGATGAGGTAAAGTGAGATCCATGCCACTTTTGAATGAGATGGGCATTGGCCAAGTTTTCCCCTCAATATTTGCAGCTTTTGCTGCAATCACTCATGCTTACTCTGGCCAGTTGTTAAATTCGACCTCAAGTACTCTGAGCCTCATACTATTTCCCCTACATTATACTGCTGTTGTTAATAATTTTTTACTTATCTTGAGTACAATCCGAGTTTGTCAGATGTGGGGCAGTGGGCCCAAATGGCATGCAACGCAACGTGCGTAAAATTCCGTGCGTATTGCCGGACATCTCAAAAAAAAAATGTGGTGAGCCTAACCGGTTGCATAATGGGCTAGTCAAACAATGTATTTGAAGGAAGTGAAAATCCTAACCATCATCCACCTTGCTTATCCAAACAATGGATTTGGATTTGGACAAAATCCAATGCCAAAATCATATTTTACCAAACAGGTATTTGGTATTTCAAAATGTCGGATTTTAACTGAAATCCAAATATGGTTTTACTACTTCCAAATCCAAATCCACTTTTAGTTTACCAAACAGGTCCTAAGGGGACGTTTAATACACGAAATATTATATAGTCAGAAATTCTATATTTTCTGGAATCAAATTTCAAGTAATTAAATTATCTAAAAAACTATATTCCCATATTTGGTAAATATACAAATACTGAAAAAGGGAAAAAAAATTGAAAGTAAAAAAAAAACCGAAAAGCAAAAAAAAAGAAGAAGATCAAAAACGAATAAAGAACAAAAAAAATAATAATAAAAACAAAAAAGACTAAAATTGACAAAAAAAAACAAGCAAAATCGAAAATACGACAAAAAACAAAAAAACGATCAAAAACAAAAAAAATGACGAAAAACGACAAAAAACGAAAAAAAAAACAAGCAAAAGCTAAAAAAAGAACAAAAAACAAACAAGAAAACGATAAAAACCCACCAAAATGACAAAAAGACCAAAAAAGACAAAAAAAAAAATCAAGAAAATAAAAATGATAAAAAATAATAAAAACGACAAAAACAATGACAAAAAGACTAAAAACGACAAAAAAAAAATCAAAAACGATAAAAAAAGACTAAAAACGATTAAAAAGATTAAAAAACGAACAAAAAGACTAAAAATGATTAAAAAAAGGGATAAAACGATAAAAAAATAAAAATTGACCAAAAACGATAAAAAGACTAAAAATGATTAAAAAGACCAAAAATAACTTTAAAATGATCAAAATCGATAAAAAAAACTAAAATCGATAAAAAAATGATTAAAAATGATCAAAATGACTAAAAACGACAAAAACGATCAAGAACGACCAAATACAACAACAAAAAATCAAAAAGGAAAAAAATCTAAAACAAAAGAAAGCGTTCAAAAAAAGAAAAAAAAAACTTAAACAAAATATTTTTTTGTTCGGGCAGAAAATATATACCCACATATTCTTAAGGGATAAGATTTTCATGTTTCGTAGTTAATTATTTATCCGGGTATTCGTAATTCCTGAGAATAATTTTTTATGGCCTAAACAAACATGGTAATAGTTTCCCACCCTAAAAATTTTCGGGAATAAAAAAAAAATTACCGCATACCAAACGCCCTCTCTAAGGACGAAATAAAAAATTTGAACTTGGAGTAGACTAGAGTAGGCTATGATGGACTAGGTATGCTGACTCACATAAAAAAAACCTATATATATATATATATATATATATATATATATATATATATATATTTCATCTTTTATAATGTAATGAGGTTTCAAAACGGCTCAAAAGTGAGCCGTCTAAGTCGTATGTATATCATCATCAATTAATTATTTAAAAAAATAATAATATTACGTAAAAAATTGTTGAAAAAAAAATTAAATTTGTTATTAATAAAAATACAATGATTCAGAACTCAGCCAACCAGAGAGAATACCTTCCACTTTAACCAGATTAGTTAGAAGAGATGTTTGTTTATAATTAGATAATATTACGTATCTATCTGTTTCAAGACTCTTTATGAAAAATAGAAATATATCCATAACTAATTATAATTAAAATATAATCAAATATATAACAAATTCTAATTAAAATATAAAAATATTTATAATAAATCTTAATTTAAATATTTAAATAATTTTATATTAATTTAAAAAAAAAATTTATTTTACGTACATCATACGTGAATTTACTAATCTTCATACATATATATATATATATATATATATATATATATATATATATTGGGTGAGCTGGAGTCCATCCCAGCCCTCTACCAATACGAGAGAGAGAGAGGATTACAATCTTAGGACGAAGAATTAAAAAAAAAAAAAAAAAAAAACTCATGACGAAGATTATTTCTATGAATTCACCAGAGGTCTAAAGGTTCCGGAGCATCTGTAATTACAACAGATGATATTGCTCTAAACTTGTACGCACTCCCCCCTTGTCAAGATATCATAAAATTTCGATAGTTTCTTCCCCTCCCTCACCAAAGATAGGAGTAGCTAGCTAGCATGTAACATTGAGACCAAAGCAAATGCAAACCCACATAAAATAAAAGCATTGTATATCATCAACCACATAAATTACATACTCAACGATATCCAACAAGTTCGACCATGCTATGTCAACCAGCTGCAGCACTCGCGAAACGTTTGTATACATAAATAACAGACGCCATGCTCACCATCGAGTATTGCACAGTCGACACTTACCCACTACAGTTTGCAACAACACAAACGATTTATCATAATAAGGGTGTTTGGGTGGTTAGAATAAATCGAATGATGTAACTGTAATTGTCAATTAATTATGAGAAATTTTGAATTACATCCCATTTTATTTATTCATATTCGATATGCATCATACATTATTTCTATAATGTACAATTTTTTACACTTTTGACGAAAATTGTTTCTTTCTAACGGCCAACTCGTTTGAATCATTTTTTTGGACGAAAATTCGCCTATCTTCTTCCCCCCTCCACTCCTTGCTGCATGTCCCCGCTCCGTCCCGCCCCCCTCTCCGCCACCCCCCCCCCCCCTCCCCCGCCACCCCGCCTCCTCGCCGCAGACCCCGCTCCCCCGCAGCAACAACAGCAATAGCAGCGGTGCGCGCAAGCAGTTGTTGTTGTTGTTGGCTAGGGGAGAGGGAGGGAGGGGAGCAGCGGTGGCGGCAGCCTGCTCGCGGAGGAGGGGGGTGAGAGGAAAGAGGAAGAAGAAATGAGGGACATTTTGGTCAAAGCAGTTGACCGTCATCACTGGACGAATTCCGTCAAAATTGGGAGGACTTGTACATTATGGAAACAATGTGGGGTGCACCCTTAATATGGATAAATAAAGTGAAAGGTAAGTCAAAAAATTTTATTAATTATTTTTGTATAGTTTACTTTAGTTTCATACCGCTGGGCTAAAGAATGATGTCATGATTTACTTATAAAAATACCAAGTCTCCTTAAGAAATTGAAGTTCTCCATATCAGGGTATTAAAGCTATTAAAATATGGAGAGAACACTAACTTCAATATTTTTCTCTCTCCCCTAGTCTGGCCGAAGGCTCAGCTGGTAGTGAGCATAGTGAGCTCGCTGTAACGAGGCGCCTTAGTTTTGTAGAAGACTTCATCTTATCTCTACAGGAGCTAGTGTTGACTTTAGCTCCGCCGAAGGAGTTAGCTCTGACATGTGCAATTTCAAACCTAGTCTTGCAGTAGGTTGATCTCGAAGGTTAGCATCGCCAGAGACTCTGATAGCTTTGTCGGAAGCTGTTATAACTTCGTCAAAAGCTATTGTTGCGGGCGACTTCTTATCGTTGTCTCTACCTTGATTGACGAGCAACTTCTTGTCATTGTTGTCTCTCCTTGATTAACGAAAGTAACCTTATTCAGTTTTTTTCTAATAGTCAAAGAAGAGAAATAAGAACAAGATTATTTGGAGACAAAAGAACAAAATAACTATTAGAATAAGATTTTTTTTTTTTTTTTGAAAAAGCTAACAAGTAAATTAGTTGGTCTCATGGTAATGACTCTCTCAATACATTTCTTGATCTATGGTGTTCGAACCATGTTATTGCCATTTTGGTCACTAAAGCTTACTATATATAAGTGAATATATACTCTCTTTGAGCCGCATTCCTACTAAAGTTATTACTATAAAGTACTACTTAAGTGAGTCTAGAGTCTGTTTGAGCCATGCCATTGAAAGGACTGACTGGACTAGTAAATAACCTTGGGTCCTATATCGGAGCTTTACCTATTGAGGGTTTTGTGACGGTCGCCCAACTGGCCCACCCTCTGGGATAAAAGGTAACGTTGAGGATGAATGAGTTCAATCTGAAGCCCAAGCTGGCGTGAAAACCAGTGGAAGAGCCCAAGAAACTGGTAAGTAGAGCGTTAAATACCCAGGCTAGTATCAAAAATACAATTTCCTCAAACAAAATAAAGATTAACAGCAGTTAGAACATAAATCAGCACTGTATATTTAATAACCATACATAACATGCTAAAATTGAACTCCAACATTGCCGAAGCCATAAGAGAAGTTCCTGCCTATTGCTACATAGATGGTATAGTTCCGAACAAATGTAATCTGCTACAGGTACTCTATCAGCCTTAATGAATAATACTCGAACTTACATCCAAATGAAATACAAAAATGCCGCAATCCGCATCTTCTGCATACATTCAGTTAACCAAGCGTGTACGATGGCTCTGAAATTGCAGAACTTGTTAGGAATGGCGGCAGGAATCATCAGTGAAGATCAAACCTCACGGAAGGCTGTCAAAATTTACAAGGGGGATGCTCTGATACTAGAATTTTCGATAAGCTGCTACTTTGATGGTTAGTCCGAGCGGGGCAGCAAGAACATGAACCCCAAATTCTCCCTAATAAGTGCGGGTGGTTCAATATCGGAAATGTCAATCTGTTCCATCGACTTTGATATGTCATCGACCGAAAATGGTATACTGCATAACAGACATGCTGGCATATGAGCAACTGGATTCCCAATGAATCAAAAGATGAAACAAATTAAATGGATGCTAAATAATAAATATACTAGTACGTAATCACAAGAATAGATGAGGAAAAAGATCGATTACCTTGAGTCATCATCCAACAAGAAGGAGTTGCTCACGGCATTGTTTGAATCTTCCGTCATCAATATCCTCATATTTGATATTACCTGATGAGAAATTATATATAGATAACAAGACTACTAGTTATGCTTCCTCGATAACTATAAAACTAGGTTCAATTGTGGCATAAAAACGTGAAGCTTACATCTGATGATAGACTGTGCGTACCATACTTGTCATCCCAATACATGGTGCTGATCCGATATAGCTGTTGTATGCTGAGCACCTGCGAACACAGCGGTAGAGCTGGTTGGATTCAAGGAAAACTGTTCTTGAGAAGAAGGGATTAAGAGAAATTAGAAGGCTTCACTTACTGGGCAGAGGTCATGGCTTATTTCGTCCAGTGTCTTTTTGGGTTTTTGATGTATTACCTGATCGAGTAAACAAATTTATAAGACATATTTGAAGAATAAAGGTAGGAAAAACTAGATTGATAAATCAAGGTAGGAAAAACTAGATTGATAAATAAAGGTATGCAAAACTTGAACTAAATTGTAAAATGGAACCAAAATAATGTTTGACCTAGATTATTGCGTACAGATTATAGGGTACCCGATGGGAACATGCATCAATTTGGCTGTTTGATTTATGTTGTGCAAATGCAGTTTCTGTAGCAAATATTACATTTTCTGTCAAGAAAAGTTTGTGTGTATGTGTATGTGTATGTGTATGTGTGTCTTATCCGTTCCCTCGGGCATCAAAGATTTATGACAAGTCCCATTCTCACCAATAATTCGCTTCCCAGGAATTTGGCAACCATAGTGGAAAGTCAATCAGCTATTAAGTCAAACAATTAAAAATAAAATGAAGTTAGATTGCCTACAATTTCAAGCTTGGAAGAAACTCAACATTTACGATAGGGTATGGATAAAATAAATATCATTGATCATGGGCACACCATTAGGCGTCTGCTGGACAAATTAGGGATAACTGTATTAGCTATTGTACATATATATTAACCCAGAGATGCTGGAATAAGTATTTATGCATGTTTCTGTAAAGCTATTTTAGATTGTAGTTATGATCTGTGCTTGCTAACCGAGAGCTCCCAAGAGGTCACCTTCCTTCCCAGATATGTAGTGATGCTTTTTGACAAAAACAACAATAGGTGGAATAGTTTTTCCACATGTAAAAGAAAAGGTCATCTTTCGAATACAAACACATTTCACCATGTTTAGTCATAAAGTGATATTGCTGCTTATCTTTCTGATGCTAGGGTACTCTATTTTCTAAAAATGATTATGTAAACAAAAAGGAGAAGATGTAAAGAATACCAGGAATCCAATAGCTTGTCTGATATGCTTTAGCTCATCCCAAGCAGAACCTGCATACTGAATTTGTACATAATTTAGTTAATATTAATAAACTTCACGGAAAAGAAACATATCCCTCGCAATATTTTAGAAAGAAATGTGTATGTAAAAACATCGTTTCTTATAAAGCCCAGGAATCCAATAGGCTTCATGAATTTCAGTTTTTGTTTGTGAAATTTTGAGAAAAAGGATACAAATTAAACATATATGCATACATAGTCAATGACCACACAAAAAATATCCATAATGTAAGTGTCATTGTATGAGTACTACAACATTAAGATTGTAACAACAATGATTTTATCATATCAGTAATCAACTCACTAACAGTAAACTGACTAATAGTAAAATGAGAAGTACGGAAGGACTAAGGATAAGAGATTGGGGGGGGGCTCTAGCCCAGGGCAGCCAGGGCGACCGTCCAGGGCCCACGAACAAGGAGGGCCTGAAAAAATCAATTTATATATATATATATATATATAATCTTGTATCGAAAATAGAACTAGTATATACCATGGACCACTCTTAACACAAAACAATTATGGTATAGTGGTTACTATGTTAGACTTGCATACAAGAAGTTCAAGGTTCAATCCTTGGTGGCATCAATTTTTTTTAATTTAATTTTATTTCAGTTTATTTAAATTTTTTTGCATTATATATGGAGGCCCCATTTTGAAAGTTCGTCTAGGAACTCCATGAACTCAGGACCAGCACTGAGAAAGAGAAGGATGAGAAAGCATGGTGGAAAGTAAGAGAGAAAGCAACAACAACAACAACAACAACAACAAAGCCTTTATTGGGTTTAGAAGGGGAAAGAGAGGAAAAAGATTGGAAGTTACAAAGTAACTAATGTGAGATAATAGTATCATAAACTTGATCAGTTGATCTAGAGGGAAAAAAAAAGTAGAAACTTTAGAGAGGGTGCTTTCTTATGTGATAGCCATTGTAAACAAGTTATCGTATATCTTAACATGCACCATGGACGAAATAAATGATAAATGGATGTCAGTACACAGTGAAGGTGGTGAGGTTATTAAAGCTTAGAGTTCGGTATGCAGTGAAAAAGAAACGTGCAGAACTGTAAGCTTTTGGCCCAAATAGGCTGTTTTTCTTCTTCTGGTAGTGCTTTTCCTCATAGCTAGCTATAGGGACATTGGTCAATTGCTAAACAAGAAAACCAGCAAGTGTTTATAGTAATAAGATAGATTTAATCTAGAGATATGTTTCTCCTGGAATATAAAATAAAAGATACCCTATAACTCTGTCTTATATATATATATATATATATATATATATATATATATGGCAGGGCAGGCGATCTCCGCGCATCTGACTCCCGCACATGCGCCCCCCTTCATCCTCCCGATCCTCCCCCTCCTCCTCCATCCAGTCGCCCGCCCCCTCTCCCCTCCCTCCAACCTCCTCCGCCGACCGCCCACCCTCCACCTGCCCCGACACCCCTCTCCCGGTCTTCCTCTTCTCCTCCCCTCCCGCTCTGGGTTCTGGATCCGAATCCAGAACCTGGGGCACCAGCATCCGCGGCCGGCCTACGGTGGTGTCGAGGCGTCCAACGGCCTCCCAGCAAGTTTCGACCGTCTCCAGTGATGGATGGACGACGGTGACTCGACGACGCGAAAAATATGTTAAAACCTCTGTCTCGTCACCTGCGTCTAGGCGCGTTCCTCCGTTCGTGGCGCGACATGTATCCTAGGTGGGTCCGCCCAGGACTGGGAAGGGAGGCAGCTCTCGTCATCCGACTTCGGCCAATCCTTCCCGAGCTTCCGGCCTACCCTGGACCTGTCCAAATCGGCGGCGCGACACGCACTCCATGTGTTTGACAAAATGCCGGATAGGGTCCCTAATACATTTAAGACCTCGGGAGTTGCCCCTACCACCTGGGCAGATCGATGCAGGCCACTTCTTGAATATCAATAAAGAGCTTGTTTTCTTATGTCATTGTGTTATTTACTTTTCTGCTATGTTATGCCACTGCTTCTTACCTCTGAATATCTTATTTTGTCCTTGTTCAAGCCCTAGCCTTGTGCAAGCGCAACTTAGGCTTGCACGACATCACGCCCAAGCGAGGACGGTCGGTTCCGCAAGGCGCTAAGCGAGGACGACCGGCCCCTGCGGAATCGGAGCGTGACATAATGGTATCAGAGCAACTCGATCCTTTGGCCATTCTGTTGCTTCACTTCGACTCAGAGATGTTCTAGATATTGTGGCTGTGCGTTCCATAGAATAAGTTCATAGATATTCTCAAAGATGTGCGCAAAAGTTTTCTTGATTGTTTTCTTGTTGGATTGAGAGAGATGATTTCGTGATTCTTGATTGCTAGTGTTTTCGATTGAGGGTGGTGAGCGATGAGGACTATCGCTGCTCTGGATATCGGAAGTTTTTTCTTGAGTTTCGAGGACGAAACTTTTTCTCGATAGGTAAGTATGTAGTGTCCCGCTCCGCGTTGGTACTATGTACAAGAGATATCGCTTTGCTGGCTCGAGCGGAAGCCATCTCGAAGAGTTCTCCGATCGAAACACAAGACGATTGATCTAGGTGAGTGGACAGAACTTTATTCTCTGATTCTTGCACGCCTTAATAATGAATCTGAGTTTTTATAATGCTTGTTGCTAAGTAGATAATGTTCGCATGAGAATGATAGAACGAGAACCGACATGCTTAACTAAAGAACTTGTATTGCTTGCTATCGAAAAGAACCTTGCCATACTAAGTAAAAAAGAATAGAATGTTGCATGCATGCTAGGTCACACTGATACAACTATCGAACGAACCCTTACCATGCTAATAAGAAGAGTAAAAGAATTGCTTGAACAAGTCTCTATGTCATATGCTAAGGAAAGAGTAGAACTGCATGTTAGTTACAAGAGATAAATAGTATTGACATCCTACTTGTTTAAATAAAGATTGCTTGCATGTTTTTCTTATCGTTTCTGTAAAGATTGAACCTATCGCTTGATTGATAAGAAGAAGAGATAGAAGTTTGCTTAATCATTGTTTGCTTGCATTATAGAATTTATCTGATAGATGTTTCATGTAATGCATTGGTCTCAGACAACTTGTGCACAAGGTTTAGTCTCTTGAACGGTTCCTGGGACACTGAAAATCGGTCGATCCGGAAGAGATTTTTGAGAGCACCCTAAGATACGGTCCTTGTGATCAAGTGGAGTGTTGTGTCTATTAGTGAAGAGCAGAACCATGATGTCACAGCTGCTAGTATTCGTGTGTTAGTACAGAGCTGAACCTTGAGTCACAGCTGCTGACATACGCGCGTACTAGTGCAAAGTTGAACCTTGAGTCACCGCTACTAACCATGGGGCAACCCATGGACCATCATGTAGTTAGGACGCATGCTAGGTTAGCCTTCTTGCATATCTGACTGTTTGATACAGAGACGAACACGGAATAGAACCTCATATGTATATGCAAATTGTTTGCTAACTTGTATGTCTGTTGTAGAGATAACCGTTCGGCGAAGGGTAAGAATCATTGAATAAGTGATGTATTGATTTTCGATTATACTTGAATTGTGTACTGCCCCTAGACTTGTATGTTTTACTTTAATATGTTGCTGTCCATTGAACTGATTATAATAAGTCCACTAGATGCACTTTGTCTTGAACTGAGATGAACAGTCCACTAGAGATAACTTGTGTTCCTAAAAAGTTAGTACCACGATACATGCTGCGCACTCCACGATAGAACACTGTCCCTACTGTATGCTTGAATGTATTGAATATGCAAACTATTTTCAAAGATATGTTTTCGAAATAAGTAAACTGACTTTGATGTTGTACTGCATGAAATGAACCTAGGTAAAAGTAGCAAGATCACTAGTAATGTAATATTTTATCACATGCTTAGTGTTGATTTTAGAGAGTGTTGCTTCTGTTCGTTGCTTTTATACTCACCAGTACTTTCCCCAAAGTGCTGACCCTCCACCAGTTCTGTTCGCAGGTGCTGGATCGTCCGAAGAAGCGATAGCATATCCTCATTCTCAGGAGCCGGAGATTTGGGTCGATGCCTTGAGATGTATCGGGATGCTTTGAGATGCTTTTGTATAAATGGATGTAATGTATGGAACGATGTCATTGTAATCGAGAGAGAAAGCTTGACGAATTGTAATCTCGGCCAAGCGCCGCTTGTAACACTTCTTGAATATCAATAAAGAGCTTGTTTTCTTATGTTATTGTGTTCTTTACTTTTTTGCTATGTTGTGCCGCTGCTTCTTACCTCTGAATATCTTATTTTGTCCTTGTTCAAGTCTTGGCCTTGTGCAAGCACAACTTAGGCTTGCACGGCATCACGTCCAAGCGATGACAGTCAGTTCCGCAAGACGCTAAACGAGGACGACTGGCCCCTGCGGAATCGGGACGTGACAATTAAGAGGATGATGCAGCGAAGAATAAAGATAGAATTATGTATACGAGGGTCTTCGTGGAGATAGATGCCAATAAGGTCCTCCCACGTACTTTAGAGTATGAAGTGCCGAGTGGGGAGGTGTTTTTTTAGACGGTTGACTATGAGTGGGTATCTCCACTTTGCAGAATTTTTCGGTATTTTGGCATACTGTCTATAAATGTCCCAGAGCATCAGCAGAAGTTGGAGGCCAAGCAGGGGCCATACATACAGATGAGGTTGAGGATCGAGTGAGGGTTGCAATGGAAACATGTGGCGGACATGATGGCCGATCTCAATCCGGGGACCAGTAGGTAGTTCTCAACCGGCAAAACATGTTGGCAGGTCTCAACCAGTAGGGGGTTCTCTAGAACCGAGCGGGGGTACACAAGAGGAAGGTATCCTGCAACCAGATGTGGATGCTAGAGGACCAAACTGAGACAAAGGGAAGCAACTCGCGATATCCCTACCGGAGGCTGGCTCGGGAGAGATGGTAGTATTCGGCTCTCAGGGAGGTAGGATGGTGGGCATGGCTGCGAGAAGGATGACGGCTTCTCAAGCGAAGGTTGGCAAGAAAAATTGGAGGCATTTAGGCACTCTTGTCCTGAGCAGAAAGCAGCATGTAGAGGGGACAAAAGATGATATTCAAAGTTCTTTTCAGCATTATCAGACTACTCCAGGAGATGAGTTATGCATGGATAACCCAGCATGGGAGATTATGCTGAGGGGGAAATGTAACCTCTGTTTTCATAATTCTAAATTTTGAGGATAATTTTGTCAAAACTATTTTTTTATTGCTAATTGTATTTGTTAGTTAACATTCTAATAAGTAATTGGATTAGTAATTAGTTAGTTAGTCATGACATAGAAATTAGTTTCTAAAAGATTCTAGAAGTTTCCAATTCCTAAATATCTAGATATTTTCCTTCTTAAATATCTTAATATTCTTATCCATAAAGTATCTAGATATTATTATCTAAATATCAATTCCATTTGAAATATCTAAGGAAAAACTTGTAAATACCATCCCACCTCTTCATATTAAAAAAAATTAAATATCAAAGGTGACTTAGAGGAGAAGCTACCCAACCCAACACCTCACCCCACCTCCAAGAGGTGGAGGGCCCTTTTTATGGAGCACCCCTTCCATTCAATTCATTCCATCACTCCACTTCATCTTCTCCAGATTCTCAAACCCTAATTCCTTCCCCCACAACCCTAAACTAACCCAAATCTTCTCCAAACTCTTCCAAAGGAAGGGCAAAAGCTTGAGGACTCAAGATGGAGTGCAAGGAAGAAGCTTGGGACTAGAAGAGGAGGTTTGACCATTGTTAGTGTGCCAAAATCTTTGGATCTTCATTGGAGACCAATCTCCACTAGGTAAACCTTTGATTCCTCCAACCTTCTAGTTTAATTCCAATAGAATTTGGTTCTAGGAATGTAAATTAGTATAGGCTATGATTTTGTACCCACCTAGTATTGTGTATAGGATTTCATAGGATTTTGTGTCCAATAGATTGGTTATGTGTCAATTAGACGTATACTCTATATTTGAATATAGATTATACTATATACATAGTTTTGCTTATATATTCATTATGTTTTAATTGTCATCTCATTATATGTTCATGTGTGGATATTGTGTGTACACAAGAGAGTGTATGTGCTAGTGTGTGTGTGCTCGAGTGTTAGGAAGGGGGTTTGTTCTGTTCTAAAACAGAACATTAGCAGTAGCTGCAGCAGCAGGCATAGCAGCAGTTGCAGCAGCATTAGCAGCAGCAGTTGCAGCAGCATTAGCAGCAGTAGCATAGGCAGCAGTCAGTGAGTGAGTGAGTGAGTGTTTGTTGAGCTTGTGAGTGCACAAGTGCAAGTGTGTTAGAGTGTTATGGATAGGTTAGTTTGTAGGTTGGTACCTATTTATCTAGTATATCTAGATTAAGTGTCTATGTATAGGTAAGTGCCTAGTGTCAAGTAAATGTATCCTAGTGTATAGGTATAGGTTGATACCTATATGCCTAGTGAAGTTTATCGAGTGTATAAGTACCATCCTAAAATACTTATGTATAGTTTGGGTATGAAGATACCGAGATACGATGAGGTATCTCAAGTATCCATAGATGAGTTTAGTGCCATGCGTTTATATTGGTATCAAAATATCAAGTGTTAAAGTATTAGTGATATATATATATATATATATATATATATATATATATATATATATAGAAGTTTGATATCTATATACCTATACACATAAGTTATGCATATCCTAGATATCACTAATATCTAATGTAGAAATTTATGCATCAACCAAGTAGGTAATAATGAACCTAAATAGATACCTACCTAGTATAAACCCATTTTGACATAGAAACCTAATAATTAGATAACTAGGTTGTTATTGTTTTCAAATCACATATTGACACTATAAATTCATATATAGGTTATTTCGATTGCGATACGGACTCGATTCCGTATCATCACCTCACTACGGCAGACGAGACATTTTCTGATTGTTTTCAGTATCTTGATAACTTCTATACTTCATGTTCTAGTTATGCTTTACTTGATTCTCACGCTTGATACATATGGATTTATAGCCTGTATCGTGATTCTCATATTGGTCATGTTGTCATGTTGGTCATATTTATCATGTTGATAATGTTGTTGTTCATGTTCACATATCTCATGTCTATCTTGTTTAATGATTATCATGTTTCTAGAATCATTGTATCAAGCCTGGAATCTATTAGTATTTGTCGAGAAAGGAAGAAATACTAAGTAGATGTGTGATCAAACCTATATTCATGTTGGATATCTAGATTGATAGCTAATCATACATTTTACGTATGATTATGCCGTACCCTAGCTCGTTCGATAGCCATCAATACGATGTGCCGTGTCACCTTAGCCGATCACATATTGAAAGTAGTATTTTAAATCACTTAGAGTGTTTACAGTCTTTCATTTTGTCATTCTGATACTTTGTTATCACGTATTATGGTTTCTCATGATTACTTGCTTTATCACATGTTGTCATGCCATGATTCTGATTTACCGTCTATCATGTATTACATGCCTATTATTGTTTTATAGTCTCTACCATGTATTTGAACTGCTTTCATTGATGTACTTGCTCCAATCCTGACTGGATGTTGATATATTAGGAGATGTTGTGCCCACATTCTTGGACTTCAGGATGATGCTAGTTGAAACCAGTCTTGATGTACCATTGACCGTCAGTTGACCTTTGAAGAAATCTAGGCTAGTATTCTCTATTTAGTATTATGTTTTAGTTGACCGACCGGTTTGTCTCCGGATCATTATTCGACTTATATAAACAGTTATGGATTAAACTAGTAAAATTGGATGAATTAGTGAAATTATTTTAGAGTTATCTTTCCTTATTCATTTCTTTCTTTAGCATGATGTGATTTGAGTACTTATTGATATTGTTGGATTTGTATTAAGAGATGATTCGTACTGAGGTCTGAACAGCGTTCTACCGTCGACACTGTAGCGTAGGCTGGACGTACCCAAGTACTCGTGTCCGATCATCCGGGTGCGGGTCGTGACACATTTTTATGGTGGCCCATGCTGGTCAGTCATCACAAATATTGTAATGTCGTGGTAGTACTTATGTTTAGTCGTACTGCTGCGAGCCTGCAATAGAATATGATTGATGGATTAAAGAAGATTATAAGAAGTCGAATACTCAATCACATAATAGAATTTCTTGATGGATTCTTGGGATGACCCTTGAGAATCTTAATTTGAATAAAGCAATTGGAAATAAATTTAAGCCAATTTTTGTTCACCCTAACTTTTGATTCAACTTGAATACCTATCCATTGTTGAACCTAATTCTTGCATATAGATGAGTTTTATGGAATATAGAAAGAACATTAGAATAGAGGTCAAGGGTAAAGCCATTGAGAAAAGATGTTAATATGTTTTAACATGCTAAGTACTTTCTAGATGATACTCATTAAGAGACAATAATCCTACGATGACGAATAATGGAACTTCGAGAATCATAAAGGCAAAGATAGTAGAACTGAGGATCAGAAGAATAAATTGGTAGGATTGATGACTAAATTTGGATTATAAATTCTTTAAGGTTGTAACTTATATGGAAAAAAATCAATCAAGATTTGAAATCAATACTGACATTAAGAATTTTAAGATTGGTTATAGATGGTTCGAAGAATAAGGTTTAAAAGGTAGAATTATAACATTTCAAGATTTAACCACCAAGAAAAGATTAGTAGGCTTATACTTAAAGATGATATTGAGGGTTGCTAAAACAAAACAAAGCATGATTTTGAAATTGATGGCCTTATGTTTTCATTCTAAATTTCGAGGATAATATAATTAAAGAGAGGGAAAAAAATTGATATTAGAAGACCCTGACTAATTTATTGGATGGAATCATTGATATACTTCAAAAAAATTATCTAAATATAGAAGAGTTTACATGCATTGATAGAAACTTATAAATGATGATATTGTGGTGGAAATAGATATCTAATAAAGACATTTTGAAGGATGAAGTCTAAATTATCAATTTCTTGGTAGTTAACAATCGGTAATGTGGAGTCATAATGAGTAAGATAATTGGATATCAAATAGAGGTTAACAACTTGGATGTTAAATTTTTTTCAGAAATTTGTTTACTATTGCCATATGCAAGAAAAATGGGTAGGACATCGACTTTACTATAATCAAGTGAACAAGAGTAGAATTTATTCTTTGTAGTCGTATTTTTCTTGTTAGCTCTGACATATTAGTCTTCCATCTAAAAACATGTTGCTCTAGTATAACTAATAACTAAGATCTTATTTTCCTTTAAAACTTACAATCCTTCTGACCTTGTGGAATGGGAATAGCAGAATAGGTTTGTCTTGTGGTACTGATATATATTTTTAGTCTGGTAAGGATATCTTAGACATTGAAGTAAAATTAATGAGAGGGAGACATGAAATCTTTGACTCTTGGGGTACAAAAATTAAATTGGAATAATAATTGGAAATCAAGATAATGAATTAAAGGGTTTTCCAAAACTTCATAGGATAGAAATGGGTAAATGAAGATTGATATATTATAAATACTTCGAGGTTAAAGTTTTAAATTAGCAACGTATATTATTGATGAAAAAAAAATAAGAATTTGATCGAAACAATAATATTGAAATATTATGTGAATTTGAGAAATACAAAGGATAACTCGAGGTTAATATGAAGATATTTGAACTTGAATAGTGGACATAAATTCTGACTCGAAGACTATGGATTTAGTTAAAGACAAAGGGTTGAAAAATTCAAACTTTTATAGATTGTAGAGAATTCAATAATGGATCACGAGATCATATGGGTATACCCTTTAGGATTAGTTAGAGCATATATTCTAGAACAATGATTTGAACCAGCTATTATATCCTCCTGTTGACTATATTCTTGTATTGATTTCTACCAAATCTATTACAATATTTTACTATATTAGTTAAACTATTTTCTCTGTCTATCCTATTCATACTATTCTCTAAATTTTCAGGATAATAGGATAGGAATTTGAATGATGAAGTTAGTTTATTTAGTAGTCATAGTATCTACCTAACATTAGAGGTTGAGTAAATGGATATACTTATAATATAGAACAGGTTTTGACTCTTAGGTATTACTTGAATTAGACATACGAAGTAGATTTTAAGTACCATAAATATCGAAGAATTGAACGGAAAAGAAAATTGCAATTGGGATGGTAAAGTCAAAAGATAAATAAGGAACTTTCTAGTAAATATTATTTTGAGTTCGAGGAATTTTCTAAGGTCAAAGGACTAAATCTAGATAATACCATGAAGTAAGAGTTATGGAAATAAATAAGGAAGCTTATGATAATAAGAATGGCGTAATGGAAATGACGATAAAATCATATACTAGAAAGTCTTGAGGATAGACCAGGATACAACAAGATTATGATTCTAAATTAAAAGAGAAATTTTAAGAACATAACTAAATAAGAGCATTCAAGGTTGATGGAGAAAAATGAGATTTTGATCAATCATTGATAGGGGAGTTCAAATTTTTTAAGTAGAATGGTTTAACTATGAGTATTGAGAATTACGAAATAAAAACAAATGATTTGAAAGATACAGATTTGAAGTATAACTAGATTATATGTCGTATTCATCATGATTATGCTACAAGAAGAGAATATTGCTAGCGAAATAGTTTGAATTGGAACAATGATACTAAATATCGGAGAATAAAGGATGTGTGACAAGAGACGTTATGCGAGGTACGAGATACGAAACTTGACACATAAGTACATATTTGGTTGGATGGAAACATTAAAAATCTGATACTATGGATATGAGAACTTAAAGGTAGAATTTTGAGAAGATTGACTCCTCAACATGCAAGGTTGAAAATTGTATATCTATACCTTACAGAGCTTGTAATTAATGATAGAGGACCATAAGATTAAATGGAAGCAATATAGAGATAAATATTGAAGGATAAAAGGGAGTGAACTTCCAAAAAATTTCATGATTATAAATATTAAGTTCGAGAGAATAGATGGATATGATAGAGATTAATATATCAATGACTGTGTAATAAGTTATACTGGAAGTTTCAGGATTGTATAATGAGAAGTCAAGATTATGAGAGAGATGAGAAATATGTTATATCTACCTAGGAGCGAGGAGATGAGATGTGTGAGCGATACCTTTAACTTTTTGAGATGTGAGTTATTCTTTCCTTTCTTTTCGTGCCTGCATCTATCCTTAAATTTTGAGGACGAAATTTTTATTAGGAGGGGTAGATTTGTAACCTCCGTTTTTCAAAATCTAAATTTTGAGAATAATTTTGTCAAAACTATTTTTTATTGCTAATTGTATTTGTTAGTTAATATTCTAATTAGTAATTAGTTAGCTAGTCATGACATAGAAATTAGTTTCTAGAAGTTTCCAATTCCTAAATATCTGGATATTTTCCTTCTTAAATATTTTGATATTCTCATCCCTAAAGTATTTAGATATTATTATCTAAAAATCAATTCCGTTTGAATATCTAAGGACAAACTTGTAAATACCATCCCACCTCTTCATATTAAAAAAAATTAAATATCAAAGGTGACTTAGAGGAGAAGCTACCCAACCCAATACCTCACCCCACCTCCAAGAGGTGGCTGGCCCTTTTTATGGAGTACCCCCCTCCATTCAATTCATTCCATCATTCCACTTCATCTTCTCCAAATTTTCAAACCCTAATTCCTTCCCCCACAACCCTAAACTAACCCAAATCTCCTACAAACTCTTCCAAAGGAAGGACAAAAGCTTGAGGACTCAAGGAAGAGTGCAAGGAAGAAGCTTGGGACTAGAAGAGGAGGTTTGACCATTGTTAGTGTGCCAAAATCCTTGGAACTTCATTGGAGACCAATCTCCACTAGGTAAATATTTGATTCCCCCAACCTTCTAGTTTAATTCTAATAGAATTGGGTTCTAGGAATGTAAATTAGTATAGGCCATGAATTTGTGCCCACCTAGTATTGTGAATAGGACTTCATAGGATTTTGTGTCCAGTAGATTGGTTATGTGTCAATTAGATATATACTCTATATTTGAATATATATTATACTATATACATAGTTTTGCTATATATTCATTATGTTTTAATTGTCATTTCATTATATGTTCATGTGTGAATATTGTGTGTACACGAGAGTGTATGTGCTAGTGTGCGTGTGTGCTCGAGTGTTAGGAAGGGGGTTTGTTCTGTTCTAAAACATAACATTAGCAGTAGCTGCAGCAGCAGTTGCAGCAGCATTAGCAGCAGCAGTAGGCATAGCAGCAGTTGTTGCAGCACTAGCAGCAGCAGTTGCAGCAGCATTAGCAGCAGCAGTAGGCATAGCAGCAGTTGCAGCAGCATTAGCAGCAACAGTAGGCATAGCAATAGCAGCAGTAGCATAGGCAGCAACATCAGCAGTGAGTGAGTGATTGAGTGTTGAGCTTGTGAGTGCACAAGTGCAAGTGTGTTAAGAGTGTTTTGAATAGGTTAGTATGTAGGTTGGTACTTATTTATCTAGTGTATCTAGATTAAGTGTATATGTATAGGAAAGTGCCTAGTGTCAAGTAAAGGTATCCTAGTGTATAGCTATAGGTTGTACCTATATGTCTAGTGAAGTTTATCGAGTGTATAAGTACCATCCTCAAATACTTGTGTATAGTTTGGGTAACAAGATACCGAGATACGATGAGGTATCTCAAGTATCCATAGATGAGTTTAGTGCCATGAGTTTATATTGGTATCAAAATACCAAGTATCATAGGTAATACTTAGTGTCAAGGTAAGTTTTAAGGCATTAGTGATAATATATATATATATATATATATATATATATATATATATAAGTTTGATGTCTATATACCTATACACATAAGTTATGCATATCCTAGATATCACTAATAACTAGTGTAGAAATTTATGCATCAACCAAGTGGGTAATAATGAACCTAAATAGATACCTACCTAGTATAAAACCATTTTGACATATAATTGACATAGAAACCTAATAACTAGATAACTAGGTTTTTATTGTTTTCAAATCACATATTGACACAATAAATTCATATATAAGTTATTTGGATTGCGATACGGACTTTATCCCGTATCATCATCTCACTACGACATGCGAGTACATTTTCTGATTGTTTTCAGTATCTTGATTACTTCTATACGCATGTTCTAGTTATGCTTTACTTGATTCTCACGCTTGATACATGGATTGATATCATATGGATTCATAGCCTGTATCGTGATTCTCATGTTGGTCATGTTGTCAAGTTGGTCATGTTTATCATGTTGTTGTTTATGTTCACGTATCTCATGTCTATCTTGCATAATGATTATCATGTTTCTAGAATCATTGTATCACGCCAGAAATCTATGAGTATTTGTCGGAGAAGGAAAAGATACTAAGTAGATGTGTGATCAAACCTATATTCATGTTGGATATATAGATTGATAGCTAATCATACATTTTACGTATGATTATGTCGTACCATAGCTCGTCCGATAGCCATCGATACGATATGCTGTATTACCTTAGCCGATCACATATTGAAAGTAGTATTTTAAATCACTTTGAGTGTTTAGAGTCTTTCCTTTTGTCATTCCGATACTTTGTTATCACGTATTATGGTTTCTTATAATTACTTGCTTTATCATATGTTGTCATGTCATGATTCTGATTTACCATCTATCATGTATTACATGCCTATTACTGTTTTATAGTCTCTACCATGTATTGAAACTGCTTTCATTGATGTACTTGCTCCAATCATAACTGGATGCTGATATATTAGGAGATGTTGTGCCCACATTCTTGGACTTCAGGATGACGCTAGTTGAGACCGGTCTTGATGTACTATTGACCGTGAGTTGACCTTTGGAGATATCTAAGCTAGTATTCTCTATTTAGTATTATGTTTTAGTTGACCGACCGGATTTGTCTCCGGATCATTATTCGACTTGTATAAACAATTATTGATAAAACTGGTAACTTTGGATGAACTAGTGACATTATTTTAGAGTTACATTTCCTTATTTCTTTCTTCTTTAGCATAATGTGATTTGAGTACTTATTGATATTGTTGGATTTGTATTAAGAGATGATTCGTATTGAAGTCTAAACAGCGTTCTACCGTCGACACTGCGTCGTAGGCTGGACATACCCACGTACTCGTGTCCGATCATCTGGGCACGGGTCGTGACAAGGAATGCAGAGGTAGGACGCTAGTATGGAGGAGGATATCCATCATCAGGAGGATCCACCGTTTCACCCAGATGGCGGGTCTGGCATAGTACCAGGGTCCTTGTCCTCTGACTAATGTCTCTTATCCTGGAATGTTCGAGGTGCGTGCTCCATGGGAAGATGGAAGGAGATTACTAAGGTATGTAATAGGGAGCAGTTTTCCATCATGGCTCTCTCAGAGACGAAGATAAAGTCCGCGGTGTTGTTAGACCGGCGCACTCCCTCACATTGGAGGCATGTGCACAATCTCCCTCATTGTAGCATGGTGAGGATCTGGCTTCAGTGGGAGAGTGGTGTGTGGGATGGTCAGGAACTTTTTATCTCCGACCAACTTATTGCTGTAGAGTTCGTCAACAAAGGGGGACTGCGATTTGTCTTAGGTATAGTGTACGGGCACAATGACACGAGAAGACGGAAAGAGTTATGGCGAGATATTGTTCGGGTTAGTGCCATTGTGGAGAGTCGGATGCGGATGCCTCTTGTCCTCATGGGGCACTTTAACGCTCTGTTGTACAATTGCAACAAAGTGGGGGGACGGAGAGTCCCTGATGTTATCCTGCAGGACTTTCACTCATGTTAGACTCGCGCTGTGCTGAAATGCTTGAAAAGGAGTGGGCACATCTGGACATGGAATAATAAGGCGTCCAGAAAGCGGGTGGCGTGCCAGCTGGATCGGGCAGTGGAAAATCGGTTATGGTTTGACTCTTTTCCACACTTAACAGTAGCAGGACTTGAGGCTGGTACCAGTGATCACTCTCCGATTCGTATCAGATTTGTGGAACTGGAAGCAGCTAGGGCTAGGCCATTCAGATATAACAACAAATAGCCCCTGGTTGAGGGCTAAATGGGGGCGGTTGCTAAGGGGTTGCAGATGGTATTTAAGGGGAATAAGCAGTTTCAGTTAGTACAACGGCTCAAAGGGGTGAAAGCTGAATTAAAAAAGTGGAATATGGCCTTACCAAAGACGTCCTTGGCAGAGAAAGAAAGGGAGCTACAAGCAATACAGTGTAGGCAACAATCTGACATGCTTAATGAAAATGAGGCAGGATATAAAAGAACCTTGATACAGGAGGTTGGGAACCTTCGAATGTAGGAGAAGATCCAACTGGCACAACGGGCTAAATGCAAATGGCTGAAAGACGGCGACAAGTGTACCAGATTCTTCTATGACGTCATACGGGCGAGGCAGCACCGCCCATATCAGTGGAGAGGAGGACGTTAGTCTGGTGATTCGTAGTATCAGGACTGGCTGATGCAGATAACTGACCTGGTTCAAGGAGGCCTGCATCAGACTGGCCTCAGCAGTCTGGCACAACTGGAAAGAACGAAATAAATGTCTTTGAGGGTTTGTGCACATCTGGAGTTGGGGTTGTACACAACATTGATTTTGATGTAGAAGGGATAGGGAAGTGTTGAGCCCCGGTTGAGGGGGGGATGTGATGTAACAAGTAATTTTTGCAATTGAATTACCTTCTTCCAAAATATATATATATATATATATATATATATATATATATATATATAGTAAGTTTTAATAGTAACCAATCCAAATTTCACTAGAAGACACATTTCTCTGAGTCTAAGATCTAAGTCAGTCATCACTAGCAAAATCAATTCCTATTTAAGTTTTGACTATACAAGAACTAAGATTTTACTGGGTCCAACACTATTAGAAGTTAAAAAATGGGTGAAGGATTACTATAAGGCAGCACCAGAAACATTTTTGTGACAGCAAGAGTCTCATTTCTACAAGTAAGCTGAGAAGGCCAGCATCCAAGTAAGCAGAACAATAATATGATCCTCCACCTCCGACCTGTGATTTGTTCCACTCTTCTCACCCACAGCGAATAGATGCTTCAATATCTTAAGGATGCATGAAAAATTACATATGGTGTTCTATTTTATAGCAACCTGCTTGCTGAAATCATGAAGAGAAGAAAGTGGACTCTGGAGTAACATTGGGAAAATGTGGAGAATAGCCAGGGCCCATTAGGAAGCTTATGGACTGATGACAAAGAAATAAGAACAAGATATTTCCTTTTCCGTAACAATCTGGAAAGAGAATTTTATTTATTCTCAGAACCAACGAACTGCCTTAGTCAGTTTCTCCCAAGCCTGTAAATTGTAGATCTGCTATTATTCTTATTGTGATATGCATGATAATAGTTTACATGCAGAAGAATAGTAACAGATATAAGCTTCAATGAAAATATAGTTGTTTGTTTTTAGAATAAGGGCCAGTCTTTTTGACTGTCACCCCCCACCCCCACCACCACCACCACCACCACCACCACCAAAGGATTTGATCCCAGGACCTGCCCTGCTAATACCAAAGGCCTCAGGCACTTGGTTGTGAAACCTTAGCATACAATAATTCGATGCATCAACATTTCATGAATAATTCTATGAATTGAATTATTGCTAATAACTAAAAGGAATAATTCAAGAAGCCACTAGGACTAGAGGTAGGCCCAACTTGGTTGAAGTTTTAAAGAAGGATATGGTTATTGTGAGTGTTAAAGAGAACATGGCCCTTAAAAGAGCTGAATGGAAGAAAAACATTCAAATAGCTGACCCAAAAATTTAGGATAAAGTCTTTGTTGTTGTTGTTAACTAAAAGAACCATTACAAAAGAAAATAAAAGTTGGATTGATTTAAGAAGTTTCCAATTTCGGAAAAATTGCTGATCTGGAGCAGTCAGGGAGTAAATATTACCTCATCAGTCGCTTTATAGCACCAATGCTCTAATTCAGCTAATCCTGCTTTAACATATTCACCATTACTGAATGAGCAGCACTCTCTCCTTAATAGAAGACTGCAATCATTAGTGTAAGCATCTATCAGATAAACGCCAGAAAATAAAGGATTAGTTCAGAATCTGAAATAGGTTAAAGCAGATACCTGTTAAATAGCTGAACATTGATGAAGGAAAATATTTGTGTGAATACCTTTCTAACTAAAAAGGGAGGCACCTGAGTAGAGCAAGACAACGTGTAGGTTACAAGGTAGATACATCCTTCCCTAGTAAATGAACTAATCCCAGATCGAGGTCAATTTAATCATCAAATCTTAATGATCAAACTTTGCAAGACATATTTCACTTGGTTCCAAGTTAAATAATATGCTAGGACACTAGAGAAAATTTGGTATCCTGGGAAAACAAAAGAGTTGTGGAGTAATTAACTGTCAACAGAATATCAACTTACATGGTTTTCTTTCAATGTGTTTAAGAAATTTCCAAGACTCTTAACTATCCCCTGCCAGTGAGCAATAAGTGCAGCCTGGGCTGCCACGGTTGCTAAAGAACGATGAGATCCTTTTACTAAACTTGCCCTCGATGTCCTAGGGGCCTACATTGTCCATGTACAATAATCACAATTAAATAGGATACACAAATGAACAAGTGAGAAATAAGAAGATGAAGAAAAAAACTTCTTTCAGCATAATTATTAATGACATATAGAGATCTAATTACCTGAATGCACAACCCAAGCAAGGGAGAGATTTCTTTCTTTAAATTATCTCTGATCATCCCATATATTTTTTCAACATAAGCAGTAAGTTGTTGCTTAAACAACAAAGCAGGATACTTAGCCTCGACTTGCCGTAATGCATCTACTCCACCAACCAAGTTCCCATTCACAAAGGAAAAGCTAACACCTTGAGGGGTTCCCCTGAAACTCTATAACAGAATAATACACCAAAAATAGATAAGTTTGTAACACAGTTCAACAAGCACAATATGTAACAGAAGGTACAGTTCTGTACTTGAGTCATCCTTCCGAAAAGAGCTGATGATGATCGTCTTCGCTGTGGAGTCATGCCTGCAGCACCACTCGCTTTTAATGTACGCTGGAGAAGCAATAACAAGGTTGAAGCATTGGATAGCCAATATGCTAAGACATCATTATTATCCTGCGTCTGCAAGAAAAGAATTAAGTATGGTTCACTTCCAGGCGGTAGGAACATAAGAATATTGTTTGCTACATCATGGTCCCAACCTCAATGGCATGACCAATTGTCTGAATTATTCGATCAAAAACACTGGTACGCTCAACTTCAAAGGATCTCCATTGGAGAAGGCATTTGTATATAATACATGCAGCGACGGGTCTACTCCCTGCAAAACCTAGGTGCTGTGCAATACATCTGATCAATAGATCTTGATTCTCCTGTAAATGACATCCAAAAGTTTCAATTGGAAATGGGACTCAAGGTTGTACATAATTTGTGTTTATCATCAAACTGAAATGTTATATTTTTCATCCCCATAAAATCAACCTGTTGCTTCTCATTGAGAGACCTCTGTGGTTTATCCTCAACTTCCGAAAGTTCCCTCAGAGTGGATGAGGTAGATGAGGTATTTTGTGAATCCTACAATATATACAAAATAGTGATATAACAAAGAGATGTCACATGCGATTGACTACCATAATGCCAATATTAAATATAAACTTCCACTTACTGCCGTTGTCTTCATATCACTGCTTAAAAGGTGATCAGTGTCTGAATTTCTCTGCTACCAACACAAAGACAAAGTAAGATGTGCACAGAGACGGAAACTTCTAGTCCAACATGATATAATCTTACTCTTTCATGCAATGTTGATTTAGAACGTCCTGAAAGAAACTTATTAGGCGCCATGGACACAGCTTGCTGACGAAGAACTTGATTTTCCGACTCTAGGTTTGCAACCTTCTCTTCAAGCCTAATTTAGTTGGCATAAATTCCAAGTTAAGTGAAGCAGAAGAATCACCAGTGGGTAGGACGTATATGTTATAATGCATATATTCAAGGACCTTTTGATTAGATGATTTAAGAGAGAGTGCCTAAGAAATCAAGCAGAAAACGGCAGGCAATACAACACATAATTAAGAATATGCCATAAATAGATAAGCATTGTGACTTGCAAAGAAGAGGCCTTCCTCTTTGCAATAAATGTTGTGTGTGGTTGCTGTGAAGAATCTATGTTTTTTCATCCACATTACTTGCACTTGGATGTCCAACTGTTGGAACCACATTTTTTATCTCTTGCATATCAGAATTCAAGTTCCTTCTTCTTTTGAATTGTGGAGTAATCTGCGGGATTCTTTTCATTTGTTTTCTACAAAACTCCTTTGTGAGTGCCTTCATGACTTTGATATGGTGTGTTTGGGAAGAGAGAAATTGAACAATCCTCAAGATATTTCTATTGACATAGGAACTTTTATGGAGGGTTGACGTCGGGTCACGACTCACAACCTGTCCTCAACATTTGAAGTCAAATCCTTTATGGAGCTTTCTTATGCTCCACATCTGACTCATTATGATGGGAGAAAGCTTGGATAATGATGACAACATTATCAATCTCCTTTTACTTATTATATTTTCTTGGTGAAGAAGCCTCTGCTTAAAGAAGTCCAAGCAGAATTCAGTAGATGTTGCTTGCTCTGCTAATGGTTCTACCATCTATATACAGGGAGGCTTTTGCTTTGGTGATTCTCAGCCGGATTGAGAAGTTTTGGAACTTCGATCATTCTAAGGACTTTCATCAAATACCAGTGTTGTTAAAGATATTGGGCCAAAGTAAAATAGGTTTATTTCTGATAAAGAGGGTATAAATACCCCTTGGTTCTTTTACACTTAACACCCTTCTAAGATGGACTATTATAATTTAGTCATTGGTTCTCAACACTCCCCCTCAAGATGGGCGATAGATATCAATCATCCCCATCTTGTTACATAGTTTAGAAAGACTCAAGGAACTAAGACCCTTAGTAAGACAATCTGCGACTTGTTCTTCTGAGCGAACATGGTCGAGCTTCAATATCCCGTTCTCTAACTTCTCTTTGATGAAGAACCGATCGATCTCGATATGCCTCGTTCTGTCATGCTGAACTGGATTGTTAGCTATACTTAGTGAAGCTTGACTGTCACTCAGAAGGCGCAATGGTGCTCCTTGTTCTAACTTCAACTCTGTCAGCAGTTCTTTTACCCACAACAACTCTGACACTCCTAGAGCCATAGCTCTATACTCTGCTTTAGCGGTCGATCGTACTACCACAGACAGTTTCTTGCTTCTCCAGGAGACTAGGTTACCCCCTACAAAGACACAGTACCCTGAGGTAGACCTTCTGTCGTCCATGCAGCTTGCCCAATCTGCATCACAGTATCCCTCAACACCCAGGTGTCAGTTGTTCTTGAACCATAGTCCTCTTCCAGGGACCCCTTCAGATATCTCAGAATATGAAAAACTGCATCCATGTAGCCCTTCCTTGGATCATGCATGTAGCGACTTACTACACTCACAACAAATGAGATATCAGGACAAGTGTGGCCTAGATAAATCAATCGGCCTACTAGTCTATGATATCTCTCACGATCAACAGGCTCTACTGCCTCTGCACCCAACTTATATCTTTGATCGATTGGAGTGACTGTCGATTGGCACCCCAGCATACTCGTCTCTGTGAGCAAGTCTAGTACATACTTCCTCTGAGAGAGGACGATCTCATCTCTTCCTCGAGCCACCACGATCCCGAGAAAATCTCATTATTCCCAAGTCCTTCACTTCAAATTCCTTGGCAAGTTTTGACTTCAGCTGGGTGATCTCCTCCTCATCACCTGTGAACACTATATCAACTACATATATTACAAGTATGGTGACGTGGCCTCTCGCATACCGAAAGAAGACCTTGTGATCTGTATTGGTCTGGCTGTACCCCATGCCAGTAACAGCCTTCATGAATCTCTCAAACCAGGTCCGAGGAGATTGCTTGAGTCCATACAATGATTTCTTCAGCTTGCACACCTTTTCTGTCGACTGCTTCGTACAAAACCCCAGAGGCCCAGAGGCGTCTCCATGTACACTTCCTCTTGCAGATCCCCACGAAGAAAGACATTCTTCACATCCAATTGATGAAACTGTCACCCATGATTTGCTGCAAGGGAGACTAGGGTTCTCACAGTGCTCATCTTTATTTTCGGAGCAAATGTCTTATCATAGTCGATGTCATAGGACTAAGTGCATCCCTTTGCAACCAATCTTGCCTTGTATCGCTCCACCTTCCCTTCTGGTGTCTCCTTTACTGTGAAGACTCATTTGCATCCAACTGCTCTCTTTCCTTTAGGTAATGGAACAAGCTCCCATGTCTCATTTCTTTCGAGTGCCCCAAGCTCCTCCAACGTTACAACTTTCCATCTCGGATCTTCCTTCGCTTCCTGCCAACACTTAGACAAAGAGGTGGTGTCTAACGATGCAATGAATGCTCCATAAGTAGGGGATAGATTAGAATAGGATAAAAAATGGACAATGTCATGTTCATAACCATAACGATTAGGGGATCTTCCAACATTGCTGCGAGAATCTCCTTAAGGAAATATGAGATAGTGAAGGAGAGACCATACCATCCGAATCAGAGGGATCAACATCTGAATAAGAGAGATCCAGTGCTAGTGCATCTTCAAGAGTTGAGACAGAGTTAGGTGAGAGACATGGCACAGTAGGGGCATTAGGCACAATAGTAGTGGATAGCTGTTTTCTCCTCCTATGGACCCGGAGCTCTCCTTGAGCTGTAGGTTGTTCTGAAGGCTGTTCCTCCCCCTGCACTGGAGCATCACTTTCTTTCTACTTATTGTGTGCATCCTCATCACTTTTCTTACTCTCGCTATCTCCCCCTTGTTCTCTTGGACCAACGTCCATCATCGGGTATGGAATTGACCCAATAATCACGTTCGAGCCATCTCCCCCTCACTCCTAACACCTTATGTGTTAGGTGTGTCATCAAATGCGGAGCCTTCACAGGAACCATTGTAGTAGTATGGTTCCATCTCTCTGAATGTAACGTCCATGTTCACAAAGAACCTTCGCTCCACAGAACTCCAGCAAGAATATTCTTTCTGAGTCCCTGAGTAGCTGACAAAGATGCACTTCATTGTCCGAGGGTGCAACTTTCCCACAGCAGGCCTATTATCCTTCACAAAGCATAACATCCAAACACCTTTGAGGAAACAATGTATTTGTTCTTACCTGTAAGCATCTCAAATAGTGTCTTCCATCCTAACACCTGAGAGGACATCATGTTGATGAGATATGCAACCATCAACACGACATGCCTCACAAGTGTTTAGGGACATTCATAGCAAACATCATCGACCGAGCCACTTCCAACAGGTGCCTGTTCTTCCGCTCCGCCATGCCATTTTGTGCTGGTGTGTAGGCGCATGAAGTCTGATGATGTATCACATGGGCTGACAAGTACTCTTCAAAAGCCTTGTTGGTGTATTCTGTCCCATTATCAGACCTCAAAATCTTCACATTAGCATTGTACTGCGTTGTGACCGTGCGATAAAAATCTTGAAAGCATGCAAACACATCACTCTTACTCTTCATTAGGTACACCCAGTTGACAATAGTGTAGCAATCAATAAAGGTGACAAACCACAAACCACTTAAAGCCATTAACAGTAGTTGTAGGACAATGTTCCCATACATCAGAGTGTATCATATCAAAAGAGGACAAACTTCTATTTCCAGAACTCACATAAGAGCTTCTGGTATGTTTTCCTAGTTCACAAGCATCACAAACTTATGTATATCAGCCTTCTGATACATAGAGGGATACATCCGACTCAGTAGACTAAATTAAGAGTATCCCAAGCGCTGATGTTGGAGTAGTAGTTCTGCTTCCACAGTTCTTCGCGGCTCCTCCGGCTTTGCTTCATCCACCAGTGATGCCAATGCTGCATCCAGTCTACCCATGTCCTAATACCATAACCCTTTATGCCAAGTGTCAGTCCTCAACTGTCTTCTCGTTCCTTTCTCCTGAAAACTCACCTTAGGAATGTCAAAGGAAACAACGCAATTAAGTTAAAGAATAATGGCACTAATGGACAATAGATTAACATGAAAAGATGGAGCATGCAAAACATCAGTAAAGTCATAAAAGGGGTGCATTTAACCATGCATGTACCCACAATGGGTCTAGCAGTACCATCAGCAGTCTAAATGCTTTCAAGTGTCGCCAGGTGAGTGTAATTCTGGAACTCATTATGGGCCCCCGTGACATGGCGGGATGCCCCAGAGTCAACTATCCAATTTAGACTTCCTGGTCTGTGGGTAGATGCAAGGGCATGCGCAGGTATACCTGTGCTTGTATGGGCATAGTAGGTGATGTTACCTCCGAAGGTAGTTGGAGTCGATGTCCCAACGGTGTTGGCTCAACTGTCGCTGGTTCTAAGTTTCATGCTCCTCCACATCTCTAGCATTTCCCTCTCACTAGGGTTCATATTGGATGACTGACTCTTATTTTTTTCTTCTGCAAAATTTACCCTGTGCCCCCAAGAATAATCACCCATGCCACCGGCATAGCCTCCTCTGCCACCCCCTAAGCCCTCCATGGTTGCGTCTGCTGTCGCTGGACTGGCCTCTCAGAGGTTTCGTACAGAATCTGATAAAGTGTTCAGGGTCTCCACAGTTGTGACACCCTCCCCCTGGAGGGGTTCGGGTTAAAAACTGCTAAAGCTGATTTCACCCCCGCATAACTAGTGGTGATTGGCATCAGCTTCAGTCGTACCTCTTCTTTTGCCATAGCAGCTATGGCCACCTCCAGTGATAGCTGTCTGGGCTGTCCAAGTAAGACATTTCTTCTCTGCTCGAATGTTGGGTTGAGTCCCTTCAGGAACTTCATCATCCTCTGTCGCGAGACATACTCCATGAACTTCTGATAATGTTTCATAAATGCCGGTTCCACTTGCTCATCCTCCACGCCAATGGGATCATAGTGGTCGAGATCCGACCGATACTTTTTTAGCAGAGCCGTATACTCAAAGATGGTGTGATCTTCTTGGACCACCTTGTCAAGTCCATCCTGCAGTTGGAAGATCCTCATGGGGTTGTTCGACCCCGAGTACGTCTCCCAGCGTCATCCAAATATCACTAACACCCTCCATCGCTTCCAAGTTGTCCGACACTTGGTCGGTCAATGAGGCTGTCAACCATCCAGCTACAACAATGTTGATGATTTCCTACATAGCAAACTTCCGTAAGGAATGATCTTCAGGTGCCTTGGTTTGGCCATTCAAATGGCCCACCAAGCCCCTTTCCTTCAGGGTCCGCATAGCCTGACGTGACCACTTCAAGTAGTTGGTAGTACCCTCCAACTTTACCTCCAGTTTCTCCAACTTCTCCATTTTGTATGGTGAAGGATCTACATCTGACTGTGCAACACGGGATCTAGTCTCGGTCAGCCTCCTGGACAAGAGATCGTCCACCAAAGCCTTCATCTCCTTGGTCGTTAGTTTACCGTAGATCGTCTCCATCGTTTGCTCCTTCTCTTCCATCAGCCCGACGGTGGCAGATCTAGGGCACGCGAGTTCCGGTGGTGCCCTCCAGCTTCGATTGCAGATCTTTCCACATCTATCGTTCCTCCTTCAATGACAGCGGTGTCCCCGAGAGCCGCAGCTCATGTCCCGTGCATGGCTGCGACCCGAGGCCGCATAGTCTAACGACGAACCAGAGTACTGTGGCTGCGTTGGCGGCGGCGGAGGGGAAAGAGGATCGAGAACGTCAGTTGGTAGGGAGGAGGTGGCAGCGGTGGTGATGAGAAAGGAGGGTGGTGGCGGCATTGAGGGTGGATGGCGGCGGTGAGGGTGGATGGCAGGGGAAAGTGGTGGCGGCTAATGTGGTAAAGTAGGGTTAGGGTGGCTCTGATACCATAAAGATATTGGACTAAAGTAAAATTAGGTTTATTTCTGATAAAGAGGGTATAAATACCCCTTGGTCCTTTTACACTTAACACCCTTCTAAGATGGACTATTATAGTTTAGTCATTGGTTCTCAATAGTTGTTATGCCTCCAATTAGCTGTAAGAAAGTTGTTGGCCCTTACCTCTAATGATTGCATAATACTTTATCAGTGAACTTTGTGCGCTCTCTACTAGCTTTTATCTTATATTGATGAAATGTGGCTAGGATCTGTTTGATCCCATCCCTTTTCCGAAAAAGAAGAAGCACTAGGGCTTGCAGGCAGAATATTCTAGCATGAAACAAGCATCCCCTATTACTTACAATCTGTGGTTTCAACATATAAACTGAACCACTTAAACACATTCTATTACTAAAGTAGACCAACCATTGGGATCAGCGATATGAATATGTGCAGCTCTATTGAGGGTCATTTCTCTAATATTAGTAATAAAATGATGTTACTTGTAGTGGGCCCTCACCGTCAATCCAACATAAATTAGTACCTCACTCGATGTATTTTAATTACTTCATAGGTAAACCAAGAACAAGAAATATAAATAGCTAATAGAAGAACAATGGAGGTCAGAACAAATGCTCCTTCAACTAAAGCAGACATTCCTTGAAAAAGACTCGACAGTTGATAGCTGAGTACGAACTTCAACAGTCAAAAGAAGTTAATAGTAACCTGTGCAAGGTTTCCTGAAGATGGTGCATTTTCCCTTCAGTTTCTTCTAGTTTCTTCTGTCTTTCTTCACCGATTATTTGTGCTTCAGAATATTTTCTTTCAGCATCATCAGCTCTTAGTTTTTCTGAGTCTAGAGAGCCCTGTATGGGAATCAAGAGGGTTAAATATTCCCAAGGTAACAACTTAACCTCAGTGATGAAACTACTCTGGTGGATATGAATTATCATTGCGGAGAAATACTTCAATCATGTCAGACTGTGTGTTTTCATCTAACTGTCGATGTAAATGAACTTGAAGTTCATTGATGTACCACTTATTGTAAAAACACAGATTACAATGAAGGCCATGTACCTTCAAGAGTTCCACTTCCGCTGCGAGAGAATCAACTTTTTCAGTATCTTGAACAAGAACCTGAGTTTCTTGAATGACAGGAGGTGCTTCTTCAATTGCCTTTTTCACAGCCTCTCTCTCCTTGACAAGAAGTGTGTTTGTTTCATCCAACTTAGTTTGGAGTGCTTGCACTGAGTTTTGCAACTTTGATATCTCCTGCTCTTTGGCTTCCTCCAAGTCCGTCTACATGCAGAAAATTGATTCACATGGATCATGGTAACTATCAAGCTCCATATGATCCACTTAGACCTTTGCAAAATATAGTAAGTCTAGCATAGTAAAATGTGAACACAAAAAACAGTACATAGTGGTTTCAGCAGGGTACGAAAAACCTTTTTGACCTCATAGTCAAAGCTTGAAAGTTCAAGCAATATCTAACCTAAAGGAAGTTTATTTAAAATGTAAGAGCAATACCCTCATTCGCTTCTCCAACTGCAAACGCCATGTAAGTTCTTCCACTGTTTTTTCAAGTTTATCCTTTGCTTCCTTAAGAGCCCCTGTTTCCTGTGCTGCCTGAACCAAAGTAAAGACAATGATCCTCAAATGAGATTCGTAATTTGTTGTACAAGGACTTGGCATAAAGTTTCAACTACAGTACATGCATCCTATCTGAAAATAGAATCAAAGTATAATAATAAATAACGGATAAAATATGTGTCAAACTATAGGTAGATGAAGCATGTGGCCTTCCTCCTCTCACAGCATGTGGCATTCCTCCACATGAGAGGCATGAGCAATCACTAGCACTTACCTAACAAAGGAACAGTATACTTCTAGAACGTCCAAAGAAAACATCTTCTATTACAGTTCTTCTAATGATGCATATAAGTCTGTTTCAGTCATTGAACAAATTATTAGACTATTCCCTCTCCTTTGTGCTCTATATCCAACCCCATATATATATAGGAGATGGATTGAATGAACTATTCACTCTCCCAACTATGGGAATACATTACCGAGCCTTATAATCCTACTTTCTTTTATTACAAGTACAAATTAGATGAGAACATGATTTCAAATTGGTGATAATGCTAGCAAAATGATGGCGATAATGATGGCATGCGGCAAAGACATTTTTCTTTAGTAAAGACAGTAAGGATTTCGATATTACTGGAGGTAATCTGATGGCAGTGAAAGCAACTTATATTATGGTAAGATGACAATGGCAAGAGTGCAGAAAACTGTTATGAAGGGCTGTACTACGGATTTAGCTTTTGTAGGTGGGTTAGTGGGAGCCAAAAACCTTTCATATGAGGATGCTATTTGAAACTGGTGATATTGAACTCATGAAGCTGGCAAATCTTATAGTAATGACTGAAACTAGTGTTTATCCCTGTCTCCACAAACAGTGAAACTATAGGTAGTTGATTTCCTCCATGTAATTTCTTTACTTGATTCACTCTGAGATAATACCTTACAGTTCAAATTAAAATTTTGTATCCACACATCTTTGAGGGACATAACTTGGCACTAGTCACGCTGATGGTAAAGCTTAGCACCTACATCCTGGAGGATTCGGAACCAAAGAAACAAGAGTAACTAAGGATATATCTAGCAAAAATAAGTGATCGCCTTTCCTAACATCTTCTAGGATAACTTAAAAAGGAGTTGAAGAGGACATTAAAAACAAGTAATTAAAATCAGCCAATAAGATAAATCAATTTACAGTTCTTTTTGGAGGCTAGTTGCAGTTTTGAGTAAAACTCTTGAAAGTAGAAATCCTATTTTGGTATTATTATTGTTTTGCAAAGTATTCAACATGATTATGGAAATGATTGCCATAATTGCTATAAGATATGCCTTTGGTAGTTACTTCCCCGCGAGGCACATTTTGTTCTTTCTCAGCCTTATTTTCTTCTTCCTCTACCTTTTATTTCCTTCTTTCTATGTTTTATCTTGCACAATAATGAATATCCAAGAATTTCACATGCAGGAGAATAAGAGAACCACACAATTATGCATGATAACATGTATATCTTGCCTTTTTTGGACATGCTCTGACAAAATGTATGCGGTTTTCTTGAGATGATAGATACATTGATGTTTTTAAATTTATAAAGATCCATTATAGATGCAGCAAAAGCCCTTTAAAAAATAAACTTTGTGGAGGTTACTGACCATTTTAAGCTTCCTAAGTTCCTTCCGGGCAACCCTTCCTCTCCATCTACACTGGGTGACAGTTGATGCTTTCTTCAACTTTTTATGGTACGAGTGAGCTCTGTGACATCTCCATTGGGCCTGAAAAGATCAAGTAATTTTATAAGAAACATATATTTATCTAAAGGTATGCCAGGAGTTCTCTGATGCGATAGAGTAACCTGAATCATAGTCGCTGCTTTAGTTTGCCTCCTATCTCTGAACACATTACGAGCAGCCATAGCCCTCAATCCAGTTTGGAGGACAAGAACCGACAACCTTAGGCGAGTATATGCCTTCTTAGCCAAGAACCTGCGTGACTTTTTTTGTATTTTAATTGCAGCAGCTTCCCTTCTCAGCTTCTCATAAAGTTTACAAGCTAATCTTCCTACAAGCATACCAAATCGATGATAGTGATCAACAAAATGGGAAAGGGAAAGAACATATGCAAACGTCATTATGAGAACCTCTCCATATTGCCTGCACAATAATGGTAGCCTTCCTTAAAGCCACAAATTGTTTCCGTGCTATATGTGTTCGTATTTGGCGCTGAATAGCTTTCGCTGCACTGCTAAGTACTTCAGCCCTTTGAGCATCTAATTCAGCCATCTGACCAGCTCTAAGAAATATCTTTGTTTTTCCTATCTGGTAATCAAGGTGAGGGTAAGATAAATAGCCTAAAGCTACATCAAACGTACCAAATCTTAGAGGTGGAATTAACTTGTTAAGCTTATGGAAACATGCTAATTCAATAAAAGCTAAAGTTATCTGATGGAAGAGCTGACGCACATATTGCATGCAGAAAAGGAGAAGGGAGCGTGCAAAACGTATAAAATGTTTTTGTAATAAAATAATAGTCATGAGATTACCTGATAACCCTTAAGTCCCTTCTTTTCCAAAATCGTCTTGCATGCAAACTTTTCATCATAGCTGTTAAACAGCATATCGTACAGATTAAATATCACAAACTTTCACTCGATGAGTAAAGACAATAAGGACAGCTGTTATTTATCATATGCTAAGTAATAATCATAGTCAGAACTATATTAATAGTAGAATGGAGGAACTCGCCTTCCTTCCAGAACTTCTGGAGCAAGTATGTTAAAACGATTGAGGAATTCGAAAAATGTGCGGCGGGTAGGATATCCAGCACAACTAATTCTGATAGCCTCAAGTACACCCTATTGGAAATCATAGTAAGGGAACACAGAACAGATGCGAAGCATGAAAATTGGCAACGCCAGTGAAGGCCTAAAACTAAGAGATACTTACACCACATCGTAACTGTTGCATGACATTAACATTCTCAAATATAGCAGGTTTCAAAAGGTTGTTTGGCTTTACACATCTGATATAATGAGGTTCGGTTGAATTCAACGTCTCCATTAATTGCTGCAGTTGTAACTGCAACCAGTATATCAAAAAAGAATCAGGTAGATATATTACCAAAATCCCCAGGATAATGTGAACACCCTGCACAATTAACTGTTAAGGCACACCAATCTTTAGTTGAGTACAGCAGAAGGATTGCACACCTTAAAACGAGAACCAATGGAGGAGAACTTTGAAGATTTGGATGTTTCCTCAGGAGTAGGAGGGAAAAAACCTGCCACAAATGAGCACTTAGAAGCACTCAACAATTCTTGGTGTTCAGCCACAACATAGTCTTTGTTCTTATCCAAAAACTGGTCAGATTGATATAACACCTGGAAATAATACAAAATTACAAGTAAAATTAGGAATAATCAGCACTATTTAAAAACCTATGTTCCATGGACACGAATATGACACAAAGAAGACAGACATGGAGACACAGACACACATTGATTTTGGCGTGTCCTAGCATAGGATTGTCACTGTTCTGTTCAATACGTGTCCGACACAGACACAACAAGGACATGGTCAGTGGTTTGGAGTGTCCATGCTTCCTAGTTGTAACAGTTTAGCTAAGTAGTATTTGTGACTAACCTCGCCAGCATAATGGCAAATGGTAAAATCAGTACGAGAAAGCTTTGGTTTGACAAAGCGCTTATGCACTTTGAATGTCTGATAGAGCTTTTGGGAGAAGGTCTCGTGTGTTGACTTCGGAAACATACTGGCAACAAACAAGGAATCAAAAAGTAATAAGAGAACGGTTGTAAGTGTCAGATTCAAGAATTGTATTCTAAGAGTTCGCCTCAGACTGATTTTCTTTTCATATATTACCAATTAATAGAAATATAGCTACACTTGAAAAGAAAAATAAGTTCCCAAACAAAAACATATTCTCATACCATGCTTCATCAAGGAGCGCAATGATCCCACCAGGTTTCTGCAAAAGGAAACTAGTCAAGAGATTTTATTAAATGTTGCACCTTATAAGTTCAAATGATACATTAAAAAATTTCATATAAAATTCTAATGCAACATTGAAAGGAATGGTTCAAAAAGACAGAAATGTGAAAATCAATCATCATGAATAATTTACAAGTACGTACTGCACAAAGGAACATGATGCAGATAGCACTAAATAAAGGTAATAGGTCTGGCCACTTATAAGAGTATGGTGAGGAAATTCTGCAGATAACTGTTAGATGATGTGTATTGAACAATTATAATACAGATAACAAACAAATTGATGACACTGAGTGTATTAGATACAAAGTTGTGACAATCCTTGTGTCTAAAGTGATGATTGAACACACACAAATACCATACAAGTAGTTAGAAACTTTAGCCTGGCTTTATTATTAGGTTTCAAAGATCTTTGAAATGCCTCTAGGAATGAACAAAAGGATGTCATAAAAGAAATTTGTTCACATTTTCGCATGCATTAGCCACATGCTAGTGCAACAAGTTTTGGCACGGTCAAGCTATTCCAAGAAAGCCACGGATGCATTGTTAGAGACAGAGAGACTGTATTACATATTGTAATATAGTCTCACATTGGTCAGACGATGAGGTGGGCTATATATATGTTAGTATATTAGAATATTCTTGGTATATTTGTTGGTATATTAGAATATTCTTGGTATATTTGTTGGGATATTAGAATATTCTACAAGGGGTTTTAATGGGGTATTAATGTAGGATGAAGGGTTGTAAGGCTATAAATAGCCAAGAGATTATCAATAAAAAATATAATTACTCCAAAATATTCTACATGGTATCAGAGTCCAAACCCTAGCCACCACCTTCCAAATCCTAGCCGCCACCACTGCCACACCGTCCGCTACCACTACTGCCGCACCGCTTGCCCGCTACCACCGTCGCCGCTCGCCCGCCGCTCGCCCGCCGCCACCACCGCGAAGCCACGACTCCTGCGGAGCCTTCTGTCGCGGTTTCTGGCGTTTCCCGCGGGTCGTTCCAGACATTGACATCGAAGGCCTAGATCTGATGGGGGGAGAGACATGATCGGGTCTAGTAGAGGACGAAGAGGGCGAACGTGAATCGTGGGAGGGGTGTGAGGTGATCGGAGAAGAGGAGGATCGATGGAGGAGATCATCAAGAAATTGAACTCTGCGGAGGTCGCAACGTTGATGAAGCTGATGAAACTGTCGGCTGGTAAGAGCACGACACGAACATTGGCGAAGTTGGAGCTTCCATTCATCGATCTGAAGCTTGATGGATCGGCCACCTACCTGAGTTGGTCATGACGGGTGAGGAGAACCCTCGCAGGAAAGAACATGGAGGATTTCTTGTCAGGAGAGAAGACAGAGCCGGATGAGGGCTCGGCAAGACGCGACGAGTGAAAATCTACTCATATGGTGGTATATATTTGGCTCATCAATTCTGTAGTCCAGTCGACCGCTGCCACAGTGGATGGCCTTAAGATGGTGTAAGACGTGTGGGAGAAGTTGAGGAGAACCTACGATGGTGTGGGGAATAACTTGAGGTTTTTTGGATCAAAGGGGAGATCAACGACACCGTATAGAGAGAGAAGACGGTATAGGAGTATGCATGGAGTTGGAACGTCTGTGGTTGGATTATGATCACTTCTCAGATCGGACGAGCTGCGAGGACCCGAAGTGTAAGGAGAGACAAGTATGTCTGCAGGAGAGGACAATGAAGTTTCTTAAAGGGCTGGCCGCAGTGTTTGCTCAAAGGACAGCACTACTTCTAGCCCAACCGAAGATTCCTGCACTTGAAGAGGCTATCTCGGTCATGATCCAGGAGGAGACTCGTATCAAGCTACAGGCAGGGACATGTGGTCCTCCTGAAGTGAAGACAGCACTGACAGTTGCCAATTCAAGCGGCACAAGACCTAAGGGACACCCCCGGCAGTATTACAACTGCAGGGAGGTGGGCCATCTGAGGTATGCTTGCACCAAACCACCCAAGGAGGAAGATTCAGGTGGCGGACGTGGACAATTTGGAGGACGTGGCCGTGGTCATGGGGGTCGACAGGGTGGTCGAGGAGGTTATCGGACGAACCTGCTGGTAGGAGAAGGCGATGAGGGAGCTAATGGTGCCTATACTGAGGAGGATCAGGCACTACTGGGCATGCTGGAAGTACTCATGAGAAAGCAGAGAGCGTCAAGCGATGGAGACAGGAGGAGTGGGACTGAGGAGGCGTCCACCTCAGTCTTCGCCAGAGACAACGCTGCCATGTATGCCTATCCATCAGAAGGTACTGATGACTCACTCGTCCTTGCATCTATGTCTTCCCTTAGATCGTCGGACTGGATTGTCGATTCGGGTGCGTCTCGACACGTGACAGGGAATGCTAGTGAGTTCTCTTCCTACACTCACCTAGCATCTACAGACAATATTCAAACAACCGATGATACTTTCCAGCCAGTGGTCGGTAAGGGTACTGTCGATTGTACAAGTTCAGTAAGATTATCCAATGTTTTACATGCTCCTTCTTTTCTAGTCAATCTTTTGTCCATTAGTTCTATAATCCTCCAGCTAAAATGCTTTCTCTTTTGATATTCCTAAGATGATCTTCCAGGAAAAGGAGACGGGACGAAGACTTGGGACTGACACTTGGCATGATGGACTGTGATACCAGGATCAGGAAGGACTAGATTTGGCATTGGTGTCTGTGGCAGAAAAGGCAGGAATGAGAGGACCAAAGATGAGTGCCGATGATACACTGATACTCCATCACAGGCGGTTGGGGCACTCCGCTTTTGGTATTTTGAGTAGGTTGTATCCATTTATTTATGAGAAGGCAAATAAGGAGAAACTAGTATGTGATGTATGTGATTTAGGCAAACTTACTAGGAGCTCATATGTTGGTGCGGGCCATAGGAGTTCTTCTGTTTTTTGATATTATACATTCTGATGTCTGGGGGGTCGTGCGCCACAACTACTATGAATGGTTACAAGTATTTCGTCTCTTTTATTGATTGTTCCTCTCGTATCACCTGGCTGTATTTGATGAAAAAAAGAGTGAGATCTTTGCCTGTTTTCGGGACTTTCATAAACATGTCTAGACCCAGTACAGAGTAGTGATGAAGGTACTAAGATCTGGCAATGGAACAGAATATACCAACACAGCACTTGAGGAATACCTGTTAGCCCAAGGGATACAGCATCAGACCAACTGTGCATACACACCAGCACAGAATAGAGTGGCAGAAAGGAAGAACAGACACCTTCTGGAGGTGGTAAGGAGCATGATGATCGCTATGAATGTCCCACAGAGTCTGTGGGGACATGCAGTGTTGACAGCAGCTCGATTGATCAACATGATGCCCTCAAAGGTACTGGAATAGAAGTCTCCATGTGAGATATTGCAAGAAAATAATAGTGGGATACTTCCACTAAAGGTGTTTGGCTGCGTATGTTTTGTGAAGGACAACAGACCGTCTGCTAGAAAACTTGACCCCAGAGCAGTCAAGTGTGTATTCGTGGGCTATTCGGCGACTCAGAAGGGTACGTGTGCTGGAGCCCAGTAGAGAAGAAGAAGTTTGTGAGCATGGATGTTCACTTCAGGGAGTTTGAGCCATACTACCGTCAGGAGGGAACCTCATCCATGAGTAACTCACCTGATACTGAGAGTATGAGACGAGAGAGGGAGATTGGTGAGAATGTGGTGACCAATTTAGGAGTATGGCATGGAGGAACGTTTGAGGAGAAGCAGGAGAGTGAAGAGGAACAGGGGAGACGACGAGAGGTGTTAGGCCCACGGCTCAGGGGGAGTTACTTACCTACAGCAAAAAAGGGAAGCAAAATACAGGACCAGTACCTATAGTGCCAGTGCCAAGTCCCTTGCCTGCGTCCGTCTCAACTCTTGAGATACCTACACCACCACCACCAGATTTTCCTTCAGGTGATATCATTCTTCCTACTCCTCCCACACCATTATCAGTACGGAGGACCACTCGCAGCAATGCGAAAAATTCTCCTGATATATATGGTTGAGACCTTGCTCAGTTTGTTTAATATAATAACATCTCTTTTTCTCATGGAGCATTCATTGCATCTTTGGATAGTATTATTGTACCTAACAATTGGCAGGTTGCCAAGAACGATCCAAAGTGGAAAACGACGATACACGAGGAGTTAGGCGCTCTTGAGAAGAACCACACTTGGGAACTGGTAAAACTGCTAGAGGGGAAGAGGGCAGTCGAATGCAAGTGGGTCTTTACTGTGAAGCAGAACCCAGATGTAAAAGTAGAGTGTGACAATGCTCGACTGGTGGCAAAAGGATATAGTCAGACGTACGATATTGACTATGATGAGACCTTTGTACTAGTGGCGAAGATGAGCACCGTCAGGACCCTGATTTCTTTGGCAGCAAACGGTGGATGAAAGCTACACCAACTGGATGTGAAGAATACGTTTCTTCATGGGGATCTAGTGGAGGAAGTGTACATGGAGATACCACCAGGATTCTGCACCGATAAGACAATAGACAAGGTCTGCAGGTTGAAGAAGTCCCTCTATAGACTGAAGCAGTCTCCTCGAGCGTGGTTTGACAGATTCAGGAGGGCGATGATAGGGATGGGATATCAGCAGATCAATGCTGATCATACTGTGTGCTTCCGTCGGAGTGGAGGCCACATCACCATGCTTGCGGTGTATGTGGACGATATGATTATCACAAGAGATGATGAGCAGGAGATTGCCCGACTCAAGGGGAAGTTGGCAAGGAGTTCGAGGTGAAGGACATTGGCCTTTTTCGGTACTTCCTTGGGATTGAGATTGCTCGAGAAGCAGAGGGGATTGTTCTTTCTCGGAGAAAGTATGCGCTGGACCTTCTCACAGAGACATGGATGTTGGGATACAGACCTGCAGCGACGCCGATCAACCAGGGGTTCAAGCTGTGTACTAGGGCTGGAGAACCACTTGACCGAGACAGATACCAGAGACTGGTGGGCAAGTTGATCTATTTGAGCCACACACGTTCTGATATCTGCTTTGCAGTGAGTGTGGTGAACCGCTACATGCATGACCCAAGGAAGGGTCATATGGACGCAGTATACCAGATTCTGAGATACTTGAAGGGTGCCCCTGGAAAGGGGTTAATATTCAGGAAAAATGATCACTTGAGCATCGAGGGCTACTGTGACTCTGACTGGGCTAGCTGTACTGATGACAGGAGATCTACCTCGGACTATTGCATATTTATAGGAAGCAATTTGGTCTCTTGGAGGAGTAAGAAGCAGTCAGTGGTGGCCAGATCGACAGCTGAAGCAGAGTACAGAGCTATGACCTTGGGAGTTGCAGAGCTGCTATGGCTGAAGAGTATACTGATGGAGCTGAAACTGGATCAAGGAGCCAAGATGAAGCTGTGGTGTGACAACCAGTCAGCCATCAGTATCGCAAACAATCCAGTGCAGCATGACAAGACCAAACACATCAAGATCGATATGTTCTTCATCAAGGAGAAGTTGGACCGTGGACTATTGGAGCTAGGAAATGTTCCAACCAAGGAGCCTGTAGCAGACAGTATGACCAAGGGACTTAGCTTTGCAGATATGATTAGAGGATGTGACAAGATGGGCTTAGTGAATATCTTTCGCCCATCTTGAGGAGGAGTGTTGGTATATTAGAATATTCTTGGTATATTTGTTGGGATATTAGAATATTCTACAGGAAATTTTAATGGGGTATTAATGTAAGATGAAGGGTTGTAAGGCTATAAATAGCCAAGAGATTATCAATAAAAAAATATAATAATTACTCCAAAATATTCTACAATATACCAAACCTACCTTACTGCTACATATTTAGTTCCATTTTTATTTTCACAAACTCCGACATGGTATCAGAGTTGTGATCCCTTCCTCTAAAAAGTTTCAAAATAAAAATAGAGAGAAGTATAGTTTTAGAAACCCTAGAGTTTTATTGCTAACCCAGAGTCATTCGAGCCGCCAATCGCTGAATTCCTCATCGGAACCCTAAATTTTTTCGGTGAGTTGAGTTCAAACTAGTCCTGCTCTGAGTCGTGTCCAGCCTTCTTCGAGTCGTTGAGCTTGAGCTTCGATCATCACAGAGAATCGTCAAGACGTCGAGATCAATCTCCGGTTATCATCGAGCTTCTTCAAGCACTTGCAGACCTAGATCTAGCTATGGAAGCTTCTAAAGTGTGGTCAATTGGTCTTCTTGAGTCGATTAAGATCTTCCTCGAGTCTTGAATCTTTCTCGTAGTCCTTGTCGTCTTCCTCAAGCCGATCGAGTCTAGATCTCTTGTTTTGATTCAAAACTCTAATTTTAAACCCTAATTTCTTTATTTTCTTCCTTGTTCTTTGCTAATTCAGAAGATGAAGAGAGAGGGAGAGGAGAGATGAGAGATCATGTTTTCTCTCTCCGATTCGAGCCAGTTATGACCATTGGATTCGAATTCTTCTGATCCATACCGTTGGATTGTGCATACGGGTTTTCATCGTGTTGGTTTCATTTTTTTATGGTTGATCTGAGCCGTTGATTTTGCACTCACTCGGTTTTGTACTCATGTCTGCACTCACCTTCCTCTAGCCCACATGACAGTCTCTGGTGTTTTTTACACTCATTTTTTCGCACTCAAGGTTCAGGTCCACATGTCAGCAGCTTGTTTCTTTTGGTAGCTTTTGTTGGTTACCTGAGGAGCCCACATGTCAGACTATATTTGTGTGGGTTGTTGGAGTATTTTGTATGAGATTTGTGTGTAGTGTTGAGTTGTACTTGTGGTGATTTGTGTTGTATTGAGTGAACGTAGTGTGAGGTGATGAGGAGTGTAGTGAGGCGTACTCGTGTGAGTTATTGTCTTGTATTTTGAGTTGGTCATGTCATCAGCTATGGATATGTCCACTGTCACCAAGTCTCGCCTTCGTGTCATCCTGGAGGACCCAAACTATTGGGTTTGGGCATTACCTGTGTCAGGAGTCATTTGAGGAGCCGACGTCTTTGGGGCCATGATAATGGAATGGATTCCTATTCCGCTCGTACTACTGGAGAGAATAGTACAACATTTCATAGTCGTGTTGCCACATACACTTATGATGAGCATCAGGTCATGGTCCATCTAGCCCACTATTATGCTCTAACTCGATCCCTATGATACTGCAGCTACCATGTGGTCCCATCTGCGACGATAATATACTCAGAGTGATGGCACTTATGAATATATGCAGTCTATTCATTCATTTACCAAGGGAGATCGTCAAGTATGATAATTCCACGCTTACATTATGGACCCCTGGAGCCAGCTTGCTATCATGGAGCCCACTTCTGAGACTGGTACTACATGTTCGTGCTACACAGTATCTTGCGTTAAGAGATCGACGACGTCTACTTCAGTTTCTTATGAGACTTCGACCTGATTTTCAGACCTCTGCTGGTGTTTTGTTGCAATGTTCCCCTGTTCCTTCCCTTGATACAACGGTGAATGAGTTGACTGCTGAGGAGATCCATCGTGGGTCACTTGACAAGCAGTCTACTGCTTCATGGGGAAGTTCTATCTTAGTGGCCGGACCTTCATATGTTCCTCAGGTCAGCCTCGTTCTGTTGCTTCTCAGGGGACACTGAGACCTATTACTTATTGTGCTTCATCTAGTACGTTTTGTCCTCGACAGGGACATAAGTGGTGTGGCTGGCACAAGCACTGTGATACCCATTGTACTCAGGAGTGTCAGGTCTTTGCCAGTCTCGGGAGGCTGTATTTGAAAGATCTTATGTTCGACCATAGCATCTCCAGGCTGCTATGGCTGATGGGATCTCTTTTGACACTTTATCCATGGTTGGCAATTCTTCATCAGTTGCTCCACAAGATATACCAGTTACGACATATGCTTTTGAGTTTGCTTCAGGTATCTGGTCATCTAACTACTACATCTGTTAGTTCCTCTTTTGTAGCCCCCGCAAGTATATCTTCTACTCCATGGATATTAGATTCTGGTGCTTCCTATTATGACTAGTGATGCCTCTAGATTTGAATGCATTACCCATGTTGAGTCTGAATCTATTCGCACTATTAAGTCTGCTCTATTCGTGCGGCTGATGATGTTTTGCCTATTGTTGGTCGTGGGCATTTGATTGCCTTACCAGACTTTACTATATCTAATGCTTATCGTGTTCCTTGACTATGAGTCTCTTGTAGGTTTCTCAGTTAATTGACATGCCTTACACTATTTCATATAATGCTATTGCATGTTCTATACATAATCCACAAATGGGACATGACGAACTTTACTACGTAGACCAACTTACACTTCCACCAACTTATGCTTCCTCTACCTATCGTAGCTGACACTAGTCTTGATTGTACTACCCCACATTTTTTTTATGATGTCCGACACAGGAGGTTGGGACATTTTTCGTTTTCTAGACTTTAGTTGTTGTCTTCTATGGGTGTCTTCGAGAACTTGAAAATCCCTAATACCTTATACTGGGTGTATTCATGGTCGTCATATTGTATCTCTTTTCCATTGAGTGATTTTGTTTCTGCTTCTTTTTTTGATCTTGTATATTTTGATGTTTATGAACCCTCTCCTTATGAGTCAAAGGGAGGAAACAAATGTTATATGATATTTATTGATGAGCATTCTCGGTTCACTATTTCTCGCAAATCCGAGGTCTTCTTGAAGTATCTTGAGTTTGTAAGGATGGTTGAAACCTATTTTTCTTGGAAAATCAAGGTACTTCTTTCTGATTAGGGAGGAGTGCATATCACATCAGTTTCGTAATTATTTTGCTTCTCAGGGGACGCTTACGCAGTTTTCTTGTCCTCGTGCTCATCAACAACATCAGATTGTTGAGCGTCATCATCGACATATTCTTGATATTACTAGGTCTCTTCTATTGTCTACTTCTCTCCCTGTTTAGTTCTAGGTAGAAGTTGTGCTTACGGGTGTCTTTCTGATTAACTAGATTGTGATTCCTATTTTTTGATGGTGTGTCTCCCTATCAACATTTGTATAGTCGTACACTCGACTATTCTATATTTTGTGCCTTTGGTTGCAATTGTTTTGTTCAGTTACCTACGATTGAGCGAGACAAGCTATCCTCCAGATCTGCTACTTGTGTACTTCTTAGGTATGGTCCTCATGAGACAAGCTATAGATGATACGTCTTCGCATTTTTTGTCTGTCATTTTCTTGAGAACATTCCCTACTATACTTTACCACGTCCTTATGTACTACTAGCACCATCTACAATTGAGGATCTTGCTTTTCTTGATATTGAGATCACATTATTACCACCCCATTCACTCCACCGGCTCCGTCTATTATTCATATTTATCAGGGTTGACCATTATTGTTGAGTCTACTATACCACCAGTCCTCGTGGATCCTCTACATCTTTTGCATCCTCGTGGATCCTCTACATCTTTTGCATCCTCCATCGTCTGCATCGCTCGCCTGTTCGTTTGACTTTCTTTATCACTATGATTCCAGTAATTCAGTCTTTTCTTGTTGCTACCTCTAGTCATTGGAAGCCCCAAACGTATAAGGAGCCTGTCATCATTTCCTAAGTGGTAGGCAGCCATGTCAAAGGAGTTACGAGTTTGGGAACATACATGTACCTGGAATCGTGTCTCGTTAGTCGTTACCCACTGGTATCCGTCCCATTAGCTGCTAGATCAAGACTTTGGCTGATAGTACTACTAATCGGTAGAAAGCCAGACTAATTGCTCGTGATTTTCTTCAGCACTATGGTGTTGATTATGATGAGACCTTCACTCTTGACGCGAAAATGACTTTTGTTCGAACTCTTCTTATCTTTGCCTCTGCCCGTGCCAGATGGATGTGAAGAATGCATTTCTTTACGATACCATAATTGAGGATGTATACATGACTCCTCTTGGTTTGCCTCATTCTACTAATCAGGTCTGTGATCTTTGCAAGGCTTTGTACAACCACAAGCATGCACCTTGGGTATGGTTCTCGAGATTTACTACTGTTATTCATGCTGCTGAATTACTACGAGTTGTTATGATCATGCTCTATTCACACATCCTTCTAGGACACTACTACTATATGTTGATGATATGGTTATTATGGTGGTGATTCTACACACATCATGCAAGTCAAGCAGCACTTACATCTATAGTTTGAGATGAAGAATCTTGGTACTCTCCGCAACTTTCTTGGTTTGGAGGTTGACACTCTCCTCGTGGATACTTATGTCTCCCTATGTTACTGGTACAAATTTAATTCCATGTTCATTCTTTCACAAACTCTGACATGTATCACTTGGACAGAACATGATATGAGCATAGAACCGATGTAGAGGTGGATACTAGCACAGAACCAATGATAACAATGGATAAATGGTATGATTTACTCTCTTTTTTGTTTCAATCAGCCATTTCCTCTTTTACTTTTATACAAGACGTGTTGCCTCAAAAATATATACTAGTAACACAATTAAGAACAAGACCCACGATATTCTATATAGATGTGTAAGGCGTTTTGTTCGCAGGGAATAATCAATTTAGTTGAACACCTAACTTGGGACATCAAAGAGAGAACATGTATTGTTCAGAAGTTAAGGTATGTACTAAGAAAATGAAAATTGGGAAAGCGGTAGGACCTGATGTTAGTTGAACACCTAACTTGGGACATCAAAGAGATAACATGTATTGTTCAGAAGCTAAGGTATGTACTAAGAAAATGAAATTTGGGAAAGCGGTAGGACCTGATCATATTGTATTGAGATTGGAAATGTTTAGAAAAAAAAAAGGATTGATGTGGCTTGCTGAATTATCCAACAAAATTCTAAGGACTAAGAAGATGTCAGATGAGTGGAGACGCATATTCTAGTGTCCATAGAAAGTTGTAATAACTATCGAGAAACTAAGCTTATGAGTCATACCATAAACTATAGGAGAGATTGATGAGCAAAGAGTAAGAAAAGATACTAAAATTCAAAAAATCAGTTTAATTTTATATCGGGGAGATCAACTATGGAAGCTATTTACTTACTAAGAAGATTAATGGAAAGATTTAGAAACAAAAAAAAGAAAAATCTACATTTGTTTTTACTAACTTAGAAAAAGTTTATAATCGAGTTTCTAGAGAGATAATGTAGTGGACTTTGAAGAAGAAACAAGTTCATAATAGTTATATTAAGTTTATTAAGGATATGCATGATAGAGTTACGATGATAGTGTGAACTATTAAAGGAGATAGTAATCCATTTCCTATTACCATTGGCTTACATCAAGAATCAAAACCGAGTCGTTACCTTTTTTGTGATACTTATGGGTGAAATAGCTAGACATATCCAGGAGAATGTTCTATGGTGTATGATGTTGCTGATAATATTGTGTTTGTTTGGTGAGAGTAGAGAAGGATTAAACGATAAAATGGAACTGTGGAGAGAGACTTTAGAATCTAAAAGAATTAGGATTTAGTGGAACGAAAACAAAGTATGTGAAATATAGTTTCAACCCGAAATCAGAAAAATGAGAGGGATGTCTTACAATGGAATCGATAGTTCCTTGTTACGACGGACGAATAAGGAAAGATAAAACCAAATACAATAACAATTACAAGAACACATAATCTAACGTAACTCAGCCAATTTGGCCTACGTCTACATGGCAAGGAAATAATTACTTTCTTGAATAATGGAGCAAATAAAAAAGACACTAAATCGTGTACTCATATTTACTACATATTGGCAACTAAATAGACAAATAAGGAAAAAAGACTACTTTCAATATATACAAACAAATGGCAATAAAAAATCCTTAAATTAGATAAGCCCCGAGGAATAAAAACAAGAACACTAATACAAGATTATACGAACTCTTCCTTACAAAATCTCCAAAAAAAAACCTCCGTTCTTCTCTTTTAATTTCCTTAGTTTCCTTATATTTTCTAACACTAATATTAGGTTAGGAAAAGCCTAATATAGCTCTCCAAAACGTTCTAAGGGGTGGAGCAATCTGGACTATAGAAAATCGCTTAGCAAATATTACTCGTACACAGAATCTGCTCGAACTAGAATTTTGGTCGTGGAACCGGTATACCGGCTGAATTTCGGTCTGGAAACAGGTATATGAGTTTCTAGTGCGCAATACCTGCATGAATTTCTCCTATTCTAGTTGTCGAAATATTGGTCACTATAGGAGTCTTATGTTAAGTCAGCTTATGTCTTCGACTCCTCCCGAGCTTCTCCGATGAAAGGATGGTGCATGCTGCTCTCCTTTTTGAACACGGGTCACACTACAACAGGGGGTCCATATAGATAGACAAGATATACCTAAAAATGAAAGTTTCAGTATTTATGATCAATTATTCATTATGATAGAGAAATTGAGAAGGATCTCATGCATAAAATTAAATGATAATGGTTGAAATGGAGGAGTAATTCTGGAGTATTTTGTGAACAAAAGATACATCTGAAGTTAAAATAAAAATTCTAAAAACTGCTATAGACCCGTCATGCTTCATGGATCAGAGTGTTGAGCAATTAAAAAATATATCCAAAAGTTAGTATGGCAGAAATGAGAATGCCAAGATGGACGAGTGGCATTACATTAAATGATAAGTTAAGAAATGAGTGTATTCGTAGAAAGTTAGATGGGACATTAATTGAGGACAAGATAGAAAAATCGAGTTAGGTAGTTTCGAGTTTCGACATGGAATGCCAACCAAAAGATGCTCCCTTAAAGAGTAATAATATGCTAGTTAATTGAGCCACTACGACTAGAGGTAGGCCTAGACGAACATAATTTGAAATATTAAATAAGGATATGGATGTTCTTAGCATTAAGAGGACATGACCCTTAAATGAGCCGAATGGAAGAAGTGGATTCAAACAACCAACTACAAAAATTTGGGATAAAGGCTTTATTATTGTTGTTGTAGATATTTGTGTACCCGTGTAGAGTTTACCTATATACAATGACCTGCGGGCCAGGTGCTTTGCAGCTTTGCCTGGCTCACATGTCAGTAAGTAGGGTATAAACAGAGTAAACACGAGGGTACCAAAGATATTTCTCAATTAAAAATGCATGCATACAACTATGAACTTTTCTTTTCTTTTCTACTATAGCTAACGGTAACTAACTGTTCTATAGCCTTTTCTCCTATACCTCAACTAGTCACTAAGAAAAGATGTGATAGCATGCAAAATATCGGTGTGTGTAGATACTTGACAAGTCTCGTGTACATAACTAACTCAACTGTTTTAGCCTCTGATGATTGTGTCTTTTGGATGTCCATAGACCTCTCAAGTAGGCCAGACCGGGCCCACACGACACGAAATGTGGGTGGGTCGGGCCGGGCTCATCAGGCCCATGCATTATAGCAAACCGGGCCTAGGGTGGAAAACCCCAGCCCAGCCCGGCATGTGGCCCAAGGCACCGTGGGCTTCGGACCGGGCCATGTTGTGCCTGGGTCGGGATGTCCCTATGGGCCGAGCAGACTTATGTCCAACCTTTTTGCAGACGAATTATTTTACTATCTTGAACTGCATTTTAACCTTTCAAGTATATTATACTCTCTCTCTATGAAAAATGCACTAGTTGAGAGTATGTTGAGAGATTAATCTATTAATAACTAGGTGGTTGTTCACTTATATTATATAGTATTTGCCATATTTTAATTATCCATGTATAGATGTAACAGAGGAGAGAGTTCATTAGAATTTATTACGGTGGGCGTGCTTATAACGTTTCAGCAGGACTAAAGCAATTGGCTGATACCATTGGTAAAATCTGCAGTCTGTATTTCTTTTTTTGGATATTATTTAAGCTCAAATTCAAATTTCAGAGTTAGTTTTTTATTATTTGGTAGTAAACTACTAATTTAAGTTGGCTAGAATCCAAAGTCCCATGTGATATACTTATATTTCTTAGAGATTTTTAATATTTTGTTTCGTTGCGATTAATTTGAATGGGGGTGTGGGACTGTGGAATGCTGACATGTTTGTTGGATCCAAAAGGGTTGAGCCGGGTCGGACCGGGCCTCGGGCGGGCCGTGTCCGGCCTGGGCTTCGTGTCGTGCCAGGCCGCTTCTCTTATGGGCCGAGATATGACACCGACATGTCCCAATATACTGGTCCGGGTTAGCCCGGGCCCATGATTATCCGGATCGGGCCAACACATGGGCCATTTTTTCGGGCCGGGCTTGTGCCGTGCTGGGCTACCTCGGCCCAATTGACAGGTCTAGATGTCCACCATAACTTGCAGTAGGACACTATATTACTTTCATCAGAAAATTTTAGTCATCACCTTTAATATCCTTTATTTTGTATCTACCTATATTAGTATACACACATAAGTATATGTCAGAAGAGAGAGGCGAATGTTTATGGATAAATACAGGTACAGCACAAAAGCAAAAACAGCATATGTTTGCTTCAGTAAAGGACACAATGTGTTTAAAGGGGAGAAAGAAAGACCTTCTCAATGAGATCCAGAACATCTTGGTTATCAACAAACTCAATGTAGCTCCAATCAATTTGCTCTTTGGTGTACTCTTCTTGCTCCATCTTGAAGACATGCTGAAAAAACGTGCTTTTTCATTAGAATATCATAGAAGAAGTAGAGACCAAATGTAACTATCCATAGAGGATAGACTTACCTGGTTGAAATGTTGTTGCAGTTTCTCATTTGTAAAATTGATGCAAAACTGCTCAAAACTGTGAGGTGTTCACAAAGTTGAGATTAAGCAAGTTAGGAACAGTGAAAATATAATATTACAGGGTATATCCTTAAAAATAAATTGGATATTCGGATCAACAATAAAGTTACCTATTTGTTTTAAAGCTTTCAAAACCGTAGATGTCAAGGACCCCAATCAGACACTTAGAAGTTGGATCTTGCCCAATTGAAACGTTTATTTTATCAACTAGCCTAGATTGATGTCTCAAAAGTAAGATACCATAGTCTAAAAAAAAAATCCAGAAACTGCTTATTCAAAACAAATGTAATTTTATTTTAACATTCATATACCAGTCAAATAGACGGGAGTAGATTGTCTTAGCTAGACCATCCCTGCTTACAGTTGCACCAACAGGATCAAGACTTCTCTTAATAACTTCTTCTGGTGTTACCATCACACGCTTACATAGAGCATCTTCTAAGGCCTGAGGATCACACCTGAAATTTGACAAAATGAAAGAAACCAATGTGAGCAACATAAAAAAATTGAAATTGAAAAAAGAAAAAGCAAAAACATATATGACAAAGATTAATGAGTGCCTATGAAGGAAGAGGGGGCATATAGGAGGGGGGATTGGGGCGGTATCGTTGTGAGTGGGACAGTGGAGAGTGCGTAGGAGAAAGGACAAAGAAAAAAAGAGGAAGGGGACACGGGAGGAGGTAAGCAGGGGACTCACATGAGGAGTTCTGCAGTCGTTTTGAGATGAAACTTAGCTTTGTCGTCTTTTAGAACTGATGAGTCGACTTCTTTACCCTTAGCAAAATCGATATTGCCAATGTGAAGAATGGCTGCAACAACCCTGAATATTGCATCCTGAGGGGCAAGTTGCATCAGAAAATAGCTAGTGGTACTTTTCATGCCTTCCTAACTGGTGCCAAATACAAAAATATAACAATGTTGGGAAAACAATTACCTGTTCTTGTGCACTGATTCCAACAATATCCATAGCTCTCCTGGTGGCTAAATATTCATGGGCATCATTTACACCAACCAACTCATAGCAATTTGTTTGATTCAAATAGTGAAATGTCTTAGGATTTCCCAATTTATACTTCTCAATCTCCTAAAGTCAAAGCAGCAATTTAAAATGTTGCCACTGAAAAACTGATCTTCGTTCATATTTACAAGTCAATATCAAGAATATTCACAGTAGAATAAGTAGAAGCATTAATACTCCAAAACAGTAAGAAACTACCTCGGGTGGTGCTGCGCAGAGAAGGTAAAAGCAGTGGTAATTGCGCTCAGGATCTGATACTTGACAAACACGTGACCTTTCAAGAAGGTAAGTTCTGATAGCAGCACCTGATATTCTTCCTTTATTGTCAAACTGGATCTCGACAAACTTACCAAACCGACTGCATTAATAATAAAAACATAATTTAATCAACACAGCTGATCAGTCCATAACTTGAAGAAAAAAAAATCAACAAATTTCTAATCAGAGTGAAAATGTAATCAACTAAAAACATTAACTTAGGATGGCATAGTACCTGGAATTGTTATTTCTAACAGTTTTAGCATTGCCAAATGCCTCAAGAACCGGATTTGACTGCAATCAGGTCAATTAGTAAAAACTTCAGATAAGATAGACATTTGAAACAGGCTACTTAACTAGACAAAAAAAGGACTAAAATTCACATATATAATTGAGTGATTTCAAAGGTCTTACTTCCAGAACTTGCTGTTCAACTGTTCGCCCTTCAGTTGCAGCACGTCCGCCCATATAGGCAAGGTAGCGCATAAGCATCTTCGTTGTTTCAGTTTTACCAGCACCACTTTCTCCACTAACCAGAATGGAGTTACTTTTCCCCTCATTTATCATTGCTCTGTCTCAAATATCATCTTAATATCATTTATTCTTTCAAGATTTTTTTACTTTTACATAGACATGCATATATAAATATTTGCATACATAAATACATACATCATATATATTAAAGAAATAAATGTTACACCAAACAGTTATATTATTTATGTAAAAGAGAACATAGTTCACCTATAAGCAACATCTGCCACTGCAAACACATGAGGACTTAGCTCTCCAAATGGCGCTCCTTTATATTGTTCCATCATGTGAGTATCATATATATGAGGCAATCTTTGAAATGGATTTATGGCAATAAGAATATTTCCCGTATAAGTCTGCAGGTACATTAGAAACTAGTTAACATACCACGACAAATGACCAAGAGGGGTTAAATGACAAACACTATGTAACACAGAACTAATAGCTTACATAAATTTCGTTGAGCTCGTATCTAGCTGACAGGTTCTGAAGAACTCCTGGTTCATGTAGATAAGAGAGCTTCGTCATGTCGTCCACTCCGCCAGCTGGAGCTTCCATATCCTTGGGATATATTTTTGATAAATTTGCAACCACCTACAGTTTTGCAATGAAATACATTGTCAGAGTCACAGAACATCTAAAGCACCTGTTTGTCATAGCTACATAACCTCTAATTGGCTGAGGCAAGTAATATATGCATGTCTAACTGACATTCATTACTCACTTTATATAAAAGGAGCAGATACTGTCCTACAGAATGCTTTCAAGGCTCAAATAAATGTGGTAGAAATCAGAATATAAGATGAATGCGTCAAGGACAAACACAAAATCTTTGGTCATAGGGTACACAACTGTTGGTTTGGTCGTGACATCAATGTCATGCTCGGTGTAACGCTATTGTGCGATGGTACTTCTCCATGTTACTAAAGTTGCCAGACTTGACGTCTTAGGCACCTCCGCCTAGGCGTTTAAGATGGTTTCTTGCCTCAACGCCTTGATATGCGAATATTTATTTGTTATTTGAATTTAGAACCTGGCCCAGGCCCACTAACTTAAAGATATTATTAATAATTTAATATTGATATTAAAGAAAAAAGGAACAATAATCTTTTCCCTTTGCCCTCTTGCTTCTCTTCCCTTTTGTTTATGTCCTAACCAAGGTTCTTCGGCACTGTTCTAAAAGGCGGCCGCCTAGGTCGCCTAGGCGGCTGGTGTCCGCTTGATGTCCGCCCGATGCTCGCCTAGTCCCCCGACGTCCGACTATGCATGTTATGAATTTTTATGGACTTTTTATGCAATTTTCATTAGGTTTTTTGAATTTTTTTTTTATAACTTTTGAACTGCCTACATCTAGGCTGCCGCCTAGGCGGACTAGGTGCTAGGCGGCGGATACCAGCCTGACTAGCGCCTAGCATTTTTCATAACCTTGTTCTTCGGCATTGATATTGGAATCAGTTTCAGACCCTTCTTATAAGCATCGGTATCGGAGTTTCAAACTTATTCGTTCCAAAAAAATCTAGAATATATATATATATATATATATATATATATATATAGTTGTATTATTTGCTATTTATTGTTAGCTTTGAGTGAAATAATATTAAGATTGATGGATGGATGTTGTGAATCTATAAATATACAACTTCAACAAATGGAATGGTTATAGAGTATCAATAAGGAATCTAATCAGCACATTTTAGAATGTAGACTATGACATGTTGAATTACAGTGTCAATACCATTTTTCTCATATTTTTCTCCTTTTCATAATTTTACTTTGTTGAATTGACAGGGAAAGATAATGTTGGTATCGGCCAATATAGAAAGAATCAATATCAGACCGAGACAGGTCCAAAACGACATGATACGGCCAATATATATCGGTATTGGTCGATATTGCGAACCTTGGTCCTAGCCATCCTCTCTCTCTCTCTCTCTCTCCTTTTATTTATATCTCTTCTCTCAATAACTCCATTTCTTTATGTAAAGTCTGTAATATTCTTAACAATTGTTTTTTTTGTTTGAGCACTTCATTTTCTTGATGTTGAAGTCTTAAACTGGTGTATGCAGTATATACAACAAATTTCACATTAATTTTAGTCTTGAGGCTCCAGGCTAGGCCTTTGGTCCTTGACGCCTCCGCGCCACCGCCTTAATAAGCTTGAAATTGCATTGTGTTCGCAGAAGCGTCATGATGTGTTGTGTTGTCACGATGGTGTAGGCACTAAAACACTAGTAAACGCTGCAACTATTTGCGGGCAACACTACGATGTGTTTAGAGACAACATTGTTGTGTGTTGGAAAACATGGTGTTGAAGGAAATTATAAAAACCAACAGACAGTTGTTGGTGTTGATAGAGGAATGACTAGAGAGAAATCACTGCATTTGGAGTCTTGGAGGAGGAAGCTTGATGGGAAGAGACTGAAGGGAGGAGAATTAGTGGTGCAGTGTCATGTTGTAATTTGGCTCAAGCAGAGGAGGTGGAAATGCGAAGGTGAACGGCGAAGGAAGGAGAGGACGGCTGAGATTCGAGGAGACAACTAAAGTGTGATTTGAGGCGAGAATATAATAGAATCTAGAAAGTTCGAGGGACATGCATAACATGTTAATAAGCCAACAAAAGTATGATTTAAGGTGAGAAGATACTAGAATCTAGAAATTTTGGCTCATAGCCTTGTTCGAAGGTTTGAGGGAAAAGTGGGGCGATGGCAACAAAAAAAGGAAATATCAAGATTGAAGTTTGATGGAAACAATTTCGATTTCAGGCAGATTGAAGATTATTTATATTTGAAAAGATGCATCAACCTCTCCTATGGAAGATTATTTATATTTGAAGAAGATGCATGAACCTCTCATGGGACATAAACTAGAGGAGATGTCGAATGTTAATTGGAAGTTCCTGCATAAATAAGCCCTGGAAGTCACCCATTTGACGATCACAAAGAATGTTGTGTACAACGTCAAAGACAAAAAGACTATGAGTGGGTTGATGAAGACATTGTCACCTTAAATAAGTGTACATCTTATGCGTCGTGAGTTCAACTCGATTACAAGACAACTAAGTTATATGGGTATCAACTTCGATGATGAAGTTTGTGCCTTGATTTTGTTGTCCACGTTGTAGGATAGTTGGAACGACAGCATGAGTAGTTCCTCCGGATCAAAGAAGTGAAAGTTTAATGTAGTCTGAGATCTTATTCTAAACAAGAAAATTCGCAGAAAAAAGATAGAGGAGGTCTCGTGATATGCCTTGAGTACCAAAGGTAAAGGAAGATCAAATAATTGTGGTGGTAGAGAAAGAGTGAGATCAAATCATCGGGGTAGTGAAGACATAAAGATCAAATCATCGGGGTAGTGAAGACATAAAGATCTGAATCTACGAGAAGGTGTCAATAGAGAGGTGGTCTAGTTGCTAATATTGTCACAAGAGAGAACAACGAAGAAGAGACTATAAGTTCAAAACCAAGATTCTGCCGATTTTGGAACCGCACATGAAATTACAAGGTCCTGATTTTAAGTGTGGACAGTCCAATCAAATCCTGGATATTGGATTCTGGAGAATTTTATGCCACCTCACAAAAATAATTTATGAGAAATTATATCTCTGACAACTTTGAAAGGGTGCATCTTGCTGATGATGAGCACTTAAATATTGTGAGAAAAGGTGATGTTAACCTGAAGACCTCTATGAAGCCATATAGAAGCTGCATAACATCACATATGTTCCAAGCCTGAAAAGAAACCTGGTCTCTATTAGGCAACTTGATGATGAACAACACTGCACGACTTTTGTAAGTGGGTCCTAGAAGATCAGTAAAGTTTGTATGGTCATAGCATGTAGAAATAATGTCACTCTCTATATGACGAGATGTCAAGAGACGGCGGTAGTAGCGGATTCAAGTTTAGATTCAAACTTATGGAACCGTGGAATGGGGCACATGAGTGAGGAAGGGATGAAAGTGTTAGCAACAAGAGGAAAGTAGGGCCTGGCCATGTTTTATCTCTTGGAGGATTACTCTACTACGTCATGTTCATTATGCAACCCAAAAGGCATAGGTGTTTTTTTTTAAAATAAATCTGATGTGTTTACTTTTTCCTTAAAGTGGTGAGAAATTGAAGTACTTTTTTGGTTCCATAGTAGCGGAAGCAAAGAGTTCAAATATTTTTGTACAGTAAATGCCATCACAACGGAGAAGACTGTTCTAGGAACATAAACTTGTTTGTAAAATCAGGCTATGATAAAATCAGGCTATAAGACGAATCCTAACATTTAAATTTTGTTGTCTATCGGAATTAAGAAAAAAGGCATTGATCTTTTTGTCACAACATAGTAGTCTTTGTTGGTCATTGTTGCGTGTATTAATCTCCGCTTTGCCTGCTTGGCTTATGATTCTCGAATTACTTTGAGATTTTACTTGTGAACGACATTAAATGAGGAATTCTATTGAGTGTGTGATGGAAGCCAAGGGCTTGACTCGATAGTCCAAAGTCCATCGTTGATCTGGATGCAGCTGATGGTTGGACTCAGGGACAGATCTACCTGGAAGACTGCCCCCACTAAATTTCAGTCAAATAATTTGGTTATAGGATCTTTATTTGATAATATTGCCAACAATATGCAATAAACATAGATATCTACTACTTTAGACATCACCAAAGTTTAGATGGCCAGCGAGAGAGTATATTTAGTTCAAGCCTTATAATTCCTATATATTTTTTGTTTCTTCAATTTTTCTTTTTCTTCTATTACTCGAGCCCCAGTCGTACTATATTTCCTGGATCCGCCCCTTGTTGGACTCCTTTACCTATTGTATTTCTGTTCTATGTATGTCATCAGATCTAAATTGAGTATGTGAGATTGGTTGCATTTAGGGCTAGGATTTTGAGAGCAATCTTGATCTACCATTGTATTTCACTTTTAAGGTTATTGCCATTGGATGAAGAGCAATATTTGGTTAATGGTGTCATACTGCCACGAGACTCCCGCTTATGCATGGTTAAGGGAGGTCCAGACTATTTCCGCAACTCGAATTGGTTGAAGCACTAAAATTATGTATTTTCGCAATCCTACATTTCCATGGTGAGGAATATGGCACGACACGGTCCGGACACGGCACCAGTATATGTTTGCCTCGTTGTATTGCAAAGGAATGAGAAGGTAAGGAGTGTACCGTCTTGCCATTGGAGGTTTGGATGTCGGCATTCTCGCCGTTGATCTTAGTGACCTGTCCGTCGACCCACGCTAGCTGCTGGTCTTCGACCCACACGTGCGAACCGACACTGATGTTTCCCTGCCATGCCAATAGTAAAACTATACTTAGATCAACCGAAAGGAATGATAAGAGAATGTTGTTGTTCGTAGAGAGAGAGAGAGAAGTGGACCTTCTTGGAGGGATCGTCCCCTGCCATTGCTGTGCTCTGTGGGGACCACGATCACTTCTTCTTCTGTCTCCTTATTTTCTTCTTGTTGTTCTTCTTCGTCCTTCACTTGCTTGGTTTCTCATGACTTTCTTCTTCTGCTTCTTGTTTGTGTGGGCAAATGGAGTTGCATTCCCGATCTCCAATCTGATACGTGGAGATGGTGCATTCCTTCTTCGGAGAAGCCCTCTCCCATTAATCCGCACCGATTTCCCCTCCCAAGTTGCCATCTCTCTCTCTCTCTCTCTCTCTCTCTCTCTCTCTCTGTGTGTGTGTGTGTGTGTTGGTTGGCGTGGTCTGGTGCCGTGAATCCTTAAATCAATGTTTACATGTCTCAATTTTTAAGCCTAGTTTTGCATTTAAATACCTTAACCATTTTCTTTTCATTTCAATATAAGCCCTCGGAATCTTGTTATTTGGAAGCACACTCAAGTGTGTGTTTCCCGAAATACACCGGGTTGTAAATGACATAGTGTTCCTGATAGAAAATGATGATTCCTCGGAAAAACGAAGTTATTCAAGTTCTTTTTACAAAAGACATGTTACACTGAACCAGCAATCCTTCATGAAAGAGTGAACTCGATCTTCGAGGGACTCACCATGATTGAAGCGATTTCTGTTCTCCAAACTTGAGTGACCCTTGTGGTTACCGGATAGAGGCATAAGAACCTTCGCTGGGTGGCGAAAGATCGGTGGATCGAGCCACAGAAGCGTATTATTCCTTTCATTTATAAAAAATGGTGGGAGTTGGGGGCAGTGGGCCTAAAAAACATGCAATGCAGCGTGCACAAAGTCTAAAATGGTGGAAGTTGGGGCAGTGGGCCTAAAATACATGCAATGCATCATGCACAAAGTCTCGAACGTTACGTCGGACATCAGTGTATGTTCCAAAGGGAGGGAAGGACTAATTGGTTGTGTTGAAGGAGGACATGTTTTGCTTTGTTTGGTTTGAGATTGTTGGTTTTGGAGAGGAGCGGAGGAGAGAGGGGTGACCGTGGGAGGGAGGAGGAAAGGTTGGCCCTGGTTATGGAGGATGGTTGATAGTTGGACTTCAAAAAAGGTTAAAAGCGTGATGAGTTAGGTTTTAATGAGTTTGAGTTTGTTCTTGGAAACGGGTGAAAAATATTAAAATGAAGATATCATTTAACTAACTTATCGGTGGTTAGTACTAAACCTTAGCCACAAAGACTTATGACAAATGACCTTAATGATTTGAGGTCTCTCCTGAATAACAACTTCAAGAATTTATGTGAAAATGGATACGATTTCAGGAATTTATATTGATAATATCTTACTTATTTTTGTGTTAACTTCAATCCCTCAAAATCTCTGAAGTGAGTGAAAAGTGGATTTTACCTCTCTTTTTCCTTTTAATCAAGTCCTAATGTAGTCACCAACCTCAACTCTGATGTTATGAAGTCAAACCAGGGGGCTATCCTAGCTCTGTTTTAGTCTGTCGGTATACTGACAGTATATTGCTAGTGCTCTGCACATGTAGAGGATTGTACAGGTCAATCGTCACATTGCGTAAATTCCTCGTTTCTCGACGGATGTTCATCTGAATTAAAATTTGATCATTGCATTATGACCCAAAATTACTAGTGCTTCGTATAAGCGCCATTTCGTATTAAATCACTTAGCCATTTAGAGCTTGTAACAATTTCTCAGTAAAAGCCAAAAAACATTATCAAGTGATCATTCCTAGATCAAAACCAAAAGTAATTCTAGCATCGAATGGTCATAGTAACAAAACCCATCAACAAAAATCAAAGAAATCAATAAATTTGACAAAAATGATGAGGCCTAGCCTCCACTCATGCAAAATGTACTTGCCTATGCGCAAGTGATATGACATATCGATCATATATGCCGTGTACGTGCTTTTGTCCACCTCCAAGTCGGAATGGCATAAACCTTGCTCCCTTGATACTCTCAAGGTCGCGGGTTCATGGATAAGAGAGAGAGAGAGAGAGAGAGAGAGAGAGAGAAGAAAATTGGGGGAGGGAAAAAAAAGAGGATGTTGAGTTATAAATAACTCATTGGATTTCAATCTAGTGGTCATGATACATGCAGCTACTCTAATGTGAATACATTTTGAAGGAGCGGAATATAGGCAATATACTGGTGGTATACTTCTGACAGTACAAAAACTAAGAAAACCCTATTCAAGGTGTCGTTCTATGTGCGGGCCCTAGTAGGGGGTACTGTCACGCCCTGATCTCCCGCATGATCGGTCATCCCCATTGGATGCGAATCACCATGCCAGCGCTCCCGAATGATGACCATTCCCATCAGGACGTGATGTCGCGTGAGCACAAGCTGCGACCGCGCAAGGACAGGTACTGAATAGGCGATGGAATAGCTAGCAATAGAGTCGCATAGTCTCTAACGCAGCGGATATTTAAACAACACGAGTTAACGATCGTTCGATAACTAGTTCGCAAAGTCGATATAGCAGAAGCATATAATAAACACAAGTTCGATACAAAAATAAGCTCTTTATTGATAATGAAATAAGGTTACAAGAAGCGCTAGGCCGAGATTACAAGTCACTCAAGCTCTCTCTCTCGAAACAAGAAAAGCGTGCCAAGCGGCTTACAATGTGGAATGATACATAGGCGATATTCCAACATTATGTCCCGTATATGTGCTTCAGCTCCGGGCGCAACACTCCAAGGCTCCAGAGCAAACTCCACTCCTTGGTGCGCACGAGGGGATACACCGTGCACCATCTATTAAGTTGTCTTTCGAGTATTTCCTTAGGATCAGTTTCATGGCATATGATATAAGCCTAATTCGTGTTGTAGTGCGTCGTGCGATATAAGAGAGACACGCCGATACTTACCAACTTACCATGCGTCCTTTCCTATCCAAGATAAATCGAGTTAACCAAGCACGAATATATATATATATATATATATATATATATATATATATATATATATATATATATATATATATATATATATATATATATATATATATATATATATATATAAACAAAGGGCGCAAGTAAAACTAAAAGGTTTTGAAGTGTCTACGCCTTAATCAGTTTATGCATGAACTGTATGATGTATTGTGCCTTTAAATTGGTGAACATACATATGAAACTACATAGAAACAAACGTGTCACTTTTCGGTGACTTTTACCTATGGTCGATACATCCACCTACAAAAAAAAACTTACCATTCACTTTCCTGTTTCAAGAAAACATTGTTAATATATCTTTAGACATATAATGCGGGTTGGTGGTGCCACAAGCAGCGTAGGTAGCAAGCTCAACTATATGCCCCAACCATACCCTTTATAAGACTACCAATATGTTCCATCCGGATCGGATCAGCCCCGGCGTGCTGTCCGCAGGAACCAGTTACCTTGTGCATAAGTTGTCTAAGCTACATCATTTAAAAACTCAATCATGCCTTGAGGTAATACAATGAAACCATAATGAAACACCAATCATCCATTTGAACCAATACGGGAAAACAATAATGAAACACAGTAAATTAGGTATCATTCCATAACAAAGTCTCTCTTGTTCAATGATTCCATAGTCCGTAGCATAGTGATTCGATATAAGTCTCTAGCATAGTGTGCATGTTCTAATTATTGCAATATCCCGTGTATTCTTTTTAATACGCAATTAAGCTGATATTTTACTACTTATTGAATCTCCCGTTTCGGGATTTTCCTTGGCGACCCAACGGTCTCGAAGCCTTTCCATGTTTCTATTACTTGGCTTGGAACGACTATTTTGATAGTCTTTCTTCCTTCGGTGAGTGAACCATGATCGGTACTTCTATATGAAAAGATTTTCAAACATATAAACCAACATACTATAAGGGACAAATAAAGAACATAAGTGATGCTACGAGGGCGAGGCTATAAGAACTGTAAAGCGAGCATGTTATTCCGTTCAACCGATCTACTTCCATATTCTATGCAAAGAGATATAAGATGTGATTATTCCCTTAGCAAGGTGTATTGAATTCTTTTATTAGCATGCAAAAGATGATTTCCTAGCGACTAGCATGTATCGTCCATTTTATTAGGTGTGCAGACTAAGCAAAGACAATTTCACCGAAGCCACCCACTTTAGCGATACCAAGATTTCATTGAATGACTTTATCACTCAATCCAAGCTAACTATATCTATTTGATCATCGTGTTCTATGACTCAGTCTCTATTGTGCCTTACCATGGAACACACATTGCTTAACGTGGGACATGATCTAATCTATCGCATACGATGATCTCAGGTTGAGGCTAACTTATCCAAATCGTTATACTCGTCCAAGCGCATCTAACAATATTCACTTGTACTAGCATTCGAGTTCAACATATCACGAAATCTAGATCGTGCATATATTCAAGGCATCCCCCAAACATATGCATATCAACCAACTTAGCGATATTAAAGTCTTTGCAAGCGAGTTCAACATATCACTGAGTCTTGGATCGTGCACATGTTCAAGACGTCCCCCAAACATATGTATTTCAACCAAACTTAGTGATAGCGAAGTTGGACAAGCTACTCGAAAAAATATCAAGGGTTCTAGTTTTACGAATCATCATGATACCTCAAGCGGGGTCAATCAAAATCCAAGTTATTTCTAATCCAACCCAAAAATCAAGCATTGCACCATCGTTAAGCACGATCTATCTAATCGACTGACTAGCATCCAAGTCCTATCATCCAGTCCGTTCGTATTAAATATCAACTTCTAGCACACACTTACCGTTCCAAGTCTAACTCTAAGTTGTTGCCCTAGTTTTTTGGCTTATCCAAGCAATACTCTAAAGTAGGTCACACAAGTTCTTTCATTCGGCATATGGTCGTCTACCTAACCGGTAGGTCAACTCACAAGGTCATAGGTACATGTTCACGTTCACAATTTATATAGTGTAATCCGTTGCACGATACTCACCCAATTTCTAAGGTCAAACCATTATTCGTTCGTACGAGATATTCTACCCAAGCTCGTTTCACTCAGATTTTTAAACATCGAGCAGTGATCATCCTACTTGTATCACAACATTCGCTTACACATGGGTTTGAGTCCGTTCATTCAATCTGTTCCTAAGACACGTTCGTTCAGCCAAATCCTCGATATATCAATGTCACACGTCAAGCCTAGTGATTCATATAGTCTATCTCCTCAATTATATTTGATAGAATCTACATATCCATTCGTTTCCTAGTCTAGACCACCAAGTCACGATTCAATTTCTAATTTTTCAATCGCAATGATAAACTTTAAGTCGTCCAATACAATTCATGTATTCATTCACGAACCCACTGAGCGTATCTTACTTCACGTTCTAGACTAACTCATCCTAGATACACTTGTATCCACAAACATGTCTTATCGCGTCAAACCACAAGTCAAAATGATCCTTCAATTATCATGTCCCGATCTTCTATAAGTTCGATCATTCCTGCTGGACGTAAAATTACCATGCCAACGCTCTCGCGGGATAATCGTCCTCAATCCGACGTGATGCATGTGCAAGCCTAGAGTTACGCTCACACAAGACAAGAACGTCAAACATTATGGTTATCATCGAAACGACCAAGACACCTTATGTTATACTTTATTTCATCCAAGTTATATATTAATCCATCAAGATGTCCATCTAATAACCGTTCATGCCTGTAAACTTCCTAATTTTTAATTTTAGTATTTTTATTAAATTATTAGATTTCTTTTGGCTATTTTTTGGTTAATTAGAAAATAACTTCTTTGATTTAATTACTTATATAAATACTTATTTAGAATCATTTTAGGCTATTTTAGAATTTCTTGGATTTTTCTAGAATTTTTGGATAATAAAACCTAGAAAACATAATTTTTAGGGCTTACATGATTTACTGTGAGACCATACTTACATATTTTCCTGCCAAACATTTACTTTAGGGTTAAAATGCTTAAATATATTTTTTGTAATTTATTTAGATTTTTAATATTTATTTGGATTTATTTGTTTTAAAATAGGCTAATAACTAAATTTCTACGATTTTTAGAATTTACTGTATAAGCCTATGACAATAAAATTGTCCCAAGTATTTTTCTAAGGTCTATACGGGTTATCAGGTATGGGTATGGATTTGGGTCCGTTTTGTTTGGTTTGGGTTGGTTTGGTTTGGTTTGGGTTTAATAAATAGTCAATATATATATATATATATATATATATATATATATATATATATATATATATATATATATATATATATATATATATAGCCATCTAAAAATAGTTTTGGACTTTAATAAATTCCAAACAAATTCTATAATACTCTATTAATAGTTGTACACCAAAAAATATATTTTCTGCACTATATTAATAATTAATTAAATATACAAAAATATCAATTCATGAATTTAACATTTATTCTAATTAGTTAAAAATACAAAAAAATCTCCCTTAATCTCAATAATTAAAAATAATAAAATTAAAATTTAATTTCTAAAAATTAGGGTGTTTATAGTTTATTGATGCTCTTTGTCATATTTGAATAGTCACATGATGCTCTAGTCTTATTTTTTTATTTTACGTGCACGTATATTATTTGCCTTCCATATATGCTGCTCGTCACTATTTTTTCGTCACGTATATGATATATGCACCACCTTGTGCGTACGATATGACATGATCTTGTGGCATTATATTAAACTTGACTTGATATTGGTCCATGACATTGCCTTGATCGATTTGACTTAATTCCTTAGTTCCCTATGCGAGGATATCATTATTAGGCGTTGGCTATTATGATCAAATTTTGACTCGTTAGCACCTCACCGGGCTGCGATAGAGATTTGTTCACATGATCCCTCGGTCGTTAGTGCCTTACCAGGCTGCGATAGAGACCAGTGATATGATTGTTAGTGTCTCACCGGACTGCGGTTCCTATTACCCGATTTACCTATAACCACGACTGATACCGTTGTTCTCATGGCATGCCACCCTCTTAGATGTCGTATTGTCATAGTTTTATCGTTTCTTATGGTTATTTTCTTGTCTCTCTTGCATATATTTTTACTGTACTTTTGTCATGTTTTTATGTATCTTGTTACGTCCCACTGAGGACCTGGTCCCTTTTCAAGTGTAGACGGTCACGACTATTTGCAGGAGAATGGATCAGGACTTACTACTTCTTTTTCTTTCGAGGAGGTCTTTCCTTCGAGCCTCTCTGATCACGAGATGATGTACTTATTATATTTTCTTTCATATCCTACTTTGGTAGTAGATTTGTCTCCACCCAACCATTGGTCTTCTCGACAATTTCATACTTGGTTCATTGTCATATTTGGTTATTTATTTCTATTTAGTTTTGTGGATGAGATTAGTATTGCCTGTGACTTGTGACATTATATTACTTGTGAATTATTATTCATATTACAGCGTACCTATATATTATGATTTTCATATATTGGAGTTGCCATATATATACAACTGACATGCTCACGTATTCCTAGTCCTACGTATTTTGGGACTGGGGCATGACATATTTTTGTGGTGGCCCATGCAGGTCGAGAATATATTATCTCGATTACGTTACTGTATCGAGCAAGCCTGCAAATAGGGTTAGAGTATAGGATATCATCCACTTATTTAATCACCTCCCTTGATTTCTCATTTGATTGCTTGAATTGCATCTTGCTTGATCCTTTCATAATGTAAATCTTATCTTTTCTTTCGTGCTTGATAGAGGTTAGAAAGGTGACTTGTATTAGGTATATATGCTTTATTAGTCAATTACACTATTAGTTGAGTTCTTGTAAGTTGGGTAGTGTAACTGAGTTTAAGGGATAAAAGAATAGAGTATAAACGATAAGAAAGAAAAGTGCTAGGATGGCTCACCATAACCTTTTAGAAAGAACTGCTAGTTGGCAATGTAATGTTAATGACTATAGTAAATTGTTACGAATATGGATTAGTTTTAATTTTGAGGACAAAATTCTTGTAAGTTGGGTAGAATGTAAACTCCCTAATTTTTAATTTTTAATTTTTAATTTTAGTATTTTTATTAAATTATTGGATTTCTTTTGGCTATTTTGTTGGTTAATTAGAAAATAACTTATTTTATTTAATTACATAAATACTTATTTTGAATCATTTTCAGGCTATTTTAGATTTTTTGGATTTTGATAGAATTTTTGGATAATTAAAACCTAGAAAACAAAATTTTTTAGAGCTTCCATGATTTACTGTGAGACCATACTTACATGTTTTTCTACCAAACATTTAATTTAGGATGAAAATGCTTAAATATACTTTCTGTAATTTATTTAGAATTTTTTGAAATTTATTTGGATTTATTTGTTATAACATAGGCTAATAACTAATATTTTAGGACTTTTAGAATTTACTGTAGAAGTCTATGACCATAAAATGGTCCCAAGTATTTTTTATGGTCTATAATGGTATTTTATATTTTTTAAAATTTTTCTATAATTTTCTGATATTGTTACATATTTATTTGGAGTTATTTAGGTTAAAAACTGATTTATAAATAATTTATGGAATTTAAAACCAACTAAATACCCAGTCAACATACACAGTCAGCCCTAACCTACCGGTCTGGGCCCAACCGTCGGCTACTGCCTATATATATGTGTGCATATGTAGGGTTTCATTATTTTTGCCAAAATTAGAGAAGAGAGAGAGACTTTGAGGAGGTTTCATCTAGAGTTTTCTCAACTTCTTGTAGCCATATCTCCTAGCTCCGGACTCTAAACACATCCCTATTTTTTGTATTGAAATTGTATCGAGGTATAGTTTCTAAATACCTTATTTGTTTTTATAAATTTAGAACCTAAATTTGTGAAAAATTCGTGGAGTGCCAGTTGTCCAAAATCTGACACATTTTGGTGTTTTCGAGATTCCGGAAGATTTCTAACTCGGAATCATGATCCATTTGAAGTTTTAGAAAGCTGACATGATGAAATATAACATATATTTTTATCATAATTAAATATGCTAGTTTATTATTCTGGAAAATTTGTTCAACCTAGAAGTAACTAGAAAACCACCAAAAATTGTCATATGTACGCCATATGGGCGATAATTCTTTACCGGTTCAAGATTTGATAAAATCGTTGATTCCAGTATTCATGTAGTTCTGAAATCTACATGATTTCACACACAAATCTTGGTTTTGTATTGGTTTACTTTTTGGTCAACAGAACGTCTCGATTTGCGTTCCACGGATTTCGAATTCGTAAAATTAATTTTTTTAAACCAAAATCTAGAATAAGCCTTAAAATTAGAATATAATTAAATTAAATTATTATTTTTGGTTATTTTATTCAGAATTAAAATAGATTAGACTATAAAATCTATCCAATCACTTTTGTAGATCTAACTTGTTTAATTTATGTGACGGATAGATCAGACGACGTGTTGAGTTGCGACTTCCTCCTTTTTCGGAGTAGGCAAGATACCTTGCCAACTCTTGTAAAGTATTTGTATGCTTTCCTTTTTAGTTATTATTTTTTTGTCGTATATAGTTTCTTGATGCTCTTTGTCATATTTGAATTGTCACATGATGCTCTAGTCTTATTTTCTTGTTTTACGTGCACTTATATTATTTGCCTTCCATATATGCTGCTTGTCTCTACTTTCTCGTCACGTATATGATATATGCTCCACCTTGTGTGTACGACATGATCTTGTGGCCCCGTATTAAACTTGACTTGACATTAGTCCATGACCTTGCCTTGATCGATTTAACTTAATTCCTTAGTTTCCTATGCGAGGATATCGTTATTAGGCATTGGCTATTATGATCAAATTTTTACTCGTTAGTGCTTTACCGGACTGCGATATAGATTTGTTCACTTGAGCCCTCGGTCGTTAGTGCCTAACCGGGCTACGATAGAGACCAGTGATATGAGTGTTAGTGTCTCACCGGACTGCGGTTCCTATTACCCGATTTCTTAGACATCGTATTGTCATAGTTTTACCGTTTCTTATGGTTATTTTCTTGTCTCTCTTGCATATTTATTTATTGTACTTTTGGCATGTTTCTATGTATCTTTTTACGTCCCACTGAGGACCTGGTCCCTTTCTAGGTGTAGACGATCACGACTATTTGCAGGAGCATGGATCGGGACTTGCTACTTCTTTCTCTTTCGAGGAGGTCTTCCATTCGAGCCTCTTTGATCACGAGATAATGTACTTATTATATTTTCTTTCATATCCTTGTTTGGTAGTGGATTTGTCTTCACCCAACCATTGGTCTTTTCGACTATTTCATACTTGGTTCATTGTCATATTTGGTTATTTATTTCTATTTGGTTTTGTGGATGAGATTAGTATTGCTTGTGACTTGTGTCATTATATACCACTTGTGAATTATTATTCATAATACAACATACGTATGTGTTATGGTTTTCATATATTGGAGTTGCTATATACATACGGCAGACATGCACACGTATTTTTAGTCCTACGGATTTTGGGACTGGGACATGACAATGGCGTGATCATAATTCGTTTAGCCAAATTGTTCAACTTCAATATTATCGTTCGATCAATTCGTAGTCTACCTCTAAAATTCCTAAAAAATACTCAAGTTTAAAATCTTTGTTACGCTCTATTTCATAGAGTTTGTCTGTATAATCATCGAACATGTCAGGCCCTGATCTCCCACGAGTTTAAACGTGAAATAACTACGCCAGTGCTCCTGCGGGATAATCTTTCTCATTCGGGCCTTGATGTCGAGTGTTATCTTTCAAACTAGATTTATGATCGTTCGTCCAAGTTTAATATCAAGTCTTTATCACCTACCTCAATCATTGAACCACACAATTCCTTAACTTGTATCAATCCGTGCTATATTCCAACTATCGATATCATATCAAGTCTTACAAATTCGAAACCATAGCATCCGTACTTGAGATAAATTCTATCGAGCGATATCCTACTAAATCCAAACTTTCCATGCGCACTAACTTTGATTGCATCCTCAAGTATTCAATCACAATTTAATATTTGACCCATTCGATTCAATCCGAAATCGCGCGTACAATCTACTAAGTTTTCTCAACCAAGATGTTAATTTTTAATATTTGAATCCCTACTCGATATAAGCCTTATTACTTGCTCAACACATTCTCAATCATTCGACCCAACTCTTGCACGAGACCTTCGAATTCGTTACTTGCTAGGCATTACTTATACTAAGGCTTCGCACAATCACGTCGATTGCTGCTAGACTCGTTTGCTATCCCGAACTCCTCGATTTGCTCGAACATTTCTAAGACGATTAATACACCACTTAGGGTTCGGGCTATACTCTATGAATCTTCATATCTCACTCTATCCTCAGATCGCTTGTTCGTTCCTAAGCTATCGCATACACCACTCAGGAATCGAGTCATCCAAATAGATTCACAATCGTTTTGGCATTGCTCGCATGCCCCTCTAATCTGTTCCTTAGAAATCCTATGCGATCCCTATTCGTTGCCTCGATAATCTTAGTCTCGTATATACCTATTATCGAATAGTCATCCAAGTAAACCATATTTTTAATTCGTAACTTATTGACACGAATTACCGTCTGAACTATTTCTCAAAATCCAAGCACGATTCTCTATTTTTGTCTTAGTGATAATCCGATAGCGTCTCTATCGATTTCATATTCTAAGTCTGCCTTATTCTTATCTGAATGATATCCCAATCTCGCTCGCAAACTTGCTCCCACCAAAGGATCTTGGTGCGCGATACTCAACACAACTTAGCCGAAAGGCTGTGTGCATAGCTATCCGTTCGAATGATATTCCAGTCTCGCATACTAATGTGCTTAGTATTTGCGTATAGGTGTTCGGGTTCACACATAACTTTCTATGTTCTAGCATGAGTCTATTCAGATAAAATATAACACAGGTCGGCACAAAGGCCATCGTATAACAGTCTCACTCAACCAACCATATCATTCTTATGCACTTTCGAAATTATTTAGACTCATTGTATGGAACATTCCAACGGAACAACAAAAAAGAGCGTATGTATATAACCCACGAACGAGCTTTCAAAACTAAGAGAATCAATACGATGCCTAAGGACGTAAAGCTGTGCTCTAATACCAATATGTCATGCCCCAATCTTCCGCAGGATCGACCGTCCCCGCTGGACGCAAATTACCGCGCCAGTACTCCCGCAAGACGACCGTTCCCATTAGGACGTGATGCCTCGCGAGCATAAGCTGCGCCCATGTAAGGTGTCATAACCCGTACCCGGAAATTGGACATGAGTCGTGGGTACGTCTAGCCTATGCCTCAGCATCGACGGTAGAACGCTGGTCACAATACTATCTATCACATAATAATATATAACATGTCAATGATCTCAACTCCATAAGGAGGACAAGATAAAAATAAATGTAATATCACAACCAATACTCAATCACCAAAAAAATTATAGGAAGATGAATGGCATGATAAAGATATAAAATAATATAAAAGAAGTTCCAACACATGTCTAAAAATAAACATCTAAAATAATAACAATAAGTCTAAGAGTCTAGCTAACTCAAATACAACATAAGTCTCAAATAGTACAACTCAGAATATCTCAAAGTAAAAAAAATACTAATACAATATAAATGCTAGGCTCTAAGTCACTATTAATGGATCCTCTACCGGAATAAGATCCTCCTAAGCCTCCTGGATGTAACCCTCGTCTACTCCCAGTCCAAAGTATGTGGGACAAAAGTCCTCGAGATCTTCTAAAAAATGTTATCCAATCAGGATTGGAGTGAAGCACATAAACTAACATCAATTCTAATTATATTGATAAAAACTATAAAGAAGTGAGTAAGGAATATACATGATGGAATAAAATACTACAATATAAGGAAACTGGAGAGACAATCATCATATTATAGAGACATAACTAGCAATGAGTACACTGGTAAAAGTAAGCAGTGAAAACATTTAGATGTGAATACTAGCAATGTATGAACTGGAATAAAGGAATAGAAATACTGGCTAAATGCCTTGAAATATTAGTTTGTTATGTGATCGGCTTGAGACTAGATCAAACTTGTTATATATGATTAGCTATGATACATGTGAGGTCAGCCTAACCATCTGGTTAGCTATGATTGTAAGCCCCCTAATTTTTTCAAGAATTTTGATTGGGATTTTTTACAATTTTCTGTAATTTTCTGGGATTTTCTGTAATTAAAACCTAGGCATTTGGTAATTAAATAATTTTTAATTGCTGTTAATTAATATTAAAATATTATGGAAATAATATTTTATGGTGTAAAATGGAAAACCGGACATAGGGTAATTTTTCGGAAATTTATTGGACTCCGGAAGCAGTTTTAAAGCCCTAAAAACTATTAAATAAATAAACCAATTAAACCCTGAAATAAACAGGGTTTATTTGAAATAAACCAAACCAACCCAGACCCGGTTCACTGAACCGAACCCAATCTTATCGGGTTGGGTCGAATCTAAACCCGACCCGAAACCCGCAGACCCAAACCCGCACTTAAACACTAGCGGGTCGGGCCGGATTCATGTTGAACCCGACCCGCAGACCCGGACCCAAACCCGTTAACCGTCGAAACCCTAATATGATCGGGATTACTGTTCCGACCTATTAATATCCCTCGAATTCTGTGCCCCACCACCGCCGCAACCCTCTCTCTCATCTTCTCCTCCGCCCTAGCCCAACCGAGCAGCCCCGAGCCGCTCCGGTCCCCCTCGGCCGTCCCCCCGACCCGCAGCAGCACCCTCTCCTCCTCCCGTTCCACCATCGAACACCCCGCAGCCCTTCGTCCTCGTCGACTCCTCCTTCCATCTCCGGATAACCCGAGCCGTCGACCCCGCCTCTTTCCAGCACCGTGAGCCACCTCTCCGCCTACTTCCCCCTCCTCCTGTCTTCCTCCCCCGACCCCCTATCCGTCGACCCCTAGCCTCGCCTCCCGGCCACCGTGCAACCCCCTCGCTGCCGACCTCTCCCGACTTCCATCGCCCTCCGCCGAGCCCTCGACCTCTCCACCCAGAAAACCCCAGCCGCCGCTCGACTCCGCCACGCCCCGTCGAACTCCTCCTTCCTTCTCCCCTGTCTTCCTCCTCCGCCTAGAGCACCACCACCAACAACCTCCTCATCCTCGACGACAACCTTCTCCAGGGCCGCCTCTCACCTCGACGACCCTCGCATCTCCACCACCCTCGCAGCCTCGCCGATCTCCGGCCGCCTCGCTAACCGACGACCCCAACAGCAGAAACCCTAACCCTAGGCTGGACACAGCCCGGACACGACTCAGCTCGTGTCGAGACGACGCGGACACGAGAATTTAGATTTCACGGAGCCCTGTTCAGGTAGCATTTTCTCTCTCCTCGCTGATCCAATTTTTGTTTCGTCAGTTGTGACGCGTAGACTGTGTGACCCTCTCGATGCCCGTGCAACCCGCTCGATGCGTCGCGTCCTGTGGTGATCGCAAACCGCGATCCAAAAATAGGAAAACCAACGCCCTATTTTACCCCGGAACTGAGTGTGCCCCGCCAAACGGGATGACTTGGTCGCACGCGGTCTTTACCGAAACGTGCGCGCCGTTGATACGGATGTGCGGAATTTTGCAGAAGTTGATTTGGATGTGCGTGCACACCGGAATCAACGCGTATCCGCTGACAACGTCCCGTATCTGCCCATTCTGGAACACGTCGTAACTTTGTGTACACACGCCGGATCGAGACGAAACTTGCGCCATTGGAATCGTAGAGATACGCTGGTCCTGTGACCCAAGTTTGGTTCGATTCTGAGAACGTTGACAAAATCGCGTATCGTGGGCCCCACAAGCTCCACTTGACGGGCGATTTTGTGATCGTCTCATCGGAATCCAATTCTGGAAGTTCCGTTGGGTTCGTATCATCGTTCCTAACTTGTTGACACTAAGTTGGACAAATTTGGAGACCCTTGACCCTGACACGCTTTTCGGTGCAAAGTGACCCACATGTGGACTCCGTTTTGACCCGGAAATATCATTTTTGCCCTTGTGTCCAAATTGGACTTAAGGACAGACGTTTCTAGCTATTTGATATTTTCTGAATCTAATGGTGATGTTTATTTCAGCAACCGGAGTAGTACCTACAGATCACACTGAGACCAGAGCTACAGTTGGAGCCAGAACCCCATGCAAGTGTACCTTGCCAAACCCTGCAGTTTTGCTACTTATTTCCTTGACTTATTTATACATCGTTGTGCAAGTATACCTTGCCAACTTTGCAGATCTTGTTGCATATTTCCTTGCTTTATTTATATCGTTGTGCATGCTTGACCTAGGACCGTGTGACTTACTTAGCGTCCGATTATTAGTCGGGTGCCAACCCCGTACGCGGAGTTGTGTATTGTCATCTAGAGATGGACATTCGTGACCCTTTGCATTCTCGTACTTGTCTTATCAAGTACACTATAACCCAGGACACTTGACACTATTCATGAGACAGGATCTTTCTGAGATATTCAAGGTGATTCTGTATAGGATACAGGTTTATGACATAGACATTATATTCATGGATACTCTATGACTTGCTGCATTAGATATGATTGTGCGTGACATGGACATGATGCATCGTGGACATGAGACGTGTGATTATATTGGGTGGGGAGAGACACACAGGCTACATGCTGATTATATATATAAACCCCCTATTATTGTGAGGCACAAGACTCTGAAGCCCGAGCTTGGCCCATTACTCATTATTACTGCTACCGGCTCCCCGACACAGAGCTTGTAGCTCAGCCTGAGTACTAGTGATGCTCTCACTTGCATTTCACATAGATGGTTACATACTTACCCTATTTATTTCATTATTTGCTGCACTGCATTTACTTTGGCTTGTATTATCTGTACCTTGCTATGTCCCCTGAGGACCTGGATCCGGGTTATGTCCCCAGGATTTGTAGACGAGATCTATCCCGAGGTATACGGGACAGCAGCAGGAGCTGATACAGGAGCTGTACCGACACCCGATGACGAGATTGTGCCAGAGGACTTCTCCTGAGTATTGGCTTGAGATACTCATTTATTTCTGTTTCTAGTTGTTTTATTTCCAGTCTATTGCATTGATGTATCAGACTTGTTCTCGGATTGTTCTTCGATACACTTTTATTGAGATATGCTAGTTTATATTTATTTGCATTATTCTGGCATTGATCTGTGATTATCTGTTGTGGATGAGATTAGATTAGACTGTGACTTGTATCATTGGACCTACTTATTGTTGTATTACAGCTTAAGTATGCCCTGATGGATCCATTAAATTGGGTTTGTCTATCGGTGTGTGCTGCTGGCCATTGTCACATGTCTAGTCCCTCGGTATTTTGGGACTGGGGCGTGACATGGTTTTTGTGGTGGCCCATGCAGGTCTACGACTAAATTGTTTCGGTTTCAACTTAGGAACCGAGCAAGCCTGCAATAAGAATATGATAAGTTTTTAGGATCTCATCCACTTGCTTGAAACGTTCTTGATATCTATGTCGGATTCGAATTCATTTCTTGACTTGCATCCTGCATTGATTCCTGTGCGCCTCTTATAGTCTATTTTTGGTTGCAGAGAAATGAATCCACAAGCCCGCGAAGAGCCTCATCCAGGAACACCACAAGGTGTTGTGGTTACCCACGAAGAGGAAGTAACACCAGTAGAAGAAGGTCAATCAGCTCAACAACATAGTCAAGCAAATCAGCATGCCACGAGAATCCAGCAAGATGACGTTCCACCATCGACGCAGTTTGCTCTACCGATGCCTACCGTTCCACAAGGGCAGGCTATGGACGAACAACAAATGTTTCGAATGTTCTACGCGATGATGCAAGCCCATCAGAAGGTTCATGAAAAAGCTCAGCAAAACCAAGCGGAGAAGTTCATCGACAGATTTAGCTCGAAATTACGGAAGTTAATCAGTTCAAATGCAACAACCTTAGACTCGGACGTCCTTACTACAGCACGACCCATGGAGTGCAACACAAGGATAGAGTCCAGCCAGAAGCGGCCGTATGCATCAGCACCAAACCAAGCACAACAAGAAAGAGTTGCAAAGCGACCACAGATGAATCCACCAAGCACAAAACCCCCAATTTTTTAACCTGTATCATGACGTATCACAACATATAACGATACGTCATATTCGTGTCCAATTGTGGACACGTATCTACTCCCACAATATCAAATTAGGTCTAATTAAATATATTTTACTCAATGACACACACTTAGTGCACCAATCTTGAATTTTCCTTAAGTTGAGCACAAAACTCAAAGTAGAAGTCACAATAGGGGTCATAAGTTCTTCTTCCTATAGGTAGCCCTAATGCATGGGTGGGTTGTCAAATGCAATAATTAGAACCTAATTAAAGCGGGATTTCAGAATTTTGCCTATTAGGAGATGTTTTACCAATGATAACTCAATAGAACACGATTTAGATACGAGCTCCTAGCCAAACTCCTCCTCCTCCAATGCTCCTAGCAATCCAAGCTCCTAGTGCTCCTTGATGATGATTATTGAAGGGATTAGAAGTAGTTTGGTGGAGGAATGGATTAATTTGGGAAAGAAAACCAATTTGAAAATAATTTGGATGAAGAATGAGAGGAGAGAGAATTTCTCCCCCCTATATTAGGGCCGGCCACTTAACCCTAGGGTTGGGTTGATACAAAAAGTCCACAATGCCCCTATTGGGTTGTCATGATAAAATTAATTAGTGGGAAAGCTTCTCTTACTAATGAAGGTTAATTCAAATCCTTAATTAATGAGAATTATTAGCTAATTAGGGTCCAATGTGACTAGTCTAAGTGTTGAGTCTAGATTCATGTCAAGTCTAGTCCACTAACCAATAATATTATCAGTTACCATATATACATTATACATAATATATATAAATATAACACAATATATATAAATATTACAAAATGACAAAAATACCCCTATTCTAGAAATATGGTAGTAACACAAGGCCAGGTACTGAATATGTGATGGAATAGCTAAGCCACATAGTCGCACAAATAGTCTCCAACGCAGCGGGTATTTGAACGATATGAGTAAATGACCATTCGATAACTAGTTCGCAAAGTCGATATAGCAAAATTATAGAATAAACACAAGTTCGATACAAAAATAAGCTCTTTATTGATAATGAAATATGGTTACAAGCGGCGCTAGGCTGAGATTACAAGTCGCTCAAGCTCTCCCTCTCTCTTAAAACAATAAAAGCGTGCCAAGCTGCTTACAATGTGGAATAATACATAGGCAATGTTCCAACATTATGTCCTGTATATGTGCTTCAGCTCCGGACGCAACACTCCAAGTCTCCAGAGCAAACTCCATGTCTTAGCGAGTATGAGACGATACTCCGCACAGAACGAGGTTCTCCCGCACCCTGCAAGCAACCTGGTGGGTTAACAGTACATTGAATGCACTGGTGGAGAGGCTTCTCTCCCGCTCAACAAATCCAAACACGTTATATAGGTTCCGTGCACCATCTATTAAGTCATCTTTTTAGTCTTTTCTTAGGATCAGTTTTATAGCATATGATATAAGCATAATTCGTATTGCAGTGCGTCGTGCGATATAAGGTAGACACGACGATACTTACCAACTTACCATGCTTCATTCCTTATCCAAGATAAATCGAGTTAACCAAGCATTATATATATATATATATATATATATATATATATATATATATTATATATATATATATAAAGAAGTAGTAGGAGAGAATAATCTGGGTCTTTCATTCATCATTATATTACATATATATACATCCGCATATCAACTTGGGCCTAAGCTACATGGGCCAATCACCATATATACAATTTAATCATAAATTTAATCCCAATATCCCCCCTCAAGTTGGAGCATGCAAGTCACAAATGCCCTACTTGCACAAAAGAAACTCAAATTATCGTTTGTCCAAAGCTTTGGTGAAAATATCCGCCAATTGCCCATCCGTCAGCACATGAGGTGGACGAATAACTCCACCAAGAACAACATCCCTTAAAAAGTGACAATCCAGCTTAATGTGTTTTATGCTCTCATGGAAAACAGGATTTTGCGCAAGATGTAAAGCAGATTGGCTATCACAAAACAAATCCATAGCACACGAATGTTGCACCCCAAACTGCCAAGCAACCATTTTAGCTACTTAAACTCAAACGTGACCGCCGTTATCGCACGGTATTCTGCTTCGGCCGAAGAGTGGGACACCATCACCTGTTTCTTCGTCTTTCAAGAGATAGGACAACCACCAAGAAAAACCAACCAACCAGACAAAGATCGTCTCGTGATGGGATAACTCGCCCAATCGGAATCACACCACCCCCGGAGCCGTAAATCACAATCAGAGTGAAGGATAATACCTTGATCAGGTCAACCCTTTATATATCTAAAAACCCTCAAAGCCGCATCCCAATGATCACGCCGGGGCTCATGCATAAACTACGACAAGATGTGAATAGCGTAAGCCAAATCCGGCCGAGTAAACGAAAGATAGATCAGCCGCCCCACGAATCGCCGATATGCTTCCCCATCTGACAATGGTGGACTTGTAGAGCGTGCCAGTTGATGATGCTCCTTGGGAAAGCCTGCGGGTTTTGCCCCCAACAATCCTGTCTCAGAGATAATGTCAAGTGTATACTTTCGTTAGCACAAAAAAAATTTCTCCGCACTTCGAGGTACCTAAACTCCAAGAATAAACTTTACCACCCCAAGGTCTTTCATATGGAAGCATGTACTCAAATAATTCTTAAAGGCAGTAAGAGTAGCATAATTATTGCCAGAGAGAATCAAATCATCGACATACATAAGAACATTCATCTGAACACACCCTTATGAAGAGTAAAAATCGAGTAGTCAGAGTATGATTGACAAAATTTGTACTCCCGCAAAGAAGACGCCAACTTCGCAAACCAACAACGAGGCACCTGTTTAAGCCCATATAGAGATTTTCGAAGCCAACATACCTGATCAGGGCATGTGGTTCAAAAACCTGGTGGTAGTTTCATATACACTTCTTCGGTAAGATCTTCATGCAGGAAAGCATTATGAAGATCCATCTGATGTAGTTTTCAATTTTTTTGCTACAACTACAGCTAGAAAAGCACGAATAATAACAATTTTTGCAACCGGAGCAAAATAATTAGTGTAATCAATCCCTTCAACCTAATGATTGCCGAAAACTACCAAACGGGTTTTAAGCCGCTCAAAACTTTCATCAGAATTATACTTTATCTTATACACCTACCGGCTCCCCAGAGCACGTTTTCCTGCCGGAAGCGTCTCCATTGTCCAGGTATCATTATCTTTCAAAGCCCGTATCTCTTTCTGCATAGCTTCACACCACCCTGCATCTTTAACCCCCTTTTTAAAGGAGGTCGATTCTGTACCTGCAGTTACAGCTGGAAGAAAATTCCTGTATCCCAGAGAAAATCAATCACAATTAAATAAACTGGTTATAGGATAAGTAGAACCTGAGGAGTGATCGGATGTGGTGGAACATTGGAAGGAAGGAATGTGACTCAACTTTCGTATTATATTTGTAAAAAAATTGCGGAACTTCACGGACGAAATTTTGACACGCATTCCACGCCCCAGTACACCCTCACCACCTGGCGCCCCCACTGCCGCCTCATCCTCCCCGACTTATCCTCCACAACGGCCTCAGCCGCGCAACCCTCTGTAAGAACCCTAATCCTGAAAACCGTATTTCTCTATTATTAATTATTTTATTTATAGTAGTTATGAGCTAAATAAAGGGAATAGATTTTATTTAGTTTTATTCGAGGTGTTTGAACATTTAGAAGACTTATGGAGCCATTATAATTTTTTTCTAATTTATTCCATGTAGGAGACTCGTTGGACAGTTGCTAGCTCAACCGTATGCGCCAAAATAATTCTTAGAATTTCCTGTGAATCAATATGTGTATATATATATAACAAATCCTATTGGTTATTGGATATCAAAACCCACAACCCTTAGCCCAAACTAGTTAATCACCCCGCGTATACTTTTCTCTCAACCGCGCGTAATATCAAAACAACAGCAGAAGTAGTGACTTGCTATTTCCTGCTCCGCGCGTAAAGTAATTCCACGCGTAAACTCTTACCACCGCTTCTTACTTCATCTGTGAGTAAAGAACATCACCTGCCTAATTCCTCTCTTTACGCGTAAATCAAACCCAGGCGTAAAACACCACCACCGCCTAAATTCTGCTCCGTGCGTAAAACAAGAACTTCACCGCTTATTTTCTCCTCCGCTCGTGTAGGGAAAATATCAGCAACAACCCACCGCCTCTTTACCTATTATTACTAAATAACCCTCAGCCGAACCCTAAACCAATAAGAAGAAACAGCAACAGAAGTAGTTTCTTAACCATTAAGCAAAAACCCACCGCCTCTTGACCCTATATATATCACCACACTCTCAAACCCTAAACCACTTCTTCTTACTACAACTTAACACTGTTGGACGTGCACTATACATGACTTTTGCTTGGCAAGTATACCTTGCCATTAAACTGATTATTTACATTCCAACTGATGCATGCATATTTATTTCGGCTTATATAGATGTTTATTTATGTAGATTTTGGACCTACTTTATGAGACCACCCCAGTATCATGTAGCATCAGTAGGTTCATTGGCCGTGACACAGTTGTTACACGAGTTGTGAGTCTCATATAGATTCTGGACTACGTACCGGGTTGGCCTCCTGTACGTATGAGCCGTGCGTTAGGGATAACTACTAATAGAAACTTTGTATGCTAGAAGACTCTGCAGTTATTAGTGGTTCAGGGACATAGCCTATTGTACTAACGATAGATTATGAACCAAATCGTGTCATGGATGTGACATGCATAGAGCATTGGGTGGGAGGACTACTAGTAGGCGTATGGGACACCCCACACGATATATACTACACTGATGCCACACTCTTCGGGGTGATATAGACGATATACTATACTGATGCCATGCTCTTCGGAGATGGACGTTATTACTGAGCGCCCTCCTATGGGGGCATATGTGGCATATACTAGCCAGTTGTCACAATTGGTGAATTACGTCAGCATATATCTAGCCTACACTTTCCATACACACAAAGTTGTCCTCAAACTATATTTCACTTAGAAGGTTAGGCGACCCATTGGATGTTTATTTCAGTACTTATTGGCATGTTATTATGTATCTTGTTACGTCCCTCTGAGGACCTGGTCCCTTTCCAGATATGGACGAGCAGGAGTATCCACAGGAGTACGGACCTGGACCCGACTTTACTTACCAGACTGAGGAGGTCTTACCCTCAGAAAGCTGTGATTATTTCCACTGTTTAGAGATTTTGTTCTACTTCAGTATAGTCGTTTGTAGTGGATTTGTTTCCACCAGACTATCAGACTTGATACTTATCCTTGATATCCAGTTATTATTCAGCTATTTATTCCTACTTATAATTGTGCTGTGGATGAGATATAGATTGTGTGTGACTTGTTGTGACAGTATATTACCACTGGTGGATTGTATATTCATACACAGCGTACGTGTGTATATGATTTCCATATATTGGAGTTCATATACATACGGCTGGGCGTATTACGTATTCCTAGTCCTACGTATTTTGGGACTGGGGCGTGACATATTTTTAGTGGTGGCCCATGCAGGTCGAGAATATATTATCTTGGTTACGTAATTGTACCGAACAAGCCTGCGTATAGGAATAGAGTATAAGGATCTCATCCATACTTGACTGAAACCTCATTCTCCCTTAAGTTTTACGCCAGAAACCCTTTACGCTGAGACCAGGGACCTCTATTTTATGTAGAGTAACCAATTTGTTGGCGTAAAAGCCAAACTATGCAGAAGATTGTCTACTTTACGTTGCGGTTATGACAACTGCTAAACTACATTTCCTTAGTCTTCTCAATCTATATAACGTCATGCAAGCCATGTAGGTAAACTACCCCAGCGTAAACTTGTTAATAGATAACCAGCGTAGAGCAGCTGATTAGGCATAAAATGTAAGGATGGTGATGTGAGCGTATTTGCCATAAGTTTTAGCTTTCCCAGCCTTGACCAAATCTCTTGCATTAAATGCAGAGATATGCCTCGAGCCCTGTGCAAGAAACAACCTTTTGACGTGGTACATGATTTTGTTTTATTTTTGAGCGTAAAACCCATTTCTGTAGGCAGCGCACTCAGAGACTCCATGCGTAAAAATGACTTGTATTAGATATACCACTAAACGACAACCTAGGTCTCTGTGCAAAATCATCATCACAGCGTCCTCTCGATTATCGTGCAGTGTTTTGTCAGATGTCAGGTTCACCGATTTGACTGACCAACTCATGATGAGTTCCTCGTACAAACCTTACGCCACAACGTATGTCAGATTTTACGCACAGACTTTACGCAGGAAGTATAGAGATCTTTTTACGCACAGAATTCCTACGTCAACTTATGCCGGCAGACTTACGTACAGACTTTTTACGCGGATAGTTCTGAATCCTTACTTTATACTCCTCTGCTTTACGCGAGCTACTTTGAAGATTTATTTTACGCCAAACTTCCTTGAATTTTGTTTTACGCTGACTACTTTGTATCTCTATTTTACGCCAACTATCTAGAAGCCCTGTTTACGCAGGGAAAGGACTTCATGTATATGGGGATTTTGACTGAAAAAATTACGTGGACAAATCCCCAGCGTATTTTATACTTCTACATTTCTATCTAATGCTTGCATCCTGTTTGATTCCTGTACTTCTTCTAAATCGTTGTACATCACCTACAGAGAGATGGATATGCAGAAAGGATGTACTGTCACAGAGAGTGACACAACTCCTGGAGTCAATGGTCAGACTCAAGGAGAGACCTCAACTCCTAGACTTCCGGGACCAGATGGACAGATTCACAATCCAGTTCCATCTGAACTTCCCGTTCCACCTAATGGGAATTTTCTAGTCACATCAACACCGCAGGATGGCCAGGCACAACTGTTCCAATTCTTCCAGATGATGATGCAGGAACAGAGGCAGCAGGAAGCCGAGCAAAGGCTACAGTGATTGGAGTCTTGTATGGCGAGCAAGTACTACGGACAGTTACGACGCAGCATGGTACATGTTCCAATAAAAGTGGGAGACGAGTAACCCGACATGCATATCTTATATCAAAGATACTTGGCTAGAACCACATAAAGAGCAATTCGTCTTAGCATGGACCAACATGGTAAAGCATTATGGCACGATCACTACGAACCGGGTCGAAGGAGCACACTCATGTTTAAAAAGATATCTACGGTCATCGGTCGGTAATTTTGTCTCTGTTTGGCAATCGATTCATTTGATGACTATTGCCACGGTGAACGATATTGTAGCATCATTTGAGATGAGCCTCAATATTGCAAAGCATGAATACAAGCAAGAACCCCTCTTGGATGGTTTAACCCATGTGGTATCTCACAAGGCCTTAGGGTTATTGTTTGAGGAGATTCGTAGGTCGAAGTCGGTGGGTTATGATCTCGAGGTTTGCGGTTGTTCATATCGACATTCACTGGGACTTCCGTGTGCACATGAGATCAACGAATACCGTCGTGAATCTATACCTATTCCAATAGATGGTGTGGATCAACGTTGGCGACAGCTGTCGATAATGCCAACGGTGGAAGTACAAGATGATTTCTTTGCGTTGCCCCAAGTGAAACTACTTCACGCAAGGTGGTGTGGAGCATCGGAACCGGAGAGAAGATCCATTGAGGTTAAAATCCAAGAGATTGTAGTCCCGACAACAACTCGATTGCTAGAGCCATCCGTTGTTCGAACTCCTAAGGGAAGACCACACTCAAGAAAGAGTAGAGCAAAAAAGAAGGAGGAGGAGTCAACTAAAAGAGATCCATCCTTATTCGAACATATCGAACGCAGTTTAGAGGCAAAGTCCGTTGTTCGAACTCCTAAGCTAACTATTCGAAGGGGGAAGAAACAGAAAACCATAGATGCAGGCACGGCGGAGGGTGTTGATAACTTTTCTGTTTCTTATAGTCTATACATTGAAAATTTCCTACCTGAGATGCGGAACTTCATTTGGTCTATTGTTGATGTTCCTGCGGATGGCCACTGTGGATACCATGCACTAGCAAGACAACTAGGCTATTCAGTGGAAGCAGGATGGAGACAGGTTAGGGCAGAGCTATACGAGGAGTTGGAGTCGCGACTAGCCTTCTATAGCCAGATACTTCGCGAAGAAATTGTTGGAGATTTGTTGGCAGGAATACCTTGTACTTGGCAGGCATATTCAGTCAAACTTTTACAACTCAAAATTAGTGTTTAAACTTCATGGCGCCTCTTCGTGCGTTGCTCTCTATTTTCCAAGAAAGAAAATTCTTCAGCGTTGTCGATTTGTTGGAGTTCGTCATTGATTGTCATATAATTAGAACCCTGGCAACTTACGAGGCTTCTCCCCAACTTCTTCACTTTCCTTGTCTATTCATGAGAAATGAAAAAATTAGTTAGCCACAGTTACAAATATCAAACTTAAGATCTACAAGTAGGCTCACTATCTTGACCAGTGCAGTATACAAGACCGATTTGGCAGGAAGATCTGACGGTACACGCACAATATCCCCTCCGCGTTGGAACAAGGTCGGTAGTCCGACACCGACGTAGTAGGCGAGGTAGTCGTCGCTGCACTCCGCCATATTGACTGCTGCGTGCCGGTCGGTATCTCTAATAACGTGGCGTTGCCACTCGGTGAAGAAGGCCGATACCCAGTTGAACGACGCAGGAATATAGTTTAGCGGTTTAGTCCCACGCGGAGGAGTTATCATTTGCAAATTGCGCCTTGGGACAGTTTGTACGTAGCCAAACTGACGGAGCACTCTATCCGGCATATAAGCCTCTAAGATTTCATGACAACTGATAAGACTGTGATATAAGGCGATTGGTTGCAATGGACGACTAGTCTGTCGTAAATCACGGTATGGATCCCATACAATCTGCACCACATAAAATTTACCATAACATCATTTAGCATAACGTAGTAAATTAATACCAATTAAGGACAAAATTAGATCCAAAATTCACCTCTTCTGTCGTCAAATCTTCGAGTGCATGGCGTAGGGCGGTCAATGTGTGAGAACGTTTGGCATCTTCCTTACTTGGCTTCCATCAGCACATTCTAGGCAGGTTCTCGTCATAGCCGCGGTTCAGTTTCGCCCGCTGCAGGGTTGGAAAGTGCTCGTATATCCATGCCTTCACGTTACCAGGTTAAAAATATATTAGTCCAAAAATAAACAACACAATTTAAATTTATGTACACAAGTTGACAAAGATATATCTGTACATGGAGTAGAGTCTGGCATCCGGATATTGTCTTCCAACCCACACGGGATGCCGCACCAAGCTCGCGGTAAAGGTATGCCAGTATACCGCTTCTCCAAGATATTTCGTCTACCGTGTCAATGTTGTCCAAATTGAGGAGATACTTGGCATTTATGGACGTTCCTGACTTATCGGTAATGCCGACAGCCCCTAAGATGAACTGCATATATCCGCGGGCAACATTATCGCTATTATCAATTTCGGGGGCCGGCTCAGCCAATATCTCCTCCAAATATTTTAGAGGAAGTCCGTAGGACTTCTTGAATTCTCGAAGACTAGTAAAACTAGTGGCATCAACTCCCAGACACCCTGATACATAATCGACAATATAGTCGTAATAGTAGATGCTCGACTCATCAAAAGTTTGATTCATCATGGGACGACCATCTACCCTAAGTCCCAATAAATGATGGACGTCATCAAGGGTAATCGTCAACTCCCCATTGGGTAGATGGAAAGTGTTGGTCTCTGGATGCCACCGTTCTACAAATGCTGAAATCAGTGCATTATCCACCGTCGTATATGAGTAGCTACCCAAATATTGTAGACCGGTGGGACTGATTTTTTCCTTCACATCATCTCCCAATAATTCATACCTCCATGTATTGCATTTTTTGTCATGGTTGATCACCGTCAACATACGACCACTCTCCTGAAAAGTCAACAATTGGATGAAATTAAACCTCCATGTAAAATGAACTTTGAACTTACAACTATATATAAATTTATCATAACGTAATGTACTTACCGGATTGTTCCATATTTGGTATGCAATATGGTTTTCGATCGACGTTAACATAGAGCAACCGTTTGGACGAGTGTCGACTGGACTATCTGCCTGCTCAGAAGGTCTTGAACCATCAGTAGGCCGGTTTTCGAGAGTTTGTGGAAGACTCTCGACAGGACTATCTGCAGGCTGAGAAGGTCCTGAACCATCAGTACGCCGATTTGGAACATTTGGCATGTCCTCATCAGAGTAGGAAGAAGAACCGGAAGAACTAGGAGGAGCACGTCTCTTCGAACGAAGGGCAATCTTCTTCGTCAATGGACGTTTCCTCACTTCAGGGCGTGCCTCGGCCTCGCGGATAGTGACGCCTGGTTCAATAGTACGCGAAACTGTGCGTTCCTTACGCATCGACGCAATAGGACGTCTTCTCATATCTTCATCCATAGTGTCCTTTCTAGGGGCATGACTATAAGAAAAAAATTAATATATACAGACAAAAATTAATTTCTATTTTAACATAATAATTGAATTTTACATTGAGGACTGTAGCCAATTCTACAGTCCTGTAAGTATACAGGACTGCAGAATTTTCAACAGTCCTAATTTTTTAGGACTGTTGAATTCCCTACAGTCCCATATAGATTTAGGACTGTAGGAAAATCGACAGTCCTATATATATATAGGACTGTCGATTTTCCTACAGTCCTAAATATATATGGGACTGTAGGAAATTCTACAGTCCCGTCCGTTACTGCTCGACATTGTCGAGGATTCTCGACATTGTATGCCCTAAAATCGTGTTCGATCAACCAAGTGAAGGTCTAAACTATATCCTAAACTCCGCCAAGGACTTGTATGCCCTTATTTGAAGAATGGAAAGAAAATCACTCAAAATTTTCAAAATGCAATAGGATTTTTTGAAAATTTTGGACAATTTTGCAAATACAATAGCACAAGGAGAATGATGATTTGTACCTTGGTTCTTTCGAGACTTTGGGAGCCATTGACAAGGACGAGGAGGACAGCGGAGATCGACGGCGGCAGGGGGGAAAGCTCCGGTCGGGTGGTCTGTGGGTTTGGGAGGGTTTGGGAGTAGTGGGCTAGTATGAGTAAAATGTTGGGTTAGCACAAGTAAAAGTTCCTCTTTAGTGGGCTAGCCTCAATCCTGGGCTAGCCCCAAGTAAATATGGTAGTGCCCTTATAAAAAGCCTATATATATATATATATATATATATATATTGAAAGTCTTAGAAACGTTTGGTGGCGACAGAGGCCAACACTGTCCTGGGGGTAATGATAGATCAAGGGAAAGCTACACAAACGTCCCATGAAGTGACACAAACAGATGGTGATAATACTAAGAAGATGGACACTTTCACAAATAATGAATTGCAGAATGAGATGAATTTGCAGGACCATCCTAAAAAGGGTAAGGTGAGGGAAGAGGAGAATGATATAGCTAATAATCCTACTGACACAGATGATACTCTCACTTATAAAATAGGACAGGAAGCTACACAAGCAAATGGTGGTGACAGAGGTGATCCATGAAGAAGATGGGGACAATATTACAAACATGGACACTTGCAAAGATAAAAAATTGTCATCTGATCTCCAACAGCCTAAGCATAGATATTCAAGGGGAGGCAGGAACGTGCAAAGGGCTGAAACATACAACAACAGTCAGAGAAGTAGAAAAAGTACTCTCCTGGAGTGAAATTTGTGATGAGGGTGAAACTGAAGACCCATATATTGCAGCTGTTGATGACATCAAGAAGGCTAATTCTCCACAGAAACGTAGACACTGTTTGCAAAGACAACGGAAAGCTGATGCTGCTACATCCAAAGCCCCAAATTACATAATACTAGGGGAAATCTCCCCAACAATCTCCCCAATGAATGTTTTATTTTGGTATGCTAGGGGGTTGGCCAATATGGCAACCAAGAGAGCTCTAGCCCACCTAGTTGCTAATAACAAACCTTGTCTAATAGGTATAGCTGAACCTAACACACTATTTGCTAATATTCCTGCAGCTTATTGGAGGAGGATAAATATGGAGATTATTAAGGGGTCCTCTTTGCCTACTCTTTGGATCCTTGCTGATAAAGGAATTGTTGCTAGTCATACGTTTTCAATACATTCTGTGTCAGATCAACTTGTCACTGCGCAGTGTGATTTTTTGGGTACAAAGGAATATATATCATTCATATATGCATCTACATCTTATATAGTTAGGAGAAGACTATGGGGTGAAATTCTGGATTTCAAAAATGATTGTGCAGAGTCTTGGGCCATGGTAGGGGATTTTAAAGCTGTGACTGGAGCACATGAATGCAAAAGGGGGTCCCTTCCTTCTAGAATTTCTTGTGAAGAGTTTAAATCATCTCTGGACGCCTGTGAGCTTTTGAATGTTGCTACGCAAGGTAATTTTTCACTTGGACTAAATCCACCACCTTCCCTGGTAGAAATGTTGAAAGAAGACTTGATAGGACTTTATGCAATGAGAGCTGGATTCATAGGTGGTCCTCCACTATTGCTCGCACTCATGTACGGTTAGAATCAGATCATAATCCCATTATACTCGTATTTGAAGAGTCTACAATATCAGTGCTACTTGAAGGTAATCGGGTTATGACAGAGCAGCAGCAACTTCGGACACACATTTTGAGCTTTTACACATCTCTATACTCATCAAATTTTGCCAATCATGATCTTGGAATGGTTGAGGAACTTATATCTCCTAAAATCACCGGGGAGGAGAATGAGGTCCTCATAGCCATGCCTAGTGAGGAGGAGATTAAGAGAGCTGTCTTTGAACTTGATCCTAATAGTGTTGCTGGGCCAGACGGTTTTAATGGTACTTTCTATCATGCTTGTTGGGATATCATCAAATCTGAGTTAGTCAAGGCAGTCAGAGAATTTTTTGCTACAGGAAAGATATTACCTGGTCTAAATTCCAATCTTCTTATCCTTATACCTAAGATAAAAGGGGCCAACAATATAACACAGTATCGGCCAATTGTTCTGGCTAACTACTTGTTTAAAATCATCCCGAAAATTATATCTACTCGTATCTCTAGTTGCAGCAAGGATTCTATCTCATAGTCAAAAGGGATTTGTAAAAGGGAGACACATTTCTGAAGCCATAAGCGCTGCCTCTGACACTTGGATAGAAAGGCTTTTGGAGGCAGTATGGGGATCAAGATTGATGTCACTAAAGCCTTCGACACTGTGGAATGGTCTTTCCTTACCAAAGTTCTGCAATGCCTGGGTTTCTCAAACATTTTTGTTCAGTGGATATTGGAGCTTCTTCATTCTACCAAGATATTTATATTAGTCAATGGCCATAATGTGGGGTATTTCTCATGCTCTAGGGGAGTTCGGCAAGGAGATCCCTTATCTCCAATCCTTTTCTGTATTGCACAGGAGGTGCTAAGCAAAGGCATAGACAGGTTAGTTCAACAAAACAAACTTTATCAGCTCGCCTAGAGGGTGTGTTCCTCCATCTCATTTGATGTATGCAGATGACTTGATGGTTTTCTGTAGAGCCACAATTTATGATATTCGACACCTTTTGACCATTCTAAACCTTTATGGAGACTGCTCAGGTCAGAGAATTAACGCGGCTAAGTGCAGAATTATCATAGTCAAAGGGGCTTCTTCTCGTGTACAGACAATAGAGCAAGTCTCTGGAATGAAGGTTTGTTCACTTCCCATGACATACCTGGGAGTCCCCCTCTTCAAGGGCAAGCTTAGAGCTTGTCATCTGCAATCTATATACGACATGAAAGTTAACAAAATAAAAGGGTGGAAAGGAAATCTCTATCAATGGCTGGAAGAGTTCAGCTTATCAAGTCTGTTATATATGGGAAACTGCTCCACTCATTTCATGTTTACAAATGGCCTATCAAGCTGCTATCTGCTTTACAATAGAAAATCAAAAACTTTATATGGTCAGGGGATACTTCTAAGAAAAAAACTGATAATTATATCTTGGAAATCAATGTGTTTGCCAAAAGAGGAAGGGGGATTCGATATCAGAAGTCCCAGAGCTCTGAATAGGGCTTGCTTGGTCAAATTATCAGCCGCTATATTGTCAAAAACTGATCTTATTCCAAATTTCTGCGCAGGTCTATGCATAACGCCATATACAAACCATCAATATACTTAGGCTCTTCTATTTGGCACGGTATCAGAGCTACTATCCCATGTTGGATACATATTCTTCTTGGTGGATAGGAGATGGCAGCACAATTATTTTTTGGAAAAATAACTGGTTGGGATATAAGCTTACAGATAAGCTGCAAATCCCAGGTCATATAGCTCGGACCCTTCATGCTTCAGTTGCACATTTCTTAATTAACGACGAATGGAAAATACCTGCAGCATTTGGGCAGAGATTTTCACATATTGTCCAAGACATTGCCTCTATAGAAAGAGCTTTGGAGGACACCCTCATCTGGCAACCATCAGTCACAGGTGAATTTACACTATCTTCCATTTATAATGCTTGTCTTCATAGGGGACCAGATTTCACCAAATATAAGAAGTTTTGGCAGAGCTACGTTCCACCTTCAAGATCACTTCTAATATGGAGAGTTCTACATAATAAGCTTCCCACAGACAACTTGCTTCGTGAGCACGGTATGGTGTTGGTTTCTTACTGTCCTATGTTCTATGCAGATGGAGAGGATGCCCCCCATTTGTTGCTAACTCGCACATTTGCGGATGAATGCTGGACTTGGTTGTTCAACCTATTCGAAGTTAATAAGAAGTGGCCATCCAACATTCAATATTTTCTCCAAATGATAGCTTCAGTTACATTGAGTTTGCAGTTGATTGATATGTGGTTATCGGCTATAGCTAGTATGATATGGCACCTGTGGACTCAGAGAAATAATCGCAAGTTTCAGAATAAAAGTGTTTCTATAGAGGCCATTAAAAACTATGTTCTGTTATCCACTGCAGAAGCAAATCAGATAGCTACAAGCAGCGGGATCAATACATCCTTTGAAATGCAAATCATTAACAATTTGGGAGTCAAGCACAAGCCCAGGCCAGCACCTCAAATCATTCCGGTGGTTTGGTCCCCACCTCTGGCTCAATAGGTTAAAGTGAACACTGATGGCTTGTCTAAAGGCAACCCAGGACCAGCAGCATGTGGAGGAGTGTTTCGCAACCACAGAGGTTTTGTGAAGGGACTTTTTTGTCAAAATATTGGTTCCCAAACTGCCTTTTATGCTGAATTTTTAGCAGTTATTATTGCAATTGAGATAGCATTAGACAAGGGTTGGTATCTATTATGGATAGAAGTGGACTCTAGATCTGTCCTAGATTGTTTTTTAAATGTGGCATACTCCCCCCTTGGCAAATGAAGAGAAGATGGTATAGGTGTATAAAGAAAGCAGCTAATATTAGTATAAAAATCTCACATATATACAGAGAAGAGAATACTGTTGCAGATAAGTTGGCCAATAAGGCCCTAATAGGTCAAGGTTTTCAATGGTGGGGCTCTCAGGTAAATTTTCTAGCTGCTGAGGTGTCACGACCCGCACCCGGTGTAAGGGCACGAGTACGTGGGTACGTCCAGCCTACGCCGCAACATCGACGGTAAAACGCTATCTAGGTCTACAATATTATCTACACATCTCACACATGATATATAAGGTACCTGTTATGCTATCTCAACTCCAAATGGAGGATAATATGATAATTGTAAACAATACTCAATCTATTCTACTATATAATGCCAACACTAGGCTTCATCGTGAAAATTTTTCGTTCCAAAAATACCCTTCATTACATTTCAATATGTATTAACGTTGATAAGGATATCTAAGTAATTAAAAACAGTAATTAAATACGTATTAAATGTATGTATGCATGCATGAGGCAACTTGGGAAATGATAGTTAATAAAACAAAGATATGCATGTATGCAAAGTAGGTAGTTTGGAGAATAAAACCAAAGTTAATAAAGAATGCATGCAAAGTAGGCACATGAACCCAAGAAAAAAGAGAAACCTTTCCTATTCCCGTCATTTAATTTTTCCCAACTTTCCTGCTCCTGCCTATTATATTTCAAGTAATATGAAATACGTGCAACGCACGTGCGTATATACTAGTATAGAATAAAAAGAAAAAAATAAAGTCACAATACATCACAAGTCCAAGTCTAATCTCAACACAAGACATCAAATAATAGTACAATGCCAAAGTCTAACTAACATATACAACATCATGAATAAACCAACTATGCATCATCAACTGCTGGTACTAATCAATAGGCTCTACGGGTGATAACTCAACTGGCTCGCAATCCTGTGGCCCGTAGTGCGTAGAACACCAGTCATCTAATGATTCGTCTGAAAAATATATCCAGTTAGGATTGGAGCGAAGTACAACCCAAATAGCAGTTCCAATAATTGACAGAAACTATGAAACAACAATAGTAATGACAATAAATGATGGAAGTAATTAAAGTAGCATGTATCACGAGAAGAAGCATCATGGTAAATAATGGCAAGAATTAAGAACAATATGGTGAGGAATAATAATGTAATAAACTGGAATAAAGGAAATAATATAAATAAATGTGCCTTGAAATATTAGTAAGATAATATGATCGGCTTGGGCCTAACATGGGCTATATATAAAAGGTGAGCGTGATCATGTGTGAGTTGCATGATCTGCTAACTATAACGGGCTACACTAAATCACGGGCTATAAGGTATGATCATATATCTACTAATACTTTCCCAAACCCCGACTAGTACACGGATCAAAATCATGACACGTTATAACACGTATATCACACTGCATGGTCTATAATATCATGCACTATGATTACGGTCTATATAATCACTAAGATATCACGGTAATCACTGAGTAATCACGAAGCACGACACGGAGATCACTGAGTAACCACGACAATAACATCTCATGACCAAGATCCACATATACCAATCCGTGAAAACCATCATGTCAAGAATCAAATCTCTCAATACTAAATACATGAAATATATAGGCTATCAAATAAGGAAACTATCAGAGAATGTACTCGCCTGTGGTCCTGATCAAATGATATATCTCGGTATCCGAGCTGGTGTCACACACACCTAAATATGAATATCATGTTACTTGGTGTTCTGAAATGAGAAATAAGCTAAATGCACTAAATATACTTTTCTAGGCAATTTCTAGCTAAACTTGGTTAAACTAGTCAATACTAGGTCATACATTTATTTCTAGACCAATACTAGTTAATCTAGTCAAAACCTTGGGGTATTAGCTATACTAGTCATTAATACTAAGGTATTCACATACCTACTTACAAACACTAACTATCAACTATATTAGAGTATCTATACTCTTACTTAACTAACACTAATATCTTACTATCTCATATATACTAGTGGATACTAATACCTAGTATTAAAACTCAACTAACACTAACACCCTTACTAAATAACCAATACTTTGGTTGAATCTATACTTAGATTCTATACCAATACCAATAGCTGTTACCTGCTACCTCAAAATCTGGAACCAACTTCACCCAATACCTTGATGGCAACCCTCTCACTCACTTGCAGTGCACAATGTGTGCAGCTGCCTATCTGACACTCATAAACTGGTTTGACATCCTAATCTGAACCATAGTGCAGTGCACTGCCAGCACACTGCTCGATACACTGCAATGTGCATCAGTCCCCAACTAATCTGCAGTAGGCATCAATCAATTGATCCCTGCGCTGCTGCTACCACCAAAGATATCTCGGTCCCTCTTGGGCCTCAACCTCAGGTCTCTCTAGACCTTGCGGGTCTCCCTCAAGATATCTGTGTACGTCTCATGGCTCGAGAAAATGAGAGCCCTCACCTTCCAATTCAGGCCCTCTCTGAATCTACTCGCTCGGATCTCAGGATCCCTCACCATGTAGTCTGCATATCTGCCCAGTATGTCGAACTCTACGGCATACTCCTCTACCGACATGTTCCCCTGGTGAAGGTTCTGGATCTGTCGCTCCAAAACAAGTCTCTCGGTGGGCGGAAAGAACTTTCTTTTGAACAAGTCCTTGAACCCATCCCATGTCAGTCCCGGATCAGCAATCTGTGGCTCATTCCGGAACCAAGTACTGGCGATGTCCATCATCTGTAGTCTTGCTGCCTCCACCTTCAGATCCTCTGCAAGGCGGGATAAGCGCATGACGCGCTCTATGTTCTTCAACCAGTCATCGGCATACATAATTCCATCTGTCCCCTTGAAGGGCCGGGGATCCAACTTCTTGAAGTCCTGTATGGTACCGGGCCTGGGCTGTACCTCCTGTGGCTGTGGTGGTGTTGTCCTCTCCACTGCAGAACTGGCCACCTGGTGGGCATTCTCAATGCTCTGTCTCATCACATCAGTCTGCCTGTGCTGTGCCTCAGCCTGGGCCCTCTGGGCCTCCATAATCTACTGGAATAGTGCTAACAGCCGGGTAGCATTAACTGGCACTAGCGACAGGGGTAGAAGTCCCTCGAAAACAGCTGGGTCTGCCCTCCGAATTGGGGGAGGAGCACCCTCAAAGGCGGCTGCTGAGACCCCCACCTGAACCGGTGAGACGACCCTCTCAACTGGGGGGGAGAACAGTAGTAGCTGTTGCCCTCTCCGCAGTAGGCCGGAAAGAAGTTGAGGAAGCTGCCGCTGCTCCCGAGCAAAATAATCTGATCTTCGGAGACATCCTGAAGACAGATTGAAACAAAGAAGTCAATACTGCACAAGATACGATATCATCAAAGAATGACAGTAATATTTCAAAGAATCAATATTCAGAATGATAAAGGTTGCAAAATCGATAAATTAGAATATTCCTTAGTTGTGATTGAGTATACTTTTATCCTAGATCCTAAGCAGACTCGTAGAAATACTCTAGGTGAGCACTACTACGACATCGCACTAGTTGCGACCTCGAGAACAGACCTGCATGGACCACCACTAAAAATTTGTCACGACCCGCACCCGGATATTCGGGACGAGTACATGGGTACGTCCAGCCTACGCCGCAGCATCGGCGGTAGAACGCTGTCTAAGGTAATATAACTATCTAAACATCTCACACAATATAATTAAGAGTACCTGTCATGCTGTCTCAACTCCAAAATGGAGGAACAATATAATAGTGTAATATTGGTAAACAATACTCAATCACAAAATCAAACTAAGGAGGATGAAATTACGATATGGAATAAAGAGAAATAGGAGTCACAAAATATCCTCAAGTCCAATACTATAAGTCTAGGCTCAACGACTCTCCGAAATAATTTATGTACATGCCATAAGTCCAAAATAAGACTATTACAAGTCCAAAACTATATAACTAGGCCACCTCGGTCACTGGTACTATGTCCTCCTGCTCTAGGGGAGTATCCTCTAGTCCCTCACCATCTTGTGGGCCATAATAAGTGGGACACAGCTCCTCTAGCCAATCATCTGAAAAATATATTCAATCAGAAAAGGAGCGAAGTACAAAACTCTGAAATTAACTCCAAATATATGATAAAGCATATATGAAGAGTAATAGAAAAGGATACAAGATGCACAAGTATTAAGAAATGAAAATATTGTTGAGAACAGGCAAATATTCATAATAAAGAACTGTAAAGTAAATACTGGTAATATGGAAATAAACTGCAAGTAGAAGAACATAAATACTAGCTATGTGGTTTAAGCACAAGTTCGTTATGTGATCGGCTTAGGTTGCACATGAGGTAAATAGGTAACTCGATTATACGTGAGGTGTATAATCGACATATACATGATACAAATAGGGCTTGATCATATAACCAACTTTTACTCCCCCTTCCCAACCAATATTCATAGATCTAATCACGATACGTTACGCACATGAATACGGTATAGTCACACTAGCACACAAAATAGTGGATGTACATGAAAATCAATACCCGTGCACATAATAAAATACATGTGAATGAGTATCCGCTGAACACGGTAAGGGATAACATCTCCTGATGGGATCCATATAGTACCAGTCCGTGTAACCAAGTATGCAGTTCTAGAAAAAATGATATATACATTATCATGAAATAAAAACTAACAGAGAGATGTACTCGCCTGAGGTCCTGAGCAAGGTGTGTCTCTCGATGCCCAAGCTGGTGTCACACAGTCCTATATATTAAGTATCAATGTCATTTATGTGTAATGGATAATAAATGAGTTAAAATGCACTAATATGAATTTCTAGGCCATTTCTAGGTCACTAGGTCCATGCCAAGTTAATGGGCCTCAATTGATCATTAACTAGCTAATACTAGCTATACTAGTCAACATGCATTAAGTATCCTATATACCTAACTCATATTCATAATTAACTTAATATAGATCCCTTTACCTATCTAGCACTAGGTTCCTAGGCCACAGTTAGCTATAAGGTATCCACTATCATATTTATACTAATAATAATATACCTTGGTCTAATTACTAAACTCTAGCCCATACCTTGATATCTATCTTATGATACCTTGGTATCTCAACCTGACATGAATCACTGATACCCACCAAATATCTTAGCACTTACCTATTGCTCTTGCTGCTTGGTGCTTCATTTGCTGATGGTTGTTGCTGTGTTATAGCATGCTGCTGCACGCTGCTGCAGCTATTGCTGCTGATCCTGCTGCTCTTGCTGCAGCTTGCTGCACTGCTTCTCTGCTGGTCTTGCTGCAGTTTGCTGCACTGCTGGTCTGGCTGCAACTTGTTGCACTACTGGTCTTTCTGCAGTTTGCTGCACTGCTGGTCTTGCTTTAGTTACTTAGCTACACTGCTTGCTGTGATACTTAGCTGCAGTTATGCAAATTGCACTGTTGAAACTGCTATGTTGCACTGCTAAACCCGGCCACCCATTTCACTGCATATGCATGAACCCGAGCACCTAGCATATCCTCCCTGATACCCCATGAGATACACAACCAATGTTGCACAATACTTAGACACACACGCACACACACACACATATATATATATATATATATATATATATATATATATATATATATATATTGAGACATTTAAACAAATACCTATAGTGCATCAAATAGAATATCTAGGATACTCAACCCATTGAGATGTCAAACTCTCCATTATCCATAATTGCTCATTCTCACAAGTCACATATATATAATTACAAGTATTAGAAGTCATTACAACATATAATGAAGAGAAATCATGTAAATCACTCAAAATTGGTCCCGTATCACACCGTATCATAAAATACTGTGATACGGCCTATACATATCCATTTGTGGACATGTACCTAGTCCTAAAATCCTGATCTAAGTCTAATTATATCTAATTGGTCTCATGACACACAATTAATGTGTTAAATTCGTAATTCTCTCAATATACACACAAATTACCTCATAGATCTCATAATACAAAGCCAAATAGCCTAGAACATGTTTCTATAGGTAGTCCTATGCCATGGGATCATTCCTAATGGTCAAATGCATGATTAAGAAGTCATAATGAGAGAAAAATTCAGGAATTACCAATTGAGAGATGGATTTCAATAAAAATACAATTGGACATGATCCGGACACGATCTCTAGCTCCAAAGCTTCTCCTCCTTGTGCTCCTTGCTTCTCCAAGATTCAAGGCTCCAAGAGTGATGAATTTGGGAAGGAATTGGTGGTGAATTGTATAAAAATTCAATGGAGGAAAATTGGAAAATTGGGGATCTAGAATTTGGAGACAAAATGAAATGCAAATGAGGAGAGAGAGAGAAGAACCCCCCTCTTCATGTGGTCGGCCTCTTCCTCCTTCCCCAAGCAATATCAAAAGTCCAAGTTGCCCCCTACATGTTACATTATGAGAAATAATTAAGGATGGGTATATTTGGAAGTCTCTAACTAATTATAATTACACTAATCATTCTTAATTTAATTAGTGGAATGACTATTAAGCTTGGGTCCAAGTTGGGCTCACTATTTGACTATTTGTCTTGACAAATTTAAATAGGTCCATATGTGACAAGTCTAATTATTGTCTAGTCTTTCTAACTAACTATTTAACACAAGTCTCTAATGACTAATTAATACTAGGCATGATAATCATAGCTTATCTTAATTAAATAAAATATACAATCATCACACAATATTCAATATTATATTTCTAAAATTAAATACCCATGCCAAATTACTAAACTATCCCTAGTTGGAAAAGTGAAGTTGACAAACCTACCCACCTTAGAAAAATTTTGTCCTCGAAGGAAGAAACTAACTACTAAAAGCAATCCATACAAGCAAGAAAGAATTATACCTCACGGCTCAAACAGATAAGGATATCGCTTGCGCATCTCGGTCTCTCGCTCCTAGGTACTCTCTCCTGGTGAGTGATGCCTCCACGCGATGCGAACCAAACGAATCGACTGGTTCCGTAATACCTTCTCCCTGCAGTCCAAAATCTACACGGACTGCTCTGGATAGCTGAGTGTCGGACCAACCTCGATCTCCGAGTGATCTAGTACATGGCTAGGATCTGCCACGTACCATCTCAGTTATGACACATGAAACACGTTGTGAACTCCTTCTAATGCAGGCGACAAGTCTAGTCTGTAGGCCACTGCACCGCCCCTCTCAAGAACACCGAAAGGTCCGATGTACCGTGGACTAAGCTTTCTGCCTCCACAAAAACGAATCCTGTCTCGTGTCGGAGAAATCCTTAAGAAAACCAGATCACCAACCTAGCACGAAACACAGCCTTAGCACTCTTACTAAAATAAGCAATCACAAGCAATACAAACAAAATCTATACCTCAAACTCCAATGGTCTCCGGTGGCTATCGGCCCAATGCCGTTGTCTGTCTTGCGCCACTCGAAGTCTATCCCTGATGAGCTTCACCTTCTCGGCTGTATCTACAACTATCTCTGGTCCCAATAAAGCTCTCTCACCAACATTATTCCATGATAGCGGAGTGCGGCATCTTCGTCCATACAACGCCTCAAATGGTGACATCTTGATACTGGCCTGGTAGCTGTTGTTGTAAGAAAACTCTACCAAGTGAAGATCCTCCCAAGAACCTCCAAAGTCTAAAACACATGTGCATAGCATATCCTCAAGAGTTTGGATAGTCCTCTCTGACTGTTCGTCTGTCTGAGGGTGATATGCGATACTGAACTTGAGCTGAGTGCCCAAGCTAGCCTGCAAACTCCTCCAGAAGTGGGACGTGAAGCGACTATCTTGATCTGAGACTATGCTCACAGGAACTCCATGCAATCTGACTATCTGACACACATACATCTCTGCGAGCTTCTCTGTAGACGTACCCACTTTGAATGGCAGAAAGTGGGCTAATTTGGTCAACCTGTCTACGATGGCCCAAATTGCGTCTTTACCTCCTGGAAAACGCGAAATCCCTGAAACAAAGTCCATCTCACATGCTTTCACTTCCACTCTAGAATGGGTAAAGGCTGAAAAAATCCACCTGGCCTCTGTATCTCCGTCTTTACCTGCTGACATACCAAGCATCTAGATACGAAGCTAGCCACCTCCCGCTTCATACCATACCACCAAACATGCTCTCTCATGTCCATATACATCTTGTTGGCACCTGGATACATAGAGTACTGAGATCGATGTGCCTCCTGAATGATCTTCTCGTGCAACGCTCCACTCGGCATACACAACCTGGTACCGTGCCGCAATGATCCATCATCTGCAATACTAAAGTCATCTGCCAATCCTATCCGGACCTGTGCTCTGATGCTCCTTAAAGACTTATCCTCAAACTGTGCGGCTCTGATCCGGTCCATCAACTCTGACTGTACCTGAAGTCCCCACATCTGTGCTGCAACTCAAGGAACTAATATCTCAATGCCCAAGCTATCAAGATCGGCCAATAAATGTTTGTCCCTCGTCAAATTATAGCCACTGGATACCTGCTCAAGGCATCCGCGACTACGTTGGCCTTCCTTGGATGGTACTATAAAGCAATGTCGAAGTCCTTCATCAACTCCAACCATCGCCTCTGCCTCATTTTGAGCTCTTTTTGTATAAACACATACTTCAAGCTCTTGTGATCTGTAAAGATCTCTACTCGCTCTCCATACAAGTAGTGCTTCCACAATTTAAGAGCAAAAATAACTGCTGCCAATTCCAAGTCATGGGTAGGGTAATTCTTATTATGCGGGCGTAATTGCCTGGAAGCATAGGCGATCACCTTCCCGTTCTGCTGCAACACACAACCCAAATCCTTACCTGATGCATCACGATATATAAAAAATTCTCCTGTCCCTGATGGCAATATCAATATTGGAGATGTAGTCAACCTCTTCTTTAGCTCCTCAAAAGCAGACTGACAACCCTCAGTCCAGACGAACTCCACTTCCTTCCTGGTTAGTCTAGTCATTGGCTCCGCAATCCTGGAAAAATCCTAAACAAATATCTGATAATAGCCTGTCAGTCCAAGAAAACTCCTAATCTCCGCTACTGAACTCGGGGTAGACCACGACTCAACTGCTAAAATATTCTTCGGATCTACTGAGAGTCCGTCTAAGTGCCAAGTGCGATCTCGGTCTAGAAGTCTACAAGAGTTGTAAAGAGCTTGGCTCCATCAGTTTCCTCTCTTCTTCTGTGTGAAGTATACATCGCGGTATTTGCGTTTGCTCTCTCTTTCTCTTACTTTATTAAATTGCATATACACTGCTAGTTATTTACTGACCTCACTCTGCTTAATTTTTAATTGGGTAGATTATTCTGCTGCACTCTATTCACCCTCCCTCTAGAGTTGTCATACACGGTCCTTCAAGGTGTACTTGCCTATGGAGGGAGAAAAAAACGTAAGAGAGAGAAGAAAAGAAAGAATGAAGAGGGGGAGAGAAAGAAGTTGGGTTACATAGCTAGGGTTTAAAGTTTAGACCATGGGTTCAACTCATGATGAAACCAACCCAAACCATAAATTAAGAACCAAGACAAATCAAAGAATGGGTCTAGTCTCATGCAACCAAATAAAATAAACATACAACAAGAATTTATACGCTCCCAATACGTATACTGGGAACGGGGAGTGACACATGGAGTATTAAGCATGTATAATATAGAGTTAGTATCTTTGTATCAAGGGTGCCTAGAACGAGCAAGTGATCAGAGTGTATCAAGACTAGGATGAGTGATATGTGGAGTATATTAGTCTAGTATCAGTGAGTGTTATTGTGGGTGATAATATTAGCTCGAAGTATCAGTGTGATATTGAGGTAGGGTATATAAGGGAGTATCATGGAGAGTAGGACTGCAAGTATTTCAGACATTGATAATAGAAGGGTCCAGTTAGGCCACATGTGGCACAACAAATTGCCCCGAACTAGCAGAGGGAGACACCCCAGTAGGGTAGCGCTTTTGCGATGACGGTCGAGGGAAGCAATGTTGCAGGTGATGGGTTAGCAGGTCCTATTCTGTTCTTTCTTCCTGTTTTTTTTTTCATCTATTGATTGATTGATTCCTTAGTACCTTATAGTTGCTTTGTGCTTTATAGTTAGTATAGTTAACAATATATCCATGATAGAGACTGCAATATCATGACAGAAAGAGACCATGACCATGCATATGACAATAACTATTAATTTCTTTAAATGTCATGCTTGTAATTTTAGATGGATTGGGAGTTTAACCTAGAAGGGAATACGGCCATCTTTAAATTTCGAGGACAAATTTTTTCTAAGGGAGTAGGATTGTAACTTCATAATTTCGGGAGAGGGTTATTTTTGTCATTTTTATAATTGCTTATTAATTTTTATATTTGATAATAACATATATTATTATATGTATTGGTTGAGTGCCAGCTATTAGAAGGGACTATGTGATTAGTTGGTTAGTGGCTAGTCTATCGATTAGACTTAGTACTAGTGAGCCAAAGTAGACCCAACTAGACTTAACTTGACCATTGGTTTAATTAATTAGAGTAGTCATGGTTAGACTAATGAATTAGTCATTTTTTTAGTTAAATGAATATAATATTTCTACTAGTTGTAGAGATACCTCCCTTAATAAAATATATTCTATTCATGTATTCATGACATGTTGAGGGGCTTTTAAGTCTTATTATCTATTCCTAAACCCAACCCTAAACCTAACCCTATTAGGAGGCTATATAAGCCTCTTTATTCATGAATAGCCTCCATTTACTTTCCTAATTAATTCATCCCCAAATTTGGAAGAAAATCCTAATCAATCCATTCCAAATCTCATCCCTCTTATTTTTATTTTCCAAGGAGGCTAAGAAGCTTGTCATTTCTAGAGGAAGCTAGAAGGTGACTCCAAGTGTTGAGGATCATGTCCACTTCGTCTTTCTTGTGTCCAAATTCGAAGTTCTTTAAGGAGGCCACTCAAAACCTAGGTAATTCTCTATTTTTTACTTTATTTATGGTTAAGAACACCCATTGGACCTATAGGAACCCTCCCATAGGTAAAATTTGCTTTCTATGGCTAGATCTTGGTACTAGAAGCACTCATTTATCTAGGTCTATGATTTTTTCTTGTGGAATGTTGTTTTGTGCCTCAAATTTGGATTTTTTTCCCAATTAGTGTCATTCTTCACCAAATGACACACACACACACACATATATATATATATATACTAGTTATTTAGATATGAAATTATATGTGTTTGATGTTTCATGGGATTTGGAGTGGTGTATCATGGAGTGATACACAATGGTGCACACCATGTGCACGATATTGGATTGTGTGGAGAGTGCTATGAGTGAATGAGCACTGTGAAGGCATGTATACATGTGTTGGTTCAGATTTAGAGTAATGTATATGTGTAAGAGTGTATTGGAGTGTGTGTGTGTGCTTGTGCATACACAAGTGTATGTGAGGTGAGTGAACTGTGTTTACAGTGTGTAGGAGTGTTAGTATAGTACGGAGGAGCTGTGCTTGAGAGTTGTGGTGTGGAAGTGTGGTTGGATGTATCAAGGTGTGGGTGTTGGGAAGTTTAGTCTAGGCAGTGCATTCAATTGAGCTAGGAGTGGAGTGTCAGGTTGATAGGGGGATTTCATTCAGTTGCAGAGGGCTGAAGTTGCTGTGCAAGTTGTTCAAGTATGTGATAGGTTAGTTGTAGGTTCATTGGGTGTACTCGAGGGTGGAGTTTGCAGAGCTTTTGTGTGCTCGAGTAAAATAGATTATGGGAGTGTGTATCTTGTATGGGGATTACTTCCTGGGCAATTGACAGCAGATGGGGAGAGGACTGTACAGTGTATTTAGTCAGCAGTCATCAGCATAGCAAATGTCAGTACACAGAGCACAGCAGCAACTTGTGTGATAGTGTAAGGTTGTGCATTAGAGGAAATAATATATGGTTTAAGTGTTCTAGTGTGGGGATAATATCAAAGTGATTTGTGTATAAGTATATGTGTATCTAGGTATCCCTCAAGTGTATCCTGAGGGTAGGTGTTGATGACACTATGACAGTGTGCTAAATTGTAAGGGATAAAAGAGCAGTAGCAGAGGAGCAAGGGTGTTCAGACCAGAGTAGTGTCGAGGTATCAGTGAAACAATGTAAGGAATGTAGGTGAGGGATTAGTATTTGAACTAAGTTTGGTATCAGAGGGTATAAGTCCAAGTATACCAGTGTCTATAATGTACACTTATGCAGGCATTCAACTCTGTTGCAGAGGTTCCTGCAATGTGGAACCTGCACCAGACTAGAGAGGTAAGGAGGTGGGAGTGTAACCCAGTATTCAGAACAGATGTTAGTGGGAGCAGGTCTGCAGGTTAGCAGCAACATCTTGTTGCTGGGTTGCAGTTTGCTGCAAGGAGCAGGGAGCAACTATATGTAGCATGGGAACACAGAGTTGGGAAAACTGTTGATGTGCACAGTAAAGGCCAAAGTTTGAGATTGGAGTAGGAGTGAGGATGTGAAGGGAGGAGGTTATATTGGTAAGTGTGAGATAGTTGTGTGAGGTAAGGTTGAGGCATAGTGGTTGTATAGGATTAGGAAGTATATAGTGAGTGTGGAAGTTTTAAGCGTGTGGTGTATCAGTAGTAGATAAGTGTTAGTACCAATATCAAGGTGCTTTGTATCCATGTTAAGTGCTAGTGTCGGTACTAGGTATATGAGTGAAGTTATGGTATTAGCTAAGGTATTATGAGGGTGTATCCTAGTAGTGTTAGTGTATCTATGATACTTGTAGGAAATTGAGGATGTGTGACTGAGTAGTGGGTATAAGTAAGTTGAAGGTTGAGGTAAGGGAAAATGTGCATGGGTATCTTAGGATTGGTGCTAAGGAGTTAGGATACTAGGAGTAAGTTAAGACAATGAGTAAAATGTTAAGGTATGAGTAGGTAAGTTGGTATATTATACATAATACTAGTATACAAGCTAGCTAATCAAAAATATGTATCTAGTATTGATATCTAGTGTTGATACCTAGCATCCACAGATGGGTTATGACCTAGAAACTTTGAGTTTGACTTAGTACAATATTGACTAGTATTAACTAATACGGCCTAGATTAACCTAGTATGAACCTAAAATCAATGAATCGACCTAGTATGCCTAATTTTGGCCTAAAAGTCATATTTTAGGTTATTTAAACATATTTACCACTTTATTACACCAAATGACATGCAATTTTATATATAGGTCTGTGTGACACAAGATCGGACACCAAGTCGTACCATTTGCTCTGGACCACATGCGAGTACATTCTCTGATAGTTTTTATTATTTGATAATTACTAGATTTCAAGTATTTAGAAATGTTACATCTGATTCTTGACACTATCGTACACAGATTGGTACATGTATTGGATCTTCAGTCATGAGATGTTATCTTGACTCATCACATTGATATTGGATATTTTTATCGTATTGACATTGGACATTGGATAACATCGGATAACATTGGATATATTGACTAGTAACGTGTCATGGTTGGATCCATAGTATCAGTCGGGGTCGGGGAAGTATTAGCTAGATATGTGATCAAGAACTATTGGCAAGTAGTGTAAATCATTGGCTACTAGCTAATCATATACTTCATATATAATTGAGCTAGTTTTTTCCTTAGAGTAAATCATTGAATCTCCCAAGCCGATCACATATCTAAATAGTATTTCAAAACACTTAGTATAGTTGAAGTTCTTCATATTCAGTTCATAGATTATATTGCCTTGCACTTGATATTATAGTTCCTTTCTCTTTCATTTCATATATGCACTAGTTATACCATATTGCTTACATTGCATGTCTTCCTTTACTATTGCCACTGCATCCGTTTATTATTTTCTTATTGTATATAGTATCCTCTAATTTACTGTTTTATAGTCTTTGTCAATTAATTGGAATTATACTTCACTCCAATCCTGATTAGATATATTTTTTCAGACGAGGACCTAGAGGATTGGTTTTCGACATATTACGGACCACGGAAGGGAGTAGGGACCATGAGCCCTGACATTCTGAAATGATTACTGGGAGGACTAGCCGGTGTCACTGGATACCTTAGTTTCATTACTTAGCTTTGGTACTAGATTTCTCTCCAGCTCTTTAAATACATTGAGGTATTATTACTCCTAGACTTATGTAGTATTGTGAGGCTTATTTAGTTGGACATTGATATTATAAACTATCTAGTATTGTGATTTTGTGACTTTATTTGTTATATCTTATCGTACCAATTTCTTCTTATAGAATATTGTGATAGAGTATCATTACACCATTATCATATTGTCCTCCTTTTGGAGTTGAGATAGCATTGACAGGTTATATGTTATTGTGTGAAATTGATTGTTAGTTGACCTAGACAGCGTTTTACCGCCGATGTTGTGACGTAGGCTGGACATACCCACGTACTCGTGTCCGATCATTCGGATGCAGGCCGTGACATCGGCCGAGCGGGACTCCGAGTGAACCGCTGAATACTCCAAGTCTAAGTGTCGTTGCGCCATTTGATTTATCTTGCTGAGATGAGCAGAGAGGGCTATTACATGAGTGGAAATTTGTAGAAATTAGAAGTGGCTTGGGGAAGAAGAAGCATGGAGAAGAAGAAGAATGAGTACTTGGAAGAAATAATGAAATATAATTCCTTCCAATAGGGGGTCGGCCACTAATGGGTGGTTTGAGGGGTGAAATATTGACAAGTATGCCCCTCTACTTCATATTTTAGTTTCTAGATCTAATATGAATGTAATATTTTTGGTTATGAAGGAATCTAATTAGTTATGGGAGGATATCTAATCATTCTAGAAGAAAATATTATATCCATGACAACTAGAACTAATTAATTCTAATTAACCACTTAATTTACTACAGCTATATAATTAGCAACTACTAATAAAATTATAAAAATACTCCTAGTCCTAATTTTAGGTGGTTATACTAGGTGGTTATACGAGCATCCCCTCGGTGCCTCAACCCTTTGTTAATGAGGTTGAGTATGCGTGCTCTGTTGTGTCTGAGCTGGTGCATGTGGACGTCTTTGTTGTCATGCCCTGATCCTGAAGTGTCATAAAGTTGTCACAGGGCATGATGACATATAAACCTAATTTGCGCTTGTATAAGGTATGTACTTGCAAATTAAAAAAAATAGAGCAAATAAATAGTAAAGAAGATAAACTTTAATGCAAAAAATCAACTAACAATGAGACATGAAAATAATTTTTTTCTTTAATTGATAAATTGAAATGGGATTACAAAAGATTCTTACTGTCCAACTCAAAATGCCAAACTTGACTTACATCTTTTTAAACTGAAACTAGCCACAATGTCCATACATCATATCCCTTTACTAAAGAAAAGATAAAATACCTTCAAAAGAATAACTTCTAAAACTTGAACTAGAAGCTTCGAGATATCGAACAAAGTATAGTGGATTGGATAAGCTTCTAGTGCCTATGAATATCTTCTTGCCCCCCAATACCTGTTGAGACGTGGGTCAGCACATTGGAGAATGTACTGGTGAACTACATTAACCCGACTCACTTGAATCAACATAATAATCATGTGAAGCAAGCAATTATTATTAAGTGGTCTTTCTATTTATTCTAGGTTACTTTTAACAATTTTGTAAACTCGCTGCCCAATTACTTCTCATATTTGATTTTTAAAGTATAAAGTTAGGCTTGGTGGTACCACTACTATGTATAGGTAGTAACGAGAATAACAAATTTAACCATTGTTAAATCTTTTGTATACTGAATTAAGGAAATAAAGACGACGGATCCGAGGACACCACTCGCCTCGTGCGCGAGCGGTAAGCGCGAGCGGCCGAGGCGACCGATCCCGTAGGAAGCCCTTCCACTTGCAAGAGGCTGATGGATACCGGTGTCGACAAGACCCGCTTGTGGGCGACAAGATCCTTATTACGGGCGCCCGTGGCAATAATGAAGTTGTCTGTGTGAACAAGGATCGCACGGACGTTTGAGAAAACATAATGACTGGCACATTCTGAGCCCGGTAGGGGAAAAAGTTAAAAAAACTTAAAAAAAAGGAAATAAAGGGATTAAAATATGAATATATATTATATATATTGAATAATTAATCTGAACTGAATAAATGGGTAAAAAATAGTGATGGAAATAGATAATAATTATAATTAAATAGGATTTTTAAAATCCTGTATAATCTGATATAGATAATAAATAACTAAAGGAATCTGAATTACAAAACCAAATATATAACTAAAGTATTATGATAAATTTCCAAAACAAAAATTCAAAAACATATTAGCATATCCTAAATTATTATTCTTAAGCTAATTGTCAAATCCTAAGTAAACCTCCTGACCCCAATAGTAGACATATCTTGAAACATAGTAGATATTAAGATTTAACAAATCTTTTTGAAATCCTTAACCAAATCAAATCCAAAACAAGAAAATAATCCTAATCAAATCCCAATGGCAATCATTATCTCACACTCTCATACTATATCCAAAAGCAAACAATTAATATATAATAAATAGAATCCTTATTTTTCAACACACATATAGTAACAACCCATATATAAAAAACATATCAAATAAAACTTATTAGCTGAATACCATATATATTAACTGTCAACTATGCAATAGTAGCCATCGTCACCATCTCTCTATATCTTATCCCATGTCAAATTTTACCATAACTAACCATCCAAAAATTCAAATCATTGTACTGTGGAATTTAAATCATTCAAATCTTCTTCAAATTTAAATTTATAAAATTCTATACTAATCAAAGCATTCAAAATATTTACAAATCCCATGCTAATCAAATCTCTAAATCTACACCCTTATCTAATTTATTCTCGTCTCTTTCTATATAGAAAATATGTATGCATATATACTTGATTCACATGCCATCTTCCCCAACCTTCTTTTCTATAAACACCATCTCCATCATTTGGATCCCTCCACCATTGCAACCCTCCACTTTGCCATAGTCTTCATTGACGGCACCTTGAAGTCAAGCCCACTCTCATACATTTGTCTAATTAGAACCAATATATTATAGTCTGATTAACCTTAGTGTACTTGGTTCGCTCTTGATATTTATTCTCTTTGTGGATTGAGATATAGTTGACTAGACATTTTAGATAGATATACTTGACCCCTAGACAGCATATACGTATTCGAGTTGGGCTAGAATCCACTTGATACGTAGCTGGCCACATATTTTGGGACTGGGACGTGACATGCTTTTTTTGGTGGTTCATGCAGGTCAGAGAATATCGTCTCGGTTATGTTTCTGTACCGAACGAGCTTGTAGTAGGATTAGACGTATCTAGGAATTTTAATCCACAACTGCTTTGAAAACACTTCTCGAATTCTATTAACTCCTTTGGCCCTCTTATTTGTATTCTCCTATTCTCCTTCAACATCGCTATCCTTGTTTCTCATATCTCCTTATTTCAGAGGGATGAATGCTGCTGGTGGTAAATCGGATGTTTTAGATAAGCTATCATAATTAAGAAATGGTTATGAATATATTGACCTTAGGAAATATTAGATACTTGATATTATTTATATCTTGGTAGATAAGGGGTATTATAAGTCATAGGTATATAGTAATATTGAAGTTATCAAGGATAACTATTAGCATATAAAATTTTAGAACTTTCCATTGAAGTGTAATTTTTTTTTTTTGATATTTTGATACTATATAGGGTGACAAAGGTGGGTAGGCATCCTCAAGGGACAATATGATTCCTCAAGGGACAATATAATTCTTTGGAGATAAATTAATTATTGAGAGGGTTGGTGAAGTTATTAGATCGAAAAAGAGAAATAATAATAAAATTTGATTTCAAGGACGAAATCCTTTATAAGATGGGTATAATGTAAACTCCCTGTCCAATTACTTCTCATATTAGATTTTTAAAGTATAAACTTAGGCTTGGTGGCACCTCTACTAGGTATAGGTAACGAGAATAGCAAAGTTAACCATTGCTAAATCTTGTGTATACTGAATTAAGGGAATAAAGGGATTAAAATATGAATATATGTTATATATTGAATAATTAATCTGAACTGAATAAATGGGTAAAAAAATTGTGATGGAAATAGATAATAATGACAAATAATTAGGATATAAAATTATGTATAATCTGATACAGATAATAAATAACTAAAGGAATCTGAATCACAAAACCAAATATGTAACTTAAGTATTATGATGAATATTCCAAAAATTGAAATAAATATTAGCCTATCAGAAATTATTATTCTTACTGTCAAATCCTAAGTAATCCTCCCGACCCCAATAGTATACAAATCCTGAAATAGAGTAGATATTAAGATTTAACAAATCTTTTTGAAATCCTTAACCAAATCAAATCCAAAACAAGCAAATAATCCTAATCAAATCCCATTGACAATCATTATCTCACGCTCTCATACTATATCCAAAAGCAAGCAATTAATATATAATAAATCGAATCCTTATTTTTTAACACACATATAGTAACAATCCATATATAAAATACATATCAAATAAAACTTATTAGCTGAATACTCTATATATTAACTATCAACTATGCAATAGTAGCCATCATCACTGTGAAGAAATCTCAGGCCGAGTGACGGTGGCATATTGGAGAGCTCCTACGATGTTGCGGTAGAGATGGACATCGGAGAACGGATCACCGCCCGAAACGAGCCGAGAACCTGGAACAGCCGGCGAGGCTATGGGTTTAGCGCCCATCATTTTGCTGCGATCAAGGAGGTCCAAAATGTACTTTCTTTGGGAGAGTAGAAGACCAGCTGAATTACGATGGACTTCAATTCCCAAGAAAAAGTTGAGATCACCCAAATCCTTCAGAGAGAAAACCGAGTTGAGATACTTGACAAACTCATCAATGAAGGAAGAGTTGGAACCGGTGATAATGAGGTCATCCACATAAACAAGCAGATAGACAACATCGGAGCTATGATGTTTGATGAAAAGAGAGGTATCGGAGATGCATTGCCGGAAGCCGTGACGAAGCAAAGCCTGGTTGAGCTTCTGAAACCATGCTCGCGGAGCTTGCTTGAGGCCATAAAGTGCCTTTTTGAGGCGACAGACATAGGACGGCCGATCAGGGGAAGTGAAACCAGACAGTTTCTGCTAGATCACCATTGAGGAAGGCATTATTAATGTCAACCTGACGGAGAGGCCAATGACGAGTGACAGCAATGCTCAATACCACCCGAATCGTGGTAGGCTTGATGACCGGGCTGAACGTGTCGAAGTAGTCAACTCCCTCTTCTTGATTGTATCCCTTGGCAACCAAACGGGCCTTGTACCGGTCAATAGAGCCATCTGGTTTCTTCTTGATCCTAAAAACCACTTACAACCAACAATATTAGAAGAGGAGGGCCTAGGAACCAAGTCCCAAGTCCCATTAGTAATTAAGGCATCAAACTCTAGTTGCATAGCATGTTGCCAATTGGGGTTCTTTTTGGCTTGTAAGAAAGTTTTGGGTTCAAAATCAGAGGAATCACAGGGAATAGGGTGTTTGGTAGCAGTGTAGGCTTTAGGTTTAAGGGAATTAGTGGAGGCTCGAGTGACCATACCGTGGGTCGAAGTTTTGGAGGGGCGGAAATACGAGGGAGCATGTTGATATGGCATAACCGGCGAAGGGATCGGTGGTGGGGAAGGTGGCACCACCGTGGGGGAATGTGGCGTGAGGTCGGAGGGAGACGAAGACGACGGCTGAATGGGAGTCGGTTGAGAAGAATCCGAAGGAGAAGATGCAACCGAGAGTGGTGTTAATGCAGCTTCTTGAAGCGGAAAAAGAGAGATGTCAGGACGAGGCGAATCTAGCTGTCCGGACTGAGAATTATGCTCCAGAAAAGGAAAAGAAGACTCATCAAAGACAACATGACAAGCAATGTACGTTCGAGAGGAAGAAACGTGATAGCACAGATATCCTTTATGTTTAGCACTATACCCTAAGAAGATGCACGCCACAGAACGGAATTCCAACTTGCTACTGTTGTAAGGGCGAAGATAAGAAAAACACAAGCAACCAAAGGATTTCAGAAAATGATAATCAGGTTGACGCTGATATAGGCATGCATACGGGGACTTGTTCTGAAGAATAGGAGTTATAGTTCTATTATTCAAGTAAATGGCGGTATGAAAGACATGTTCCCAAAATTCCATAGGAAGATGGGAATGTGCCAAAAGAGCCAACCCTTTTTCAATGATAATCCTATTCCTTCTTTCAGAAGCACCATTTTGTTCAGGAGTGTGAGGGCAAGAAACACGATGAAGTATGCCATTTGTTTCAAGAAACGTTGATACAGTTCGGTACTCGCCACCCCAATCAGATTGAAAAGCTTTGAGTTTAGTGGAAAACTGTGTCTCAACCATAGTTTTGAAAGATGTAAAGGCAGACAAAACCTGAGACTTAGCCGCCAAGAAATAAACCCAAACAAATTTGGTGCAATCGTCAATAAAAATGACAAAATAGCGATTACCATTTAAAGAAGACACAGAGGCAGGGCCCCAAACATCCGAATAAATTAAATCAAAAAGATTTTTAGAGGGAACATGACAAGAGGGTTGATGATGTCTTTGACTCTTGCCTAATTGACACGCACTACACAAAGGCAATGATTTATTTGCAGAAACAGGCAAATTAAAAGTAACTAATTGACGACGCAAGATGGACTCATGTGGATGAGCAAAGCGATGATGCCAACAAGAGACAGAGGCGCGTTCACCAACAAAAACTCTGGGAGCGGGTGAGCGAACAGGAAGCCGGTACAAGCCATTCTCAACGATTCCCTTGAGTATTCTCGTGCCCTGAAGGTCCTTAACATAACAATGATTAGCATGAAGTTCCACAAAAATATTGTTATCGAGGCATAATTGACGAACACTAAGAAGGTTTTTAGATACTTTAGGCATAACGAGAATATCTTTAAGGGTAAGGGATTTAGCAACATGTTTAGCAGAGAGAGAAAGATTGCCTGTATGCGTAATGGGAAGGGACTGACCGTTTGCGACGACAAGGCTGTCACTGCCAGTATACTCGGACTGGAGGTTGAGGTCGGACAGGTCAGCCGTGACGTGATTCGTCGTTCCAGAGTAGACCACCCATGGGTCGGTGATGGCGAACGGGCTGGCGGTGTACGCCACATGAGCCTGCTTGCTGGCGGACTGGCAGAGGCGATCAGCGGCGCGGCAATTGGTGGCAGGGAAGGCAGACAGGTTAAGTCGTTGATGGCAATTCCGTGCTTCATGACCCTGCTTGTCGCAGAGTTGACACACCGGGCGGGAGCGGTCGCCAGACGTGGCAGAGTCCAACGGGGAATGTCGACTTGCAGCCGCGCCTCTACGATGAGCAACATGGGCCACCGGAAAACTGGATTCGGCGCAAGAGTCAAGTATGCGCTGTTCTTCCTGAAGAAGGAGGCCGAGCAGCTCATTCGACGAAATCGGTTCCAGCCGCATACTCAGTGCTGTTTTGAATGCACTATATTCAGCCCCTAAGCCAAATAGCACAAAAGAGACAAAATTTTCATCCGATACAGAGGTGAGACATTTAGCGAGGGAATCAGAAATTGCCCTTTTCTTCTCAACATATTCCAAGATAGACCGGTTTCCCTTGGAGAGCAATTGAAGTTGTTGTTTCAAATGCATCTGTCTGGCACGAGTTAGGGAGTGAAACATCTGCTCTAACATGGACCAAAGTTCCGCGGTTGTGGCAGCCCGAACAACGTGACCAAGCATAGGAGTGGAGAGAGTGGATCGCAGCCATAAAAGAACCAGTCGGTCCTTGCGCTTCCAAGCAACAAAGTCAGGATTCGGGCTGGTGGTGGTTGATGAATCTGCGGCCGATGAAACAGTCGGCGGAGGAGCACCACCAGCGACAAGAAATCCCTCAAGCTCATAAGTCTCAAGAGCCGAGCGAATAGTGTCGCGCCATAGAGAGTAATTGGAGCGATCGAGACGGACAGCTAGCGCCGGGAATTGAAGGTTGGCCGCGGCGCCACCAGAAGCAGTGAACAAGATTTGAGTAGCGGAAGGAGTAATCTGGTTATTTTCGGAAGACATAGCGTAGGATCGGTTTAGGCTATTCTGATACCATGTGAAGAAATGATAAATAGGGAAAAATGTTACTTTTATTATTTTGATGCATGAGCCTTTATATAGCAGAGTTTACATCAATATTGTTTAAACTAACTCATGAGGTTACAACTGAATCCTACAATCGTGGTTAGAGATAATTACAAAGACAAAATCAGAGATTGTCTAAACTAACTCATGAGGTTACAACTGAATCCTACAATCATGGTTAGAGATAATTACAAAGACAAAATCAGAGAAAGACTAAGTCAATAACTTAATAATCACCATCTCTCTATCTTAGCCCATGCCAAATTTTACCATAGCTAACCATCCAAAAATTCAAATTATTGTACTGTGGAATTAAAATTATTCAAATCTTCTTCAAATTTAAATTTATAAAATTCTATACTAATCAAAGCATTCAAAAATATTTACAAATCCCATGTTAATCAAATCTCTAAACCTGCACCCTTATCTAATTTATTCTCGTTTCTTTCTATATAGAAAATATGCATGCATATATACTCGATTCACATGCCATCTTCCACGACCTTCTTTTCTATAAACACCATCTCTATCATTTGGATCCCTCCACCATTAGAACCCTCGACTTTGTCAAAGTCATCATCGACGGTACCTCGAAGTCAAGCCCATTCTAATACATTTGTATAATTAGAACCAATATATTATAGTCTGATCAACCTTAGTGCACTTGGTTCACTCTTGATATTTATTCTCTTTGTGGATTGAGATATAGTTAACTAGACATTTTAGATAGATATACTTGACCCCTTGTCAGCATATACGTATTCGAGTTGGGCTATAGTCCACTTGATATGTAGCTGGCCACGTATTTTGGGACTGAGATGTGACATAGTTTTTATGGTAGCCCATGCAGGTCAGAGAATATCGTCTCGGTTACGTTTCTGTACCGAATGATCCTGTGGTAGGATTAGACGTATCTAGGAATTTTAACCCTTAACTGCTTTGAAAACACTTCTCGAATTCTATTAACTCAGTTGGCCTTCTTATTTGTATTCACTTATTCTCCCTCAACATCACTATCCTTGTTTCTCATCTCTCCTTATTTCGGAGGGATGAATGTTGCTGGTGCTGAATCTGATGTTTTAGATACAACTATCATAATTAAGAAATGGTTATGAATATATTTCCCTTAGGAAATATTAGATACTTGATATTATTTATATCTTGGTAGATAAGGGGTATTATAAGCAAGGTTCAAAGTATCGGTATCGGAATCGGTATCGGACCATTCCTATGAGTATCGGGATCGGCGGGATCGGTAGTATCGGCGGTTTCGGATCGGAGTATCGGATTTTTTGGTATCGGAAAGCAAACAACTATTAGTAAATTATTAACATTTTAGATAATATATTTTATACATTTATGCATAATTTAAAATATTTTCAGTATTGTTTCTTAGTATTTTTGATATTGAATGAAATAGTAGTCATCCTTGTCGATTGATTTATATACGATAGATAAATTTTTCTCTTTTATATGTTTTTACAACCTTACTATGCTTTTACATCATTTCTAATTGGTCTTTTTAATTCTAATTTTTTTGCCGAATTGACTGGAAAAGAGACCTCTAATGTCGGTATCGGTCAGTATCGGGTATCGGTCGGTATCGGATCGGGACATGCTAAACTGTATCGGTATCGGCCGTATCGGATCGGTATCGGCCGATACTTTAAACTATGATTATAAGTCATAGGTATATAGTAAGATTGAAGTTATCAAGGATAACTATTAGCAGATAAAATTTTAGAACTTTCCTTTGGAAGTATATATTTTTTTTTTTGATATTTTGATACTGTATAGGATGACCAAAGGTGGGTAGCATCCTCAAGGGACAATATGATTCTTTGGAGATACATTAATTATTGAAAAGATTGGTGAAGTTATTAGATAAAAAAAAGAAATAATAATAAAATTTGATTTCGAGGACGAAATCCTTTTTAAGATGGGTATGATGTAAACTCCATGCCTAATTACTTCTCATATTAGATTTTTAAAGTATAAACTTAGGCTTGGTGGCACATCTACTAGGTATAGGGAACGAGAAGAGCAAAAGTTAACCATTGTTAAATCTTGCCTATATTGAATTAAGGGAATAAAGGGATTAAAATATGAATATATGTTATATATATTGAATAATTAATATGAACTGAATAAATGGTAAAAAAAATAGTGATGTAAATAGATAATAATGACAAATAAATAGGACAAAATTCTGTATAATCTGATATAGATAATAAATAACTAAAGGAATCTGAATCACAAAACCAAATATATAACTTAAGTATTATGATCAATATTCCTAAGAAAAGATTTGAAATAAATATTAGCCTATCCGAAATTATTATTCTTAAGCTAATTGTCAAATCCTAAGTAATCCTCCCGACCCTAATAGTACACAAATCCTGAAACCGGGTAGATATTAAGATTTAACAAATCTTTTGAAATCCTTAACCAAATAAAATCCAAAACAAGCAAATAATCCTAATCAAATTCCAATGGCAATCATTATCTCACGCTCTCATACTATATCCAATAGCAAGCAATTAACGTATAATAAATTGAATCCTTATTTTTCGACTCATATATTGTAACAACCCATATATATATATATATATATATATATATATATATATATATATCAAATAAAATATATCAGCTGAATACTATATATATCAACTACCAACTATGCAATAGTAACCAACATCACCATCTCTCTATATCTTAGCCCCTGTCAAATTTTACCATTGCTAACCATCCAAAAATTCAAACCATTGTACAGTGGAATTCTAATCATTCAAATCTCCTTCAAATTTAAATTTATGAAATCTTTGTAAACCCCCAGATTTTCAAAAAATATTAAATTGGGATTTTCACAATTTTCTGAAATTTTCTGGGAATTTTTCTGTAATTAAAATCAGAGTTTTAATCATTAAATGATTTTTAATTGATAATAAAAAATATTAAAATATCATGGAAACAACATTTTTGGGTGTAAAATGAAAAACTGGACTTAGGGTAATTTTTCTGGAATTTATTGGACCCCGGACCTATTTTAAAACACCTAAAAACTATTATTATTTATTTATTTATTTATTTATTTATTTATTATCTAAATTAGTTATTTAATTAAAATAAAAAAACCGGCCCAGCCCGCGAGCCCGGCCCAAACCCTCGAACCGGCCCACCCGCCTAGCGGGTCGGGTCGGGTCCACCCGCACCCGCAACCCGGTCGACCCATTCCCCCGCGTCCCTCGCCCCGCCCCGTGTCTCCCGCCTGACCCGCCGCCCGCCTCCGCGCTGCCCGCGGCCACGCGCCCCCGCCCCCGCGCTGGCCGCCGCCTCCCTCGGCCCCACGCCACCACCCGCTCCCCCTTTAAATTCCCCCTCTCCGGCAGAACCCTCTCCCCTGAGCCCTCCGGCCACCTCGCTCCTCCGCCACCGCAGCCGTCTCCTCCCCTGACCTCGCCGTGAGTCGCCTCACCGCCGGCCGCCTTCGCCCCAGCCTCCTCCTCCTTCTCCCCTGCTCCTCCCCTTCTTCCCAGCAGCCGACGAGCCGCCCCTCGACCCCGACAGCAGACGACGAGCCGCCCCTCGACCCCGCCGTCGACGATCGAGCCGCCCCAGCCCCTCTCCGGTGCTCCTCCGGCCGGCCCCCGCCGCATCTCCGCCGGAGAACCCAAACCCTAACCCTAATTCCCAATTTCGTGTCGACACGTGTCGGACACGACGCGGACACGGTTTTTCCGATTTTTGGACCCTGTTCAGGTACGCGTATCTTTCTGCTTGTAACCCCGTTTTCAATTCCGTAAATTGCGTTGCGAAGCCTGTATGACCCTCTCGGTGCCCGGACAAACCGCTCGGGGCATCGCGTCCTGTGGTGATCGCACACCGCGATCCAAAAACAGGAAAAACAATGACCCGATTCACCCCGGAACTGGGTACGCCCCGCCAAACGGGAGGACTTGGTCGCGCGCGGTCTTCACAGATACGTGCGCGTCGTTGATACGGACGTGTGGGATTTCGTGGAAGTCAATTCGGGTGTGCGTGCACACCGGGATCAACGCGTATCCGCGGACACCGTCCCGTATCCGCCTTTTCTGTTTCACGTCCTAACTTTCTGTACACACGTCGGATCGAAACGAAACTTGCGCCATCGGACTCGTAGCGATACGCTAGTCCTGTGACCCAAGTTTGGTTCGATTCTGAGAACGTTGACGAAATCGCGTGTCGTGGGTCCCGCAGGCCCCGCTCGACGGGCGATTTTGTGATCGGCTCATCGGAATCCAATTCTGGAAGTTCCGTTGGGTTCGTATCATCGTTCCTGACCTGTTGACACTAAGTTTGATAAATTTGAAGACCTTTGACCCTGACACGTTTTTCGGTGCAAAGCGAGCCCACATGCGGATCCCGTTTTGACCCGAAATTGCCGATTTTGCCCTTGTCTCCAAATTGGACTCAAGGACAGGCGTTTCTAGCTATTTGATATTTTCTGAGCATGATAGTAATATTTATTTCAGCATCCGGACACATTTCTGGAAATTTCTCCGGGACACAAAACTGTAATTGGATCCAAATATCAGGCAAGTACCTGCACTTCAAGCTTAATCTTTATATTGTGATAATTAATTTCTTGCTCTACTAGTACCATTGATGATTACAGGTAGTGTTAGAACATTGAAATTCATGTCTTGCTTTTCGTGTCGGGTGGGAGAATACTAGGAGGCATGTAGTTTACCCTTCTCCCTGTCGTGACTGCTAGCTGTTGGTACGCGACTGTACCCTCAGCCTTATACTTGTTTATTCCTGACTGCTAGCCGCCTATGGCGTGCCTTATTAGCCTTATAAACCCCTACATGCCAACTAGGTATTCTAAATACACAATTACACACACATAGTTTCTTGTCTTGTTACAGTTACATTTTCCTGTCTCATTATATTCCTGTTTGCTCATGTCCCTGGTTTATAGAAATTAATCCTGTTTTACTTATATTCCTGATTTTTTAGTGCTTAACTCTTAGTTAATTTCACTGCTTATTATGCATATTCTTATCATGATACTTAGACAGTTTCTTTTCTACTTGTCATAAATATTTAGTTTAATCTTGTTGTGCATTGTGTACTTTGCTCCTTTCCTGGCTGGATCCGTTGGTTTAGGCGATGATGAGGACTATGCCCCCACCTTCATGGCCCATGTGACGTAGCAGATGATACCTCTGAGGAGCCTGTTCCTACCCAGGAGACTACTTTTGAGGAGTAGCTAGCCAGTTAGCTAGTATTTTCTTTCAGCATAACACTCGGGTTTGTCCCCGAATTATCTTCTGGATTCTGTATTAAACCATGGATTTGTATATCACATTTTGTCTTATGAAATCTTAGTATTCCTATTTCCTGTTATTATCCTTGCCTATTTATTCTTGTGGATGAGATAGATTTTAAATTACCTGTGAATATGATCTAGACAGCGTACTACCGCCGACACTGCGGCGTAGGCTGGACGTACCCACGTACTCGTGCCCGAATATCCGGGTACGGGTCGTGACAATCTTATACTAATCAAAGCATTCAAAAGTTTTACAAATTCCATGCTAATGAAATCTCTAAATTTTCACCCTTATCTAATTTATTCTCACCCCTTTCCATATAGAAAATATGCATGCATATATACTTGATTCACACGCCATCTTCCCCAACCTTCTTTTCTACAAGCGCTATCTCAATCATCTGGATCCCTCCACCATTGCAACCCTCAATTTTCCATAGTCGTCACTGACGGCACCTCGAAGTCCAATCCCACTCTAATACATTTGTCTAATTAGAACCAGTATATTACGGTCTGATAAACCTTAGAGCACTTGGTTTGCTCTTGATATTTTTTTATATGGATTGAGACATATTTGACTTGATATTTTAGCTAGATATACTTTACCCCTAGACAGCGTATACATATTCGTATTCGAGTTGGCCTAGACTCCACTTGATACGTGGCTGGCAATTGCCACATACTCTAGTCCTACGTATTTTAGGAAAGAGACTCCCGATGTCGGTATCGGTCGGTATTGGTTCGAGACATGCCAAACCGTATCAGTATCATTTGTATCGGATATGTATCGACCGATACTGTAAACTATACCATGAACCAGTTGCTCTCAAATTTTGTTGTTCTTCCAAACTTTCGAAAAGCTTGCTTATGCAATCGAACAAACCCACTTTAATTTTTTTTATCAGATTCAATTCCATTAGACTTGTTGGAGTTGCCCAATATATTTGTATGTAAAGATAGTGGGCTGCCAAATGCAAGGTTTATGAAGTTGGTCCAACTATGGATGATCTATGATCTTTTTTAATTCTCGTCACTTCTCATCTTCAATGGTTTTTACTCATATGCTGGATTTAAACTTCTCCTTCCATAGATCTATAGCCATGTAAATGTAGTCCATAGAAGGCTTCTCCTCATTATCCACTAATCGAATCACATCTACCATTGGAGCCATTATCTTCAAAGCATAATGCATGTTATTCCAAAATCTAGACCTCTTGATGGACTTTGCAACTTTTTTTTCTATTGAATGCTTTGCCCACTTGCTTGATTTACATTCTTCCAAATTGATCATTGTCCTTAAATTTTCTTTTTGAAAACATATACATTGCAAGGGAAAGAAATGAGAGGCAAATTGAGACACAGTCGGCCTCACGATCTCTCTTTATTCCATCTGCTTCATCATCAAATACAACACATGTGTATGATTGTACATGAAACAAGTTATACACCTAGCTTCACCCAACATCTTTCATATTGGACAATGAACTCACATCTAACGACATTAGGTTAACAATAATGTGTAGCACATAATGTCAGTTAACATAATGCGTAGCACACAATGTCTAATAGGGGTGAGCACATTGGGGTTTTATAACCAAAACCGACCCGACCCGTATAAGAAGTTCGGATCGAGTTTGAAAAATTAGGGTCAGTGGTCAGTTTTAGGAATTGAAGAACAACGGTTATAGGGTCGATTGACGGTTTTGGTAATCGGTTCCCGACCTAAACCGAAAACCGTATATAAGTTTTAAGTAAATTTACCAAACCCCCCTGCCCTAACCATTCTTTCAACCCTAAGTATTTAAACCAAAAAAATCTCTCTGACACTCTCCTCACTCTATTTTCCATTAAGCCGAAACTCTTTCGTCTCTCAAGTCTCAACCCCCCTCTCGTGCCCTACCCTTCTCGTCTAATCCTCTCTCCTTTCACTGTCTGACTCTCCCGACGTGAGCTGCCTCTAGACTAGATCTCTTTGTCGAGAGCCGCCTCTATACCACATCTCTCGAGTCTCTTATCTAAACCAGCTATCCTCTTTCGATCTCGACTCTTGTCTGCACTAGCTTTGCCATCTGCGGCTCTGTATCTCTCGATCTCCAGTCTCTTTCTTCTCCAAGAAAAGAAGTGAGAAACCATAACAGCAAGATCTGTATAGATCTGATAAGTTATAACAAAAATATGTTGAAACTAATTTTTCTGCAATTTTTTATTTTATTTTTTTCTAATTAATGTTTGTTTCTTGTACGGATCATGGAAGGAGAATCTTCGGTTCAGTTTTGGATTCGAGTAACTTAGCCTTTGTTGTCTCGACTTTTCGAATATTACTTTCTCATTGTAAGTCCAACTCTCGAAGTTTCGAATATTGTTATTCATGCATGGATCATGGAAGAATATGCAGGTGTTGCTGCAAAGAAAAAATCATTTGCTGCAAAAAAAGCACAGAAAAAATTTATAGGAAAAATGCTGCTATCAAAAAATTGCTTGGTTAATAAGTAGAGTGCTTACTATGTTTATTATGTTGCTTAATATGTTGCTTAATTGTCATTTGTCATAGTGAATTTGGCCATTTGGGACTGTATGACTAGGAAATAGGAATGCTTACTGTTTTCACTTTATAGGCAATGTTTAATGTTGTACTGATACATTCTGGTTTCTGGAACTGTTTTTATTGTTTTCACTAGGAATGCTTATTGTTTTCACTATATGACTAGGAATGCTTACGGCTAACACTGCCTCTGAATTATTTAGTACACTAGCTAACTGTTTTTACTGTTTTTAGTTAATATGTTTAGTTAATATGTTTGCATTGTAGATCATCTATTGACTAGAAATGCTATGTTACCTATTAGGGTTAGGTAGCTTAGGTTACTCACTTAATTATGTGATGTTTATTAGGTAGCACCAATCAATGACAACTTCATATTCATGCAATGTTCATAATTTTTACTTTTATTGAAATTTTATATTCATAGTTCATATATTGAAAGACACATTTATTTTTTTAGATGTCATATGAAGGTGATCCACCTTAACCACGAACTAGTTCTCAAGACACTAATGAGCCAATTTTTAATCCTAATTTGAGTCTTCGAGTTACTAGAAAAACTATGAAAAAATGGGCTGCTTATGGATAATTTTAATAGATTTGTGGATGCAAAAGGTCATTCAAAAGCTAGTTGCAAGCATTGTAGAAGAGAATGCCATTTTCATAGTAAAATAAATGGGATAAGAAATGTGAATTTTTTTTGGAATGTCCTTTGAATCCAAAAATCATGATCCCAATCAATCAATACTCAACTTGAAACCAAATGCAAAGGGCACGGATAAAATATTCACTAATTAAAAATTTAGTCAAGATGAGGTGAGAAAAGTCTTGACATGTATGGTGATTGTTGATGAGCTTTCGTTTCGATTTGTGGAATATGAAGGCTTTAGACACTTTATGAGTGTTGTGTGTCCCACCTTTCGTATTCCATCAAGATAGACAGTGGTACAAGATTGTTATGATAATTACTCTATTGAAAAGAGTATGTTCAAAGTATACTTAAAATAGTCTAAGCAAATGGTTTACCTTACAACGGATTTGTAGACATCATTACAAAAGATCAATTATATGTATCTGACAGTACATTACATAAATGAAGATTGTGAATTGAAGAAAAAAATTAAAATTTTTTGTCCAATTTCTAGTCATAAAGAGGAGGCCATCGAGAAAGCGGTAAAAAAATGTTTGCTTGAGTAGGGCATTGATAGGATATTCACTATCATAGTTGATAATGCTAGTTCAAACGACTTATTTGAGCAAGAAGATTCAAAATTGGGGAAATAACATTCTTAATTGCAAGTATTTACACATGAGATGCATTGCACATATCATAAATTTCGTTGTGATTGACGGTTTGAGATTGATGTCTCCATCGATTTTGCGTGTTAGGAATGCGATAAGATATGTGAGACACTCTCCTAATAGATTCCAAAAGGTTTGATTACTTTTGCTCTTTTAAATTGGTGTAATATTTGGAAACACATGATTGTAATATTCTAGTTAAATTATGCTGGATACATTTATGATGATGGATACATTCTGAATCTCTGATACATTCTAATCTGGATAATCTATTTTGTGATAGTGTTGTTCTATTCTGGATAATACGAACTGATACATGCTCTGGATACATGCTGGATAGTCATTAGATATGGTTATGAAACATGAAACATGTTCCGATATATGTTATGGATACCTAAGTAGCACTTTGAAACTACAGCATGCTCTGGATACCTAAGTAGCACTTTAAAATTGCACTTTTATATAGATTGGATTTGGTTCTGAAACATGTTATTTGGTTACATGTGAATAACATATGATTGACGTTAGTATTCGGTTCAAAGTGCTATAGGTTATCTGTATATGATGGACATTTAAGTATAATTCTGGATATATTAGGCTCAAAGTGCTACTTAGGTTATCTTGCTCGTATTTCTGCGCATGACTACTAAGTTTCATTGGATAGTCATAGATATTTGGATTCTCACTGTTGGGTATATTTTGTTGGACTAGATGGATATTTTGTTGGATAATCTACTTGCTGGATTACATTGGATAGTCATTGGATTTATTATGTTGCAGTCACTGGCGAGACACTCGTTGTAGCCAGTGGCGAGGCACAAACTGATATGTAATGTACTTTGTTATTCATATGTTGTCAGTTTACTGTTTCTTCTTGAAGAGTTTACTAACATATTAAATAAGAAATTGGCAATGATGATGATGGCTTGAGAAAGTGTAATTGATACTACATGACATCTATGATGCATAAATCAGCCATCCGAGTCACATTCTCTCTCTTTTTTTTCTTTTTTTCTCTTTGGTACAGGGCAATTGAATAATGAAATTCTGGAATTGATGGCTAAATTCTTTTGGTCTGGAATGTTTGTAAATTGTAACTTTGTAGTTTGTAATTTGCAAGAATATTTGATGGGTTTGGAAGTATATTTGATGGCCTAATCAGATGGGTCTGGAAGACTGAAAGTAATCAAGTTTGTTAGTAAATTACAAGTTTGTATCCGGAAGTAATCAATTCTGGTTTGTGAATTTTTTTGTTTTAATATTAAAATTTTGGTTATTTGATAGAAAAATGCTAAAAATCCCTCCAACCCCATCCCTCCTCCCATCCCGCCGCCAAGTGTCCCCCCCCTCCCCCCCCCCCCACCCTTCGTATGGGTATAGTGCGGGGCCCACCTCCAAAACTGATGGCCAATAAAAAATTGCCACGTGACGGCGGGATAAGGTCGACGGGATGAATAACATCACTCTATTTGATAATATATATATTTATCATTTGATGGCTAAATTGTTTGTATACTTGATAATATTTGATTGCCTGATAGCTAAATTGTTTGTATATTTGATAGGGTGGGCTAGATTTGATGTTTTAATTGTAATTTTTGGTTTTTTAATAATATAGCCAGGCCCATTATGTGATTTTGTTTGTTATAAAAGGAATCAGTCCGGTCCATTAAGATGAGGCCCATAAACTGAAATAACCGACCTGATTTATTTCGGTTTAGTTTATTTTGGCTTTGCAATAATATGATTCGGTTCGGTTCGTCATTAGATCGGTTCGGTTCATGTTCAATTTTTATAAATGCGGATTGGTTTGAACCGAACCGATGGTCACCCCTAGTGTCTAATAAATCTTATACGCATCCATAATCTATCCCGCCACAAGTTTGTAGTTTGACATTATCGGTGACCATCTGTACACAACATTGTAAATTTGATATTATAATAATATAACTTTTGATTTTTGAATAATTTTGTAATGTCTAAACTCTTACGTCAACAAAAAGAAACATGATTTATAAATAGTTAGATATTTATATCACAATTTTCTCTCCCATTTTGTCAATCACATCTTTAACATCCCAAGAATAAACTTTGCATTATGTACATAAGTCGTTAGATCTATAGACTTCAAAAATATCCTCCCTTTAGAAAAATTGACTAGAAAGTTGATAAGAGTTCTTTGCTTTCCATCGATCCACCAATCTGTCATTATAGTAACTCCATAAGTGTCACAATGCATCTTGAACTCATCAATCCACTTTTGAGTTTTATCCACTTTTTTTATTTAAAATTCCAACCCTAAGTCACAATAAGAAGGCAGTTTGAAAGCTATATAAACAAAAAATTAACAAGTGTAATAAAAATTATAAATAGTGAAAGAGATGATATCATATATTAGTATATTAGAAATACAAAAATTAAATATAAAACTTACTCATTCGATCAGTATATTGCACTGTGGCTTGGCACATCCTAAAAAAAAAAAAATCAGCAATGTATGAACGAGCAACTTCCAAAGCCTTCCTATTCAACCTATTGGTTGGCTCTCTCGGGATGAAATCCTCATCGACTGGGGCTACAAAATTATTTATTGTTCCCTTGTTCGTAGCCAGTATATGACATCCCATTTCCTCGACTTATTGGCATGTCTATTTCATGCTTGTTCTTTATTTTTCTCTTCTCTTTGTGCAATTTTGGTTTTGTAACTTTAGGACACTTATATCGTTAAACTTAGAATTTTGTAGTTGCCTACAAGAAGTTGCTAAAACAGTTTGATACCTCCCTTGGATGTATGTCCACAAAAATCACATATCATAATTTAATTATTTTTCTCAACTGATTTTCCATAACTCCACCTTCAATCCAACGAAGGCCCACACGATCATCAGTTGTAGTATTTGGGGTTGACATGCTAACAATGAGTTAATAACAACCAACAAACAAAGTAAACAAACAAGAATGGATGTCTGAGCGGTTGGAAGAGTCAATCTTGAAAACCGAGCGACCGATCCGACATAACAACTCAAAAGATAAAGAAGTATCTTGCAAAGACAACTTACTTACTATAGAAATCTCATACACCAGCACTAACAAATTTACTTGAAAATCAGTAAAAAATTAACTAAATCTCTCTCTCTCTCTCTCTCTCTCTCTCTCTCTCTCTCTATATATATATATATATATATATATATATATATATATATAGGGTAAACATGATATGAGCTATAGTGTTCATTTTTCTAAATGAGTCATGCACATATGGAACACATGTGGACCAATAGAAATAGATTCCTACATTCCATGTGCACTAGTATACTCTATTTTTATTTGTCCACATGTGCATGGCTCATTTAAAAAAATGAGCACCATGGCTCATATTCCGTTTACCCATATATATAAAAAAAAATTCGAAGAGGTAAATTTTAATAAGGGTCCTTCGAGAGACTACAACTCAGCCCGAAGGCTTACAACCAATCCAACCTGAAGGCTTATATATACAAACTCTACCCCAAAGGCCCCATCCAGCCCGAAGGCTTACATCCCGATCCGAAGGCACCACCAACCCAGCCCGAATGCTCCATTCACGAAGACACCACGCCCGAAGGCTCCATCCGGTCTGAAGGCCTCACGCAGCCGTAGCCGCACCGCACCAGATCCACCAGCACCCGCACCGCATCCGGGCACCGTCAGGACCGCACAGCACCGCTCCACGCACATGTACCGCACCCAACCATCGCTCCACCATTAATTCTCCCAAAGGAGAATTAATTGGCATCGGAGGGTCTCAAGGTCTCAAACCCACGACCACCCTGTCCAGGTGCATCGGTCTTAACCGTTAGACTAGACGTCAATATATATATATATATATATATATATATATATATATATATATATCATAATTATTGCTATTTTTATTATTGTTATTTTTATTATACTGTTACAATTGATGGAAACATCTATAGAGAAATTTTTTTTTTGAGTCCATTGTCTAGGGTTGAGTCACGAAGAAAAAAAAGGGGGAAAGACAAAGTTTCAATAAAATAGAAAAAGAACAAAAAAAAGATTGTTATACCTTTGAGTCTTTGACTTAATGTTGAACTTAATTGCTTATTATCTTGAAGATGAAGTGATGAACTTGATGAGATATGAGATCACGAAGCAGCACATAATACTATCCTGGTCGTATGGGGAGATGATGGAGAAGGAAGGCCAGCAGTTGGTTGTTTGGGTTGCTAAATATTTTTTTGTCAAATTTTTTTGACTTGTACTTCGTAATTAAATTTTAGTTTTCAAACACATTTTTTTTTTACATAAGACTATAGCTATCGGATTATTCAAATTTTGAGTCTCTGACCTATTACATACTTAACTCCCTGCTTAAACCAATTTGTAATTCCTTAGTAACAAACTAACAAGTCTAACTGATTTTAAAAAAAATGTCCAGCAACCTAATAATCGTCTGGGCCTTGACGGATCTTCTAGGCGCTCAAAGACGTTTTGGGACGCCAAAACACATGGATGGGATCCCTACATAAAAAAATAAAAAAAATTCCTGACGGCGCCCTGGAAAACATAGTTGGTGACTTCCTATATCGTTCACTGTACTTCATTTTCCATTGGCTTCATTCATTCATTTTCGCTCACTAAAGATTTATTTTATTTTGTTTTATTTATTTTTGGAAGTCAAAAAAAATTATATACGCTCTTTTTTCGAAGAAGAATTCATTAGTCCAATGTTCACCCAGCTAATCCGCACATTGGTTACACTCTTGAAAGAGAGGTAGATCTCAAGCAATAATAAAAAAAATCCCTGCTATTAGCAGCTAATAATCAACTTTGCAGTAGGTGATACTTGCAGCAATCAATTTATGATGCTCTGCAATGGCCAAAGTGAGTTTCTTGGCGGCATAAACTATTCCTTTTAGCACTGCTTCAAGTTCTGTATAGAAAACATTACTAGGCTGATTGTATAGCTATCGAGAAAGCAAATGATGTAAGCAGAACAATCTTACTAAATACAATACCGAAATCAAGCGGGTCCATCCCGAGACATGCAAAGGTGCATATCCGCACTGTTAGACCACAAATATCATACAAGCAACTCCATACTCAGCAGGGAGGTCTGCAATTTGTAGGATCACAATCTTCAGTCTCTACTGCATTTAACATAACTGACATATGTATAGAAAACTCATTGAAGTTTTAAAAGAAGAAGGAAGAAGCATACCTAACTATATCGTGCGATTTCAATCTGGAGATTGTTCACCTTATTGAGCAGACCGTGGATTTCGCTCCTTAGATTTTCTTTCACCTCCAGCCAGCACTACGCTAGAAGAAGAACTGGTCAAGGTTAAAATCATCGGCTAACCAATCATAGTAATGTAATTGTGTATATAGTATGGCTACAAACATTTGAAACAATTAACATCAAACTTATACTAAAATGAGGATTAGTAAGATTAAGCAACTTATTTATACATACTTACATTGCACGAGTGGCATACATAGTCACCAGAAGAGCAGCCACCATTAATAGAAACGATTTGAATCCCTCACAACACTGGGCCCAACTTCATCCATGGACAACCATCACAACTCATGATGTTCATCATAATTCTCAGATGAACTGAGGAATAGGAGCATTCATCATCCTGAGAACCCAACTCCAACTTCTCAATATGATGCAATAGTCTCATTTTCTATTCTTTGTCAATCCTATGCAGCACTGAGCTCACATTCGCCACATAACACATTTTCTTGAGCATAACCACAGACACATTAAGCTCTACATATAGTATACTTCTTCAAACAGTTTTGTATAGACCGCCTGCTGAGAATTTGCACAAGATTGCAAACTTGAATCCAAATTAAGCCTGGTTCATTGTTCACTCCAAACTCCTCCATATCCTTCGTGACGAAGATGGCATCATAAGAACTTACTCTGGGACAATATATATTAGAATTAGACATCATGACATACCTTTCTCGATCCTGGCTGGGCTTATCTGTGCTTCCAACAAGTCCTCGCAAGGAACTCAACACGAAAAAGTTCGGCAAATTGCCATTCGTTCTACAAGTACTTTAGCTCCTGCAATTTTCCTGCCCGTCCTAGAATGTCAACCATGTGAGCAAAATGATGGAAGTTGAGGCTCAATTAGTAGCAAAAGTTTTGATGATTTAGTTCCAGGAAATCAGCTCATGCTCATGAGCCTCTATCCATTCAAGGGGTGTTCCGTGCTAAGCTAATGCTGCCTAAACGAATGTAAGTACGAACTGGAGCATCAAAAATGGTCATTGCCACACCTGAACTTCAAAATGGACAGCTGAGAGGAGATTTTTCATGAGTCTGATGAAATAAATCAATGGAACAGTCAGACCGACCACTCAGCAAGAAGCTGCAACCACAAATCAGTATAGTTCGCCCCCTGACCCTAACAGCAATGCAGGGAGAAATAGATGGTCGGTCACCAATACTCACCGCAAGAGCATTCGCCATTAATGAAATGGTGGAAACGGCTTGAATCCCTCACCACAATATCTTTCTCTATACATTTGGATGACAACTTCATGAATCTATGGCAATCCTCACAAATCCTGATGTTTTTCATAATCTTCAGAGAATCTTGAGCAGTAGAAGAATTCATCATCCCAAAAACCAAGGCCAGCTTCTCACTATGACGTAATAGCCTCTCCTCCTTACGTTCTTCATCAATTTCGTGTAGCACCATTTTTGTATCTGCAACATAACCCATTTTCTTGAGTTTATCCACAAGCCCTTTCAACTCTACCCATATTTCTTCAATTTGCGGGTGGTGATGCCCACCTGCTGAGAATTCATGAACGATGTTTCCTATTGCGATCCAACTCAACCCTAGTTCCTTCTTCACTCCAATCTCCTTCATCTCCTTCCTGACAAAGGTGGCATCATGATAGCTTCCTCTGGCACAGTAGATATTAGACATCATGACATAGCCTACTGACCGTTGTGGGTCTAATTCTACCAGCTTTCGAGCTGCCTTTTCCCCGATTGTGGCTTCCCTATGCTTCCTGCAAGCCCCGAGCAAGGAACTCCATACAACAAAGTCCGGCTCGATAGGCATTCGTTCAATCAATTTTTCCGCTTCTGACAGCCTTCCGGCTCGTCCGAGAATGTCAACCATGCAGGCATAGTGATCAAGATGAGGGTCAATTCCATAGACCTTCGATAGCGATTCAAATATTTCCTGACCCTCATCTAATAACCCACCATGACTGCAGGCTGTGAGAAGTCCCGCAAACGTGGATGAATCAGGAGCAACATCCATGCTTCGAAATGCTTGCAAAGCTTCCCTTCCCCGCCCATGAGTGGCGAGAGCTTTTATCAGCGAGTTCCACGAAACCAAGTCACGAGCCACCATCTGTTCAAAAACATTCCCCGCCAGTCCAATGCTGCCGCAGCGAGAGTAAGCATGAATCAAAGCATTGGCAACAATTGTATCATTACCGAATCCAGACCTCAAAACGAGAGAATGGACAGCCGAGCAGTGCCTCTCGGTCGCAAAACCTGCACACGCCTTCACCACAATCGACAAAACATGTCGGTCAGGTATGAATCCCTTCCATTGTAGCTCCCGGAACAGAATCATCGCCTCTTGGGGCTCATTTTCTACACATGAAGCCATAATACCAGTCCAAGACACTATATCCTTCTCTCTGGCACCCACAAAAATTCGATAACAATCACGGTAACCTCCTCCTAGACCCGAATATGCCTTTACTAGAGCAGACGCGACCAAAGTTTCCGAATCAAAACAACACTTCACTGCAAGACAGTGCACTTGCAAGCACTCATGAAAACTGCGACACGAGGTGATAACACTGACCAATGTCGCACGGTCGAACCCCAAACTATTCATAAATATACAACGAAATAGACTAATCGAACGGTTGGGATAGCCTGCAATCATTGAATTCCAAGTGACTAGGTTCCGGAAAGGCATAGCTCTAAAAACCAACCAACCATCCGAAGCGTGAGAAGGGCACTTAGAGTACATTGCGATGAGTGCGTTGCACACGGTGGCATTGTGATCAAAGGAGGTCTTTGTGGCGAGAGCGTGTACTTGGCGGCCGCGGAACGACCCGACGGAGGCGGAGAGGACGGCGGAGAGCGCGTACTCGTTGGGGAGGAGGCGGTGGGAGAGCATGGAGGAAAATAGAGAGAAGCATTGGTCGGGAAAGCGGCGGCGGGAGTAGGCAGAAATGAGCGCGGTCCAGGAGACCAGGTTCCGGTGCGGCATTTCGTCGAATACGCAGTGGGCGGAGGCTAGGGAGTTGCATTTGGAATAGAAATTGATGAGGTCGTTGGAGAGATGGAGGTGGTGGGAGAGGTGGTGATGGAGGTTGAGGCGGTGAAGGGAGCGGCCGAGGAGGAATAGGCGGTGGTGGGAGCAGAAGCGGAGGACTGCACCATAGTAAGTGACTTGCTCCATGCATCCTTTCTCCATTCAAATTTGGGCTAATTTAGAGTTTAGATCCTGAATTTAATACCAACTTAGAGTTTAATCCTCACATCCAATTGAAAAGTTTAAACCTTAAATTTTTATTATTTATTTAATTTTTTCATTATATTCTTCTTATTCTATATAGCAAAGTTTTATTGTCAATCATGAAAGAAAGGATATAATAGAAAAAATAAATCAAATAATAAAAGACCAAGGTCTAAACTTCCTAATTGAACAAGTCAGGACATACATTCTAAATTGGTATAAAGTTCAGGGTCTAAACTCTAATTAGCCCTTCAAATTTTTTTTTTTTGAAATCCCGGCATAACGCACGGGGCCCGACGTAACGCTAGGGACTTTTGAGCACACTACATTGCATGCCTTTTGGGTCAACTGTTCCCCCCCCCCCCCCCCCCCCCCCCCCGCAACTCCCACCATTTATAAATGGAGGAAATAATACGCCCCCGTGGTTCGATCCACTAATTTTCTGCTATCTAGCCGGGATCTTATACCTCTTCTCGATAACCACAAGAGCCACTCGAGTTCGGTAATTAGCCCTTCAAATTTACTTCTTATTTTTATTTGACTAAATTATAACTTGATACCTTCAACTATTCAAGTCTTTTTAACTTCATGCCCCCAACTTTGATATGTATCAACTTGATACCCTAAAAATAAAAAAGGACAAAATTATCACCTTTCCTTATCCTCCCGTCCGGATGCACCACCTCCTCCGCCCCCCCACTGGCAGGCTGCACCACCTCCACACACCTCCCCCATCCCTCTCCGGTTGCACCACCCCCGCACCGCACCCACAACCTCGACCCCCCGCTCTTTCACTGCGTGCTGATTTCTTCTGTCATCGCCTCGAGATGAGAGAGGGGGGGGGGGCACAGCGCATGGAGGGGGGTGGAGCAGCCGTAGAAGGGGGGGAACAGAGCCAGGGATGGTACAACTGGTAGGGGGAGTGGAGGGAGGATAATTTCGTCCTTTTTAAAATTTAAGGTACCAATACCTATCAAAGATGAGGGTATCAAGTTGAAAAACTTGAATAGTTGAGAGTATCAAGTTATAATTTAGCATTTTTATTTTTGGCTAAATTTCAACTCAGATATCCGCAACTATGGAAGTTTTTAACTTGTTTTTCCTAAATTTTAAAAATAGATAACTTTATATTATCTACTATTGAATATTTGTAACTTGCTATCCTCCGTAAGTCAGAAATTAAATTCCCCCCTCATTATAGATGCATCAAGATAAGGGCTGGCCCGTAAGCAAGCCCGACAATATCTCGGGCTTGAGCAAACCCCCTCCCACATAGGGCAACCCCCCAAGCTACATAATTTTTTTTCCAAAAGCCCAAGCAACACCAGCCCGTCCTCCACTGTCACTACCACATTTTCTAGGAAAGGGTATTTTAGTCATTTGGTAAAAATTAAATATTATGTATATTGAATATTTATTTATTGTTAGCATGTTAGATTTATTTTTGGACTTGTGTTAGTGGACCTAACTAGTGTATATTAGATCCATGGACCAACATTTAATTCAAGTTAGAATTGAGCCCAATAGTTAGAAGCCCAATCATTAGGAGGATGATTAATTATGTTAAACCCATTAGACTAGAATCTTTCCTCCTTAATTAATTTCTTCATGAAAGGCCTCAAGGGGTATTTTAGACTTTATATAGTAGCTTGAGGGAGGGGGCAAGTGAGGCCTATATAAAGGGGATGAAAATTTTCTCTCTTTTCATTTTTTATTCCAAATCTAGACCTATAATTTTCCTCAACCAAATTTCATCAAATCCTTACCAAATTTCTCCCTAATTCTTTTCCAAATAATCATTGGAGGATAGTAGAGCAAGGATCTAGAAGAAGGAAGTAAGGGTCTACAAAGAGGAGCAATGATCTACAAGTTGAAGGCAAATTTCATCCAATTTGGAGGTTGCATTGAGAATACATCTCCTAATAGGTACAATTTAGTTTTTTCCTTTAATTTAGGTTCTAAATCTGAGAATTAACCACGAGAAACCAACCCATATGCATAGGCTACCCATAGGAATTGGAATTGAGTTCATAGGAGGCCTATTGAGAAAGTTATGGTACTTTTTGTATCAATTTTTGGAGAATTCCCAGATTGACATTTATTGTGTTTGTCAATTGGTCCTATAGATCAAATTGGCATATGTTTATGTGTTTGTGGCTAGTGTCGTATCAACAATTGGATACGTGTGGGTCGTATCCCAACAATTTGGTGATACGTGTTGTTATGGAGATTTTCCTCCAACACGGGACTTTGTGCATGTCACATTTTGACACGGACACGTAGATGTATATTTTACTCCTCGTATTGTTCATAAATAGTATATTAGATTTTCTCGTGTTCTTCGGGGTACGTTTGGTTGTGTGGTGGACTCGTGTCGCAAGTGTATCATAGATCTAGTATGATACGGGTGCGATGCACTCCACGTGTTTGTTTGATTTTATTTCTAGATTCAATATGACTTATGTATATATATTAGTGTGATATATTATATGATATACATGTGTATGAGTGTGAATTTATATCATATTGTATAGGTGAGTATTTATAGCTAAGTATACATATATCTATGTGCCTAAGTGTTTATATATATATATATATATATATATATATATATATATATATATATATATATATGTGTGTGTGTGTGTGTGTGTGTGTGTGTGTGTGTGTGTGTGTGATAATAAATCTATACGTGTATATGTATGTATCCATAGTATATGTTATACTATTATCTATATATTTATGTGTATTTGTGTGAGTGTATATATATATATATATATATATATATATATATATATATATATATATAGAGAGAGAGAGAGAGAGAGAGAGAGAGAGAGAGAGAGGTGTTATGTGTGTGTGTGTGTGTGTGTGTGTGTGTATATATATATATATATATATATATATATATATATAGAGAGAGAGAGAGAGAGAGAGAGAGAGAGAGGTGTTTTGTGTGTGTATATATATATATATAGATGGATATACATATATAGGTGTATATATGTATATGTATATGTATATGTATATGTATATGTATATGTATAGGTGTAGTGGTATGTGTTTATGTGTTTCTATATGTATACATATATGTTTATATATATTGGTATGTATTGATGAGAGTGTCTATATATATATATATATATATATATATATATATATATATATATATATATATATATATATATATATATATATATATGAGGAAATATAGTTATATATGTAGGTACACACTCACAACATACATATATAACTATATATATATATATATATATATATATATATATATATATATATATATATATATATATATATATTGGTGTAAATATGTATATGTGTTGTTGTGTGTGTGTGTGTGCAATAGAGAGGGAGGGGTTCTGCAGCAGCTTGCCAAAGCAACAACAGCAGCAGCAGTTTGCAGAAGCTGTAGCAGCAGCTTGCCAAAGCAGCAGCAGCAGCGGCTTGCAGAAGCTGCACCAGCAGCAGCAAATTGCCGAAGCAGCAGCAGCAGCAACTTGTCGAAGCAGCAGCAACAGAGGCTTGCAGAAGCTGCAGCAGCTTGCAGAAGCAGCAGCAGTAGCATCAACGCATCACTGTACAGCAGCAGGGGTTCAGCAGCACAGGAAGCGCAATGTGTTCAGTTAACTAGTTGAGTTAGTTAGTTCAGTGAGGTTTGGTTAGTTTAGTGTGTTAGTGTTAAGGTATTATTGCCAATATAATACATAGATACTTGAGGGTGTGTCTAGGTGAATACTAAGGTATGGGTTAAGTTGCTTAGCTAATAAGTGGTTAGTGTGTTCGGTTAGTTTAGTGTTAAGGTTAGTTTAGCTACTAGTAGTTATTATAGCTAGATAGTTAGTTATATATATACTTGTTATCTAAATAGTTAGATTGATCTACCTACTAATTAGAATATTAGCTATATGTATCTATGTATTTGGGTATTGGTAGTAAGTTATTATGGAGGTATTGTATTGATAGGTATTATATGTTAGTAGTTGTAGTATTTAATAGTTATAATAAGTTAGCATATGCTTTAGTTATCTTAGTACATATTAGTTGCTTATATTGGACTGATATATATACCTATTAGTATATAGTTAATGTTGGGTAGTGAGCTATGAGTGAGGTTTGCATTACCTTGAGATACCAAGGTAAATGCCAAGGCATTGATGATACTCAAGGTATTAGGTTTGGGTATCAAGATTGGGGTTTAGTAGTGTGATACCGCATTGGTTCAAAGCTAAGGTATTCATTTAGCATTTGTAGTTAGGATTAGTATATATAATATTGTTTGGATATGCATATATGACTATTTTATATTTTTTGTTGTGTATCTTGCGATACGGTATCTTAGTATCTTAAAATGGCTTGTATGGCCTAGTTTCTTAGTGTGTGAACCCAATATCCTAGAGATAGACTCGTGCAACCTAAAAATAGGTAGTTCAACCAAATTTGACCGATTTGACTTAGAGTTGACCTAGTTTGACTGTTTTAACTTAGAAATTGCTTTATGACCTAGAAGTTGACTAGTTTAACTTATTTTTATTCCAGAACCTTGTATTAATGCAATATTCTATATATAGGTCTGTGTAACACCAGTTCAGACCCAGTTTGACATTCATTGCTCTGGACCACAGACGAGTATATTCTCTGATAGTTTCTCATTTATGATATCCTCTATATTCATTATGTAGTATAGATATCCATGTTTTCTTGACACGATGGTTACACGGATTGGTATATCCGGATCTCGTCATGAGATGTTATTCCTTGGTATATATGGTGTATATTATGCAAGCCTTATTTTATTGTTCTTCTTGTATATGTACATACACTAATTCTCGAGGAGACTAGCTATCTTCTTAGAGAATCCAGTGCCATAGTGTACCATGGTTGGATCCACTATACCAGTCGGGGTTGAAGAGTATGTAGTGTAGATATGTGATCATACCCTCCTTGTATCAAGTCTTATTCTTGAATAGTGTTAATGATATACCACACGTATGATTAGCCAGGCCATATATCTTATATCAAGTTCTCAAGCCGATCACATGTTAAAGCTGGTACTCACTCACTTAGTCATTAGTATATTCTTGTTTATTGCCATATTGTTCATTCTTGTATTTATTCACAGTATTTTCTTTATAGTATATCTCTTGTATCTATTATTGCATCTTGTATATTCACATCTATTTACTATTACATAGTTTATATCATTGATTTAGAACTTCTGTTAGAGATGTACTTTGCTCCATTCCTGACTGAAAAATATTTTTCAGAGGATCCGAGAGATTGGTGTCTGACATACTATGGACTGCGACCTATAGATGGTACAGACCTGGACCCACTAGTTCTGGAGTAACTGCCGGAAGTTTTAACTAGATTTACTAGGTAGCATAGTTAGTTTTCTTTAGTAATTTGGTACCAGATTTGATTTTGGCTCATATTTGAGAGTTTGATTATTGTTTCTTTTATTGTTGTTATAATTGTTTAGATTGTATAGTTATGTTAGACTTTCTTGATATCTTCTCGTGCTTTAGAATGTGATTGAGTTTTGTGTTGAGATATTGTTGGCATATTTTATATTATTATGAGATGTTTAGATAGTATAGTTGACAAAGACAGTGTTCTACCGTCAATGCTGCAGCGTAGGCTGGGCGTTGTTTCCGACTTGCATCCCTGCACCGGGTACGGGTTGTGACATGCACAATCCAATTCCACATGACTACATGAGCCCAATTATCAGATTCTCAAATCCTTCCTCTCTCCTCCCTGGCTGAAGCTTCAGCGCCGAAGAGGAATGTTTCGCAAATTGCAAGAAGGGCAATGAAATTCCATTTTTAAGGGTATTTTTTAAAATGGTTCAAAAACGTCCTTTTAATAGGTGTTTAGGTGCAAACCGAGATTAACTCTTCCTCACCCCCCGGGCACCGGAACGTCGTAGGTGAGGAACATGATGGATTTTCGGAAGGCTCTGGAGTTGACGCACTGGATCGCGGAGAGCACTGCAGGGTCTGAACAGTTCACAAAACTGTTGTTGCTGCATTTCGATAGAGAAGAAGGAGGAGGAGGTTCTTGGTGGTGGAGTTTGGGGGAGGAAGGGTGAGGTCTTCATCGATTTTGAGAAGGGAGTCGTCGTTCTGGAAAGTGGAGTTGGGGAGGGTGTGGGAGAGGGCTTTGGCGAGGGAGATGGAGGACCATGGGTCGGGGAGGGGGGGATGGTATGTGACAACGACGATGGTGAGGGTGAGTACGGAGAAGACGAAGACGAAGAAGAAGACATTGTCGATAAGCTATAAAATGATTTCGTTCAAAAATGCCCTAAAAGGTGTTTTTTCTTAAAAATGCCCTTTTAATGGGCGTTTCTCGGCAGGGTTAATTTACTACCAAAATATGTTCAATTTGAGACATTTTTAGCGACGTTTAGTTCAAAAGTCGCTATATTTTATGAATTTAGCGACGTCCTATTAGAACGTTGCAGGACGTCGCTGTTAGCGACTGTCCGCAATGTTCAGCGATTATAAACGGAGAACGTTGCCCGCCAGGAGTCGACTTGAGTCTCGGAAAGCGTTACCCGCCAGGTTGCTGATCTGCGTAATGAGATACTGTGGAGGATTGTGGAGCATCCCCCATCTCTGCCATAGACGGATAATGCAATGGTTACCGCACGATTAGATATGCTCGAGCACAACATCACAGACTTGAGGGATCTAAGCAAGAGGATGGACAGTAGCGTTAATGATCTTGCTGCATCGACAGAGCGCAACGTGATGGCGATTCAAGGGACGCAGGTCTCCATGGGCGATCAACTAGCGAGGATGCATGATGCAGTGGCTCAGAGCAGTACGAGACTGGCATCTGCCATGGATTCATATAATGCTCGACTGTTAGCATTGGAGTAGATACGTCCTACTGGTCTGTTGGCATCGACACCGACTTCATAATTACACTGCCTCTTCTATCGTCATCGATGATGCTTTCATAGGTGCAATATGAGTTCCTTCTATCTCAGATGTCCGGCGGTGCTCCCCCCTCCTCCTGATCATCAATAGTCTTTGTTTGGACAGTTTTTAGTGTGTTTGTGTGTATTGGCCCATTTTTGGGTCTTTGATGTATTTATTTCATACTTTTTATTACATTCTGAGACGCATGTGATACTTATTTTAAATTCATTCATTGACTTCTTGGGACGTATTTAGTGTAATGTAAGTTTGTAGATTTCTTTCTGTGTTAGTTTAGTTTATTATTCAACCAAAGGACAGGTGTTGAGTTTTCTACCGAAGGGGTCGGCGAACCCAGTGAATTCAACGGAGGGTTGCTCCAGGTCTATTTTTTTTTCAATTTAGTGACATTCTACGACGTGTAGCGACGTAAGATTAAGATTACGTTGCTAACATGTATCAGAACATCGCTAAACTGTACCATGGATGTCGCAGAACGTCGCGATACGTCGCTAATAAGCTGACATGGCAAATTTTGCCATGTCAGTATTGTTGTAGCAAAATGTCGCCCATATGGCGACGATTAGCTACAAACTGTTATGTTAGTATTATACCAACGTCGCGTCGCTAATGTCGATAACAACAAGTCACAAATATACGTCGTCATAGCAACAAATAACGACATATTTGTTGTCAGCGACCATAAAATACGCAACAATACCAAAACGTCGCTAATTAATTTTAGTGATATTTTTTTACTTATTAGCGACGTATTTAGGCGTCACTAATATGTATTATTTTGGTAGTGATTGGTTAGAGATTATTAGTGGCAGACTGGGGATAATTAGCGGTAGTGTTAAGGGGTTGGTTCGTAAACGCCCATAAATAGGACATTTTTTTGCGCAAAACGTCCATAAAATGGACGTTTTGTTGCGCTCCTAGCAATTTACAAACTTTTATTGCACTCAGAGAAATTTCAGTGAAGTTCCATGCTCTATATGCAATTTTCTGTTATTTGAGCATATCCTTGAGGAAAATTTAAGTATTGATTATGTCATAACCTTGCTTTATACATCTTTTTTTTGGTGAAATTGTGAATATGTGATGTGTCTAAAATATGAAATAAGAAGTAACAAAATCAATTGACATCCTTGACTTCATAAGATCTTATTGGATAGATGTTGGTTTTTGCAATGCTTGGGTTGCTTATCGAATTTTGTTGACTATACCGATCACGGTTGCTTCGGCGGAAAGAAGTTTTTCTAAGTTGAAGTTGATAATTTTTTTATCTTTGAACCATTGTGTCACAAGAAAGATTAAATGGATTAGTTATTGTAGAAAGGAATAGATTGAATGATTCATTATCAATAAAGGAGTATATATATATATATATATATACATGAGAAGCTAGCTCCTCTCTCTATTATTCTATCTGATGTGGGACTAAAGTCCACTAATACTTTAACACCCTCCCTCAAGCTAGAGCATAGATGTCAATCATGACCAGCTTGTTACAAAGAAAATGAACCCGAGGGCCTAAAAGAGACTTCGTGAAAATGTCAGCTATCTGATCGCCGGTCCTCACATGGTAAAGTTTTATTAATCCCTTTTAATATTCATCACGGACAAAGTGGCAGTCAATCTCAATATATTTTGTCCTTTCATGAAATACGAGATTAGTGGCAATATGGATAGTTTACTGATTGTCACACCACATATCTGCAGCGTCAGATCCTGCTTCTTCTTCTCCCAACTCATTCATAAGATGCTACAGATATAATACCTCTGTTGTTCCATGAGTAATAGCTCGGTACTCAGCTTCTGAACTTGATTGCGAGACCACACTCTGCTTCTTGCTCTTCTATGACACTAAATTACTGACAATAAAAATTGAATAGTCAGATGTAGACCGTCTATCCATAGGACATGCACCATAGTCTGCATCTGTGAAACATTCTAGACGAGTATGTCCCTGATACCCCATCTGAATTCCTTTTCCCGGATTCTTGGCTAGATATTAAAGGATTCTGAGAACTCCCTGCCAATACTGAACTCGTGGAGAAGCCATAAATCTACTCACGACACTTATGTCAAAAAAATATTTGAGCGAGTCATGACCGCTAAGTAGTTGAGTTTTCCAACCACTCAATTATACTGGTCCGGATTGGTCATCATTGCCCCTTCATCGGGAAGTAACTTTACCCTTGGGTCCATGGGTGAGGTTACTCCTTTAGCTTGTATCATTCCGGCATTAGTTAGGATCTCCAGTACATAATTTCTCTGAGACATTACAATGTTCTTCTTACCTCGTGTGATCTCAATGCCCAAGAAGTAATTCAATGCTCATATATCCTTAGTCTGAAATTGTTCACCCAGAAACTTCTTCAGCCCTGCAATACCCTGGCTGTCATCTTTTGTAATCATAATGTCATCAACGTAGACACCAAGTAGTATCATTTCAGCTGATGTCTGTCACCCTCACATTTTCATCAAAGGGTAATTTGGTATTTGTCAATGGGTTTATTTATTTTCAGATTTATTTATAATTAATAATTGTACATGGCTTGATTTAATTATTTATTATATTATTTAATTATTGCTAGTTGTGGAATTATTTTGGACTTGTGTAGTGGACCTAACCATTTATTTAGAGAGCATGAACAAATATTTGGACTAGTCTAAGTTGAGCCCATGAATTAGGCCCATGGATTAGGAGATTTAATTAATTAGTGAAACCATTAGTCTAGAACCTTCCCTCCCTAATTATTTCTTCATGAGAGGCCCCAAGGGGTATTTGGGACATTACACATTGCTTGGAGAGGGGTTTATGACCAGCCATAATTAGGAGGAGAGAGAGTGCTCTCATTTTATTTCTTCCCCAAAATTTCTAGATCTACATTTCCCCCATTCTTTTTCCCTCCTTTCCCTCATCATTTCTCGACCAAATCTTCACCAAACTCATTCTAAATTCATCATTAAAGCTCCTACATCAAGGATCTACAAGCAAGTATCAAGGAGCAAGGAGCAAGGAGGAGTAGGCCAAGATCTACAAGGAGGGGAGCTACTTGGCATTTGGGGACTTTTTATTGGGAATCCATCTCCCAATAGGTACAAATCAGTTATACCCCTTCAAATAGACTATAGATCTGAGATTTTACCATGAGAAACTAACCCACATGCATAGGTTACCCATAGGTTTTGGTTTGGAGTCATTTGGAGACCTACGGTGGAAGTTATGACCATTTTGGTGCCAATTTTGGGAGAATTTCAAAATTGGCACATGTAGTTCTTGTCAATTGATCTAATAGATCTATTGACACTTGATTGTTTGTTTGTAGCTTATGTCGTGTCCATAATTGGGTACGTGGAGGCCGAATCTCGTCATTTCGACGAAACGGTAGATTTTGGGGGTTTTCTCTGACACGGGGTCTTGTGCATATCGCATTGAGACACGAACACATAAACACTCTAATAACAATACGTGTTATTCATAATTTATGTATTGGATGTGTTCGTGTCCTCTGGGATACGTTTGGTTGTGTGTTGGAGGCCGTATCGCAAGCGTATCATAGAAAAGTGTGATACGGGTGCGATGCGCCCCATGTGTTTGATTTTTGTCCTTCCTATTATACGTACGTGTGTAAATGTATATTTGTAAGCTATTGATATATTATATAGTATATATATTAGTATATTTTGAGTTTTTATGTATATATATATATATATATATATATATATATATATATATATATATATATATATATATATATATATATATATATGTGAGAATATGTATATACATATAGCTAGTGATTCATATGTAGGTTTATTGGCATATAAATTCAAGTATGGTAGTATTATGCATTAGAGGGTTTGTAGGAAAGTATTATAGTTATCTTTTGTGTATATATATAGATACCCGTATAGTGTTTTGTGTGTTTGTATGTGAGTGATTGCAGGAGTGAGGGGTTTTAGAGTGTGTTCTGCACACAAAAACTTAGTGTGCATCAGCTGGGTGTTGTCTGTGCAGTCCAGGCAGGAGACTCGGGCAAGTAAAGAAAAGATTCAGCTATGTATCAGCCAATGCACAGTCTCCATTTTCACACAGGAACTCGGGAAGGGGTAGACTAGCCTGTGCAGGTAGCAGTATCACTCGGTAGAGAGCCGAGTACTGTGTTCAACAAAATTCACAGTATCAGTTTAGAACTGCCACTGTGCAGTTTCCCAAGCACAATATTAGTTGGGGGTTTGTTTCCAGTATATCCGTAATGTTCAGGTAGCAGTCTAGCCAGTTGTTAGTTGGATTGGTATTTTTGGGTTGAGTTATAGTTTTTTTTAGTTTCAGTCATTTTGAGTCAGTAGTTAGTTATGTTCTCAATGGGGGGGGGGGAGTAGAGGTTGTCCATACAGTGAAGGGAAGTATGTGGTTTATACTTGTTACCAATTCGTGTGTGGTATGGACTCGATACATTTTTCAGACAGCTAGTATAGGTGCTGTGCAGCATTGCAACTCTCGAGAGGAAACTGACAGTTTGGAAATTTTATTATATATATTGTGCAGTATCTTACTGCAAAGTGTAAACGACACTAGGGTGTTAACAGCCAGTTCCCAGTGCAAGTTCATCCGAGTAGTTGGGTTTCCTTGGGCCAGTATACTGGGAAGTTGGGTACATTAAGACTAAAGGCAGCCAGTGTACAAGGAGCTCAAGCAGCAGGAAGAAACTGCACACCTAGCTGAAATTGCTCTGTGTCCAGCCGGCACACATGGAAGTCGATAGCAGCAACCAGGTCTACACCACCTGAAGTTTACACATGGTTGGGGATGAGCAACAGGTTACTCACAATCGGGAATACCCTGGGTGCTCACAGTTGGGTGAGTATCAGACGCCAGTAATTGTAATTTGTTAGTTGATTTTAGTCCATTTTGAGTATCTAGCTAGTTATTTTCAGTGTGTAGTTAGTTAGTCGAATACCTTGTTAGCATTTTTTTTTTTTTTAGCTAGATAACTGTGTATAATTACCTTATTAGTTTAATAGTTAGCCTAGTAGTTAATGTATCTAAGTATATTAGTGTAGACATATATGTATATATATATGTTAGTATACTAAGTAAATAGTTAACTATGTAAATATATATATTGGTATTAGTTGTTATATTATAATAGTTAGTTATATAAGTATTAGATGTACTAAGTGTTGGTTTGCCTTGGGATACCTAGGTATCACCAAGGTATTAACTTTGGAGTATCGAGTTGGGTGCGATATGCCTTAGTGTAAGGCCAAGGTATCCAAATTAAATTGTTTTGATATAGTATTAAAATGTTTGGCTCGTATACATATATAAAACCTAATTTTCATATTAAAAACTTGCGTATCTTGAGATACGACCCTTTTGAGTGTTTTAATTATTCTTAATTTAGCATGTATAGCATAGCTTCATAGTGTATTGACTTAGTGACTTAGCATTTGACTCTTGCAACCTAGATCTCATCGGTTTGACTTAGAAATGACGTATCGACCTAGAATTTCATCAACTTCAGTTATTTTTATTATCAAACCTTGTATTGATGCAACATACCATATATAGGTTGTGAGACACCGGCTTGGGCATCGGGAGACACACGTTGCTCAGGACGTCAGACGAGTACATTTCTCTGATTGTTTTTAATTCATAATATTGTATATACGCATGTTCTAGAATTGTATACATTGATCCCGACACAGTGATTTCACAGACTGGTGCTATATGGATCCCATCATGAGATGTTATCCCCTACCGTGTTCAGCGGGTACTCGTGTCCATTGTATCTCATCGTGTATACTGGTATTGATGTTACTTCGTATTCATATACTGCTCGTGTTTAGTGTGCTTATTCGTGTACACCCACCGCTAGTGTTCGGTGGTTATGATATTCGTGTACACCCACTGCTAGTGACAGTGGTTATATTTTCGTGTTCGTAGCGTGTCGCGACTGGATCTATCGGTATTAGTTGGGGGTGGGAGAGTAGGAGTTGATTATGTGATCAAAGCCATTGTTACAAATCGTGTACATTCTGATTACATACTTCACTTGTAATCCGTCTTACCTGATCATGTTCACCCAACCCGATCACATAATGAACTCGTATTCTGAGGCACAGTAGTTAGTTTTAGATTGCAGTTACTTCATCATATTGCTGATATCCATATTGTTGATCTATATACCCTCGTACATTACCTGTATATATCTTGTTCATCTTTCATATGTTTAGTGATCTTGTATTTTATTTCTATATCTGTTTATATGCTCGATTATGCTATTGAAACTGCTTTCAGAGGTATGTACTTCGTTCCAATCCTGACTGGATATATTTTTTTAGATGACTGGCTTCTAGAGCAGTGTCCCACCTACTACGGGCCGCAGGACGACGTACCTATAGAGGACACTCTTATTGACCAGGGAGACTTAGTTGCAGAGCCCGAGGAGGTTTAGACTTTTGTATCTGAGTTTGTTTTAGACTATTTCTTTGTGGATTAATATCTTGTATATTATTCAGATTATGGATTTGTACCTTATTTTTCTTCCCTCGTTATTTTCATTCGTGCATATTTCTTCCTTAGTTTATTTTGTGATTGAGATTAGTTATTCATGTGAGATGCCATATTGCTCCTCCGTTTGGAGTTGAGATGATTTACAGGTACCATATTATTTTATTGAGATGTTAGATAGTTAGAAATGATCCAGACAGCGTTCTACCACCGATTCTGCGGTGTAGGCTGGCGTAACCACTTACTCGTGCCCGAATATCCGGGTACGGGTCGTGACACGTTTTTAGTGGTGGCCCATGCAAGTCTATATAAATATCGTAGTTGTGCTCGACTAGAGTACGGCTACGAGCCTGCCTTAGGAAACATGATTTAGGCTGAGAGAGTTTACTCAATTACATCTAGGAAAAAAAATTAAATATCTGTTTTTGTAAATCCTTATCTATTAAATATTGTCTTTCATTTTGAATAAAGTTCCGTCCTTCCTTGATGATATCGCATTATATTCAAATATTGATTCCTTATTTTCAATCTGTCTTCAGGATGCCTCCGAAGATCAGATTCTATCGCTCGGGAGCAACACCAGCTTCCTCAACTGCTTCCCAGCCTGCTGCGGAGAGGGTAGCACCTACTACTGGTTCTTCCCCAGTTGAGAGGGTCGCCTCACCGGTTCAGGTGGGGGTCTCAGCAGCTGTTTTCGGGGGTGCTCCTCCCCCAGTTCGGAGGGTAGCTCCAGTAGCTCCAGTTGTTTCAGAGGGTCTTCCACCTCCACCACCAGTGGTTGATCAGACACAGATGTTCGCATTTCTCCAGCAGATGATGGAGGCGCAGCAGCGACAGTCAGAGGTCCTGTGACAGAGCGTAGAGAACGCTCACCAGATTGCACTCACAACGGTGGAGAGAGCTACTACTACCCAGCCACCGACATCACCAGCTCAGTTCATTCCGCATCAGCCGAGGCCGGGTACCATCATTGACTTCAAGAGGATAGGGCCGAAGGACATCAGAGGCACCGAGGGGATTATATATGCGGACGAGTGGATCGAGGACATCGAGCAGAACCTGTGGCTGGCACAGATTCCAGAGATGCTACAGATTGAGGCTGCGGGTTGTATGATGTTTGATATTGCCCTGACATGGTTCCGGACCGACCCGAGGATTGCAGCACCAGGACTCTCTTGGGAAGCCTTCAAAGAGCTTTTCAAGGAGAAGTTCTTCCCCGACGTGGCTCTTACTTCTTTGGAAAGTCAGTTCCAGTATCTTGTACAGGGAGGCATGTCAGTAGATGAGTGTGCGGCGGAGTATTGCCGGATAGGACGCTTTGTGGAGGGTCAGAACCCTAGAAGCAAGGCAAGGAAGTTCAGGAAGGGCCTGAACCAGAAAGTCAAACCCTACACCAACGGAGATCCTACCGCCACCTTCGAGGAGATACTCAGGCAGGCGTAGAGAGCAGAGGGTGACTTAGAGCTTGGCTCTAAGAGATAGAGGGACACAGGAGGATCCGACAGCTACACAGGTCCAGCGAAGAGGCCTCAATTCCAGCAGCAGAACCAGAGGCCTTACCAACACCAGAGGCAGCAGCACCATGGGCCAGCTAGAGCGCCGGCTCAGCAGATGCATCAGATCCAGAGGGCAGCAGCTCCTTGTACTTTCTGTAAGAAGCAAGGATACGGATGGGACGCATGCAGGATGAGGCTAGGCCAGTGCTTATTTTGTGGATCAGGAGATCATCAACTGCGGACTTGTCCCAAAGTCTAGGCTCGTCCCGCTCATGGTGGAGGACAAGCACAGAAGGCACCTGCTCGACCACCAGCGGGCCAGCAGAGAGGACCTCTTCCACTGCAGCAGCAGCAGTTTGCCCAGCATCAGCAGAACAGAGGAGCGCATCGACAGGGGCGAGCTTTTGCCCTGACTGTCGAGGAGGAGGAGCCGATTGTCGATGTCATCTCAGGTTCTGTTTATCTTGATTCCTTTCCAGCTCATGTTTTGTTTGATTCTGGTGCTTATCATAGCTTTGTATCTGTATCTTTTGCTTTGAGGCATCGCCTTGAGTTTGAACCATTGGCGAGGACTTACAAGATCACGACCGGTGGTGGTATCATCCTGGTCAGTGATGTTTGCAGGAACCAGAGAGTTTATTTGGGAGGCCGTAAGCTTAGTGTATGTTTGCTCGTAATGCTACTTCCGAGTTACGATTTAGTGCTCGGGATGGATTTGTTGAGTAGACATCACGCTAGTATCGATTGTCGTGGAGGCAGAGTTATATTTCAGACGCCAGGAGAGCCAGAGTTCAAGTTCATCCGAGGAGCAGATCAGAGCGACGACAATTTTTGTGGAGCTTTAGTCGAGGAGCAGGAGCAGGCGCCGCCATATCCGTTGATTACGGAGTTCTTGGATGTCTTTCCAGAGGAGTTGCCGGGGTTGCCGCCAGACAGAGATGTGGAATTCTCTATAGATTTAGTGCCAGCCGCAGAGCCGATCTCTCAGCACGTCTATAGAGTAAACAACAACGAACTGACGGAGTTAAAGAAGCAGGTGGATGAGTTACAAGACAAAAGCTTTATCCGTTCCAGTTCATCACCATGGGGTGCTCCGGTACTGTTTGTACCAAAGAAGGATGGGTCGGTACGTATGTGTATCGACTACATGGCACTTAATAACCTCACTATCAAGAACAAATACCCGTTGCCGCGGATAGATGACTTGTTTGACTAGTTGAGCGGAGCAAAGGTATTCTCCAAGATAGACTTGAGGTCAGGGTACCACCAGGTGAAAGTAAAGAGGGAAGACATCCCAAAGATAGCTTTCAGGACTCGTTATGGGCAGTTCGAGTTCTTGGTGATGCCGTTTGGGTTGACCAATGTCCCGACAATGTTCATGAACCTGATGAACAAGGTGTTTCATAAGTACCTGGACCAGTTTGTTATAGTCTTCATAGATGATATTCTGATATACTCGAAGACCCCGGAGGAGCATGAGCAACACTTGAGGATTGTTCTGGAGACCCTCAGGAAGGAAAAGTTGTATGGCAAGTTATCGAAGTGTGAATTCTTCCTTGATAAGGTTGAATTTCTTGGACATGTCATTACAGGAGATGGAGTCTCGGTGGATCCAAAGAAGATCTCAGCAGTTGAATCGTAGCCTACCCCGAGTTCAGTAGCAAAGATCAGGAGCTTCCTTGGATTAGCAGGCTACTACCGAAAGTTTGTTCAGGACTTTTGTAGACTAGCAGAGCCGATGACCAGGCTGACCAGGAAGGACGTAGAATTCGTCTGGGCTGAGGATTGCCAGTCGGCATTTGAGGATCTGAAGAGGAGATTGACTACAGCTCCCATCTTGACACTACCATCAGGAGCAGGAGGATTCTCCATTTACAGTGATGCATCAGGGAAGGGTTTGGGTTGTATGTTACAGCAGCACGGAAAGGTGATTGCATATGCTTCCAGGCAATTGCGCCCGCATGAGAAGAACTACCCTACCCATGATTTGGAGCTTGCAGCGGTTATCTTTGCTCTTAAATTATGGAAATACTATCTATATGGAGAGAGAGTAGAGATCTTCATAGACCATAAGAGCTTAAAGTATGTGTTTACACAGAAAGAGCTCAACATAAGGCAGTGACGATGGTTGGAGCCGATGAAAGACTTCGACATATCCTTATAGTACCATCCAGGGAAGGCCAACGTAGTTGCGGATGCCTTGAGCAGGTATCCCGTGGCTATGTGCTTGACTAGAGACATATATTTATTGGCCGATCTTGAAAGTTTGGGCATTGAGGTACTGATTCTGGGAGTCGCAACACAGATGTGGGGACTTCAGGTTCAGTCGGAGCTGATAGACCGAGTCAGAGCCGGACAGTATGAGGATGAGTCTCTGAGGAGCATCATAGCACAGGTTCAGGTCGGGCTGGCAGAGGACTTTATCATCGCAGATGATGGATCATTGCGACACGGTACCAGGTTGTGCGTACCAGGAGGAGCCTTGCGCGAGGAGATTATAAAGGAGGCACATTATTCCTAATACTCTATGCATCCCAGTGCTAACAAGATGTATAGAGACATGAGGAAGCATGTATGGTGGTATGGCATGAAGCATGAGGTAGCTAGCTTCGTGTCCAGGTGTTTAGTTTGCCAGCAGGTTAAGGCGGAGAGACAGAGACCGGGAGGATTGCTTCAACCTCTACCCATCCCAGAGTGGAAATGGGAACATGTTACCATGGATTTTGTATCGGGGCTTCCGCGTTCTCCAGGAGGCAAGGATGCGATTTGGGTCATCGTGGACAGGTTGACCAAATCAGCCCACTTTCTGCCATTTAAAGTGGGTACATCTACGGAGAGACTTGCGGAGATGTATGTGCGCCAGATTGTCAGATTGCACGGTGTTTCAGTGAGCATTGTCTCGGATCGGGATAGTCGCTTCACGTCATATTTTTGGAGGAGTTTGCAGGCTAGCTTGGGCACTCAGCTCAAGTTCAATACCGCTTATCACCCCCAGACGGACGGACAGTCGGAGAGGACTATTCAGACTATCGAGGACATGCTACGCACCTGTGTTTTGGATCTTGGAGGTTCTTGGGAAGATCACCTTCACTTGGTAGAGTTTTCATACAATAACAACTACCAAGCCAGCATTGAGATGTCACCATTCGAGGCATTGTATGGACGGAGGTGTCGCACTCCGTTGTCCTGGGATGATGTTGGTGACAGAGCTTTATTGGGACCAGAGATGATAGTGGATGCAACAGAGAAGGTGAAGCTTATCCGTGACAGACTTCGAGTGGCGCAGGACAGGCAGCGGCATTGGGCCGATAGCCACCGGAGACCTTTGGAGTTTGAGGTTGGCAGTCTGGTTTTCTTGAGGATTTCTCCGACACGTGGCACGATTCGTTTCGGTGGAGGCGGTAAGCTTTTTCCGCGATTCATCGGTCCTTTCAGCATTCTTGAGAGGGTCGGTGCAGTCGCTTACAGACTAGACTTACCATCTGCACTGGAGAGGGTGCATAACGTATTTTACTTGTCGTGGTTGAGATGGTACGTGGCAGATCCCAGTCATGTGTTGGATCATTCGGAGATAGAGATGGGCCCTACTCTCAGTTATCCAGAGCAGCCAGTGGAGATTCTGGATCGGAGAGAGAAGGTGCTGAGGAACCAGACGATTCCTTTGGTGCGCGTCGCGTGGAGGCATCACTCGCTAGGAGAGAGTACCTGGGAGCGAGAGACCGAGATGCGCGAGCGATATCCATATCTGTTCGAGCCGTGAGGTATAACTCTTCTTGCATTGTATTGTTTGCTTTTGATAGATAGTTTCTTCCTTAATTTCGAGGACGAAATTTTTCTAAGATGGGTAGGTTTGTCACCCTAACATTTTCATCAAAGGGTAATTTGGTATTTGTCAATGGGTATATTTATTTTCAGATTTATTTATAATTAATAATTGTACATGGCTTGATTTAATTATTTATTGTATTATTTAATTGTTGCTAGTTATGAAATTGTTTTGGACTTGTGTAGTGGACCTAACCATTTATTTAGAGAGCATGAACAAATATTTGGACTAGTCTAAGTTGAGCCCATGAATTAGGCCCATGGATTAGGAGATTTAATTAATTAGTGAAACCATTAGTCTAGAACCTTCCCTCCCTAATTATTTTTTTATGATAAGCCCCAAGGGGTATTTGGGATATTACACATTGCTTGGAGAGGGGTTTATGACCAGCCATAATTAGGAGGAGAGAGAGTGCTCTCATTTTATTTCTTCCCCAAAAATTTTAGATCTACATTTCCCCTTTTCTTTTTCCCTCCTTTCCCTCATCATTTCTCCACCAAATCTTTACCAAACTCATTCTAAATTCATCATTGAAGCCCCTACATCAAGGATCTACAAGCAAGGAGCAAGGAGCAAGGAGGAGGAGGCCAAGATCTGCAAGGAGGGGAGCTACTTGGCATTTGGAGACTTTTCATTGGGAATCCATCTCCCAATAGGTACAAATCAGTTTTTCCCTTCAAATTGACTATAGATCTGAGATTTTACCATGAGAAACCAACCCACATGCATAGGTTACCCATAGATTTTGGTTTGGAGTCATTTGGAGACCTACGGTGGAAGTTATGACCATTTTGGTGCCAATTTTGGAGGAATTCCGAAATTGGCACATGTAGTGCTTGTCAATGGATCTAATAGATCTATTTGACACTTGATTGTTTGTTTGTAGCTTGTGTCATGTCCACAATTGGATACGTGGAGGCCGAATCTTGTCATTTCGACGACACGGTCGATTTTGGGGGTTTTCTCCGACACGGGGCCTTGTGCATATCGCATTGAGACACGGATACGTAGACACTCTAATTACAATACGTGTTGTTCATAATTTATGTATTGGATGTGTTCGTGTCCTCCGAGATACGTTTGGTTGTGTATTGGGGGCCGTATCGCAAGCGTATCATAGAAAAGTGTGATACGGGTGCGATGCGCCCCATGTGTTTGATTTTTGTCCTTCCCATTATACGTACGTGTGTAAATATATATTTGTAAGCTATTGATATATCATATAGTATATATATTAGTGTATTTTGAGTTATGTATATGTGTGTGCCTATATGTATACTTATTAGAGTATGTAGTTGTATATATATATATATATATATATATATATATATATATATATATATATATATATATATATGTGAGAATATGTATATACATATAGCTAGTGATTCATATGTAGGTTTATTGGCATATAAATTCAAGTATGGTAGTATTATGCATTAGAGGGTTTGTAGGAAAGTATTATAGTTATCTTTTGTGTATATATATAGATACCCGTATAGTGTTTTGTGTGTTTGTATGTGAGTGATTGCAGGAGTGAGGGGTTTTAGAGTGTGTTCTGCACACAAAAACTTAGTGTGCATCAGCTGGGTGTTGTCTGTGCAGTCCAGGCAGAAGACTCGGGCAAGTAAAGAAAAGATTCAGCTATGTATCAGCCAATGCACAGTCTCCATTTTCACACAGGAACTCGGGAAGGGGTAGACTAGCCTGTGCAGCTAGCAGTATCACACGGTAGAGAGCCGAGTACTGTGTTCAACAAAATTCACAGTATCAGTTTAGAACTGCCACTGTGCAGTTTCCCAAGCATAGTATTAGTTGGGGTTTGTTTCCAGTGTATCCGCAATGTTCAGGTAGCAGTCTAGCCAGTTGTTAGTTGGATTGGTTTTTTTGGGTTGAGTTATAGTTTTTTTAGTTTCAGTCATTTTCAGTAGTTAGTTATGTTCTCAATGGGGGGGGGGGGGAAGTAGAGGTTGTCTATACAGTGAAGGGAAGTATGTGGTTTATACTTGTTACCAATTCGTGTGTGGTATGGACTCGATACATTTTTCAGACAACTAGTATAGGTGCTGTGCAGCATTGCAACTCTCGAGAGGAAATTGATAGTTTGGAAATTTCATTATATATACTGTGCAGTATCTTACTGCACAGTGTAAACGACACTGGGGTGTTAACAACCAGTTCCAGTGCAAGTTCATCCGAGTAGTTGGGTTTCCTCGGGCCAGTACACTGGGAAGTTGGGTACAGTAAGACTAAAGGCAGCCAGTGTACAAGGAGCTCGAGCAGCAGGAAGAAACTGCACACCTAGCTGAAATTGCTCTGTGTCCAGCGGGCATACAAGGAAGTCGATAGCAGCAACCAGGTCTACACCACCTGAAGTTTACACATGGTTGGGAATGAGCAACAGGTTACTCACAATCGAAAATACCCTGGGTGCTGTGTGCTCACAGTTGGGTGAGTATCAGACGCCAGTAATTATAATATGTCAGTTGATTTCAGTCCATTTTGAGTATCTAGCTAGTTATTTTCAGTGTGTAGTTAGTTACTCGAATACCTTGTTAGCATTTTTTTTTTAGCTAGATAACTGTGTATAATTACCTTATTAGTTTAATAGTTAGCCTAGTAGTTAATGTATCTAAGTATATTAGTGTAGACATATATGTATATATATATATGTTAGTATACTAAGTAAATAGTTAACTATGTAAATATATATATTGGTATTAGTTGTTATATTATAATAGTTAGTTATATATGTATTAGATGTACTAAATGTTGGTTTGCCTTGGGATACCAAGGTATCACCAAGGTATTAACTTTGGAGTATCGAGTTGGGTGCGATACGCCTTGGTGTAAGGCCAAGGTATCCAAATTAAATTGTTTTGATATAGTATTAAAATGTTTGGCTCGTATACATATATAAAACCTATTTTTCATATTAGAAACTTGCGTATCTTGAGATACGACCCTTTTGAGTGTTTTAATTATTCTTAGTTTAGCATGTATAGCATAGCTTCATAGTGTATTGACTTAGTGACTTAGCATTTGACTCTTGCAACCTAGATCTCATCGGTTTGACTTAGAAATGGCGTATCGACCTAGAATTTCATCAACTTCATTTATTTTCATTATCAAGCCTTGTATTGATGCAATATACCATATATAGGTTGTGAGACACCGGCTTAGGCATCGAGAGACACACTTTGCTAAGGACGTCAGGCCAGTACATTTCTCTGATTGTTTTTAATTCATAATATTGTATATACGCATGTTCTAGAATTGTATACATTGATCCCGATACAGTGATTTTACGGACTGGTGCTATATGGATCCTGTCATGAGATGTTATCTCCAATCGTGTTCAGCGGGTACTCGTGTACATTGTATCTTATCGTGTATACTGGTATTGATGTTACTTCATATTCATACACTGCTCGTGTTCAGTGTGCTTATTCGTGTACACCCACCGCTCGTGTTCGGTGGTTATGATATTCGTGTACACCCACTGCTTGTGACAGTGGTTATATTTTCGTGTTCGTAGCGTGTCGCGACTGGATCCATCGGTATTAGTTGGGGGTGGGAGAGTAGGAGTTGATTATGTGATCAAAGCCATTGTTACAAATCGTGTACATTCTGATTACATACTTCACTTGTAATCCGTCTTACCTGATCATGTTCACCCAACCCGATCACATAATGAACTCGTATTCTGAGGCATAGTAGTTAGTTTTAGATTGCAGTTACTTCATCATATTGCTGATATCCATATTGTTGATCTATATACCCTCGTACATTACCTGTATATATCTTGTTCATCTTTCATATGTTCAGTGATCTTGTATTTCATTTCTATATCTGTTTATATGCTCGATTATGCTATTGAAACTGCTTTCAGAGGTATGTACTTCGTTCCAATCCTGACTGGATATATTTTTCCAGATGACTGGCTTCTAGAGCAGTGTCCCACCTACTATGGACCGCAGGACGGCGTACCTATAGAGGACACTCTTATTGACCAGGGAGACTTAGTTGCAGAGCCCGAGAAGGTTTAGACTTTTGTATCTGAGTTTGTTTTAGACTATTTCTTTGTGGATTAACATCTTGTATATTATTCAGATTATGGATTTGTACGTTATTTTTCTTCCCTCGTTATTTCTATTCGTGCATATTTCTTCCTTAGTTTGTTTTGTGATTGAGATTAGTTATTCATGTGAGATGCCATATTGCTCCTCCGTTTGGAGTTGAGATGATTGACAGGTACCATATTATTTTGTTGAGATGTTAGATAGTTAGAAATGACCCAGATATCGTTCTACCGCCGATTCTGTGGTGTAGGCTGGCGTAACCACGTACTCGTGCCCGAATATCCGGGTACGGGTCGTGACAATGTTTGTCGATAAAATATCGAATGATCCTTCTTCAATTGTCATATGCCAAATAGAGGAACGATATTTGTAAATCGACCAAACCAAGCACGAGATGATTGTTTAAGACCGTAGAGGACCTCCCGTAGATAACATACTTTATCCTCCCTTGCAACAAACCTAAGAGGTTGAATCACATACACTTTTCTTCAAGGTCCCCATGAAGGAATGCATTCTTCATATCTAACTGCAGGAGGGACCAATCATAGAGGACGGCTAAAGAGATAAGCACTCCCATATAAGTCATCATGGCAACTAGAAAGAATGTCTAAAAATAATTTTTAACGTATGTCTAAGAATATCCTTTAGCCACCAATCGAGCTTTCATATGATCAAGAGTGCCATATGGTTTCACCTTGATTGTAGATACCCACTTGCAACCGACCGCCTTCTTGTCCGTAGGCAAATCCACCAAGTCCCACAAATGGTTCTCCCGAAGCGCTCGCATCTCCTCTTCTATAGCTGCATGCCAACCATGATGTTTGAGTCCATCCGCAGAATTAGAAATTAAATTCCGTTAATAGTTTCCACCAAGGTCTGAGTCTGACTCGCGAGCCCATTGTAGTGCCAACAACTCAAAGGATTGTTGCGGCATGCACGACGGGGTCGAGCCGGTATAACAGGCAGTTGTGAATCAGTGGAGCTGGAGGAGGACGATGGTACGACAGTCGAGGGCACCATCAGTGATGTTTGTTCTGTCAAAATTGGTGAATTAGTGGAGCTAGAGGGGGATGATGACACGATGACCGGGGGCACCATTGGTGATGCTTTTTCTATTAGAGTTTGTGAGACTGGAGATGCCGGTTCTGATTGGGGTAGTATTTGCGGATCGTTTGACCAGGAGACTGCTCGGCAGGGGTAGGAACCCTTACGGGGGGGGGGGGGGGGGGCTACTGTGTTTAAATTAGAAACAACAAAAAATTATCTTTTGGGTAAACCTTGGGAACAAAATTTGTAGTTGGTGGGAGTGGAGGAAACTCAGTTTTAATAAAAGTAACGTCCCGAGACATAAAATACCTCTTCAGAGTTGGGAAAATTAACGATACCCTTTTTGATCTTTTGAATACCCAAGAAAAATATACTTTATTGCCTTCGAATCTAACTTAGAAATAGTAGATCGTGTATCCCGAATATAACACAAGCAGCCAAACATTTTTAGGGGTAGAGGAAACAACTCACGATTAGGAAATAACCGAGAAAATAGAGTAGTGTGAGACTCGTTTCACTGTTCTAGTATATATACCCGATATACGCGTATTATACATGTATAGCTTACTTATTGTTTAAATTTCTTACATCTTGCTTTATGTCATTCATGTATTAGTTGGTTATTTTTGTAAGTTTCCCTTAATTGCATGCTTTGGATCTTTGGTCCCTTGATTTTCTTGGTGGATGGCTATGATAAACCCGGGTGAGAGGCATATATTATGATCCAATGACCTATAATTAATCCCTTGGCTATATAAGCAATCATATTCTCTTTCCTCCACTTTTCTTTTTCTTTTATTTCTCTTTCCTTCTTTATTTCTTTTCCAACAGAGAGCAGCAGCCGAACTTGGCCTTGGCCATGTGTGACCTTGGTAGTGTTGGTATTAGGCTAGAACTTGATTGTAGATAAGTATATCTTGTCAACCAAAGGAACAACCTTGGATCTTGCTTTGGTTCTTAGTATAGCTTATTTTTATTTGTTCGATTTTATTTTTGGGTAATACTTAAAACTTGTCTCATTGATGATTTTGTTTTTCTTGGATTGGATTGCTCATGGAGCCCGAGAATAGCAAGTCGGAGAATGCAAGTTGACCTTAGAATGTATACAAAAAGTATACAGAGAACCCTTGTCGCATAAATGAAGTTCCAGTGAGCGCAATTGTGTGTGTTTCACAAATTTCTTAGAAAGTACGCCATGATATGTTAAGTATTCATGACGCACTTCTCTACTCCTACGTACATTTTGTACTAAGGCAATTTCTTCAAAAGTATGCCAATCCTACTTGGTGCACTTTGAATGAGTTTGCAAGTTATCAAGAATGTACGACATTGCTTGAAAGGCCAAGTTGGCGTACTTTGTAGATATTGCAGAGTTGGCGCACTTTGGTGAAACTCCCTTACCGACGCACTTTGTCCCTTCTGGAAAATGGCGTACTTTGCTGTATGGCGTACTATGTGGCATTCTCCAGAGACGGTGCACTTTGTAGCCTTTCGTATTACTTAATGAATAAGCAAAGACTTCTGACCATTCTCAAGAATTGTGTTCTCGACTGCAGAGTCATCTTGACTGCTATGCTATATCTTAGAATTTATGTTTTGTCTTTTAGTAGACCTTCCTGCGCTTGTTTGTGCGCCAAACTCACTACTGGCATACTTGATGAAAGTGCGCCAAAGTCGTAGCTTGGGTACTTTTATTTATGCGCCAAGATCCTAGAAGTACGTTTTAGTATGATTGTGTACCATCTTTGCTCGAAGCACTTTTGTATCAAAGTGCACCAGAACTAATGAATTAGTGATTTCTGTGCCAATACCAGTTTTGGCCATTTGTGCGCCAATAGTGGTTTTTTGACCCATTATGCGCGAATATTATTTTCTTGCCTGATTTTATACGCTAACCCTGAATTGTTAATTTATGCGTATGTCTGCCAGTATTCTCTTTAACATACTTAACTCTTGATGATTCCTTGGTTCTCTTTTAATCCCGTAATTTTAGTTAATCCTGGTTATTTCCTAAGCATGATATTCTTGACTTTGATCTTGATTTCCTGACATGATCCAGTGATTGTATATTATAAATGATAATCCTGATACTCCTGATCCTGATACCCCTGATAGTGGCTCGATGTAGCGCACTCCTGACTTGAGAATTCCTGTAACTGTCCTGATCAAGCCTATTAGTAGCACATGTATTGCATGACCTGTATCCCCGTGGTTAATTTTGATTGTACTCATCAAGTTACTGTCCTATCTTATATCAAGTCTAAGGCAGATTCCTGAGTACCATGGTCGAGAATCTTTGGTAATTGTCCAGGCTAATAATTAGAATAATAATTTAGAAAGCATTTAGAGAGATATCTTGTCTACATGCAATCCCGATGTCACGCCCCAGTCCCAAAATACGTAGGACCAGGATACGTAATCATGCCAGCCGTATGAATATGGCACTCCAATATATGGAAACCATAACACACGTACGCTGTAATATGGATAACAATATCCACAAGTGGTATAAATCCATCACAAATCATATGGTATAATCTAATCTCATCCACAGAATCATATAAAAGAACATAACCAATAACCATAACTAGATCTCAAATGTAAAGCATCTAAAGAGGGTAGTCGGATGGAAACAAATCCACTACCGGACTAGAATGAGGAATAAACAAGATACACACAATATAAATATATCCTCTAACAATCACGAGGCTCGAAGAGAACTCCTCGGAACGTACGCAACCAGTCCGAATCCGCGCTCCTGCAATACTCATGAACAGATACACCTGGCAGAGAACCAGGTCCTCAGAGGGACATAACAAGAATACTTAAACACATGCCATAAAGTAAGTACTGTGAAAACTCAAGGGTGACCTAACCATCTAAGTGAAATGCACTTTGAGGACAACTTGAGTATATGGGAAGGTGTAGGCTAGACATATGCTGACGTAATTCACCAATCGTGACAACTGGCTAGTATATGCCATATATGCCCCCATAGAAGGGCACAGTATGATAACGTCCATCTCCGAAGAGCATGGCATCTGTATAATATAACGTCCATATCACCCCGAAGAGTGTGGCATCAGTGTAGTATATATACCGTCCATATCACTCCGTCGAGTGTGGCATCAGTGTAGTATATATCGTCCATATCACTCCGTCGAGTGTGGCATCAGTGTAAAGGAAGTGGGGTGTCCCATACGCCTACAAGTTGTCCTCCCCGCCCAATGATCTAAGCATGTTGTATCTACAACACGCGTCATAGTCTATCACTAGAACAGTAGCCCATCCTTACAACCAAACAAGGACAAGGATCGGGCCATGGTATCATGACAGTCTATGCTCCACCTACTAATAACTGCTAAGTCTTCTAACATGCATCACTATTAGCAGTTATACCCTATCCGTCGCACGCCTACACGTACAGGTGGCCAACCACATACGCAGGACCGTGCCCTACATGAGACTCACAACACGTGTATAAAAATGTGTCAAGGCCTGGGAGTCATACCGATAACTCCACGACTCTAGGTGGGTCTACTAGACACTAGGCCAGACACTATCCTAACGTCAACGTATCCGTTGACTGCACCCGAGTCTCTCTCGGACGCGCACAATTTAAGATAATAAACATGCATCTAATGTACAGAATTTAAACAGTATAACAAAGGCAAGGTATACTTGCCTGGCGAGAAGGCTGCGTAGCATCAATAACCAGCTCCTGAAGTCGCGCAGATAATCCAACAGGTCTCCGGGGTCAACGTGCACAGGTACGGGAATCAGGGGTGTCTGCTGCGGGTTGTCTGGCAAGGGTGAGGGGTCCATGATGTCGACGATGACGAGGGTGATTAGGGCAATGCTAAAAATAATGACGACGATGGTGACGATTATAACGGCGATGATGAGGGTGATGATGGGAGGATGACTTGGGACGATGATGTAGACGAGGGTGATTGATGACGATGAGGGTTAAGATGGAAGTAATGATGGTAATACCAATGGTGATGATTGTGAAGCTAATAGGAGGTGACGATGATGATTGCAGATGACGAAGATGGTGATGTGGATACTGGTGATGACGAGAATGATGGTTAGGGTTGATGGTGATGAGGTTGTTTGATGATGATGACGACTAGGTGCTACCGGAGTCCGGCCAATGGAGGGGATGTCCGGCCGGGGGAGGTCGAACAGGGAGGAGGACATGGACACAGGGAGGAGGAAGGAGTTCAGGCCAGTAGGTGTGTCTCGTCGTCCGGTGGCTTTAGACGAGAAGGGTGGCTGCTAGGGACGTTGTCGAGGGAGAGGGAAGAGGAGAACGGTGGTGATCGGAGGTTCTGGTCGAAGAGGGGCAGGGCTCCGGGCTGGTGACCGGCGGAGTCATCGGAGAAGAAGGGGAGAGGAGGAAGCAGTGGCCGGACCTGGTGGACTGGCGGATGGAGGGAGCTGCTCCGGCGTCGGATCGGAGGGGAGGAAGGGGGTTGTTCGACATGGACGAGATCGAGACGAGGCCGGCGGGTGATGGCAACGGCTCGCCGGAGTTGCACGGTGCGGAGAGGACGGTGATGGAGGAGGAGAAGGAGAAGGTCGTGGTGGTTCATGCGGCCGCGGTCGTCGGATGAACGGGGACCGGAGGAGAAGGTGACGTGGTGCACAGCGGGTGGAGGAGAGATAGCCGAGGGCGGTGCAGGCGATCGATGGGAGGAGGAGACCAGTCGTGGAAGGAGGCAGGTTGGCGGAGTGGCTCACCGGAGGGAGGTCGGGGGAGATGATGAATAGTAATGGTAAGGGGGAGGTCGGCTGAGAGTTAGATATTTAGGTTTGGGTTTTGATATAAAAATAGAAAAGGAAGGTAAAAGGAAATGATGTATTTATATGCACATGGGGTAGGGTTGACCTAGGAATAGTTTGACTTGGTCAAACTCTCATTGGGATGGGCCTTGGGCTCACATGAGGGTGTTGGGAGGGCTAGAATTTGCATTAATTAAATGCAAGGATAGATTTAAAATAGCGGGGCGATGTGCGCTCGTTGCACATCCCGAAGAATTACGGAAAAATCTACGTGAAGGGAAAATTGGGTTTCTTCACGTATTGTCCGATGGTGGGGGCACCTCGATACGTTTTGCATAAAAGTCCCCAACAATCGAGAAAATCATACCAAGACAGAAATTAGATTTAATTAAATTAATTGAACGCGCACGATGTTCTGGAATTAATTAGGAGTTCCTGGGAATAAAATTAGGTCGGACACAAGTGTCTGGGGCATAGATGATACTGTGTAGAATATTAATAAAATTCGGGTGGTACAAAACGGTCTAGATTGTGTTCCCGATTTCGACTGGGACGCACATGGGTACAAGGATGTGTTTTATTTAGAATTACGAAATAACGTCCGTGACGTTTATTGTGCGATTAAAATGTCGCACCAGAAGGTATGATTTTAAATTATACAGAGGTCAGAATAGGTGGTGGTCAAGTCTAGGACAGGGTTATGGAATTTGTAGACAGACAATGGCCGGTGTACTACTCCAATTAACGAGGCAACGGTAAGATGCGCTACGCGATAAAATAATGTACAGTTAATCAAATGCCGTGTTCTAAATTCTAATTGGGTTCAAACTAGACCTAATTCCACTACATAAGCCAAGTAAACCTAATTTTGGGAGAGGGGGTTTACAACCTACCCAACTTAAAATAATTTTGTCCTCGAAATTAAAATAAGGCATAATTGGTTTAACTCCTTCACATACCTAAGGCAAGTTAATCGCGACATCTTTGTGATAATTAAAACTCTAATCAATCCTTCGTAATCATTTCAAAATTAAGATGGTCTCTGTTCAAATCAAAATTCAACCTATCTTACTTCCTCATCAACATCCAAATTTATTTTTAATCCATATAACATCTTCGCATATCAAAGTTTATATCGCGATCTCCGATTACCAAAAATCTATTTTAGAAATGGTTCTAATCAAATTTTTCCTCCTATTTTACAGCTTATGAACCTTTGTATTCTTCCATTTTAAATTTACTTTATATCCTCAATAGTTCAAATAGGTAATCCTGCAATCAAAAATTTCTTTTTAATTTAATCCTCAAATTTGAGATTTAATCCGTCCATGTCCATGTTTAGAGTTCTATTTATTTTTCCTCGAGGTTTAAATCGTTGATTCAACCTTCAATACTCTAAGTTCAAATCATGTGCTAAAAATTGAAATTTATTGATCCTCATCTTCTTACTTATTCGTCCAAAGTTCTTTAAAAATTAAAAATGACTTGAACCCTTTAATCAAGTTTTTGCTCGATCACAGTCTAAAGAAATTCCTCTCAAGCTGATAAATGCAACTGCTACCCAACTTAGAGTTTACCCATCTATCACATAAGGCTCTTACATTTAAGAAATCTCTTTCCTTAATTTTTTCTTAATCATGCTACTCAATCCTAAAAAAAAATTTTAACACCAAATATATTACATGTGATATGCCCTTGGTTATAAAATAATCATCAAATAATGTAATTGGCCTATAGGGTATATCTAATACTATCTGTGTATCAACTTAAGCTAGGCACGAGGTTTCGTCTTTCCGAAATAAGGGAAGACAGAGAACAACAATAAGGAGTTCATGGAGAGGTAATAGATTAGAAGTATGGGGATCAAGGCGTTTAAAGAATTCAACGGGAATTGTCAAGGCAGTTGTGGATTGAAATCCTATTTTGGTAATTCCTATTCACATGCTCGCATCGGTACAGTTATGTAACGGATACGATATGCTCAGACATCTCTAGAGGGCAAGTGCATTCGTCTACTATCCACTATATATCTCAATCCACGTAAAGTTGTTATGCGAAGGGCGAACCAAGCGCACTATGGTTGATCAGACCGTAGTACACTGATTCTGAAATGTATTAGTGTACGCGTCCAATAATACATATGTCATGAACAAGCTTGATAAAAGACTGAGCTTGCAAAACTAGGCTGTAACAGTAGAATAAGTCGAGGTAGTTCAAATATATAAGTACGCCAGATTATTGATGAAAGGAGGTACAAAAAATAATTTAAGCTCACAAACCAAACAAGATACAAAATTAAGACTCTACAATCTCTACAGTTGTCATTCTACTCCTTATCTAAGCCGCTAGTCGACCAAATAGGGGTACGGGTCTCAAATTTCTCCAGTCTGAATAAATGTTATATTCTCATACAGTCTACAGTTTATGTCATTCAGTTACACTACATTAATGAAGCAAGAGGACTAGGTGTTACTAGGTTGTGGGGCATACTACCCAACTTAAAACATTTACTAATATTGTGACAGCCTTAAGGAGATCCGGCAAAATAATAGGGTATAAACTCTTATTGGGGTATATACGGAAAAGAACTTGGTACTTATTAGGATCTCCTGTTGCATTATATAGGCAATGGTCACCTTAAATCTTAATCATAGTGCTTATAGAACAAGTATTTCATGTCTTAAGATGGTGAACACGAGGAGCACCCAGAGAACATGAGTGGGTTTCTTCTTCCTCACCCACTTGATCTTGTACATTAATCTTTTGAGGCGTTCAACCACCGAGCATATGTTTAGCTCGTGTTTTAGGACTTGACATTCTAGCCTGTGGGCCTACATGTAAAGCATATTCTAGACTATAGCTAGAGATGATCATCTAATATTGTACTCGACGAGTTCTTTATTTTTATACTAGCTTCATGATCATCTAGGTATGTATAGTTTATGACGCCTTATTATTATATGTTGGTGATTCATACATCTTGTAAAATTATTGTTTCCTTAAGATTGAGACACCTAGGATTCTTGACCCAGGACTATCTGATGGATTGTAGAGTAAAACCCTCACATGTCTTGACAATCGTGACCGTATCTCGGGGTATAGAGTACTTTGGTATACGTAGCTGGCTTTGTCTCCCCCGCTCTCTAGTATTCTGGTTCTGGGGTGTGGCAAGTAGTACCATTGAAAATAGAAGATGACACTCGATTGATCAGATAACAGGCTGTAAGGACTGCATTAGACCAAATTTTTTTGGGAGTACGTGCTTGAAACATAAGAGCACATATTGTTTCCAAAAGGTGGCAATTCTTGCGTTTAGCAACTGTCAAGCCCCGATCTCCCACAGGACTATTCGGTCGTCCCTGCTAGGCGAGAATCACCGCTCCAGCGCTCCCACGGGATATCGCTTGTACCCATCTGGACGTGATGCCGCATGAGCGTGAGCCGCGCCCGTACAAGGTCGAGGTTCATGCTGGCGGTAAAAGGTCTAAACCACAGAGTCACACAGATTATCCGAGTGTAGCAGAATTATAAACACATAGGCGATTTGGTAACAAGTTCATTGAGTCGACAATAACGGAAGCATTGAATAACACAAGTATGGAAGTAAACAAACTCTTTATTAATATTGAAACAATGTGTTACAAGCGGCGCATAGCCGAGATTACAAGTCGCTCAAGCCTCTCTCTCTGAAACAGTAAAAGCATGCCAATTGGCTATATTTATGGAATGATGTATAGGCGATGTTCCAATATTATGTCTTGTATATGTGCTTCAGTTCCGGATGCAACGCTCCAAGGCTTCAGAGTGAACTCCATGCCTTAGCACGCACGAAGAAGGCATCCGCACCAAACAAGGTTCTCCTGTACCCTGCAAGCAATCTGGTGGGTTATCAGTACATGAATGCATTGGTGGGGATGTTACTCGACCGCTCGACAAATGCAAACATGTAATATAGGTTCTGTACACCAACTATTAAGTTATCTTTCTAGTTTTGCCTTAGGATCAGTTTTATAGCAATGTTGAATAGCCTAACTCGTATGGCAGTGCGCCGTATGATATAAGAGGAAACACGTCAAAACTTACCAACTTACCATTTTCCCTTCCCTGTCCAAGGCAAACCAAGTTAATTCAAGCACGAACATATACAATGAATCAAGGGACAATAATATGTGCAAACACGAGTGTCATGAGCGAGGTTATGTTTCGGGTGCATGATTTACACTTATTATAAGGTATTTGCAGAAGACGTTGAAGTATTCCATATGTACAAGTTATCCTCAAGACTCGTTCAGGTATTTTCGATTCCCAAGCACGATGCAATGACTCGCATGCGGATAGTCGCTAAGCGAGGATGATCTTATCTATATGAACAAGAAGTCGCTGGCATAGCCATCAATACTGGTCTTTAACGAGGATGAAATGCAATAAAAGTACATAAGGCGCTATAAACCATCCTGCCAAGATAAATGAGACCCCACGTTCATTTCCATTCCGGATCAGATCGGGCCCCGATGCCCCAGTTGCCGTCCGTGGAACAGGATCACCAAAGATCCTCCTCATTTCTGAGTTGTCTGCGACATGCAAGTCTCTAAGGTTATCCAAATTTACATCTTTACAAGACAATCCATAACACGAGTACAAGAAATGCTTGAATCTTGATTCTTGCTCTGAACGAGTATTGCTCTACGAGCTGTGATACAGATTTACTTGACATAATTCTCATTCAGATGTAAACTTGACATGATTTCCATTCAGTGATTCAACTTGCCTTTGTGCGTTCCCCTGGTGCGGGGACTGCCTTAGCGACCTTATGGTCCCGAATACTTGTAGGTTTACAATACACAGAAGAGCTATTTGATAGTCTCCTGGCTCACTAGATGCATGCACGATACACGATAGTGTTACTTGATTGTGGCATAATTTTTGTGTGGCAAACATTGAGTCGAGGCAACATTTTAAGTTAACATATAAGCAGAAAAATATTGCATTTATATAGAACATAAGCATTCACTTTGGCTCGGGCCCGAAGGTAAGACGAGCAGTAAAACTGTAAAGGGACTTACTGAGCGACATGATCTAGGGTCGTGCGGGTGGCAAGTGAACAATGCACTACTAAGTATACATATATCGTTTTACTCGAGGCATAGCGGGTCTAGTTGCACATGGCAAATGTAGCATGCGAGGATCTGATTATAAGCAATATTTCATTTTCATGTTCTAACACAAGCAATACAAGTTGGGATTATTCCTTTAGCTAGGTGCATTGTATTCTTATTAGCATGCAGGGGGTGATTCACCTAGAGACTAGCATGCATCGTTCCATATTTTAAGTATGCTGGCTAAGCAAAGGCAAGTTCACCGTAGCCACCCACCTTAGCGATGATTCACCTCGGTCGAGTGATACTCCGAGCGAGCCTCTGAAAGCCTAAACCGGAACTCCTGTAGGGCCAAGTTTGAATATCCTTTTGCCTCAAATGAGTATTCTTGCTGAAGCAAAGTGGGTTGGGATGTTGTACTATTACCGTTTGAATCGGCAGTCCACTTGAGCGGAATGGGTCATTACATTATACACCGCTCAAAAAAAGTCTGGTCTTCGAGACTTCCTGAGCGCAGACCGTTCTATCGCACTATCGAATCTATCTCAAGCGTAGCAATCGGTACCACTAAATCTATTTGAACATAATCTCCTACTCGATCCTTACGCCATATCGCGTGTATGCTGAGTTAGTCTCATTTGTGCCTTAGCGCTGGACATATTGCTTAACGCGGGGTACATTATAATCCATCGTGAATAATGATCTAAGGCTAAGGCAACTTATACAAGTTGTTATACTTGTTCGTGTGGATATTCACTTGCACTAGCATCGAGATCAGCATATCGCGAGTTTGGATTGTGCACATATTCAAAGCGTCCTTCAAACATATGCATGTCAACCAACTTAGTGATAGCGAAGTCTTAGCACTCGAGTTTCACATATCATTTAGTCTTGGATCGTGCACACATTCAAGGCATCCCTCAAACATATGCATTCAACCAAACTTCGAGATAGTAAAATCGGACAAGCTACTTGCAAAAATCTCAAGGGTTCTTGTTATTGAATCACAAGGATACTTCCGATAGGTTTAATCAAATTCTATATCTTTTTCTTTCCAACTCAATTCAAGTATTTACACTACCGTTAATCATGATCTATCTAATTCATCGACTAGCATTCATTCTTTCGGATCAAACATAGCGCAGGTTATCGTTCCCAAGTCCAACTCTAAGTCATGCTACCCCAGTTCTATAGCTTGTTCAAGCAATGTGATAAAGTCGGTGATACTGGTTCATTCAATCGGCACAGGGTCATCTGCCTAATTTTTAGGTCAGCTCACAAGGTCATAGGTATAAGTTCAAGCACACGATACGTCGTACAAATTTGTCGTACGATGCTCGCCCCAATTCCTAGGGTCAAACCATTGTTCATTTGTACGAGATATTCTACCCAAGCTCCTTTCACTCAGATTTTTAAACATCGAGCACAGATTTTCCTACACACAATAACACGTTCGTTCGTACAGGGTTCGAGTCCGTTCAGTAAAATCCAAGATATCCAAGTTGCAGGGCAAGCCTAGTGATTTGCATAGTCTATCTCTCCAAACATGTTTTGATAGAATCCCTATCCATTCGAGTCTAGGCCACCAAGCCAAGATTCAATTCTAAACCTTTATTTATAACTTCAAGTCCTCTAACCTGATTCATGTATCCGTTCACGAAACCATCGAGCATGATTTGTTCCAGGTTCTAGGCTAACTTATCCTCGAAACATTTTCGATCACTTGTATTCCAAACTCGTCTTTATCGTGTCAAACCAAAAGTCAAGATGATCCATAAGTTGTCATACTCCAGTCTCCCGCAAGTTGGATCATCCTTGTTGGACGTGAGCTCACCATGTCAACGCTCCCGCTGGATAATCGTCCTAATCCGGGCTGATGCATGTACGAGCTTAGAGTTACGCTCGTACAAGGCAAGAACGTTTGAACGTTATGGTTATCTTTGAAATAATCAAGACTCCCTTAGTGTTTCACTTTAGCTTCCTCCAAGTTATATATAATCCATCAAGTCAAGTCCGTTCATGCAGTAATTTTAAATCGTCTAGTAAAATCATCCAATTTTAATGTTACCGTTTGGTAATTCCATAGTCTACCTTTTTTATTCCTCAAGCAACTAAGTTTTAAATATTCAAGCCCAATTCTATTCCATCTTTTGACACGTTCCATTCATCGAGTTCGTTTGGAATAATCACCGAACATGTTCCCGTGAGTTCGATCATCCCTGCTGTACGTGAAATCACCACGTCGACGCTCCCGCAGGATAACCGTTCTCGTTAGGACTGATTTTGAAGGTTATCGTTTCGAACTAGATTTCAAGACCGTTCTTCCAAACTCTAAGCCAAATCCATTATCGTTTCTCTTTCCTCGAAACATAATATTTATTTTTGGGCTAACTTCTTATTCAAGCGATATTGTATTCAAGTTAAATTCCTTTGTTTCAATCCGAAATCGCTCGCACGATCCTCCAAGTTTTCTAACCGAGATATCGATTTCCAATTCCGTGAATTCCAATTCGATACAAGCCTTATCATTTATTCATGACATTCCCGAATTCGTTCAATCCGACTATTGCACGAGACCTATGAATAGGTTTGGATATTTTTAAATGATCCATACACCACTCGGAATTGAGTCATCCAATCAAATTCTCAATCGATTTGTATCTTCCGATACGAAATACCGTTCAAGCTATTTCCCAAAATTCAAGCACGATTCTCTATTTTTTGCCTAAGCGATGATCTGATAACGTTCTATCGGTTAGCATTCTAAGTCTGACTTGTCTTATTCCTGAATGAAATCTTAATCTCGTTGCAACTTAGCTTACACCAAAGGGTCTTGGCTCACGATACTTACACAACTTAGCTGAAAGGCTGTGTGCAAAGCTAACCATTAGGGCAATATTCGATTTGTACTCTAACCATTTGGGTAAATATGTATAGGCATTTCGGGTTCGCACATAAGCCGCGATTTTAGCACCAGTCTAATCCCAAATGGTCTAACACAGGTTGGCACAAAGGCCTTATCGCATTACAATTCTGTACAAGCAATCATATCATTCACATGCACTTTTTAAAAGTATTTAGACTTATTATTTGAAATATTCTGTTGGGACATTGAGAGAGAGAGTGCACATAAGCCAGGAACGAGCTTTCGAAACTGAGAAAATTAAAACGAAGTCCAAAGGCGTATAGCTAAGCTCTGATACCAATCTGTCATGTCCCGATCTCCCGCAGGACTAATCGGCCGTCCCTGCTAGGCGAGAATCATTGCGCCAATGCTCCTGCGGGACGATTACTTATACCCATCTGGGCGTGATGCCACACGAGCGTGAGCCACGCCCGTGCAAGGCCGAGGTTCATGCTGGTGGTAAGGTCTAAACCACAGAGTCGTACATATTGTCCCAGTGCAGCGGAATTATAAATGCATAGGCGATTTGAAAACAAGTTCACTGAGTCGACAATAGTGGAATCATTGAATAATACAAGTATGGAAGTAAAAAAACTCTTTATTAATATTGAAATAATGTGCTACAGGCGGTGCATAGCCGAGATTATAAGTCGCTCAAGCCTCTCTCTCTAAAATAGTAAAAGCGTGCCAAGTGGCTACATTTATGGAATGATGTATAGGTGATGTTTTAATATTATGTCTTGTATATTTGCTTCAGTTCCGGATGCAACGCTCCAAGGCTTCAGAGTGAACTCCATGCCTTAACACGCACGAAGGAGGCATCCACACCGAACGAGGTTCTCCCGTACCCTGCAAGCAATCTGGTGGGTTATCAGTCCATGAATGCACTGGTGGGGAGGCAACTCGCCCGTTCGACAAATCCAAACACGTAATATAGGTTTTGTGCACCAACTATTAAGTTATCTTTTTAGTTTTTTTTAGGATCAGTTTTATGGCAATATTGAATAGCCTAACTCGTGCGGCAGGGCACCGTGCGATATAAGAGGAAACACGCCGAAACTTACCAACTTACCATTTGCCCTTCCCCGTCCAAGGCAAACCAAGTTAATTCAATCATGGACATATATAATGAATCAAGGGGCAATAACATGTGCAAACATGAGTGTCGTGAGCGAGGTTATGTTTTGGGTGCATGATTTGCACTTATTATAAGGCATTTGTAGAAGATGTTGAAGTGTTCCATATGTACAAGTTATCCTCAAGACTCATTCAGGTGTTTTTGATTCCCAGGCATGATGCAATGACTCGCACGTGGATAGCCGCTAAGCGAGGATGATCTTATCTATATGAACAAGAAGTCGTTGGCATAGCCATCAATGACGGGTCTTTGACGAGGATGGAATGCAACGACTTGAGGCACTATAAACCATCCCGCAAAGATACATGAGACCCCACTTTTATTTCCATTTTGGATCGGATCGGGCCTTAGTGCCCCGGTTGCCGTCTGTGAAACCAGATCACCAAAGAACCCCCTCGTTTTCGAGTTTTCTGCGACATGCAAGTCTCTAAGGTTATCCAAATTTACATCTTTATAAGACAATCCATAACACGAGTACAAGAGATGCTTGAATCTTGATTCTTGTTCTGAACGAATATTGCTCCATGAGCTGTGATACGTGATTTACTTGACATGATTCTTGTTCAGATGTAAACTTGAAATAATTTCCATTAGTGATTCAACTTGCCTTGGTGCGTTCCCCTTGTGCGGGGACTGCCTTAGCAACCTTACGGTCCCGAATACTTGCAGGTTTATAATGCACAGAAGAGCTATTTGGTAGTCTCCTGGCTCACTAGATGCATGCACGATACGCGATAGTGTTACTTGATTATGGCTTAAGTTTCGTGTGGCAAACATTGAGTCGAGGCAACATTTCAAGTTAACATATAAGCAGGCAAACATTGCATTTATATAGAACATAAGGATTCACTTTGGCTTAGGCCTGAAGGTAAGCCGAGGAGTAAAACCGTAAAAGAACTTACTGAGCGACATAATCTAGGGCCGTGCAGTGTGGCAAGTAAATAGTGCACTACTGAGTATACATATATCATTCTACTCGAGGCATAGCGGGTCTAGTTGCACAAGGTAAAGGTAGCATGCGAGGGTCTGGTTATTAGCAATATTTTATTTCCATATTCTAACACAAGCAATACAAGTTGGGATTATTCCCTTAGCTAGGTGCGTTGTATTCTTATTAGCATGCAGGGGGCGATTCACCTAGCGACTAGCATGCATCGTTCCATATTTTAAATGTGCTGGCTAAGCAAAGACAAGTTTACCGTAGCCACCCAACTTAGCGATGATTTGCCTCAGTCGAGCGATACTCCAAGCGAGCCTCTGAAAGCCTAAGCCGGACTCCTGTAGGGCTAAGTCTGGATATCATTTTGCCTCAAATGAGTATTCTCACTGAAGCAAAGCGGGTTGGGATATTGCACTATTGCCGTTTGAATCGGCAGTCCGCTTGAGCAGAACGGGTCATTACAGCAACACCATTCTGTTATGGTGTGTAAGAACATAAAGTTTATGGATAATGCCATGTCAGATTAATCAAAACATTTATATAATCCAACACAAGTCTCAATACAAAATATCTCGGGGAACAACCCGATAATAAATTTAGTACAGTAATCCAAGAGACAGGAAATAGAGAAACTAGAAACAGAAATAACTGAGCATATAACAAAATACTCAGGAGAAATCCTCGGGCATCACCTTGTCCTTTGGTGTTGGTACTGCTCCAGCATCAGCTCCTTTCCCGTATACCTCGAGGTAAATCTCCTCTGCTATACCTGGAGACATAATTCGGATCCAGGTCCTCAGGGGACATAGCAAGGTACAAGAATAACTCAAGCCAAATAAATGCAGTATATAAAAATAAATATCAACATGACAAACTATGTAACCAGCTATGTGATATGCAAATGAGAGCATCACTAGTACTCAGGCTGAGACCACTACAAGCTCTGTATTGGGGAGCCGATAGCAGTAATAACATGTAATGGGCCTAGCTCTGATATAGAGGCTAAAGCACCACAATAATAAATATATATGTATGTAATCAGCCTGTAGCCTATGTGTCTCTTCCCACCCAATGTAAATACACATCTTATGTCTATGACATCTTATGTTCATAACACGCAAGATCATGACCTCTAGCTAGTACAACGAGTCATAATAATATCTATGTATATGCAAGATCTATGTCACGAATCCTATAAGCCTATACATAATCATCATAAATACTCAAAAAAGATTTTGTCTCATGAATAGTGTCAAGTTTCCTATGGTATGACGTACTTGATAAAACAAGCACAAAAATATAGGATCGGGTTATCAACTCTCTAAGCGATGTTATACGACTCCGCGTACGGCGTCGACACCCGAATATTATTCGGACGTTAAGCAACGTCTCATGGTCCTAGGTTGAACATATACATCTCAAGAGTAGATATATATAGAAAGAACTCAAGCAAATAATATAACAGAAATTACTGCAAGTTGGTAAGGTACACTTGCTTGGGGTTTAAACTCCTTCAGTTGCTCCGGTAACAGCAAAATCTCCAGGTACATCTTCGGATGCTGAAACAAACATTACCATCACTCTTAGAAGACATAAAATAGCTAGGATTGACTATCCATAAGTCCAATTTGGACACAGGGGCAAAATTGACAGTTTTGGGTTAAAACGGGGTCCACATGTGGACCACTTTGCACCGAAAAATGTGCCAGAGACAAAGTTCTCCAAATTTATTAAACTTAGTGTCTATGAGTCCAAAACGATGATACAAACCCAATGGAACATCCAATACTGGATTCCGATAAGCCGGTCATAAAATTGTCCGTCAAGTGGAACCGTGGGGCCCACGAAATAGGGTTTCGTCAACGTTCTCAGAATCAAACCAAACATGGGTCATAGGACCATCGTAACGCTACGAATTCGATAGAAATTTTTTTATTGTGAAATAACAAGCATACACAAAATTATAACGAGTATCAGAACAGACCCGATACGGGGCTTTTCAACGGATACACGTTCATTCCGGTGTACACGCACATCCAAATCAACTTTCATGAAATCCCATACGTCCGCATTGATGATATGCGCTTTTCAATGCAATTCTTATACGACAAAGTTACCTTATTTAGCGGGACGCACCCAGTTTCGGGAAAATTTGGGTTTTGAAAATCAAGTTTTTAGTCAACTTTATCCGCGAATAAAACATAACTTACAGCAAATTAAAATAAACTAATTTCAGGGTTTTAATCTCAGTTATGTGGTCTAATTTACTGTTTAAAAGGAATTTAAAAATATTAACTAGGTTGGGAGTAAATCGGCCATGAACATGGGGCTCCGGGACAGTTTCTGAACTACAAAATATATTATTTTTTCCTATTTTGTGTCGCAATTTACGACCGACACAGGACACGATACCCCAAACTAATTATACAGGATTCGAGAGGGTCATGTGTTCTTCGCATAGGATTCGACAGAACGATATTTGGATTAATATGTAGGAAGATACGTGAGTGGAAAGAGGCATACCACACTGTTGCTCGTGAAATGGGGCTGGTCTGCGGTAGCGTTCGCAGGCGGCATGCGGCAGCGTGCGGCGGTCGTTGGTGGCCGTCCGAGGTCGTGTGGAGGTTGGGGAGATGCGGGGGGGTGGTGGATGGTGTATATATGAAGGAATGAGGTGGGTGTCGAGGGAATTTCGGGAACGGGGGGGGGGGGGTCGTGAGGGTGCTGTGGGGGGGGAGTGGGTTAGCGGGTCAGGTCGGGTAGGATCCAATAGTGGTTGGGTTGGTTCGGTTGGGTTTAGTTTGGTTTGGTTTGGTTCAAGTCTGGTTCGGTCTGGTTTATCTAAAAATAATGTTATTTAGCTATTTAGAAATAATTTTTGAGCCCAATAAATTCTAGAAAAATTATACAACATCATATTATTAATTATATACTCAAAAATATAATTTTTACCATATTTTAATATTTAATTCACAAAAATATTAATAACTGAAGAATATTAATTATAATTATTTAAAAATCTCAAAGCTTCATAATTAATTTTTTTAAAAATTTGGGTGTTTACAATCTACCCACCTTAAAAGAATTACGTCCTCGCAATTAAGGAAGCAAAACATAACCGGTCAGAAAAGATGACGAGGTTGCAAAACATGTTTGTTGAAGCACGATACAAAGGATAATGAACCATGAACAAGGAGAAATCGTTAATAAGGGTGAGGGTTTTGTTCAAGCAGAACATGTAGGGAAGGAATAAAAATATTTTCCTAGGCAATGAAAGATAAGTAACTCAAGAGTAAAGGAACCTGATTAAACGAAGATCAACTATAGCTTATGAAAACTTGGGTACCGGTTACTAATATAGACTAACAAGTACTAGGTATAGCCTAGGGAATGGAACTAACAGGTACATGCTAAAGTATTACTAGAAATATTCGCTATTATAGCTAACTATGATAAAACTAAATCTTACTCATATTCGCTACTCCTCGAGTCTGTGCTTCCTCCACTGTCATCGCAAAAGTCGGTCCACGTCCTTGTGGTGATGCCCTCTGCTGTTGATGGGCCTGCTGAAAGAGTGCTGTTCGTGGTGCCAATGGTGGCCTCGACTGAATCCTTTCGGTACTGGTAAAGCTTGTCGGTTAACCATCGGTGCTCCTTCTCGACGCCCAGGGCAATCCTTGGCTGAATGTTGGCTGGATCCGCAAATCAAACATAATCCTAACTTGCGTCTGCACTCACTGTCATAATAATCTCGCTTGCCACAATATTGACATGTAGGCAATGTCTACGAAGATACTCTGGGTGGCTGGTGCATGTGAGGTTTCTTTGCAGCTTCTCCCTGTGGTTCTCTGGCTGGTGCTAATGTGAATGGCCGCTTCAGGCTGGACTCTCTCCTGGTGATGCGCTCCATACGTCGTGCTGCAGCAAGGACATCCGTGCATGAAATAGGTGCAATGGATCCGATCAATCTCTGTCGCTCAAATCTAAGTCCGTCGAAGAACTTCTCCGCCTTCTCCTCTTCTATCGAAATCAGAGTAGGGACAAAGCGACCCAAACGGATGAACTCTACATTGTACTCTTCTACCGTCATGTTGCCTTGAATGAGGCGGTTAAACTTATCTCTAAGCTTTGCTCAGGCAATAGCTGGAATATACATCTCCTGGAAGAGTCTAGAGAACTCCCCCTAAGTGACTCGGTCTGGTCTGAGCCGTCTCTCCTCAGATAGCCACCAATGATGTGCATTGCCCGTCAACTGTATCCTGACGACAGTCATCCATCGCTCTCTCAAAAGCTCAGCTGCTTCCAACTAGTGTTGAGTGTTTGTGAGCCACTCATGAACTTCAGTGGGCTCCTCATTGCCAGAAAAGATACGGGGCTTTAGCTGGTGGAAATCAGTGATAGATCCCGTCGATGGTCGCCTAACTGGTGGGTTCGCCTGCTCCAGTGCGGTTACTAGGCTGTTCCTCAAGTTCTCCGTCTCGTGACGCTGAGCCTCTTGATGAACCTGTTGTTGGGCTTGCATCATTGCATATAAAATTTGAAATATTTGTTGTCCGTCCATAGCCTGTCCTTGTGGAAAAATGGGCATTGGTGGAGTAAACTGCGGCAGTGTTGGAATGTCGTCTCACCAAAATCTTAAGGTATGCTGACCTGCTTGATTGCTTTGTTGAGATGATTGACCTCCACCTACTGGTGTCAATCCATCATCATAGGTGACCACAACACCTTGTGGTGTACCTATGGGAGTCTCATTACTGGCTCGTAGATCCATTACTCTGCATATAAAGTAAACTATGTGTCACGAACCAGTCCCAAAATATCGAGGGACTAGACACGTGGCAATGGCCAGTAGCACACACCGATGGACAAACCCAATTTAATGGATCCATCGAGGCACACTTAAGCTATAGTAAAACAATAATGGTCTAAATATACTAATCTCATCCATAAATATGAATACAACAATATCAGAATCAATAAACAAGATCAATCACAATAAAACATAAACTCGAGAAATAACCCGATAATTAGTCTGATACATCTGTCAAGATACAAGAATAAAGATAACTACAGTAAATACTGAGTATGGAAACAGTATATACTCAAAAGATACCCTCGGTGATCACTCGTCTACTGGATCTGGTACTGCTCCAGTGCCTGCTCCTGTTCCTGCTAATGCTCCTGCTAATGCTCCTGTACCGTATACCTCTGGGTGGATCTCGTCTGCTAATCGTGGGAACATAATCCGGATCCAGGTCCTCAGGGGACATAGCAAGGTACAAAATAATACAAGCCAAAATAAATGCAGTGAAATAATAAATAAAATAAATAGGGTAAGTATGTAACCATCTATGTGAAATGCAAGTGAGAGCATCACTAGTACTCAAGCTGAGACTACTACAAGCTCTGTGTCAGGGATCCGATAACAGTAATATCATGTGGTTGTCTAGCTCGAAGAGAGACTAAGACGCCGGCATAATGTAGTCAACCTATAGCCTGTGTGACTCTCCAGCAATAAATGAAACAATAGGGTAAACTATATAACAAGCTAAGTGATATGCAAGATGAGAGCAGCACTAGAACTCAGGCTGAAACAACTACAAGCTCTGTGTCTGGGAGCCGGTAGCAGTGATATCATGTGGTTGTCTAGCTCGGAGAGAGACTAAGACGTCGACATAATATAATCAACCTATAGCCTGTGTGACTCTCCCCACCCAATATAATCATACGTCTCATGTCCACGATGTCTCATGTCCATGCCACGCAGGATCATATCTAATGCAACCAGTCATGTAATATCTAAGCAAAATAATATGTCATGTAATATGTATCCTATACAGAATCACCATGAATATCTCAGGAAGACTCTGTCTCATGAATAGTGTCAAGTGTCCTAGGTTATGATATACTTGCTAAGACAAGTACGAGAATGTAAAGGGTCACGATATCCATGTCTATGTGACGTTACACAACTCCGCGTACGGTGTTGGCACCCGACTATTAATCGGAAGCTAAGTAAAGTCACACGGTCCTAGGTCAAGCATGTACAATAATATATAAATAAGTCAAAGAAATATGTAACAAGAACTGCAGGATTTGGCAAGATACACTTGCCTGGGGTTCTGACTCCAACTGTAGCTCTGGTATCAGCGGGTTCTGCAGGGACTCCTCCGGTTGCTGAAATAAACATCACCATCAGATTCCAAAAATATCAAATAGCTAGAAACGCCTGTTCTTGAGTCCAATTTGGACACATGGGCAAAAATGACAGTTTCTGGACAAAGCAGGGTCCACACGTAGCCCGCTTCGCACCGAAAAATGTGTCAGAACCAATGGTCTCCAAATTCGTCAAACTTAGTGTCAACAAGTCCAGAACGATGATAGAAACCCAACGAAACTTCCAGAACTGGATTCCGATGAGCCGATCACAAAATTGCCGGTCAAGTGGAGCCGTGGGGCCCACAATACGTGATTTGTCAACGTTCTCAGAATCGAACCAAACTTGGGTCACATGACCAGCGTATTGCTACGAGTCCGATGGCATAAGTTTTATCTCGATTCGACGTGTGTACACAAAGTTACAATGTATTCCAGAACAGGCAGATACTGGGTGTTGTCGGCGGATATGCATTGATTCCGGTGTGCACGCACATCCAAATAATCTTCTGCGAAATCTCGCATGTCCGTATCAACGGCGTGCACGTTTCGGTGAAGACCGCTCGAGACCAAGTCGTCTCGTTTGGCGGGGCGTACTCAGTTCCAGGAGAAAATAGGATGTTGATTTTTTCTGTTTTTTGATCGCGGTTTGCGATCGCCACAGGACGCGACGCACCGAGCGGGTTGCACGGGCATCGAGAGGGTCACGCAGTCTACGCGTCACAACTGACGGAACAGAAAATGGAGTAACAAGGAGAGAGAATGGGTTACCTGAACAGGGCTCCGTAGAACGAGGTTTCTCCGTGTCCGTGAAGCTACACGACACAACGGTGTCCGGGTACTGTGCTGCTGTGTCCGGGTTTTAGGGTTTAGACTTCTGTTGGCCGGAGGGCACGACGGAGGCGGCCGGGGGCTTCGCCGGAGGTGGTTAGGGCACGGCTGGGTGGCTGAGGCAGCGGGGCTGGCTGCTGCACAGGCGGGGAGGCGTCGTCGGCTCAGGCAGCAGGTTGTCGATGGCTGCGGGGTCGAGGTCCTGGGTGGCGGAGGGCAATGCTAGAGATGGTGGAGGTAGTCGGGGACGAAGCCGTGGGGGTCGTGGGCTCAGGGCGGAGCAAGAAGGAGGGAAAGGGATGTGGGTTTTGGGGAGTTCGTTGGTGGAGCGAGGATGATGGTGGTGGTGCTGGGCTGGGCAGGGCACGACGAGGCGGAGATGGTGAGGCGAGGGAGGCGAGCTAGGAGGCTCGAGGTGGGCTGAGAGGGGCTGGGAGATCGATGGTGGTGGTGCGGGGAGGTCGTCGAGAGATGGCGGAGAGGGAAGGCGGAGAACGGCGAGGCGGGGGCGACTCGTCGGCTGGTCGAGGCGAGGGCAGAGAAAGGAAGAGGGGATTTAGGGTTCCGACGTCGGGGGTTAATATAGGGGTCGCCGGAACAGTATTTCGGTTAGGATTAGTGTTTCGGTCGGGGCTCGAGGGTGATGGTGGTGGAGCGGAGAGAGGATCGAGGTCGTCGGAGAAGACGACTTAGGGGTCTGGGAGTTCTGGTCGAGGTGCGGCTCAGGGAGAGGGGCGGAGGAGAGGGCGACGCTGGGCGGAGGAGAAGGCGAGGCTAGGGTTCCGGCTTTGAGGCGGAGAGAGGAAGGGGATTTAATAGGTGCCTGAACAGTAAAGGCGGTGGGAATCCGATTAGGGTTCCGATTAGGGTTAACGGGTTTGGGGCGGGTCGGTCAGCGGGTAGCGGGTTAGACCCGGATCCATTAAGTTTAGGTGCGGGTTCGGGTAGTCGGGTTTCGGGTCGGGTTTAGATCCGACCCGACCCGCTAAGGTTGGGTTCGGTTCAGTTGAACCGGGTCTGGGTTGGTTTGGTTCAATTGAACCGGGTTTATTTCTAGGGTTTAATTCAGTTTATTTAGACTTAGTTTTTTTAGGGCTTTAAAAATGCTTCTAGGTCCAATTAATTTCCGAAAAATTACCCTATGTCTAGTTTTTCATTTTACACCAGAAAATATTATTTTCATAATATTTTAATATTAATTAACAATAATTAAAAATCATTTAATTACAGATACCTTAGTTTTAATTACAGAAAAATTCCAGAAAATTTCAGAAAAAATGTAAAAATCTATTTAAAAAGAATTCCTGAAAAATCAGGGGGTTTACACTATGTGAGGTGTACAGAGGAATCAAGGCAGGATGCAAGTCAAAAAATTATTTTGAAGTCGATATAGAGGTCAAAAATATATCAACAAGTGGATGAGATCCTATAATTTATCCTATCCTAATTGCAGGCTTGCTCGGTCCCTTAGTTAAAACCAAAGCAATATAGTCAGGACCTGCTTGGGCCACCACAAAAACCATGTCATGCCCCAGTCCCAAAATATCGAGGGACTAGCCACGTGGAATGGCCAGCAGCATACTCCAATGGGCAAACCCAATTTAATGGACCCGTTAGAGTGTACTTAAGCTGTAAAATAAATATAATGGACTACGATACATGTCACAGTCTAATTTTAATCTCATCCACAAAAGGTAAACACAATTCAAAATATCAGATTAATCAAAACAATTATATAATCTAACACAAGTCTCAATACAAAATGTCTCGGGGAACAACCCGATAATAAGTTTAGTACAGTAATCCAAGAGACAGGAAATAGAGAAACTAGAAACAGAAATAACTGAGCATATAACAAAATACTCAGGAGAAATCCTCAGGCATCACCTCGTCCTCTGGTGTTGGTACTGCTCCAGTGTCAGCTTCTATCCCGTATACCTTGGGGTAAATCTCCTCTGCTATACTTGGAGACATAATCCGGATCCAGGTCCTCAGGGGACATAGCAAGGTACAAGAATAACTCAAGCCAAATAAATACAGTATATAAAAATAAATATCAATATGACAAACTATGTAACCAGTTATGTGATATGCAAATGAGAGCATCACTAGTACTCAGGCTGAGACCACTATAAGCTCTGTATCGGGGATCCGGTAGCAGTAATATCACGTAATAGGCCTAGCTCTGATTTAGAGGTTAAAGCACCGCAATACTAAATATATATATATGTAATCAGCTTGTATCCTGTGTGTCTCTCCCCACCCAATTTAATTACACGTCTCATGTCCATGATATCTCATGTTCATAACACGCAAGATCATGACCTCTAGCTAGTATAGCGAGTCATAATAATATCTATGTATATGCAAGATCTATGTCACGAATCCTGTAAGCCTACACAGAATTACCATAAATACTCAGGAAAGATTTTGTCTCATGAATAGTGTCAAGTGTCCTATGGTATGACGTACTTGATAAAGCAAGCACAAAAATATAGGATCGGGTTATCAACTCTCTAAGTGACGTTACACAACTCCGCGTACGGCGTCAACACCCGAATATTATTCGGACGTTAAGCAACGTCTCACGGCCCTAGGTTGAATATGTACATCTCAAAGAGTAGATATATATAGAAAACTCAAGCAAATAATATAACAGGAACTACTGCAAGTTGGCAAAGTACGCTTGCTTGGGGTTTGAACTCCTTCAGTTGCTCCGATAACAGCAAAATCTTCAGGTACACCTTCGGATGCTGAAACAAACTTTACCATCACACTCAGAAGACATGAAATAGTTAAGATTGACTACCCATAAGTCCAATTTGGACATAGGGGCAAAATTAACAGTTTTGGGTCAAAGCGGGGTCCACATGAGGTCAACTTCGCACCTAAAAATATGCCAGAGACAAAGTTCTCTAAATTTATCAAACTTAGTGTCTACGAGTCCAGAACGATAATACGAACCCAACTAAACATCCAGAACTGGATTCCTATGAGTCGGTCACGAAATTGCCCATCAAGTGGAACCGTGGGGCCTACGAAATAGGATTTTGTCAATGTTCTCAGAATCAGACCAAACTTAGGTCATAGGACCAGCGTAATGCTACAAATCCGATGACATAAGTTTCGTTAAGAAATGACAAGCATACACAAAATTATGACGAGTATCAGAACAGGCTCGATACGAAATTTTACGATGGATACGCGTTGATTCCGGTGTGCACGTACATCCAAATCAACTTTCGTGAAATCTTACATGTCTGCATTAATCATACACGCCTTTCAATGCAATTTGTACACGACGATGTTGCCTCATTTAGCGGAACGCATCCAATTTCGGGAAAATTTGGGTTTTAAAAACTAAGTTTTTGGTCAACTTTCCCCGCGAATAAAACACAACTTACAACAAATTAAAATAAATTAATTTTTGAGAGAGGTGTCGTGGGGGGTGGTGGATGGTGTATATATGGAGGAATGAGGGGGTGTCGCGGGGGTTTCGGGAACCGGGGGGGGGGGGGGTCGTGCGGGTGCTGGGAGGGAGTGGGTTAGCGGGTTGGGTCGGGTCGGGTCGGGTAGGATCAATAGTGGTTGGGTTGGGTTTAGTTTGGTTTGGTTTGGTTCGGTTCAAGTCTGGTTCGGTCTGGTTTATCTAGAAATAATGCTATTTAGCTATTTAAAAATAGTTTTTGAGCCTAATAAATTCCAAAAAAATTATGCAACATCACATTATTAATATACACCCAAAAATATAATTTTTACCATATTTTAATATTTAATTTACAAAATATTAATCCCTGAAGAATATTAATTATAATTAAGTAAAAACCACACAAAAATCCTAAAAATTTATAATTAAAATTTTAAAATCCGGGTGCTTACACAACTTTATTTAGACTCACCGGATAGGGTACCCGGTGATGTTTAGCCAAACTACATGACTTACAATAAAACGGAACAGGAAAATTCAAAGACGGATACATCTTCTAGAGTACTTGGATATATGGGTTAACTAACCGACAATGCAGCTCAAACGGATCAAATTTTATGTCGGCATAAGCAACAAAAGAATTTATGTCAAACAAGTACAGGCCTTCAGCCATATGTCCCCTACTGATAGTCCTCCCAATCATTAGGTCCTGAAAAATATAACCATCAGAAAAAATATTACAGAACATTGCAAGTCACGAGTAATTCTTCTAATGGATAACAAACTGAATGGATTGTCAGGTGTGTGTAAAACTGATCTGAGTGGCAGACCAGGAGAAAGATGGGTATTTTCTTTTCTACGAATCCTTAGGGAACTGTCATTTGTAATAGTAATATCTGATGCACGACCGACATATATATTATCACACAACATACCTGTATCACTTGTCATATGGTCAGATACACTCAAGTTGATCACCCACTGCTTTGACTTGATCATACACGCTGCTGAGCACCCGGCTGTAAATCCATATGTGGAGTCTTCGCCATGACGCTGATCTTGAAATTCAACAAATTTGGCATATGCCTCTGTCGTCATCTGTACGGATATCCCATCAGGATTATCTGACGCAACATTAACAACAGAAGCTTTAGGACACTGCCACTGGAAATGGAACTATTGACCATAATTGAAGCACGTGTGCGGTCTTCCGCCATCATGACCATAGTTGCCTTGTCCACCATCACGGTCAACATTTTGGCCACAACGTCGACCACCATGACCTCTACGGAATCCACCATGAGCAACACCCAGGATAGACCGATAAGCAGGGGCATCACCCGAAGAAGTCTCAATGACTTTTGCTGCCCATAGGACACGGAAGTGTGATTCCATCAAAAAAGGAACCTCAGTCCCAACAATGATCTGAGACCGTACAGTGTCTACATTAGGACGAAGGGAGGCAAGATATGACATGACGTAGAGATGCTGGTGTTGAGTTCTTGCCTCATTAATACCTGTCGTCAAGGGTAGCACGTGATCCACCTCATCACTTAGTGCCTTAAAGGCACAAAAATGGTCCGTATGTGACTTTTCTCCTTGACCAGCTAGTAGACACCAACGACCGAGTCATAGATGTGAGACAAATCACGTTTACCATCAAACGTTGTTGCAAGGACCTCCCATAACTCCTTTACCAAGTTTGTTTTCTGAACCATTTCCTCCATTGATGGTTCCATCAAATTCATCAACTGTGTGAACAGTCGACTGTCATCAGTCTCCCACTGCTTGTATGTGGGATTACTCACTGCTGGAGGGTTGTCAGTCATATATTTTGATAACCGTATTTCCTGAAACATCTTCTCAACCTTTTTTCTCCATGCCAAGTAACCATCTGGTCCATCCAACCGTCTATCGAAAAATCGAACCGATGAAACAGTCGTGCCAGTGCCCAATGCTCCCGCCACTGTATTTTCGGCACTGGTGTTAGTAGCACTGTTATTCGCCTCAGTATTTGTCATCCTTCAATATTCTCGTTTTGACTGTCGTTTGGTCATCCCGACCCGATAATCACATCAACTCTGTCAATGCGCGATCAACGTAGCCGGCTTGCGCAAAGAAAACATAGAGTAAATATGGATCACACAAGCCAGGACAGAGAAGCAATCCATGTTACTTTGTAACTCTCTCACCCAAATTTAGGTATATATAGCTTAGTGTGATATTATAATTTATTTTAGAATAATTAGTGTTAGAAAAATGGAGTTATTAATTATACATACTTTAATTATGATATATTTGATGCACCTTACTATAGTTTAAATATTGGAACACTATACTAGCCCTTGCTGACCAACAACTTTCATACTCTTAATCCAGACAGACCAATCTTCAATCCTGACCCTAGTGTCACTTTCAAACTCACACTTTTGTATTCTATTTTTATCTACATAACATTCTTGACACTTATGCGTCATAAAATCTTAACTTTTTACCTAGTGACCGTAGCTTAAATTTTTGATGCAAAACACTAACCAGATTCCTACAACCAAATGTATGACACTAATCTACATTGAGACTACCCTAACCTAATCCTTTCGGTCACATCTATTTTTATATATTTTACATGCTAATTTAATAGATGTGATACATTGAACCCTTTGAGCTTAATTTGACTCAACCTAGAGTCAACCCACAAACCCAACCTTAAAAACCTAATTATTGTTAGAGTGGGTGAGGTTTCCAACCTATGTGAAAAATACTCCGGAGTAAGAGTGAGTATTTCTACATATAATAGGAATACCTTAATTTATTAGGATTGGATATTCCTAAATATAATAGGAATATTTTAATGGATTTGGATTGAATATTCCTACATATAATAGGAATATCAATGGATTTGGATTTGGATTGGATATTCTTATCTGTAATAGGAATGCTAGTTGTGAATTTGAGGCTATATATAAGTGTCTCCTGGCCCTAAAATAAATCACTCTCTCTAAAAAAAAAATAGCAACAAGGAGAGAAAAGGAGACAAGAGTGCCATTGCAACATTGGAGAGGAGAAAAAAAGGATTGGAGGCCGTTTCGAAGAAGGAGATCAGTTTCGGGTATTTTTTGTTGTCTTTCTTCTTCGTGGTTATAATCTATTTTCTGTTCCAAAAGGGTTGTGGTGATCCATTTGGATCGGTGAAAAGTTTGTAAGGAGTCGGTGTATTTCTTATTCCATTGTTGAGGCTTTTCAGGGTTGGACTCCGATCGTCCCGTAATTTTTTTCGCAAGAGTTTTTTACGTCAAAAATCTCCGTGTCTGCGATTTGTGTTTGGAATTTTTTTTGGTTTGTGCATTTTGCTCGGTTCTCTCGCAGGTACTCTTTGGTTTAAGGAACGGTTTCCGCACTTTCGTTCCTAACAAAGTGGTATCAGAGCCAGATTCTGGAATTCAGAAGGGTGTCAGGAGTTGACAAACAAACAAGGGAGGAGAGATGGACGCGAAGTTGGTGCGCATGGTAAACCTGAATGGTACCAACTATCATTACTGGAGGAACAAAATGAAGGATATGTTATTTATCAAGAAGCTGCATCTGCCGTTGTTTGCTTCCGAGTGGCCCAGTAACAAATTCGAAGAGGACTAAAATTTTGAGCATATACAGGAAATGGGGTTCATTGCAGCAACGGAGGTTTAAAAGGAGTTGTTATGGATGCTCTTTTTTTGTAGGAAATAGGGTTTAAGTAAGAGTAGTATATTTTTCTTTGCGATAGTCAGAGTGTGATTCATCTTGGGAAGAACTCAACGTTTAATAGTCGGTCTAAGCATATTGCAACTCAGTATCATTGGATACGAGATGTACTTGAGGTGAAGGAAGCGACGCTTGAGAATGTTCGCACGGAGGATAATGTAGCTGATATTCTTACGAAGCTTCCGCCAAGAGGAAGGTTTGAGTATTGCACGAGGATCATCGGAATGACGATCTCTTCCATCTAGTTGGAAAAAAAAATTGTTGGTGTTGGATGCGGTTCCCAACCTATATGGAGAACACCCCAGAGTATGATGAGCGTCATTCGTATGTTAGAACTAAGCTCGGAAAGTCGAAGGCAAAAAATGAGACGAATTTCAATAGACGTCAGAATCACCAATTTTTTGAAAAATAACGGTCATCACCGGTATGCCAAAAATGATGAAATTGCTGATGTTCGTTCCAGAACCTTTATGACTCGCAAACATCAATTTTTCGGTATACCGTGGTATACTGATGTAGGAGACTGAAGTTAAAAAAATGGTATTTTATTAACACTGTTGTATCAAAATTAATGGTCAAGATTGCTTCGGGATTAGGGGCTTTGAATAGGTTATTTCTAATCCTAATTTCATATCAAAATCTACAAGAGAGAGAGAGAGAGAGAGAGAGAGAGAGATATCTCCAAGGGAGAAAGTTTTCAAGTTTGCAAGAAGAAAAAGAGGGATTGACGGCTATTTCGAAGGAAGATTGTTTCGGGTGATTGTTCTCGTCATCTACATTTTTCGGTAACCTCTTGTAATTATTTTTTATTATTTTGAGTAGTTGCGGTGATCCGGTTGGTTTGGTGGAGAAGTTTGTAGATGATGTATTCTTCTAATTTATTAGTGAACTTTTTCAGGAAATGACTCCGATCGTCCCACGATTTTTTTGTAAGAATTTTTTATGTCAAAATTATTTGTGTTTGCGTTATCCCGTGTCTGTGATTTTAGGAAGTTAGTTCTTGTGTGATTTATTTCGATTCTCTCGCAGTCTCTTGGTTTGGAAGAACTATTTTCATGTTTCTTTTCCAACATGCAACCCAAGGATATCGGGACAAATATAAATTAGCCTACTCTACAAACTCCACAAATTAAAGGAGAGGGAGGATTTATATCCAACTTCAGGGACAAAATTCGATGAAACTTAAAAGCATCCCACACGTGAGCATATTCGTGCCTCTTGCATATAATTATATATAAACTGGTAAATTTATGTACAACGCACACGTAAAATAAATATTTTTATGATATTGGTAAAAAATAATTCAAATATTTAAATATATTTGAATTAAGATTTGTTAAACAATTTAAATATTTCTGATATTTTCTTTCTTTCAAATTAATTTTACAGTTTTAAATTTAATTTTAAATATTTTTTGTGCCGAACAAAAGGAAAAAAAAAAATTTGGTCGTATTTGTTGTTTAATAATTGATGGAGGATTTACTATTGACTTAGACAACCCAATTCTGAACCCTTTTCTAGCATCATTATAAGAATAGAGGTGATTGAAGTAAAAGTGAAGGTTTAGATATACTGTAAACTAAAATCCAAGTATCATACACCAGAAATTCAATTCAAAATATTTACGACGGTTAATAAAACTTCAGACATCGAAAATAAGCCAAAAAAAAAAAAAAAAAACTCTCAAAATCTATCCTTCATCAGAATGGCACGGCCTATGCAGCAGGAGGATATTGACAGACCACAATGCATGGCCAATACCTGAGGAAGAACAACACCACCCTGACTAATAGGGCCACCGCCACAAGGATGGGCACGAGCAGGGCCAGCGGAGAGATGCCGCCACCGTCTCCTTGGGGGCCAAAGTACCTTGACATGGTTGGGATCTTGGAGTTGAACTAAGAATATATGTTTGGATTGGAGATGGAGATGAAAAAGAACCTTAGGCTTGGCTTCCTTTGCTTTTATAGCTTTTACTTGACGTCCAATTATGGTCTGAACCAACAAAATAGTAAGACGATTTATTTTTTTATGTAATAGATTTTTATGTAATAGATTCCAATTTAGGTAATACATTAGATGAGGATCGGGAATATATATATATATATATATATATATATATATATATATATATAGAAAATAAATATGAACCATAGGTTATAGGAATAGAAATGACATATCATGTAGGAATATGAGCCTACCACATTCCGGCCCGAAAGTCCCACACATCTCGGTTCGAATGTCCGTACCTGCACCAGCACCACAGTTGAACCGCACCTGCGCTGCACCCATCACCGACTCACTGAATGGTGTCCAGGAGACTTGAACCCGTAACCTCTTGGATATATGCATCGGTCTTAACCACTAGGTTAGACGTCATTTGCATATATATATATATATATATATATATATATATATATATATATATATGTGTGTGTGTGTGTGTGTGTGTGTGTGTGTGTGTGGAAAAAGGGATATGAATCATATGTTCATATTTCTATATGAGCCAATACACATGTGGACCAATAGAAATGTAGAGTACTAGTGCATATGGGATGTAGGAATCCATTTCTATTGGTCCACATGTGCACGACTCATATATAGGATAAACGGGATATGAGCCATAGGCTCATATTCCTATATTAGCCATGCACATGTGGACCAATAAAAATAAACTCCTACATCTCATGTGTAGCCATATGCACTTGTATACTCTATTCCCATTGGTACACATATGTATGACTCATGTAGTAATATGAGCACGACTCATATCCTTTTTACCCTATATATATATATATATATATATATATATATATATATATATATATATATATATATATATATATATATATATATATGAGCGGATCCGGAGTCCCGCGGGAGCCCCGTCGCTCCCAACCGTTGGATCGCGGGGGCCCCACCGGTGGCCCCCTGTTCCGATGGTGCAGGAGGGGGGGCTTCAGCGGGGCTTTGGGAGCAAATCTTTTGATCCGCTCCATATATATATATATATATATATATATATATATATATATTTGCACATGCAAGTAAAAAAATTGTTAAAATTAAATTAAATATAAAATTATTATAAATATTGTCGTTCCTAGAAATCGAACTCAAACAACCAAGAAAAATACATCTCATCTTAACAACTTGAGTTAGAATTATTTAGTTGTAAATAAATAATATTATGTAGTTAAATAATAAGTTATTAAAAAAAATAGTGGAGTATTTACAAACGGCTTAGTCAGTTCAAATTTGAGCCATTTTCAAGCCTCATTATATATATACTAGTAACGTGCACGTGCGTTGCACGTATATTTAATGCTAGTTTGTATTTATCTCTCGTAAGTTTTTTTTTAAAATAAATTGGTTGAGTATTTACTTACGATTTTAGATTTTTTTAATCTTCCGTAAGTTTTTGTAAAAATTAAATTGGTTGAGTATTTATTTAAGGTTTGGATGGATAAGAGAAAAATTGGGTTCACTTTTTAGTTCTCTCTCGTAATTTTTTTAAAAAATTAAATTGGTTGAGTATTTACTTACGGCTTAGATGGCTCACTTTTTAGCCGTTTTGATACCTCGTTATAAGATTATATATATATATATATATATATATATATATATATATATATATATATATATATAGAAAAGTTCGAATTTATTTATTTATTTATCAATAGGCTCCGATATATATATATATATATATATATATATATATATATATATATATATATATATATATATATATATATATATATGGAAAGGAATCGGATGACACATACAATTTGACATCTAAAAAAATATACAATTTCAACCGTACATCAATAGAATTTAACAGTTCAGATCTATATAGAATAAGAGACTCTATTAAATGGTAGGTTGTATTAATTGCATGTGTATCAAATTTAAACTAGAACATTGAAAGCTTGGCTGATAGTTTCCCTTTTCAACAATCACAATCCATTAATTATATATCCCACTAATTAATACATTCTACTATTTAATAGAGTTTCTCATTCTATATAGATTTGAAACGATAATTTCTATTAACATGCGACTTGAGATTGCGTATTTTTTAAGATGTCAAATTTTATGTGTTACCTGATCCATTTCCTGTATATATATATATATATATATATATATATATATATATATATATATATATATATATATATATATATATATAATGAGAAAAGTAGTCTTTACCGTGAAAGTTTTTATTCCAAAAATATTCTCGTCTAAGTTTACTAATTAAAATTGTTCATTAAATCTAATATGGGTAGTTATGTAAATACCTGTAGAAGAAGAATTTTTTTTTTAAGGAGGATGTTATTTTCTATTGACAAGTTTTATAAAATACGTACAAGACACATGAATATATATATATATATATATATATATATATATATATATATATATATATATATATATATATATATATAAGTGCGCCTGAAGCTGGAAAGTGCGCATGGATCAAAAGTGCGCCTGAATTAAACTTGCTTCGTATCACTTGATGAATCATCCGCGTGTGCGCGCGCACTCCCGCTCCAGCCTGCTGCTCTGTCCGCTCCATCCTGCAACTGTTCCTCCTCCCTCCTCGTCTCTTTCCGGCCGCCTCTCCCTCCCTCCCTCCACCTCTCCTTCCTCCTCTTTCTCCTCCTCTTCATTTTTTGTTTTGAAGAACGGGTGGACTACTATTGGTCCCCATTGGCGAGCACGACCACTATGATCACTATCGAGAGGGATCGCTGGTACGAGCCCCATACACCCTAAGACTCGGTCTCCTCTTTCGCCTTCCTGTCCCCCTACGGCTCCCTTTTCACCTCCTTCCTCATCTGCCCGTAAGGTGTTTTTCAATTTTTCTCAGAGGGATGCCACTTCGTTCCAGCCTTCGAGAGAAGTCCCTTCCTCGTGGGCAGACAAGTGTAGATCGGGTATGGATAGAGAGTCCATAGAAATGAGCTACGTCGAGCCGAAGAACTTCAAAGGGAGGAAGGTGATCAAGATTGAGAAAGATGACATCGTGGAGATGGAAGAGTATAGAAAGAACACTATAGTACTCTATGTTATGGGAGCTAGGCCGTATTTTGGTCAGCTCAAAGGATTCATCTTACGACTGTGGAGGCCGAAAGGAAGTATGGAGATTTTCTCTAGGAAAAATGGCTTATACTTCATTAAATTTGGCCTTGTAGAGGCCCATGGACGTTCGACGATAGGTAGGTTGTTTTAAGATGCTGGGACCTGTGGTGCCCCGTTCCCCCTATTCGGGGAGTGCGGCTAAGAAATACAAGACGATATCGTTCGATCGGGATAGATTGAATCAGGAACTCATCCTCGTTATGGATTTGTCTCTTCGGAATCGATTCCCATATTCAGTGGACCATGCCCCCGGGATCGACTTAGCGACAGAGTCAGGAGGGACCTCTCCGCTGCATTCTTTTGTTGCCTAGTTTTCGCTGTCGCTTGTTGCTTTCGTGCCTTGAGTTTGTTTTCGGATTTGCTTGGATTTTCTTGAACGGTTTCGATAGATTTCATTGCTTTCGTTTGTAGAATTGTACTTCAAATTTCGATAATGGAAAGAGAGAAAGAAGTATTGATCAGCTGTTCGTGGCAATGCGGGTGATCTAGCAGTAGGCGTTGCTCGAACGGACTCCTAAAGCACTTCTTTCCTTCTTCCTTCCAACTACTAAAGTGAGTGGCTACCAACCCGATTAGCTAGCCCTTCTTGCTAGTCTTCACATCATAATATTGTGTTCTTGCTTGCCCCGATCAGACGATACCAAGTAATAACTAAAAGACTTCAAGATAATAAGGGAATAGACTTGGAAATTATGCTTGTCAAATGAAACTTGTGAACGGTTACTTACTTACATGCTTGTTCGTTCGGAATGTTCATCATATGCATAAATACAAGTTAGAATACATATTTCTTCTTAAAAATTGTGCTATGTATAGAACTCATCTTGAATGCAATAAACTGAACAGGAAGACTATATAAAAGTAAATCTTGCCCTGTTACTGCCATGCTCCTGATATGCCCTGATTTGCCTCGATGCTAACTTAGTGTACTGCGTTAATCACGGACAACTTGTGCACAAGGTCTCAGTTCCTACGGACGATCGCTGGGGCACCGGCACCGATCCGATCCGGACGGAACTCATGATAGTCGCCTGCTATAGGACGGAATGCCTTGGGACGTCCTGATCTATGCGTCGCACGGCACTCCGTACTGAGACTAGCCCGTCCACTATGGCAACGTGCCAGTGATCCCCTCGTATATTTAAACCTGTTGCTACTAACTTGTGTCTTCTTGGCAGGGAAGGCAAGGTAAGTATTATGCAGGTGGTTCAGACGGGCAGGTAAATATCACTGAGCGGTGGCGGGTTATTTCATTGATTTCCTATATCTATTTCTTGTTGTAAAATGAACTAAGGCAAGATAGATACCCACAACAAATATGAATGCTTCATTAAAACAACGTGTTGATTGGTATAGTTGGGTTAGCTTGCTTCACCAGTACGTTTTGATGTACTGACCCTCGTTGAAACAGGTTCCCCGCGCTAAGGAGAGTCGAGCGAGGAGCAGAAGACAAACCCCCAATCCAGTCCTGCTGTAGGCACGCCTCGACCTTGCCAACCTTTTGAAGCATTTTGAAGAAGAAGCATTTTGAAGAAGAAGCTAGCCACCAAGCAAACATGCAACTTCGTGGCAAAGCGGTCGTTCCGACCCAAGGTCTTATATTTTGAGTTTAGTAAAGGATATAATGTACATGACTGCTATCTCATTTTGTGTCAACACTTTTATAAGCCTGTAGAGGCAAATCCTTGTGACACAGTTCAAGGAGTTTGTAATAGATGTTCATATTATCAATAAAAAGAGAACTTTTCCATGCTTCAATCTATGTTTCAATTTATCTGCGTACTCTGAATATGTGCTCGCTATGCGAAACAAAATAATTAGCCTTGTGCGGAGCGCAACCTAGGCCCGCACGGCGGTCACGCCCGGGGGACGACTATCGATTTCACGGAATCGGGGCATGACATGTTGGTATCAGAGCACAAATTCAAGTTCCTTAGACTTCGTGTTGGAAAAGTTCCTTTAACGATCAAATTTCTGTGCGAACTCTTGAACTCGCTAGGCCAAAATGAGATACGTTCATGCAATAAGTCTATAATATATTATGATTCTAATGTAATTTACCTTCTTTTGAAGGAATGGCACTAGCGCAATCTGCAGCGCAAGTACCGAACGAAACACAAGAGAGTAGTTCGGGCACTTCGGAAAGCTCGCAGAGCCAGCGTGGCATATCTCAAGTCGACCCACTAGAGCGGGTGATGCAAATGTTAGAATCGCAACGACAAAGAGATGATGCTCGCTAAGCCAAGTTCGAAAGCAATTTAGAGACTCGATTCTCAGTCCAACAAAAGTAGGTAGATATCCTGCAACAGATCGTTCAGACTTTGGCTGCCAACCATTCCACTGCAACTGCAATAACTCCGGTGGAACAGCCCGTGCTTGAAATAGAGACGCCACAAATTCCAAGGCCGAGGGACGTGATTGCCTTCAACTTGGGATACTTCAAGAAGGTCTGCAACACGCCATTTAATGGGACTGAGGACCCGATCGTGGCCCTAGATTGGCTCGCCGAGCTTGAAGATCATTTTTCTCTTCTAGAAGTGTCGGAAGACAAGCGCGTCACCTGTGCCCAACTACTGCTTCGCCTCAATACGCACGACTGGTGGGACGTGCATCGATGATCTCTTCAACTTGGCCATGGAGATGAGGCGATCGCGTGGACGACTTTTTGTGCCGCGTTTGAGGAGGAGTTTATACCCCTGCCTGTACGCTGTCAATGAGAAAACGAGTTTGTACAACTACGGCAGGGCAGCATGACAGTTAAGCAACACTCTACAGAATTCAACAAACTGGCCAAATTTGCTAGTGCTTATCTGCCGGATGCAGCGAGTCGTGCCAGACGATTCGAGGGAGGGCTACGTCCTGGCATCCACGGGCACGTAGTCGTTCCACAGTATCAGACCATGCGGGAAGTGTTGAACCATGCCCTCTCCCTGGAACCGCAGTATCCTCACGTTGCCGCCGGTGCTGTGCAAACTTTCAATCACAAATGCCAAGGCAATGATAGAGGAAACAATGCTGCAAAGCGTCCAAATAACGGCGATAAACAGCGTGGAGACACCAACAAGACCTGCAACTTTTGTAGGAAGCCAGGACATATCGAAAAAGATTATTGTCGCAAGCTTGGGACTTGCCTCCGTTGCGGCGATCCAACCCATCAGATTAGCAGCTGTCCGCTCCTTCCACCTCAACAACAACAGAATCAGACTCCGGCGCCTCAGGCAAATCGAGCGGCGCCTCAGCAAGGGCGTAATCAGGCTCAAGGCCGAGTCTATACCATGACACGGGAAGAAGCTCTAGCTTCGGATACCGTCATGTCAGGTACTTTGCTTTTCAATAATATACCTGCTCGTGTTCTGTTTGATTCTGGTGCAACCCATAGCTTTATTTCCACAAATTTTGTCGTGGAGAACAATGTAAAAATGACTCCGTTGCATTTAGATTTAAGCGTTAGCACCCCATCTGGTACGAAAATACCTGTCTGTTCAGCATACCTAGGCGGTTATATCTGTATTGGGGAGAAAAAGTTGTCACTTGATGTTTTAGTCCTAGATGTTCAGGACTATGATATCATTTTGGGAATGGACTGGCTCGGCGCGTGCGCGGCAACTATTGAATGTGCAGAAAAGCGAGTTATTTTCCGTCTGCCCGGAGAAGCCGTGTTCTGTTATACCAGTAGTCCAGCGATAGATGCGACCAGAGCCTGCATGGTGATTTCGGCAAAATCTGCTCGGCGAATGCTCAACTCAGGCTGCGAGGGATTTCTAGCATCAGTTCGGGACACACGGCAGGACTGCGCAAACGTCGACTCTACTTCCGTTGAGGCGGAGTTCCCCGATGTGTTTCCGAGCGAACTACCCGGCATGCCGCCAGACCGAGAGATTGAATTCACTATCGACACATTTCCAAATACATAGCCTATTTCAAAGCCTCCGTACAGAATGGCCCCTGCAGAGCTGAATGAATTAAAGTGCCAACTTTAGGAATTACTTGATCGTGGGTTCATCCGTCCGAGCGTGTCTTCTTGGGGTGCACCCGTGCTCTTCGTGAAGAAGAAGGACGGAACTCTACGCCTCTGCATTGACTACAGAGAATTGAACAAAGTCACAATCAGAAACAAATACCCTCTGCCACGGATTGATGACTTGTTTGATCAGCTACAAGGGACAGCAGTATTTTCAAAAATTGATCTTCGCTCGGGTTATCACCAGCTGAGGATAAAGCCAGAAGACACGCCAAAGACTGCCTTTCGAACCCGATACGGATATTACGAGTTTTCAGTGATGCCGTTTGGACTGATGAATGCACCTGCTGCATTCATGGATTTGATGAACCGGGAATTTCGGCCTTTCATCGATAAATTCGTGGTGGTTTTTATCGATGACATCTTGGTGTACTCGAAGACTAGGGATGAGCACGTAGGACACCTGCGGATGGTGCTGCAAACCCTTCGAGACAACAAGTTGTATGCCAAACTAAGTAAATGCGAATTTTGGCTAGACAGTATCTCCTTTTTGGGGCATATTATCTCTTCGGAAGGCATCGCAATTGATCCGAAGAAAGTGGAAGCAATTACGCAGTGGAAACGACCGGAGTCAGCTAGCGATATCCGAAGTTTTCTTGGACTGGCAGGGTACTAACGCCGGTTTATACAAAATTTTGCTAGAATTGCTTCGCCCTTGACTCAACTCACACGGAAGGGTGCGAAGTTTACTTGGACGGACGACTGTGAAGCTTCGTTTATGGAGTTAAAATAGCGCCTCGTCTTTGCTCCAATTCTCACTTTGCTGAACGGACCGGATGACTTTAAAATATATAGTGATGCATCAAGTAAAGGACTGGGATATGTCCTGATGCAGCGGGATAAAGTGATAGCCTATGCGTCGAGGCAGCTAAAGCCTCACGAGAAGAATTATCCGACGCATGACTTAGAACTGGCTGCGGTAGTGTTTGCTCTGAAGCTGTGGCACCACTAGCTTTATGGCGTGCCGTATGAAATCTACATGGACCATAAGAGTTTGAAATAACTGTACACACAAAAGGATTTGAATCTTCTGCAGCGACGATGGCTTGAACTCCTAAGCAACTTCGATATCATGATCAGATACACGCCTGGCAAAGGAAATGTAGTAGCTGACGCACTGAGTCGAGTGTTCGTAGGAAGCTTGCCTGTCAATGATATGCCGCGCCGGGATCTTGTATCCTTGGGTATTACTCTAAAGACCAGGTACAAGAAATCGGGGCAACTGGCACAACTGCGCCTCGAACCTGATTTGATACAAAAGTAAAGACCGCTCAGAAGGATGACCCATTCCTGCAAAAGATTCATGCCCTTATCTCAGCAGGGAAGGCGTCCGACTTTGCGGTAGGCACGGACGGGATGCTTCGATTAAAGGGAAGACTGTGCGTTCCGAACGACGCGACCCTCAGACAAGAGATACTCACGGAAGCTCACTATGCTAGTTATACTTCTCATCCGGGTAGCACTAAGATATATCGGGATCTTCGTACGACGTTTTGGTGGCACGGCTTGAAACGGGATGTGGCACATTTTGTGTCGTATTGCATGGCTTGTTAACGAGTAAAGGTCGAACACCAGAAACCAGGCGGAGAGCTACAGAGCCTTGCTATTCCGGAGTGGAAATGGGATGATATAACGATGGATTTTATTGTTGGCTTGCCAAGGACGCAACGGGGACATGATGCAGTCTGGGTTATCGTCGATCGACTCACCAAGTCAGCTCACTTTCTGCCTATCAAATCTACTTGGAGTGCCGACCGCCTAGCTTAGATATATCTCAACGAAATCGTTCGGCTCCATGGCGTGCCCGTATCTATAGTCTCCGATAGAGATGGTCGATTTATATCACGTTTCTGGGGAAGCCTGCAGTCAGCAATGGGGACGAAGTTGAAGTTCAGCTCTGTCTACCATCCACAGACCGATGGCCAAACAGAACCCGTCAACCAGATCCTCGAAGACATGCTGCGACTCTACGCCTTGGACACGAAGACTAGTTGGGACCTTCATCTACCTTTAGCCGAATTTGCTTACAACAATAGTTATCAATCAAGCATTCGAATGGCGCCGTATGAGGCATTATACGGGCGGAAGTGTCGATCTTTGATCTGCTGGAACAAAGTTGGTGAACGACAGATACTTGGCCCCGAGCTCGTGGAGCAGACCGTCCAGAAAGTCCGGCTGATTCGGGAAAGATTAAAGGTAGATCAAAGCCGTCAAAAGAGCTACGCGGACATACATCGAAGACCGCTCGAGTTCCAAGTAGGCGACCGGGTATTCCTCAAGGTCTCGCCCATGCGAGGAGTCAGCAGGTTCGGGGCAAGAGGAAAGCTAAGTCCGAGATTTGTCGGTCCATTCGAAATACTCAAGCGGGTTGCCTCAGTTGCTTACCAGATCGTACTACCACCATCCCTATCCGACGTACATGATATATTCCATGTTTCTCAACTTAGAAAATATATGTACGATCCAAGCCACGTGGTAGACCTTGAACAACAGAATCTCTAGGCCAACTTGACGTATGTAGAACAACCAGTGCAAATTTTGGATAGAAAAGAAAAGCTGCTTCGGACCCGTTCGGTTCCTCTAGTGCGCGTGCTTTGGCGGAATCACTCTATCGAAGAGTCTACTTGGGAGCTCGAATCAGAAATGAGGAAAAGGTTCCCCTTATTATTTCCTAGTGGTAGGTTCTATTCTTAAGTTTTGGGACGAAACTTCCAATTAGTTGGGTAGGATATGGTGCCCCGTTCCCCCTATTCGGGGAGCGCGGCTAAGAAATACAAGACGGTATCGTTCGATCGGGATAGATTGAATCAGGAACTCATCCTCGTTATGAATTTGTCTCTTCGAAATCGATTCCCATATTCAGTGGACCGTGCCCCCGGGATCGACTTAGCGGCAGAGTCAGGAGGGACCTCTCCGCTGCATTCTTTTGTTGCCTAGTTTTCGCTGTCGCTTGTTGCTTTCGTACCTTGAGTTTGTTTTCAGATTTGCTTGGGTTTTCTTGAACAGTTTTGATGGATTTCATTGCTTTCGTTCGTAGAATTGCACTTCAAATTTCGATAATGGAAAGAGAGGAAGAAGTATTGATCAGCTGTTCGTGGCAATGCAGGTGATCCAGCAGTAGGCGTTGCTCGAACGGACTCCTAAAGCACTTCTTTCCTTCTTCCATCCAACTACTAAAGTGAGTGGCTACCAACCCGATTAGCTATCCCTTCTTGCTAGTCTTCACATCATAATCTTGTGTTCTTGCTTGCCCCGATCAGACGATACCAAGTAATAACTAAAAGACTTCAAGATAATAAGGGAATAGGCTTGGAAATTATGCTTGTCAAATAAAACTTGTGAACGGTTACTTACTTACATGCTTGTTCGTTCGGAATGTTCATCATATGCATAAATACAAGTTAGAATACATATTTCTTCTTAAAAATTGTGCTATGTATAGAACTCATCTTGAATGCAATAAACTGAACAGGAAGACTATGCAAAAGTAAATCTTGCCCTGTTACTACCATGCTCCTGATATGCCCTGATTTGCCTCAATGCTAACTTAGTGTACTGCTTTGATCACGAACAACTTGTGCACAAGGTCTCAGTTCCTGCGGACGGTCGCTGGGGCACCGGCACCGATCCGATCCGGTCCGGACGGAACTCATGATAGTCGCCTGCTATAGGACAAAATGCCTTGGGACGTCCTGATCTATGCGTCGCACGGCACTCCGTACTGAGACTAGCCCATCTACTATGGCAACGTGCCAGTGATCCCCTTGTATATTTAAACCTGTTGCTACTAACTTGTGTCTTCTTGGCAGGGAAGGCAAGGTAAGTATTATGCAGGTGGTTCAGACGGGCAGGTAAATGTCACCGAGCGGTGGCGGGTTATTTCATTGATTTCCTATATCTATTTCTTGTTGTAAAATGAACTAAGGCAAGATAGAGACCCACAAAAAATATGCATGCTTCATTAAAACAACGTGTTGATTGGTATAGTTGGGTTAGCTTGCCTTCACAGTACATTTCGATGTACTGACCCTCGTTGAAACAGGTTCCCCGCGCTAAGGAGAGCCGAGCGAGGAGCAGAAGACAAACCTCCAATCCAGTCCAGCTGTAGGCACGCCTCGACCGTGCCAACCTTTTGAAGCATTTTGAAGAAGAAGCTAGCCACCAAGCAAACATGCAACTTCGTGGCAAAGCAGTCGTTCTGACCCAAGGTCTTATATTTTGAGTTTAGTAAAGGATGTAATGTACAGGACTGCTATCTCATTTTGTGTCAACACTTTTGTAAGCCTGTAGAGGCAAATCCTTATGACACAGTTCAAGGAGTTTGTAATAGATGTTCATATTATCAATAAAAAGAGAACTTTTCCATGCTTCAATCTGTGTTTTAATTTATCTGCGTACTCTGAATATATGCTCACTATGCGAAACAAAATAATTAGCCTTGTGCGGAGCGCAACCTATGCCCGCACGGCGGTCACGCCCGGGGGACGACTATCGATTCCACGGAATCGGGGCATGGTATGTTTCGACCTGCTGACCCTCGTTGAAACAGGTTCTCCGTACCAAGGCGAACCGAGCGAGGTGCCGAAGTCGTCTAACCGATCCAGTCCAGCTGTTGGTACATCTTCACCGCGCCCCTTTGAAGCATTTTGAAGATAGAAGCCTGCAACTCTTCATACACAAATGCAGCTCCGTGGCAAAGCTATCCTCCAGCCTGGAGGTCTATATCTTTTGAAGTTTAGTAAAGGAATATAATGTACATGACTGCTATCTCATTTTGAGTCAACACTTTTGTAAGCCGTTCAGCATATTAGCTGACTCGTTCAGGAGTTTGTAATATATGTTCATTATCAATAAAGAGAACTTTTCCATGTTTCAATTTATATGCGTACTCTGAATATGGGCTTGCTATGCAAAATACTTTAGCCTTGTGCGGGCGCAACCCCAGGCCCGCACGGCATCACGATTCGGGGGACGCCCCAACGATTCTAAGGATTCGGGTCATGATAGGACCCATCCTCCAACTTTGAGAGAGACCGATTTGGATTCGGTTTCCATGTCTCTCTTCCCAACTTTGGACCAATAAGGCTATTATGAAGATAGCTAGTGGCATCGGAAAGCCGTTACGTCCGGACAACGCTACCACCAAGAGGGAACGACTGTCATTCGCAAGAGTCTTCATGGAAATCAATACAGTAGATTCATTACCGGACAAGTTAGAAATCGAACTACCATCAGGTGAATTTATATTCCAGAAAGTAGAATACGAATAGGTCCCCCCTTGCTGTCGTACGTGTAAGAGTTTTGGATACTTTTTCTCTCAATGTCCGGACGAGAAATCCTATCAAAAAAATAATCAGCAAGGAACTAACATTCTACCCCAGAGTACTGCTAATCAACATGGTCTTATCATCCGACAGGTAGATAAAGCCCCCAATGTGGAGGAGGCAAACAAGTTGGATATCCAGATTAATGTCGAAAATTAGAGTAGCAAAAGTGCGGATGTATCCAACATAGAAAATGAGGTGTAGGAGCCCATGGGAGTTCTCAAACCTACTGTCTTGGGAAAAAGGAATGAAGAAGGCGCTGACCAAACTATCCAGGAGACAGATTATTTAAATAGAGAAAAAAACTTGGAGAACCAAAGGAAAATGGTAGTGTTTGGAGAGGATGCCCAGCAGAGTGAGAAGGGACAAGGAGGAGGCGAGGCGGTAGGATCTCACATGGTTAATTTTTAGCCCTAAGCAATTGTGCATGATGGAAACAGTGTCAGAGTCAGAAGAAAGTTAACAACAAGTCATATTTCTCTGATTTTCCTGGGAGTCAAGGACAAGTCGGAGACATGCTCTCTTCATGAACCGTTGGTCGTGGCCAATCCTATTTGGTAAGCCAAAGTTGAACATAAGAAGGGAGGTGGTAAAACGATGGATGCCCGTCATGATGGACTCCCCCCCAGGGAGAGTTTGTGTGTTAACAAGGGTGTCAACACTCGTCATTTAGGACAATTTTCACTTGGAATGTGGGGGGGGGGGGGGGTTAACTTTATAGGTATGTAGGGAGAAGTTATGGACTATACCATAAAGTCTAAGTGCTCTATCATTAATATTTTGGAATCTAAAATCAAATCGACATCGAAGATCAAGAGGAGAACTCCGGTGCACTGGAAATCTGTCCACGATTTAAAGTATGGGGATATGGCTCGTGTGTGGGTTATGTGGGACACCAGACTTTGGAAAGGGGAACTTGTCCATCGCTCGGATCAATTGATCACCATTAAATTTATCAACAGGGGTGGTCTTAAAATTATGTTTGGAGCGGTTTATGGGCATAACGATCGGACTCAATAGAGGAGATTGTGGAGAGAAATCACCGTCAACAACAATATGGTAAGGGACATACTGCCTCTACTCATGGTGGGAGACTTCAATACTATCGTGCATGCCAATGAAAATAAAGGGGGATGCCCTGTTAAGGAAGCTATTCTAGCAGAATTTTAAAGTTGCATCTTATCCTCTGGACTTACTTGTATGGCTAAATTGGGCCATATCTGGACGTGGAATAATCGAGCTATCCTCAATAGTATATTCATTCAATTAGACCGTGCTTTTTGCAATGGTAGTTGGCTTGAAGACTTCCAATTTTGTGGTATGGATTGCCTGCCTCCTGTCACCAGTGACCACTCCCCTATTATTAACAGATTGGCGGAATAGTCAGTCTTCAAAGGGAGACCTTTTAGATTTAATAATGCATAGAGTCATAAGGAGGGGTACGAGAAAGTGGTTCAACCGGGCTGGAACTCCCCAGTGCGTGGTACTGCCCAATTCCAGGTTGTGTCCAAACTTAAATGCACCAAACAGCGGCTTAAGACTGGGAATAGAGAGCACCCCACAATGACTCTTCAGGAGCTTGAAGAGAATCTTGTTGCTATCCAAATGAGAGTCCACTCTTATCCCTTCAACGACGATCTCAATAGAGAGAAAGTTGCTCTTCAGGGCCTACTGCGCAGGGAGTGGTTCCTAGATGAAGTACATGTTAGACAACAGGCGAAATGAAATTGGCTCAGAGATGGTGATAGTTGTTCAAATTTTTTTTATTCCACAGTGAAAGCTAGACAACACGAAAATGCCGTACATGGCTTGCTTGACACTATAGGGGCCACTATTGAGGAGGCGAATATGATTAGTGATGAAGTGACCATTTTCTTCCAGGAGCTTTACAATCAGACCCAATATCCGGCTATTTCTCCCCATTATGTATTTAAGAAACTGGTTACGGGTCGTGGTAATCAAGTATTGCGGCAGCCTGTTACTATTGATGAGATTGAACTAATTGTCAAGAAGACGGACCCGAATAAATATCTGGGGCCTGACGGTTTTAGCGCTACTTTCTTCAAGAACCACTGGAGTTTGCTCAAATTTGATATACTGGAAGCTATCAAAGAATTCTTTGAATCAGGTAATCTGCTTAAGGAGCTAAACCACACTTTTTTGGTACTGATTGCTAAGGTAGTGGGAGCTTCCTCTATAGGGAACTTCAGGCCTATTGCGTGAGCAATTTCTTCTATAAGATCATCACTCATCTGATGTGCGATCGAAAGCGACTGATTATGCAAGAGCTGATCTCTCATAACCAAGATGCTTTTATCAAAGCCGTATCGATCTCAGATAACTGCTTACTAGCTCATGACCTGGTAAAAGATTTCAATAAGGAAGGGAAAACAAAGCTTGTATCAAATTGGATCTTAGAAAGGCTTATGACTTGGTCAACCGGGACTTTCTATGCCATATTATGTTGTGCATGAGATTTGACATCTGGTAGGTGGACATGGTGAGGGAATGTGTCTGCACACCGTCTTTCTCGATTCTGATCCGGGGTCAACCGGAAGGCTTTATCAAGAGTTTCAGGGATATTAGACAGGGAGATCCGCTTTCACCCTACCTATTTTCCATTGTGATGGAGTTCCTCTTGTTCTTGATAGACGAGGCGGCCATAGAGGGAGATATTGTGGTGCCCCGTTCCCCCTATTCGGGGAGCGCGGCTAAGAAATATAAAACGGTATCGTTTGATCGGGATAGATTGAAACAAGAACTCATCCTCATTATGGATTTGCTTGTTCTGAATCGATTCCCATATTCAGTGGACCGTGCCTCTAGGATCGACTTAGCGGCAGAGTCAGGAGGGACCTCTCCGCTGCATCTTTGCTGCCTCAGTTTTCGCTGTCGCTTGTTGGTTTCTTGCCTTAAGTTGATTTTCGGATTTACTTGTATTTTCTTGAACGGTTTCGATGGATTTTATTGTTTTCGTTCGTTGAACTGTACTTAAATTCTGATATTGGAAAGAGTGGAAGAGGTATTGATCAACTGTTCGTGGCAATGCAGGTGAACGAGTAGTAGACAACGCACGAGCGGAGTCCTGAAGCACCTCTTTCCTTCTCCCTTCCAACCTACTAAGTGAGTGGCTTATATTCGATTCAGTTGGCCCTTCTTCCAAGTCTTCACACTTAAAAATCTTGTATTCTTGCTTGCCCCGATCAAACGATACCAAGTAATAACTAAAAGATGTCAAGATAAAAAGGAATATACTTGGATTATTATTATGCCTGTCCAACAAACTTGTGAACGGTTACCTTGTTGCATGCTAGCTCGTTGGGTTGTTCATCATATGCTTCAATTTTAGTTAGAATGTATGTTTCTTCTATGAATTGTGCTATGCATATGGAACACACTTTGCTTTGCGATATATTGATCAGAAGGACTATGCAAAACTTTTTATGCTATGGAACTTGTATTGTGCTAGTATTTCTTGAACTTAATGAATGCCGTTGATAACGGACAACTTGTGCACAAGGTATTATGGTTTCCGCGGACGGTCACCGGGGCACTAGGACAGCTACGATCCAGACGAAAAAGTATGTATAGTCGTTTGTCATGGACGGAGTGCTATGTAGCGGGGCTCGCCACCTGCGTTGCATATCACTCTCGTCTCGAGACTATAACCCATCCCTTGTGGCATTAAGCCAGTGATCCTTTCATATATTTAAACCTGTTACAAACTAACTTGTGTCTTCATGGTAGTGAAGGACATGGTAAGTATTGTGCAGGTGGTTCAGACGGGCATGTAAATATTACCGAACGGTGGCAAGTTTATTTCAGTAGTTTATATATATATTGCCTGCCTGTAAAATAAACTAAGGCAACATAGAAAGATCACAAATAATATGCATGCTTCATCTAAACAACGTGTTGATTGGTATAGTTGGGTTAGCTTGCTTTCACCAGTACATTTCGATGTACTGACCCTCGTTAAAACAGGTTCCCCGCACTAAGGAGAGCTGAACGAGGAGCAAGAAGTCATCCTCCAATCTAGTCCAGCTGTAGGCGCGTTTTGATCGTGCCACCCTTTTGAAGTATATTTTCAGCAAGGAGCTAGCTACACAAGACTCAATGCAGCTCCGTGGAAAGGCCATCATTCCACCAGGAGGTCTTATATTTTGAAGTTCTAGTAAAGGGATGTAATGTACATGACTGCTATCTCATTTTGTGTCAATATTTTGTAAGCCAAGAGGCAACCTTATGAATCAGTTCAAGAGTTTGTAATAGATGTTCATTATCAATAAAAAAAGAACTTTTCCTTGTTGTAACTTATGTTTTTAATTTATCTGCGTACTCTGAATATGTGCTCGCTATGCAAAATACGTTAGCCTTGTGCAGTGCGCAACCTAGGCCCGCACGGCATCACGTCCGGGGGACGACTATCGATTCCACGAAATCGGAGCGTGACAGATATCACACCGCTGTTTAAGAAGACGAATCATGTTGCCAATAGGTCAATTGAGGCTATTAGGAGGATTTTGGACAAACTAGAAATGTGGTCTTGCTTATAGCTGAACAAAAATAAGAGCCAGATGTTCCTTAACAGGACTTCCAGAGATAAAGAGACTTGGTTGGGGAAGAAGGAGATTTCGGAGGGTGCACTTTTGGTTAAATGTTTAGGGATGTCTCTGTCTATCAACCAGCCCACTTATGCAAATTGCGAGGGCATCCTAAACTACACTCAAGCTAGGTTGGCAGGATGACAAGCTCAGATCATGTCATTTGGGGGCCCGATAGAACTCATCAGGGCAGTCATTTTGGCTATTACTTTGTACTGGCTCCAAGCTATCATGATCCCTTTAGCTACTATTCATAAGAGAGAACGTATGCGTGCTAATTTTCTTTGGAAATGAGGAATTTATGCGATCAGTTGGGAGAAATTGTGCCGGCCCAAGAAAGAGTGGGGTGTAAGGTTGAGATCGCTTACTATGCTTAGAAAAATAGCCTCCTACAAACTGTTCTGGAGATTCCTCTCTGTCAAATCTATCTGGACGGATTGGATCAGGGGGAGGTACTTCCCTAAGGGACATTTCTGGTCGGCCAAAATCAATAACAATTTCTCGGTGACGGTTAAAATGCTCATGGGCTTGAGGAGCTTGGTTAAACATAGAATTACTAGGGTTATTTGTTCTGAAAATTAGACTAGTTTGCGGCATGATCCTTGGATCAACCATACCAGCCTGATTGATAGAGAGGGATGACAAGTATATGAGATAAGGGGATTTACTGAACATGTTAATTGTCTGATCCAGGAGGGAGCGTGGAACTTACAAGGTCGGTTGATAGAGGCCACTCATGCAGTTGATATTCGAGAGGTAGAGATAGACAGGTTGGGCACGGAGGATTACTGGATGTGGGAGGAAATGGATAAAGGCACTTTCTGATTTCGGAAGGCCTTCAACCAAATCAGGAGCAGAAATCTGGACGTGGACTGGGAAGAACTGGTTTGGACTAAAGGAGGAGCAGTTAAGAACTCCCTATGTCTATATAAGGTGATTCGTAACCGATTACTCACTAGAGACCGTTTGAGCAGGTTTGGTGTGGACTGCCCGGGTAAGAAATATTGCTTATTGGGTATATGGATGAGACCATGGACCACCTTTTTCTTTTGCTGCGACTTTGTTTGGAAGATCTGGAATAAATTTGCAGATGCTTTGGACTTCCTGCTACACAGAATAATGACCTATTGTCAGTCTTGAATGAGGTTAGAACTCAAAAAGACAAAGAACTATGAGCATATATGCGACTATGGATGATTCTAGGTACGGTGGTGTGACATGTGTGGAGGGAACGAAACCAACGTATCTTTGAGGGACTGGCTACCAGTAGTATTATTGTACAAAGACAAATACAAGCTGATATAGATATACTAGACCCAAGATGAATTCATTTTGTGTCTTGGTTGGGATGATAGTATTGTAATATCTTGTTTTGACTTTCAATAATATTTACCCTTTTTCGAATATATATATATATATATATATATATATATATATATATATATATATATATATATATATATATATATATATATATATATATATATATATATATATATATATATAAGCAACCCAATATTGATACAATAAAGATGAATTCATATCTTAACTCTATGGACGATAATTATTTTAGTCAGAAAATATTCCTTTCTTCTTTATTTAAAGATTCTGAGCAAAATTTTAGGGAAATCTATATTACATATCTAGTTTCCTTGTTCTTATTTCCTTTTTTTTTATTTTTTATTATCGGTTCCTACAATATTGGGCATTATGTTTATTCCTAAAGTAAGTATTGCCGAAACAATGTAACTGCCACTTGGTAAGGTAGGATATGCAGTCATGATTATGAAGCTCGGGCAGATTCTAAGCATTACATAAACAGCAGAATATAAAATGCAGCAGGAGAGTCGAACGTACAGGAAGAAGAAGAAGAAAAATATAGGTCGAGGGAATAATATATACAAAGTACAAAACCAAGCCAACATTATTATAGACTGCAAAAGAAAATTGATAAAAGCATCCAAGCTTTATAGAATGCAGAAGAAATGGACAGAAAGGTTTAAAAAGAGAATTTGTTTACCGAGAAGAACAACATTCTAGAGCCATCACCTTGATGAGGTCAACAGCACCAACTTGTTCAATTAACATATACAACCATTTGTTCGTGGGATCATGATATGTTGGTTATATAAAGGGTTCTTGTGAGATACAATTTAATTTTTTTTTTTTTTTAAACTTAGTTTCTAATTCGATAAAAATAACATATTAAAAAACAAAACAAAAAACATATACAACCCAGAGCATATAGGGATGCAATTGAGCCGAGCTAGCTTGGCAGTCTGTGTATCGGCTGAAGTTATGGATCAAGCTTGAAATTAGTGTGCAAAAGCTAGATTTGAAAATTAGGGTTATTTAGTTTTTGAATTCAATTTAGCTATTTTTCTCTCGAAAAATTTGGGCACTGCCATCTTTTATTATGTGACATTTGACATGGCAGTTTTTAACCAAAAAAATTAATCACCAAATTTTTTTAATATTAATATTAATATTAATTTTAATTTTAATATTAATGTTAATGTTAATTTAATGTTAAAGTTTATGTCATCTGCCACATAATGAGAGACGACATCACCCAAAAGTTTTGGTGACAAATGTCATTTTTGTTTAGATTTTTCTATAATATTCAAATTTTGCGTTTATGTCTCCATGTTGTCCATGAGAGAATTTGGGTTTGTCCGTCCTAACGGTTGAAATAGGCTAGCAGTCCAAAATAGAGAGTCATATACAAATTTTGAATATTATACGAGATCCTAAAATTAAACGAAAATATGTGAGAGTTTTGTGACTAGGATTATTTAGGTTTGAACATGAGGGTTGTGTGGCTTAGGTTATTTAGTTTTTTCATGACCAATTGAGAATGACAGTAGTATTATTTGCTTCTATCCTGATCTCAGCAACCACACAACCTCTGAGACTCTTGAGCTACAAGCATTAAACAATATGATTGGGACGAGAGACATCTGACGATACACGATACCCATGAATTTGTCCCTATCAAAACAATCATCAAGTGGGTTGTGTGGCTGCTAAGATCATAATAGAAGCAAACAACAATACCACAAGTCTCATTCTCGATTGATAATAACAAAACTATATAATTCAGGCCATACAACTCTCATCATGCAAAACTAAATAAAACAAGTCATACAACACTTACATATTTCTGTTCAGTTTTTGGGACTCATATAATATTCAAAATTTGTGTTTATATTTTCATTTTGAACGGTCAGTCAAGAGCTAAGTCAACTTTTAGAACAAGACCTAAATCCTTCTGAACAATATGAAAATCTAAACGCATAATTTCTAATATTATACTAGACCCTAAACTAAATAACTCTAAAAATTATCGAGCCAACCTCAGCTTGAAATCAGTTGTCGACTAGATCTAAGAGCAGTCCACAAGCTTTCTAACCCAAAGCTCTGAGTGAAGCTGAGAAGCATGAGGTACATTTTACTTGCAATAGAGTGAGATAACCCATTAATTATGTCATGTAGTGTGTTGGTTTTGTATCAAAACTATAAATAGCAATCACAATTTTGGACTATGGACTAGGTTGGTTTCTCTCCAAAACCAACTAAGTGCATAAAACTTGAGTCAAGCTAAGCCTACAATCTTAATGGAGTCAATGTACTCAAGCATACCCTAGTACTCGTCATCTTTCGCAAGTTGAGCTTGTTTGCAAGTACTCTGAAAAAACTGTGCTCATTTACACGTTCAAGCTTTGGCTCGTTAACAAGAACATGCTAACGATTTACAACGAGCTCATGAGCTTTTTTGTTCATTTGCAGCCCTAAACATATATATAGAAAACTGACTTGCGCCTAAAGAATAGGCCACATATGGTTCATAGAAATCCAACATCGATTCCAGGAGGTGGGAAATTTTGGAATGTTAAAGTTGCGTGCGAAGAAGACTGATAAGTTGCAGATGAATCAGACTAGTTCTAGCCAAAATGAAGAACAAGTATGATGGGACAACTGTAGTCATTCTAGAGGAAGGTGAATAGAGTGTGTGTGTGATACTAATCCAATTAAAACTAAGACAATAACCAACTTGAAAGTAAATACGAAAATATGTACTGAAATAAAACGGAGTCTAATTACCAACTTATGAAAATGTTGTAATGAGTAAAAGTAAGATCAAGAGTAGTAGCAGAGTATAAGTAAAGTAAAGTAAAGTTTAGTAATCAAACGCAGTAAATGCATACACTAAAATTTTATCCTGATTTCTCTCGTGGAGGACTAGTCCAGACCCGAGCACTCTTGCTCGGAGTTAAACATACTATTTTTGAAATAGGTACGCACGAGCTTTTGATCCGAAGGGCACACTAACTTCTTACAACACGAGCTTTGATCTGAAGGACTCACGACTTCTTACAACCACAAGCTTTTGATCCGAAGAGCTTGCTGACTTCAGACTCGTATGGAAGACGAACTTGTAAACAAAGCTTTACAACTTGATCAAACTTCTAAATTGGAACCGCGTTGGCACTGGAAGGCTGAGAGTTGATCTTGGAAAGATGAAGGTTTATAGCTTAGAATAGAGTAGTAAAGTGAAATGCTTTGAGTGAATGGCTTGATAAAAATGGTATGTAATTCACTTCTATTTATAGGATTTTCTGGACCGAGTTCGGGCAGAGTTCGGTCCCAAAATATTTATAATTTTAAATATTAGAGCCTTTTCATTAGGAAGACTGAGTCGAATTGGTTTTCACCCTGACCGAGTTCGGCCTCCTCAGACCAGAATGGTTTTAGATAGATTTGTAGAGTTTGGGCTAGTAGGTTTTGGGTCTGAACCATGGGTTTGGACTTCCTAGTGCCAACTCGACCTGATATAAATTTGTCCTAAAAAATAAATGAAAATACATAATGAAATATAAAATCAAAAAACACTTGGTGACGCAAATATTCTAAAACTTTCGCTATCTTGAAGACACATTTTCTTTTGACGATAATTGTCGAAAGATAAGAAGATCTTAAAATTTGTATAGCTTTCGGGGGCTTCCTCCCCGAACCCCCACGAGGGGCACTGCCCCCTCGACCCCCGTCCGCTGACCGGGCAGCGGAACTCTCGAGTGCGAGGTTTCGTGTCACGTCCCAGAACCAGAATACTAAAGAGCGGGGCTGACAAGGCCAGTTACGTATACTTAGAGCACTCATGTACTCCACATATACGGTGAAGCTGTAAGACATGAGGTATCACTACTACAAACCAACAATCAAGCCTAGGTCCAACAAACTCTAGTGTCTCAATCACAAGAACAACAGAAATAATAACAAGATGTAAGATCAGCAGAGATATAATAGTAAAGCGTCCCAAACTATAATATACAGATGATCATGATGCTAGTAAACACAGAATGAATAAACTAGCCAGAATCTGAGTCATACATGATCAACCCTAGGATATGTCAATCATGTTAATACCCGTAGGCTAACTAATCAAACCAAAAATATGAGTTAAACACATGCTCGGGGCTAAATGTCCATAAAATAGAATGTACATCAGTATGGGGAAGTAAAAAATCTCACTCAATCAGTCTGGTGCTCCTAGTGGCCACCATCCTCAGAAAAGTATGAAAGATCCTCCGGTGCTACTACTGGATTTGGCCATACAAAACCAGTGGGGTCAGACCCCCAAATAGCAAGTAGCACAAAGAAAGCCAATCTAGGAACTTAAACCAACAACACAAGCAATACAAATACTGGAAAGTAAAGACTGAATGTAAAAGATCTCAGGATAATAAATACTATAAAATCTGCAATGAGACATATCCTGATCTGATAATCAATAAGAAAATAACATGTACTGAAAGTAAATATGATAATGTAAAGCCTAGACTAACCATCAACCATCAATCACGGCAAATCACATAAGTACGACTTGATACTGTTACGTCCCGCTCCCAGACTACTAGATAATTACGGGGACTGACAATGGCCAACGGTACCTTGCAGAATACCGAAGTAAGCCGCAATGTGTTAAGGTTGTCTAGAAGACAAATGAGTGAACTCTAGCATGCTATGACGTCAGTCCTAAGGCCGACAAATCCTAATATCTCAATCCCACAACACAAGTACAAGAGTATATCATACATGAAAGTAAAGAGGCGTCACAAATTATATGTCATATATGATCCTGAAGCTAGTGGATACAAAATGCTGCACTAGCAGAGTTTAATAATACATGATCAAAATATATGCAGATCGAGGTGATAGACCAAACGTATCACATCATATGTAGAAAGAGACATAAGAATAAATGTAGATCGAGACTTGTACGGTACCAACGTACTTGTCTCAAGAATAATACTAAAATAACTGATAATAAGTGAAGAATGAACGTAAGGCGACAAGTGGCAAGAGAGCATAGGAACTACTCGGGATCATGACCACAACCCTTAAACCAAAGAAGGACCGGGATAGCAGATCTTTACCCGAGCAGAACTTAGCACGCTAACCGCGCGCCGGAAGAAAATGAAACTAGAAGAGCGAGCTATACGAATAACAAACAACCAATTCATGGCCAAACATGACTATGACTTGCTATAATTAACTAACTAGGGTTATCACAATCCCTAATTACTAAAAATATATTTATAAGAATATTGCTACCACCAGCACTGCAGTTAACCCGGATGGCCAATGGTACGCTTGTCTAGTAAATTTAAATGCACATTCAACCATACAACAACATAACTTATACTTGTCACAAATAAAAATTGAACTCAAACACATAAACTTGAACTTGCAATCATAAGCATGCTTTAAAACATAAACTTGTATTTAAACTTGTCTTGTAGGTGCCGTATCACGCGTAAACTTGGTCAGTCAAGGAGCCCTTGCCTAGCAGGGTTGTCCATACCGCATGGGGCCCTTGGGGATCGGGGTAGCCGGTAGCGCAATATTCTTTCCACCAAAAATGCTCTAGGTAAATCTTATCTTGTCTAGTCATTACTAAATTATTTCAAGTTCTCGAGTCGTGGACACTTGAGAACTCCCTAAGTTGACGAATTGCGAGTACGATTTTATGAGTTATCGTATTCACGATATGCGATACATTGGACAATAATCATACTTGATTTTTCGATGCCTAATGCAATAGATTTTCATACACAAATATTTCCATGATGTCATGAGGATTAGGAGCTTGTACATAAACTGATATTGTAAACTCATATGCAAAACTTGTCTGGTATCATAAATGTGTATCAACATAAGAATGCATGCAACAATAATCACTAAAAGGAATTACTAAATAAGAACAAAGCAACAGGGAACACAAAATGCACACAAGAATTCCTGGCCGCATGGACTTACTAGCCGCATGCACCTACTAGCCGCATGGACTCTCTGGCCGCATGCACCCACTGGTCGCATGGACTCTCTTGTGGACTTAGCGAATTTTCATTCGTTCAACGAGTATGGACTAATAAGCAGTCATGCGTCCAACAAGATGGACGCATGTTGTCAGCATGTGGCAAGAGTTCAGGCCGCATAACCCTCTCGGGCCACATAGCACTCTCGGCCATATGGCTCGCTGGCCGCATGAAGACTTTGTCTTCTCCAACAGCAAGTTAAGCCATGGCCGAAACTCCAAAAAAAACTGAAAATTTATTTTTTACATAAAAACTCTATTTTTACTCGAAATTAAGTGAAACGAAAGCCAAAATGCTCGAAATAAAATGCTCTAACATAAGGAACCACTAGTTTTCGAAAATACTAAGTTTTAGTAGATCAAAACCAAGAAAAACTCATAGAACACATAAAAATTCTAAACTTAAAACTCAGATCTACAAAATCTATACATCAAAATGCAAAACTTCAAGAACTAAACATGATCAACAACTCAAGGAGAACATTTTCCATAAAATATATTTTTAAAACAATAACATATATAAAAATCCAAAAATATATGATTTCGTCATTGAGCAAGATGTACTTATCTTGGGTGGCTCCTAGCCTCAACCTCGTATGGTCCAGTTGCAGCAACTTTCTCTAGGGTTAGGGTTTAGGGGAAGCTTGAGGGAGAGGAGAAAATAAATGAAGAAGAAAGAGAGGAGAGAGAAAAGCCATATATATACTAAGAGAGGAGAAAATAGGGTTTAGTCATGGGTTCACCCAAATTGAACCGAACCAATGGTCCATTCTACATGCGGGTCCTAAATTGGGTCTATGACAATGCCAATGGGTATCTACAGGTCTCAGGTAGTCTCTCTCTCAACAACAAAAATAAAATAATAATATAATGACAAGAACCAACATATGAAATATATCATGAATACATTATCAAGAAAAATTAAATTCTAAAAATTCAAGAAATACTAAATTTGGAATCGGGTGTGACATCTCTACCCTCCTTAGAAAAATTTTGTCCTCAAAATTTTATCAAGGCTTGTTGAGTTGGAACACACTAGAATGCTCAAGAAAGCAAATCATAATTTAATAATTATACTAAGTAAATAACTAAGATAGAAAAGATGGCTGCAGAAGTAACTAATGGATAAATGCACAAAAGCAACACACAGGGAATTGAGGCATATGGATACATATACTCCTGAGTCAGTCGAATATGAACTCGTCCTCTCTTGTCTATGCTGACTCACACAAATGGACAAGAGCCAAGCCTAGAGGTAAGTCGGTACCAACGACTATATTGAGTATATGTCTAATCTAGGACATACCTTCGCAATCGGGATACATGATAGACCCCACATACCATGAGTCACGAAGGCAGAAGAACGGGGTGATAAACTCGCCTTTTTGCTCAACGAAAGGATTAAAACGAGCATCGTACCTCGAATGCGTCGGAGCACGAGATCGTTCGACAAGAACCAAAGAATAAGATAAGCTAAAGAGGGCACAAAAATCTTACCCATAATTGTAGCGTCTTTGGCTAATAACTGCTCTAGGTCGCCAAATGTTTCGTCAGGCCATCGTCCAGGGGCCGTGGTTCTGACTTGCTGCTGGTTCTGTCTCGCTGGTTGGGCTTGCTGGACTTGCGCATACTGCGTCAAACGTTGTTGTTGGAACTGTTGAGTCTGTGTCGGGAGAGGACGTTGGGCTGGTGATCGAATTGCTGATGTTGGTCCTCGTGGGCCTTCAGTCGCTGCCCGAGGCTGAGCTGGAAACTGTCGGACTGAAGTAGCTTCTGGGTACAGGGTTGGAAAGGGACCAGGTCCTCAGAGGGACGTAACAAGATACATAGAAGCATGCCAATTTGAATACAGTAAACATGCATAATAGGTAGAAAATATATAAGTACACTGTACAAGTCAATCTATATGAATGCATAATGAGGACAACTTTTTGACGTATGGGCATTGGTAGGCTACTCTATCTAATCTCACAACTCATACACACGTCAGGGACATCATCAGTCGTCATACCACGAGGGTAGTAACCATCGTGACACCATCAGCCGACATACCACGAGGGTAGCGACCATCGGACACGACTACCACAGTGCGTGCTAGTTACTACGGTTTACCAGAGTGGTTATAGCCCATACACCTACTGATTGTCCTCCCCTCCCATGATACTATGTGTCAAGTGTGTGTCAACATATATATAGTATATAATTATGACGGAAAGAAAACATACATGCAATGAATATATAAAAAATATAATAAGCATACAAAGTACTGTAAGCAATTTGGCAAGGTATCTTGCCTGACAAGAAAGCTACAAAGTGTAAGCGTCCAGATGTCAGGCACAATGGATCAGAAACTATGGCATTAGAATGAACGTCCCCGGATGCTGAAATAAATATCACCAACATTCCCAGAATAAGCGAGATAGCTAAAAAATACTACCCTTTCGTCCAATTTGGACACAGGAACAAAACGACAATTTTGGGTCAAAGCGGGTCCACATGTGGGCCACTTTACATCGAAAAGTGTGCCAGGGGTAAAGGTCTCTAAATAGAACAAATTATATGTCAAACAAATTCTAAACGTCAATACAAACTCAACGGTATCTCCAATTTTGGATTTCGGTGAGCCGAACACAAATTCGCCATAAAAGTCAACCGTAGGGCCCGCAAATAGACGGCTTGGTCAACTATCTCGAAATTACGTGAAACTTGGGTCACAGGACCAGCGCGATACCACGAATCCAATGGTACAAGTTTTGTCGCATTCTGACGAGCGTACATTAAATGGTGCGATATTTTACAAAAGTCGCGATACGGGGACTTTTTACGGATACGGGTTGATTCCGACGCGCACACATGTCCGAATAAGTTTTCGCGAAAGCTCACACGTAATGATATACCATACGCGCCTTTAGGTGCAATTGGTACTCGACGAGGCGGTCCCGTTTGATAGGGTGCGCTCCGTATCACAATATCCTAATTTAAAAAAGTCAAGTTTTTGGTCAATTTGGAGGCCTAATAATTTTACACATAGCACGAATTAACAAAACTAAAAGAACAGAAAAATTCTCGGTTATGTGGAGAGAAAAAACCCTTTTATTTGTTTTTGAAAATAATAAACAGGTTGATGGCAAATTGGTTGTGAACATGGGATTTTGGATTCAAAATTCTGAACTGTTTTAGTCAGTTTTTCGGTCATTTTCCGGTCGATTTTTCGACCAATCCGTGACACGAAAATTCGTGTCGCTTGAATGAAAATCCTAGAGGGTTAGGTTGTGGACGTATACGAACAAATCGCATGCAAAAAGGATCACAGATGAGGGAGATAACATACCGTGAAGATGGGTCCAAAATTGGACTGTGCGCTTGTGCGGTACGCACACGCGGGGACGTCGACGACGGTCGACCGGCAGACTGCGGCGGCGCTATGCGGTGGCGGTCATCGCAGGGGCGGCGGCGCCGGGCTGGGGTCGGTGGTCGGAGGGTGGTCGCCGATGTAGCCACTAGGGTTAGGGTTTAGGGTTTGAGTATATATATATATATATATATATATATATATATATATATAGAGAGAGAGAGAGAGAGGGGGGAGAGAGAGGTCGGGTGGTCTGTAGGTTTGCTACTTGGGTGGGGGTTATTAGGAATTAGTTTTATATTAGGTTAAGTTATGGTTTTTAGTTATTTAGTTATTATTATTAATATTATTATTATTATTATTATTATTATTATTATTACTACTACTACTACTATTACCAATATTATTATTATTGCTATTATTGTTATTATTATTATCAACCTTATATTTATTATTATTATTATTATTATTATTATTATTATTATTATTATCTATATATATATATATATATATATATATATATATATATATATATATATATATATATATATATATATATATATATATATATATATATATTCACATATATAGATGAGGTAAAATCCAAAAATAATGTTTGCACACAAAATAAATTCTAGAAAATTATTTTATAAAGTTTTAATAAAATCTTCACTCAAAATATTTTATGAAATATTTTATAATTAATAATTAGTTATTTATCTAACTGTATAAATCAAATAATGGTATTCTCTAATTAACTAAGTAATTAACTAAATGGTTACTCACAAAATAGGTTAATAGTAAATAATATGAAATCTAATTAAAGGGAATGTACCTAATTTGGCACAAAAAATTATGGGCTACTAATTGTAGAAAACTTGGAATTAGAAAATAACCACAATTAAATTATATATATAATATCTGAATATTTAATAATTAATCTATGGTCGTTACACTAAGGTCATACTAATACTAAGGGATCGAATTTCTGTGCCACGAAAAGATCCTACAGGTAGTGTCTCCTGTGTAGGCTACTTCCAATGAAGGGCGATACAGGTTTTGGGGCCATCCTATAATATTAATGTCTAAACCACGGTGAAGTGTTCTAACTAAATTATTGAATTTTAATTGATTTGAAAAATAATCTAAAATAAATACAAGAAATGCAAAATACACACAAAATATCTATTTTTTGGTGAGGGGGTTTACAATATGCGACTAACATTGGTCGCCTAGTTGTGAGTATAATACCCACTGTTCTCGAGTGCTACTCTAACTCCCTGGCAAAGAGTAGTGTTGGTATGGTCTTGTCCCTACAGAAACTGCTGGAAGAGTTGGACCACTTGTTTCTGAAGCTGGAGTTATTATTGCTGTTATTGTTGTTGTACCATCATCATAGCTTGGATCATATCTATCATAGCCTACGAGCCTTCATGCCCTAGTTGTACTGGTAGAACTGATGGTATTGTCTGGGTTGGCTGGGTTGGTATGAATGACAAAGTGGGCTGAGCAGGTTGTTCCGGCAAGACTAGTGGAGCTGATTGTGCTGGTCGAACATGCATGACTTGTAGAGCCGACTGATGAAAAGATATTGATGCTTGCCCTTATTTAAATATAGGAATCCGGCACTAGCCTATTGGATCTGTTGGAGTTATCGGTGCAACGGAACCCTCGAAAGGAGAAGCAGGTGGAGTGTCCCTGAAGGATAAGGACACAATGATATCAACAAGGGACGAGAATGGAATAATTATGTCAAGCAAGTTTAAAGTTCAAGAAAAATGAGAGGTGCATGTTGCAAGTGGAGTTCAATCGAAGATTATAGATGATTGAGATTCTACCAAGATGAGTCCTCACACAAGTATGAAAAATAGACCTGCATGGGCCACAAATAAAATATTGTCACGCCCCGCTCCCAGAATACTGGATAATTATGGGGAGTGACAATGGCCAACCACACCTTGTAGAATACTGAAGTAAGCCGCAATATGTTAAGGTTGTCTAGAAGATAAATGGGTAAACTCTAGCATGCTATGACGTCAGTCCTAAGGCCGACAAAACCTAATATCTCAATCCCATAACACAAGTACAAGTGTATACCATACATGAAAGTAAAGAGGCGTCCCAAATTATATGTCACATATGATCATGAAGCTAGTGGATACAAAATACTACACTTCCAGAATTTAATAATACATGATCAAAATATACCAGCCATGGTCTAATATATACATCATGTTGACCGCAGTCTCAAAGATATAAGGAGCTAATTTTGTCCCTTGCTAAACACCACAAAATGAAGTAATCAAGACAAGGGGTGAAAGAAAGAAAACAAACTCGGGAGCTTCGGCCGCAGTCCTACGAGTGGGAACCATCTTGCAGGAAGCACGGAGGATCCTGATTCTCTTCGGGGTAATCTGGCCATAAAAAGCCAGTAGGGTCAGAACCCCAAGTAACAAGTACCACAAAGGAGCTCGAGGTGATAGACTAAACACATCACATTATGAGCAGAAAGAGACATAAGAATCATATCACAAGCAGAAAAGACATAAGAAATAAATGCAGATCGAGACTTGTACGGTAGCAACGTACTTGTCTTAAGAATAATACTGAAATAATTGATAATAAGTGCAGAAATAAATGTATGACGACGAGCGGCAAGAGAGCTTATGAACTACTTTAGATCGGGACGACAACCCTTAAACCAAATAAGGAACGGGGTTGCAGATCATCACCCGAGCAGAACATAGCACCCTAACCACGCGCCAGGAGAAAATAAAACTAGAAGAGCGAGCTATACGAATAATAAACAACCAATTCACGGCCAAATATACCTACGACTTGCTATAATTAACTATCTAGGGTTATCACAAGCCCTAATTACTCGAAATGCATTGCTAAAAATATTGCTACCATCAACATTGCAGTTAACCCGGATGGCCAAGGGTACGCTTGTCTAGTAAATTTAAATGCACATTCAACCATACAATAACATAACTTGTACTTTTCACAAACAGAAATTGAACTCAAACAAATAATCTTAAACTTATAATTATAAGCTTGATTTACAACATAAACTTGTATATAAACTTGTCTTGTAAATGCCGTAGGACGCGTAAACTTGGTCATTCATGGAGCCCTTGCCTAGCAGGGTTGTCCATGCCGCATGGGGCCCTTGGGGATCGGGGTAGCTGGTAGCTCAATATTCTTCCTTCCAAAAATATCTAGGTAAATCTTATCTTGTCTAATCATTACTAAATTATTTTAAGTTATCGAGTCATGGATACTTGAGACCCCCTAAGATGACGAATCGCGAGTACGAGCTTTTCATGAGTTATTGTATTCGTGACACACGATACATTGGACAATACTCACACTTGATTGCCTGATTCCTAATGCAATAGATTTGCATACACATACATTTCCAAGGTGTCATGGGGATTGGGAGCTTGTACATAAACTGGTCTTGTAAACTCATATGCAAAACTTGTCTGGTATCATAAACTTATATCGAAATAAGGAAGCATGAAACAATAATCACCAAAAGGAATTACTAAAAGAGAACAAAGCAACATGGAACATAAAATGCACACAAAAATTTCTGGCAGAATGGACTTATTGTCCGCATGCACCCACTGGCCACATGGACTCTCTGGCCGCATGGACCTACTGGTCGCATGGACTCTCTTTTGGACATAGCAAATTTTTATTCGTTCAACGAGTATGGACTAATAGAAAGTCATGCGTCCAACAAGACGGACGCATGCTGTCAGCATGTGGCAAGAGTTCAGGCTGCATAACCCTCTCGGACCTCATGGCACTCTCGGCCGCATGGCTTGCTGGCCGCATGAAGAATTCGTCTTCTCCAACAGTAAGTTTAGCCATGGCCGAAACTTCAAAAAAAGACCAAAAATTTATTTTCTACATAAAAACTTCATTTTTACTCCAAATTAAGTGAAACGAAAGCCAAAATGCTCGAAATAAAATTCTCTAACATAAGAAACCACTAGTTTTTGAACAAAATAAGTTTTAGTAGATCAAAACAAAAAAAACTCATAAAATACATAAAAACCCTCAACTTAAAACCCAGATCTATAAAAATTTAGACATTAAAATCCAAAACTACAAGAACTAAACATCATCAACAACTCAAGGAGAAAATTTTCAATCAAATACATTTTTAAAACAACAACATATATAAAAATCCAAAAATCTATTATTTCGCGATTGAGCAAGATGTACTTGCCTTGGGTTGCTCCTAACCTCTACCTCGCATGGTCCAGTTGCAACAACTTTCTCTAGGATTAGGGTTTAGGGATAGCTTGAGGGAGAGGATAAAATAAATGAAGAAGAAGAAAGAGAGGAGAGAAAAAGACATATATATACTAAGAGCGGAGAAAAAAGGGTTTAGTCATGGGTTCACCCAAATTGAACCGAACCAATGGTCCATTCTACATGATGGTCCTAAACTGGGTCCATTGTCAATGCCAATAGGTATTCTACTAGTCTCGGATAGTCTCTCTTTCAACAACAAAAATAAAATAATAAATAATGACATGAACCAACATATGAATTACAGCACGAATATATTTTCTAGAAAAATTAAATTCTAGAAATTTAAGAAATACTAAATCTGTAATTGGGTCCTTTAACTAACAAGGGTTATCACAATTCTTAATTACTAACTTTACAATATAACACAATGCTAGAGTTTCTTCTGATCGTATGCCCCTGTAGTCCGTCCGGGATATCCATAGATACAACAATTGGATACTCCTCAAGATACGCCACATTATAAACCACTGGATACTCCTCAAGATAACAATATGAATAACCGGAACTGCATGCAATCTAGGAAAATCCTTAGCTATGTACTAAGTGAATCTCTAGCTATAAACTCCTAGCAATTTCTTGTATGAATCCGGGTGTGACATTCCGCAAAATCTATCCTAGACATGATGCAGACAAATCAAGTTCTAATAGTAATATAAACTGGTTTAAGATACATTGTACAACCAGACTCATGTAAGTCACAAAAAAAACCAAGACACGTGTTACCAAGTGAAGCCAGGTAAAGCCAAGTGAAGCTAGGTAAAGCCATGTGAAACCATTTAAAGCCATATACAACCATGTGAAGCCATGTCCAACCAGATAAAACTAAGTAAAAACAAGTCAAGCCATGTCCGATGAAGCCATGTAAAGTCATGCCATGTCAACTCTAGTCAATCATGTCATCACGTGTAGCTGGGCAAAGCCGGGTAAAATCGAGTAAAGCCAAGTCAAGTCAAGTCAAGTCATCTGAAGCCATGTGAGTTCATGTCCAAATCTGGTCAAGTTATCGCGTGTCCAAGCAAAATCCAGAAGTTTCAACATGAAATCACAAAAAACCAAGAATTCCTGCAGAAAGTGCACGATCGGTATACCGTCGGTACAGTCTAGTACATAGTCAGTACACCGGTCCAGAGATAGGAAAATACAGCAAGTTCTAGATTCAACAAATTGGTATACTGTCGGTATACTGTAGTATTCCTTTGGTATGTCGTTCCAAGTAGGCAAAAGTTACTGGAAAATAAAGTTCCATAAATCAGTATACCGTCGACACAGCCCACTATGCCGTCAGTATGTCGGCCAAGATAAATATTCTAAAGTCGGTCAACCATTGTCGGCAGAATCGTTATATTGTCGGTATACTGTAGTACACCATCGGTATGCCGATAGGGTTCACAGAAAATATCTAAAAATTAAGTCGATCAAAATTGGTATACCGTCGGTATGCCGGTTTCCAAGAATAATCATGGTTAAAGTCAAGTCTAATTTTTGGAATTTAAATCAAATCCTAAAAATTACCAGAATCAATTCTAACAAGAATTCAAGTCTAGGGTAAGTCTCATATCACAATATGGACACAATCTCATGGTCACAACTCAGGTACCGTTTTCGTTATCGAGTTACCAAAAAGGGACGGAACGAGATTCTACCAGAAATCAAAACCGAGATGGTTACTAGGCTAGAAATCACGACATAAACAACTATAAAAAATAAGTCTAAGCTAAAAAGCAATAACCAAGCTCCAGGAAGTAAAATGACTGAAAGTAAAAGAAGTTCACAAAATCAGCAAGGTGTACTTGCCTAACGCGAGCTCCCAGCCTAAATCTTCTAGTCCACCCCCACGAAGGGGTTCAGAAACCATACTCCAGGTCTCAAGACCACGCTTTCACGCTCGAGATAAAATAAAGAAGAGAGGAAAGAGAAAGAAGAAAATAAAATATATCGAGTACTATTTATAGAGAAAATATCTTAAAAATATCTTGAATGTGAAACAAATATATGTCGGATAGTATACTGTTATACTATAGTATACCGTCGGTATACTGGTCAGGTAGTAAAGTTTTAATTATAAATTTTTTTGGACTTCCTCGAGATCCAATAAAATATAATAACTAGCACAAAATATGTACCCGCATAAAATATGAATATTGTGAGACGAGTCTCACAACTCTCCCCTCCTTAGAAAAATTTTGTCCTCAAAATTTTCATAAGGATCCAGAAATTATTAATAAGAAAATCCAAGAAAGCCAGCTCAAAACTAAAAATAAGCAGGAAACTCATGTGAGCATGCAGTTTTCTGGGCAACAATAAGAAATCAGAAAGTAAAATAACAGACATAACAGATAAACTAACAATCATATGCACAGGCTAAGATAGGACACGAGTACACGAATAAGTATACCTCCCAAGTCGAAGAGAAACGGATAACGAGTACGCATATCGTCCTCATGCTCCCACGTTGACTCGTCCAGTGAGTGATGCCCCCAAGCAACACGAACTAACCTGATATTCCGGTTCTTGAGAACATTCTCCCTCTGATCCAAAATAGACACGGGCCTCACCTAATATGATATGTCGATACCAACGACAAACTTAGAATGATCCAGGATATGGCTCGGGTCTGGAATATACTAGCGCAACTGAGATACGTGCAAGACGTCATGTACCTCATGAAGCGATGGTGGAAGAGCTAGACGATAAAATACGTCTCCAACTCGCTCGAGAATATTGAACGGACCTATATATCTGGGACTAAGATTTTCCCGTACTCCAAATCTGATAACTCCACGGGTAGGCAAAATCCTCAGAAATACATGGCCCCCGACAGAGAACTCAATATGACAACAATGTTGATCCGCCCAATGATGCTGGAAATCCTGAGTGACTCAGAGATATTCTCTGATCTGCCTGATCACTCCAACCGACTGAGCAATCATCTCTGGACCAAGCATCTGCCTCTCGCCAATGTCATCCCAAGCTAACGGTGATCTGCATCTCCTACCATACCAAGCCTCGAAGGGTGCCATCTGAATGATCGCTTGGAAGCAGTTGTTGTTGTAGAAGAATGAAATACGCTGGGGAAGTATACGCGTATTATGCAGTCAAAACCCCCAAATAAATGAAATCCCTCTCCGCATAAAACAGAGCTTCAAAGCTGTTTGGCGTAAAATAAAACTTCAGAGCTGTACGCGTAAAGTAGAGCTTCAAGGCTGTGTGGCATAAAATATGACTTCAGAGCTGTCTGCATAAAACAGAGTTTCAAAGCTGTTTGGCGTAAAGTAGAGCTTCAAATCTCTCCGCGTAAAGTAGTGCTTCAAGGCTGTTCTGCGTAAAATGTTGCTTTAACTTCCAGCGTAAAGTTTAAAATACGTTGTTTTTAATGCAGCATAAAGTTGTACGAGGAACTCTTCGTATTCCTCGGATGAATTTGTCAGACAAAACAGTGAACCTGACATCTGACAAAAGTACTGCACGATGATCGAAAGGACGGCTGTGATGATGATTTTGTACAGAGACCTAGGTTGTTATTTAGTGACATATTCTTAATACAAGTTATTTTTATGCATTCAAAGAATACGCTGCCTATTCTACTTGGGCAGAAATGAGTTTTTACGCTCAAGATAAGAAAAAATCAGACGCCACGTTAAAAGCTGTTTCCTATACAGAGATTGAGGCATATCTCTGCATTTAATGTACGAGATTTAGGCATATCTCTGCATTTAATGCACGAGATTTTTGTTCTATTTTGTCATGACTGGGAAAGCTAAAACTGCGACTAATACGCTCACATCACCATCCTCGTATTTTACGCCAACCAGGCTATTTTCAACTATAGAAGTACGCCGTATGCTATCTCCTCGAAATACGCCAACTCGGCTATATTTGCAAAGGTACGTGATAAGGCTATTTAGCCCAGAATACGCTCAAGACCTTAGTCATGAAGGATAATTGGCTACTTTACGCTGGTTATCTATTATTCATGAATCATTAAGCTTTACGCAAGGAGCAGTTACCTACATGGCTTGCATGCCATGATATTCGAGAAGCAGTTATACGCGTTACCTTATAAAGGGATACGTGTCATACGCAGACTCAGAGGATCATTTAAACGGGGGTAGCAGTTATTATAATCGTAGCGTAAAGGAGGCAACCTTCTTCACAGTTTGGCTTTTTACGCCCACAAAACAGTTATTTGGCTTTTACGCCAACCATTTTACGCAGGGGCAGTTACCTACGTGGCTTTTATGCCTCGATCTTCGAGAAGCGGTTATACGCGTTACCTTATAAAGGGACATGTGTCATACGCAGATTTAGAAGAGTATTGGAACGTGGGTAGCAGTTGTCATAACCGCAACGTAAAAGATGCAACTCTTTTCACAATTTTGCCTTTTACGCCAACCTAGACAGTTATTTGATTGATCTCTATAAATAGAGACCCCTGGTCACAGGGCAATCACAATCAGATCAGAGAGAGAAAAGAGCACAGCAGAGAGTTTTGGCTGACAACTTTGGCAACAGGAATTCGATCCTCCTTGCAACTTTCCTTTGACCGGCTTTTGCCTTCAGTCCAGAGAAAGTTTGAAGCTTCTTCTTCTTCTTCTTCTTCTTCTTCTACAACACTTCTTCATCATCGTGTAGTCCATAGAACAAAGTGATCAACCGCAGATCAGACTTCCATAGCAATACTCCCCAGAATCATTTTTATTATACTTAATATCCTCGTATAGGATTAATTATACTTTCCTCTTTTCTAGTTTGTAAGCAAAGGTTTCGTATAAACCTCTTTGTTAAATCCCGCAAACAAGATGGAGACTCTGCTGGGGACAACTTTCTCCTCTGACGAGGAAGCAATTGCTCAACACGATGCTGTATCCATCGATTCGACGAAGAAGACTTTGGTCGTCCAGTTTGACCAATCTGTCTATGAAGATATGCTTCATGTTGGGGGTAGTTCTTGTTCCTTCTCTGTCCATAACAACAGGAAGTTGCGTAAAGTGTGGATGCCCAAGACATCCTCTACCCTTCCTGCAAGCTTTTGCTCACTGATCAACAAGGTTGTGACAATACAGCCAACACGTCATGTGCGTAAAAATTTGTCTCCCGTCTGTGACGTGGTAGACAAGACTTCTGGAAATGCCTTAGTGCTAGTCCAGAAGTCTCAGATGCGCCCTGTGCATAAAACTTTGTCTCCCGTTTGTAACGTGGTAGACAAGACTTCTGGCAATGCCTCAGTGCCAATCCGAGAAGTTCCAAACACGTCCTGTGAGTAAAACTTTGTCTCCCGTTTGTCACATGGTAGACAAGACTTCTGGCAAGGCCTCAGTGCCAATCCAGAAGTCTTAGACGCGCCTTGTGCGTAAACCTTCGTCTCCCATCTGTGACGTGGCAGACAAAATTTCTGGCAAGACCTTAGTGCCAATTCGGAAATTTCAAACGCGCCCTGCGCGTAAAAATATATCTCCCGTCTATGATGAGGTAGATGTACCCTTTGATCACATCAAGGAAAAACAAGTGGCGACTCTTCCAACCTCTAGGCTTTTACTCCCACAAGAGAAGAAAGTTCCCACTCTTCAGATTACGCGTGACGCTGAAGGCCGATTGAGGACTTTTCCTGTTTTACGCAAACCCGTACAAAACTCCAAATTACGCCAGGTAAGTCTGTCCACGTAAAGAAGACCCGTTTCATGGGAAAATACACTTCTCAGACAGATGATGGGTCGTATGCTACTCACATGGGTGAACTGCTGTATTCCTATGGTAGAGAAAGGGTTATGGTTCCTAATCTCCACGCTCCTATTGATGTAAAAAGGCAGAATAAGCCTTCTTCTTCTTCTGGTAATCTCCCCGATTTGCGTGATTTTTTGATCCAGAAACGCAAAGACAGGGGATCTCCTAATATGTCTATTATACCCCTAGAGAACATTGTTGTAATAGTCATAAGGTTGTAATTAACTACTGCTGTTCTAAAGCAAAATGGTCAATTTTCGACCGGTTGAACTACTCTTTGTCATTACAGGAGGAAGAACCAACATTTGCGTCAGTAAACATGGCTTCGCATATTCCTAGAGGAAGATCGAGTTCAAGACGTCCTCCCTCTAGAACTCCAAGCCAAAGGAGATTTGACAGACTGATCGAGACTTTTGAAGAAGGTGTTTTTCGAAACACTCGCTCGAGGTCACGACAATCAGCTTCATATTCTTCTGATTCTGACACTGGGGGTCGCCATTTTTCTAAATTTGATGCTGAAAGTATAGATTCAATCTCTACAGAGATCTATACTAATCCCTCAGTGGCATCTAGAGAAATGGGAGTTTATGCTGTTGGAGATGGACATGAAGAAGCTTCCCCATCAGGAAGTACTGAACAACGCATCGCTGCATTGGAAACATCACTTAAAGAGATGCATACCATGATGGAGAGTATGCACCAAATGATGGTGACTCAACATACCGCTGCAATAGCTCAAACACCTATTCCTCCGACTCTACTACGTGTGGGGGTAGATGTACCACCAGCCAATGCAAGCCAAGAGCCTGTTTAAAATCAAGAATCAGCTGCTCCTCAACCTCTTGACCGGAGAATGTATTACCTACTGTTGGAGTTATAATACATCCACTCTCTCACCTTTTTGCTCTCTATTTCCCAACTGAAGATCCAATACAAGCAGTTCGGGAATTGAAAGCCCAATTTGATGCCTTGAAGCATAAAGATCAGCTCAAGAAGTTGGGAATTAACCAGCTATTTCCAGCTGTCTGGGATGAGATCCCTTTCCCACCAAAATATAAACCACAGGCTATGGTTTTGTTTGAGGGAAAGACGTCGCCAAGCTAGTATATGAACTACTTCAGCATGATGACGGTATTGCTGCAAGAAAATGATGCCCTTCTCACTCGAGTATTTAAAGGCTGTCTGTCAGGATTAGCTTACCAATGGTATCGTAGTCTATCTGACAACTGTATTACTTTTTTTAAAGATTTTAAGACTCTATTCTTCGCTCGATTCTACGAGGGATGAATGGACATGTCTATGTCATCACTCATTGAAGTAAAGTAGAAGGAAAAAGAAAACGTTCGTACATTCATTGAACGCTTTCATCAGGCTACTTTACAGATGTCTCCTGGAGTTCCCGATTCCGCCTTGGTGGATATTTGCAGAAAGAACCTTCTCCCACTGATCTCAGTATTCACGGGACCATATCAGTTCCATGATTGGCCCTCATTTATCATATCGGCAGTAGCCGTTGAAGATAACAGTCAGAAGGCTCATGACAACAGAATCATGATCTCTAACTCTGATTGAAGGAAGCGGTCATCCTCCAATAATGACCATACTCGTAGTTCAAAAGGAAAGGAAGCCCTGGAAATCAACACGTCCAGACAAAATACTCCGGTAACTACGCAGACGAATCCTGGAACTTCCAGACCTAAAGAAGAATATTCTTTTGACGACGACGATATTCCAAACATTTTTGTTTGTCTAGTCAAAAGTGGCAAGCTTACTCTACCAGAGATAAAGCATCCAAATAAAGTCGACAGTACAAATAATCCTAAGTACTGTATTTTCCACAGATACATACATCACCCCACAAAGGCGTACTATGTACTAAAAAGAAAAATCCAGGAGTTGATCGACGCCAAAGTCATCACTTTGCGTAATAACGAGAAGACGGTCACTGCAAATATGGTCTCGCTCCAATTTGGCAATTTTCCCTCTCAAGAAGTACCGGATGGTGTGGTACCTATTCCACGGGCAATGATGGATATTGTTAATCTCCCTCCTGCCAGGAGTCAAAATCAATATTTAGTGCCCCTAACTACCAAGCGTGGAGAGATCATGTGGGTTCACCCTGATCTAGTATCAAAAATTAAGGAAGAGACTAAAGCTGCTAAAGCTAAGTCTAAGAAGAACTCAAGATGTAAACCATGCCATATGGTTGGAATATCCCCGGCATCGGAAAAAGAGGCTTTAGCAACTGGAACACAGTCAGGGAAAGCCTACCTTAAAGAATATGGAGGGAATCAGGAAGAAGCAACGGCAGACACTTCAGCTACCAAACCTCCATAGTCTGAACCTGTAATACACGAGACAGGTCCTTCTAAATCAGCTTATGCGGACAAAGGTAAACAAAAAGAAGTTCGTTTCGATAAACCTCTGAAGAATATTCAAAACAAAGGTTTAGAGAGACCATATAACTTTGACATCTTGGCTCAGTTAGCTAATACTCCAGCCAGATTGTCCATTTTTGAGCTACTTCGGCTATCCAAAGACACTTGTCATGCCTTGAGTGAAGCATTAATGCAAGCAGATATATGTTTAACTCAGCTCAAGTCCCCTGATAAAGAGCCTGTGGCATGTCCTCAATGCCATAGTGTGATGGAAGTAGTCCCTAACATCACTTTCACTCAAGAGGACATGTTGTTGAAATATAACAAACACGACAAGCCTCTTTATTACACAGGATACGTCGGCTCCATTGAGGTATACTGGATTCACATAGATCCGGGATCGTCGATCAGTATTATCCCTCATAGTCTGCTAAGACCATTAAGAATTCCTACCAGTGAACTAGCTTACACTACCACTACAATTATGGGCTTCAATGCCAGGAAAAGCAGACCGTTGGGGAAGATTCGTTTGAGAATCTAGATGGTGAACTTAGATCATTGGCTATATGCTACGTCATTGATTTGGAGGTGTCTTACAATATTCTGTTAGGTAGACCATGGATCCATGTTCACAATATTGTTCCTTCAACTCTACATTATGTAGACGCTCAAGGAACAGTGGAAACATAGTTTGCTGATCTTAATCCGTTCAAAGGGGTTGAATCTTAATATTCTGATGCCATGTTGTACACTCAAGACTACATGAAAGAGGTGTCAGGAAAAATGGAGGAAGAATCCCACCAGGAGCTAGGAGAACCATCTGCTGAGCAAACTTTGTCGATCCAAGTGAAAGGACGGGTCACTCGTCCAAAAGTCTCAGAACCTATGACTATTCACTTGGGCAAAACAAAGTCGGGAGGAGGAAATGATCCTCTAGTGACCAATCTGAACAAGAAACCTCCACCTTTGGTTATTGACCTTAGGCGCAACAAGCAGCTATCTGATGTAAATAGGGATGCGTTTGCTGATGATAATAAAGATTCTCTTTTCCAGTATACTGACGCCTAATTTCCTAATCAAGAATTTTCTCCTCATAAAGACATAGAACCCATAGCACAAAAATTCTTGGAAGCTATATACGTCTATCATCCATATGTATGGGAAGTAGCATCAACATCTAATGTCGTCACGACATATGGGCCACATAAAGATTCTATCTTTATTGTTCCACCTACTCGCAACGATCAGCATCCAATAGTCTTCGGTCGCATGCGGAATAGACCGATTGCACAAGAAGATTCTCCTGATTCTGATGTTGGGGAAATGCAAATCCACAGATATAACCCACAGGCTTTAAAGATTATGCAAAATATGGGTTATGATTTAAAGTTGAAATATGGCCTCAATTATGGAAAATGCAGACGAATACCGTTGCATGGTGATCCTTACTGTCAACGAACTCGTTTCGGGCTAGGGTATACCACATCCCTTGCAGCTCCAAACAGCTCTGAGTCAAGTGATGAGACCATTTCCTCCTCTCAAGATGAGTTGTCATCCTCCGATTCAGATGATGAATTTGAACTGACATTATCAGTAAATATGGTGTTGACAGATTCCCTCGAAATAGAGGAACAAGAATCTGAACCATTTGAAAATGAATCTTGGGCACAGCAAATGGATACACAATGGGAACTCCGGTTTGAACAAAAAGAACCACCCACTGAAGACAAGGTTATCCAAGTCAATATTGGGGATAAATTTTCACCAAAGCCGATATTTATCAGTAACAATCTTTCTAAAGAAGAAAAAGAAGAAATGATCCAGCTGATAAAAAAATATATCGATGTCTTTGCTTGGAATTATGAGGATATGCCAGGTCTTGATCCAAAAGTGGCTACTCATAAACTCAATATATTGTCTAATTCAAAGCCTGTGAAGCAACAGCAACACTGATTTCGCCCAGATATGATGGATTCTATTGAAGCTGAAGTTAAGAAATTAATAGCCTGTGGGTTCATCCGGGGAGAACAACATCCTGATTGGGTCGCTAATGTTGTCCCAGTTATGAAGAAAAACGGAAAAGTGCGTGTTTGTATCGACTTTCGAGATCTAAATGTGGCATGTCCTAAAGATGAATTCCTTCTTCCCATTACAGACGTCATGATCGATAATACGTGCGGTTTTGAGCGCATGTCTTTCATGGACAGATTTTCAGGATATAATCAAATTAAAATAAATCCTGAAGATGAGAAGCATACTGCATTTCGTACTCCGTTAGGAGTATACTGCTATACAGTCATGCCTTTTGGATTGAAGAATGCCAGGGCTACATATCAACGAGCTATGAGTAACATATTCTATGAGCATTTGCGCAAAATGGTAGAATGTTACGTAGATGATATTGCTCTCAAAAGTCGACTCAAGGATAATCACATCCAAGACTTGAAGACAATATTTGGTTTGATGCGCCAACATCAACTCAAAATAAATCCTACCAAGTCCTTTCTTGGTGTATCCAGTGGCAAATTTCTGGGATTTGTCATTACTGCTAAAGGCATTCAAGTTAACCCGGATAAGTAAAAGCTATCCTAGAAATGCGACCGCCCCGTAATCTCAGAGAACTTAGGAGATTTTAAGGTCGTCTAGCTTATATCAGGAGATTCATATCCAACCTCACTGGAAGATGTCAACCTTTTTCTCGTCTAATGAAGAAAGGTGTGTCATTCGTATGGGACGAAGCCTATCAATAAGCATTTAATGACATCAAACGCTATCTTACTAATCCTCCAGTTCTGGTGCCTCCCATCATAGGAAGACCATTTTTGCTGTATGTTCGAGCAATGGATCATTCTTTAGGGGCTCTCCTCGCGCAGAAGAACAATGAGGGTCATGAACAGGCTATCTACTATCTAAACAGGATGATGGTCGGAGCAGAACATAGGTGTAACCCAGTAGAAAAAGAATGCTTGGCCCTAATGTTTGCCATTCAGAAGATGCGACATTACGTGACAGGCCAAACTATTCATATCATCTCCAGAGTCAATCCACTTCGGATATTGATGAATAAGACAAGTATTCTTAATTCCCGACTTGTGACTTAGGCAATACTATTGACACCGTATGATATGGTGTACGTCCCTTAGAAGTCCATGAAAGGTCAAGCCTTGGCTGATTTCTTAGCTGCCCATCCAATTCCAGAAACCTCCAAATTATATGAGGACATTCCCGAAGAAGTTGCAGAATATAATTCCGCAATGGAAGGTGATACATGGCAGCTATTCTTTGATGGTTCTTCCAGAACTGGTTCCAAGGGAAACGTGGTTTCAGGAGTAGGGATTATTCTGGTGACTCCTGATAAACTCGTCATTTATCGAGCATATTCTCTTAGTGAACCATGCTCAAATAATGTGGCAGAGTATAATGCTCTATTAATTGGGCTTCAAGTTCCTAAAGAATTGGATGTTGAATATTTGGAAGCTTTTGGTGACTCTCAGCTGATCGTCAATCGGGTCAGAGGAATATATGAAGTCCGCAATCCAGACCTCATTCCTTATCATCGAACAACAGTCGAGATAGCAATATCTTTTAAGGGATTCTTCTTAGAACATGTTCCTCGATCTCAAAATTTGGAAGCTGATGCTCTGGCCAGTCTAGCTGCAGATCTAGCTATTCCTATAAGAAGGCAGAATTCGGTGATCCTTCTTAACAGAGATTTATTTTGTGTGAAAAATAATTTTCACATAGAACGCAACTATGTTACAAACATGGTTCCTCCTAAGAGAGATTGGAGAAGTCTCTTTATAGACTTCGTGTCATATGGAAGCTTACCAGAGGATCCGAAAGAAACAACATCTATCAAAAGACGATCGCTATGTTTCTATTTTGACGCTTCTTCACAAAGTCTATATCGCCGAACATATGATGGACTACTGTTACGTTGTCTCTCTGATGATGATGCGAGGCGGGTTATCCAAGAAGCTCATGACGGAGTATATGGAGCACATCAACCCGGTCCTAAGTTACAGGATCGTATCAGGAGGATGGGCTACTACTAGCCTTCTATGATTGCAGATGCCGTAAAATATGCAAGACGATGCAAAGCCTGTCAGGTTCATGCAGATTTTATATATCAACCTTTTGAATATTTATATCCTACTATCTCATCATGGCCCTTTGAAGCATGGGGTATGGATATCATTGGTCCTATTCATCCTTCATCTTCTAGAGGACATCGGTTTAAATTGGCTATTACTGACTATTTCTCCAAATGGGCGGAGGCAATTCCTCTTGCTGAGGTGAAGACATTCAATGTGATCATCTTTATCAAGCATCATGTAATTTATCGCTTTGGGATACCCCGAAGGATAATTTATGATAATGGGCCTTAATTCATCAATTAAGCGTTTTACCGATTTTGCGATAAGAATCGGATACAAAATATGGCCTCAACGACATATAATCCTGCTGCTAATGGTTTGGCGGAAGCCTTCAACAAAACCATCATCAAACTCTTGAAGAAGTTTGTCTCTTCGAACAAAAGAGATTGGAACGAGAAATTAGGGGAATGTCTGTGGGCATACCGCACAAAGGTACGAACACCAACGGGTTGTTCCCCATTTTCATTAGTTTATGGGTGTGAAGCAGTTCTCCCTATTGAAATTCAAATTCCATCGCTCAGAATAGCAGTAGCTAATGAGCTGGCTAAGAAAAACAATGATCGTTTAAGACTTCAAGAGCTAGAAGGGTTAGACGAGAAATGCCTTCAAGCTCAACAGCGCATCGAGTTCTACCAAGCACGCATCTCCAGAGCTTTTAATCAAAAAGTGAAGGAAAGAGTGTTCAAAGTTGGTGAGCAAGTTTTAGCTATGAAGAGGCCAATGATCATTACACATAAAAGTAAGGGGAAATTCTAACCCAAATGGGAGGGCCCTTATGTGATTAAAACAACATTTTCCAATGGCGCTTACATATTAGCCAAGCCTAATGGAGATTTGATAATGGCTCCTATCAATGGCAAATTCCTGAAGAAGTATTATGCTTGATCTCCTTTGCTTAATGGAGTATGGTGAAGATTTCATTCTGATGATACTATATACAAAGATTAGCTGAATCATATTCTATCATGTTCTTATGACCTCTGAATAGATATGTTTAACTAATTTTTAAAACCTATCATGTCCATATTACCTCTGATAGTGTTTTGTATACAAATTTAGTTGGATCATATTCTATCATGTTCATGTTATCTCTGAATAGATATATTCAGCTAAACCTTACCGAAAGTATATCATGTCCATATTACCTCTGATATCACTTTCATCTTAGCCTATAATTTATATTCTAAAGTGACGGGTCCACAAAGTCAGAAAATGTATCTTTATTATCTCTGGGAATAACAAATTACAAAACGAGCAAAAAAGTACATTATTGGGGAGGAGCAGTTAAATCGCGGATCTGTTACGCCAAAGCAGCCATCCTCTCATTCCTGGAGTTTAAAATGTTGGTGCGAGCCAGTTCCAGCCTTGCTTCATCATTGCTCAAAAGAGAGAGTTTGGACAGAGAATTAAAAAAACTTGTGTGGAGGACACCCACATTTGTCAAGTTCTGTTGAGCCGTATTCACTTGGCCCTCTAATACATCACGAACTAGTGATGCTTTGAGAAGCCTCTCCTTTGTTTGAGCAAGTTCAGCTTCTAGTTCTTGAACCCTCACTTCATATCCCTCACATTCGGAACGACACTGAGATAGCTGAGGAATACTCTCCACCAATACTGCTTGCTCTTTCTCCATCTCTTGCTGATGTTCCAGGATGGATTTGTTTAAAGTTTCTATCTTCTGAGCAAATTCCACAGTTAGTGATTCGTACTCAGCCTAAACCAAGTCATTGATGCTATAGCATCCTGCTCCGCATCGACGCTATGTACAAGTGATATCGTCTTGCTTGCTCGAACAGAAGTCTTCTCGGAGAGTTTCCGACCGATTGATCAATGTGAGTGGGCAGAACTACATTCTCTGATTCTTGCATGACTTAATAATGAATCTGAGTTTTTGAATGCTTATTTGCTTAAGAAGATTTGTTTCATAAGAAGAATGATAGAACTGACTCAGCATGCTAATAAGAGAACTCATATAGCTTGTCTTTGAAACGAATCTGTATGCTTGCCTGACAAGAGAAATGGAAATGCTTGTCAGAAATGAGATAGAACCATTGCTATGCTAAAGAGACATAAGAAATGTGCATACTTAGAAATACTGACACAGCTATCGAACGAACCCTTGCTATGCTAAGAAAGATAAGTGAATGAATCACTTGACTATGTCCCTTTGAATATGCTAAGAAAGAGATAGATATTGCATGTTAGATTTGAAATCAACCGTGCTTGCCATTATATGTTTCGTTTGTCTGTTTGCTATATCGAACTGCCAAGTGAAAATTTGTGAGTGCAGTGACTAATAGTACACCCTGAGGATACGGCCCGCAAGGTTCTAGTGGGGTATGCTATTAGATATGTGAAAGATGTGATTCGTTTTGATAAGATGTGCTTCATTTGATAAGATGTGTTCTGCTAAGACCGTATATGTTTTGCGTGATAATTATTTTTCTTGAATTGTGTGTTCATGTCATTGTATTGGTCTCGGACAACTTGTGCACAAGGTCTTGTCTCTCGAACGATTCCTGGGGCACTGGGAATCGTTCGGTCCGGAAGAGATTTTTGGATCGCCCTGAGGTGTACGGCTCGCAAGGGTCTAGTGGGGCAATATGTCTATTAGTGTTGTGCGGAACCCGTGATGTCACAGCTGCTTGCACTCGGGTGTATTGGTGGAGAGCTGAACCTTGAGTCACAGCTGCCGACACCCATGCGTGCTAGTGAAGAGCTGAACCTTGGGCAACTGCTGCTAATCATGGGGCAACCCATGGACCGTCATATAGATAGGGCGCATGCTAGGTTTACCTTCTTGCATACCTATCGATTGATGACACCAGAGATTCGATACATAAGTTATTGATGTACAAATTATGGCTAACTTGTGCGTCTGCTGCAGGGATAACCGTTCGGCTGAGGGTAAGAAATGCAATGAGTTATGTATAGCCTGTCTGTTCATTTTGTCTACATCGTGAAGTTATCTGATAGTGCTTCATGCATTTGCATCGGTCAGACAATGACTATTAGTGTAGTGTTGAACCTCGGTCACAGCTGCTAATAGAATCAGAATGTGAGTCATTGGTTAGCTGGATTACCGCTACCGATCCTGAGTTTCTTGGGGACCGAAATTATATAGATGTGTTGCCTTAAATGCTTGAAAGTATGATAGTCCACTCGATATGTTTGCCTTGATTCGATATGATCAGTCTGCTAGATAAGCTTTGCCCCAAAAGAGTTAGATTGATTGCATAATACAAGCTGCGCACTGCACGATAGAGCACTGTCCCGATCATATGCTTATGAGTTTGAATATGCAAAACTGGTTTCCAAATTATGTTTTCAAATGATGAAATCTGACTATAGTCCTGAGCTGTATGAAATGAACTTAGGTAAAGTAGCAAGATCACTAGTAATGCAATGTTTTGCCACATGATTACTTAGTGTGGGTTTCAGGGGGTGTAGCTTCTGTTCAGTTGTTTTATCTCACCCGTACTTGTATAAAGTGCTGACCCACCAACAGTTTGCTTGTTCTCAGGTGCTCGTTCGTCCGAGGAAGCGATAGCCGTGCCTCATCCCAAGGAACCGGAAATCTAGAGTCGATGCCTTAAGCCGCATCGAGTTGTGCCTGCTTTGAGATAATTTTGCATATGCCATTGTGTTCTTTACTTTTCTGCAATATGTGTGTCGTTGCTTCAGTATTGAATAGCTTACTTGCCCTTGTATCAAAGCTTTGGCCTTATGCAAGCGCACTTTAGGCTTGCACGACATCACACCCCGATGAGAATGATTATCCTGCGGGAGAGCTGTAACATGGTGATTCACGTTCAGCGGGGACTATCGAGCTTGCGGGAGATTGGGATGTGACATAATGGTATCAGAGCGACTCGATTCTTTGCCCATTCCGTTGCCTCCGACTCTGAGTTATGATTGTGTTGCAATGAACGATCCATACAATAAGTCCATATATATATTCTTAAAGATGCGCACAAAAGTTTTATGGATTTATTTTCATTGCTTGAGATATGATTTGTGATTTCTGGATTTGCTGAGTTTTGATTAAGGAAGGTGAGGGATGAGGACTATCGCTGCTCTGTGTTTTCGTGAGTTTCTCCTTGAGTTTCGAGGACGAAACTCTTTGTTGGTGGGTAAGTATGTAGCGTCCCGCTCTGCGTCGACGCTATGTACAAGTGATATCATCTTGCTTGCTCGAACGGAAGTCTTCTCGGAGAGTTTCCGACCGATTGATCAATGTGAGTGGGCAGAACTGCATTCTCTGATTCTTGCACGACTTAATAATGAATCTGAGTTTTTGAATGCTTGTTTTCTTAAGAAGATTTGTTTCATAAGAAGAATAATAGAACTGACTCAGCATGCTAATAAGAGAACTCACATAGCTTGTCTTTGAAACGAATCTGTATGCTTGCCTAACTAGAGAAATGGAAATGCTTGTCAGAAATGAGATAGAACCATTGCTATGCTAAAGAGACATAAGAAATGTGCATACTTAGAAACACCGACACAGCTATCGAACGAACCCTTGCTATGCTAAGAAAGATAAGTAAATGAATCGCTTGACTATGTCCCTTTGAATATGCTAAGAAAGAGATAGATATTGCATGTTAGATTTGAAATCAACCGTGTTTGCCATTATATGTTTCATTTTTCTGTTTGCTATATCGAACTGCCAAGTAAAAATGTGTGAGTGCAGTGACTAATAATACGCCTTGAGGATACGACACGCAAGGGTCTAGTGGGGTATGCTATTAGATATGTGAATGATGTGCTTCGTTTTGATAAGATGTGCTTCGTTTGATAAGATATGTTCTGCTAAGACCGTATATGTTTTGCGTGATCATTGTTTTGCTTGAATTGTGTGTTCATGTCATTGCATTGGTCTCGGACAACTTGTGCACAAGGTCTTGTCTCTCGAACGATTCCTGGGACACTGGAAATCGCTCGGTCCGGAAGAGATTTTTGGATCGCCCTGAGGTGTACGGCTCACAAGGGTCTAGTGGGGCGATATGTCTATTAGTGTTGTGCGGAACCCATGATGTCACAGCTGCTTGCACTCAGGTGTGTTTGTGGAGAGCTGAACCTTGAGTCACAGCTGCCGACACCCATGCGTACTAGTGAAAAGCTGAACCTTGGGCAACTGCTGCTAATCATGGGGCAACCCATGGACCGTCATATAGATAGGGCACATGCTAGGTTTATCTTCTTGCATACCTATCGATTGATGACACCAGAGATTTGATACATAAGTTATTGATGTGCAAATTGTGGCTAACTTGTGTGTCTGCTGCAGGGATAACCGTTCGACTGAGGGTAAGAAATACAATGAGTTATGTATAGCATGTCTGTTCATTTTGTCTGCATCGTAAAGTTATCTGATAGTGCTTCATGTATTTATATCGTTCAGACAATGAATATTAGTACAGAGCTGAACCTCGGTCACATCTGCTAATAGTATCAGAATGTGAGTCATTGGTTAGCTGGATTACCTCTACCGATCCTGAGTTTCTCGGGGACCAAAATTATATAGATGTGTTGCCTTAAATGCTTGAAAGTATGATATTCCACTTGATATGTTTACCTTGATTCGATATGATCAGTCTACTAGATAAGCTTTGCCCCAAAAGAGTTAGATTGATTGCATAATATATGTTGCGCACTGCACGATAGAGCACTGTCCCGATCGTATGCTTATGAGTTTGAATATGCAAAACTGGTTTCCAACTTGTGTTTTCAAATGATGAAATCTGACTATAGTCCTGAGCTGTATGAAATGAACTTAGGTAAAAGTAGCAAGATCACTAGTAATGCAATATTTTGCCATATGATTACTTAGCGTGGATTTCAGGGGGTGTAGCTTCTGTTCAATTATTTTATCTCACTAGTACTTGTATAAAGTGATGACCCACCAACAGTTTGCTTATTCTCAGGTGCTCGTTCGTCCGAGGAAGCAATAGTCGTACCTCATCCCACGGAACCGGAAATCTGGAGTCGATGCCTTGAGCCGCATCGAGCTGTTCCTGCTTTGAGCTGCTTTTGTATAGAGGGACATGATGTATGGAACGGTGTCATTGTAATCGAGAGATAGAGTGCTTGAGCGAATTGTAACGTTGGCCATGTGTCGCTTGTAACACTTTCGATTATCAATAAAAGAGCTTGTTTTTCATATGCCATTGTGTTCTTTACTTTTCTGCAATATGTGTGCCGCTGCTTCAGTATTGAATAGCTTACTTGCCCTTGTATCAAAGCTTTGGCCTTGTGCAAGCGCACTTTAGGCTTGCACAGCATCACATCCCGATGAGAACGATTGTCCTGCGGGAGAGCTGTAACGTGGTGATTCACGTTCAACGGGGACTATCGAGCTTGCGGGAGATTGGGGCATGACAGATGCTACCTCGGGATAGTTGAAAATATTCGTTAATGGGTTGTTCTAAACCATTAACCATTTGCTCTAGCGCATTAGCTCTTTCAGCGTCATTGAAATTTCTAATCTGCGCTATAGTGAGCTTGGAGGACATCTTCAAAGCATCAAAACCTAGATTCTTCTCCATTACAATGGATATTAATTCTTTCAAGGTGAGGTAGAATATGCTAGTGTATTGTTCAACTAGCAAAGCAAAGCTCGAATGGACGCTGGGAGTGGCCGCAACATCAGTAAATCTCCCTCCTATAATGACTGCAGAGGATGTTTCCACAGCCATTGCTTCAACAGATGGTGCGACAAAAGAAGAGACACCAACAATAATTGAAGTTGCTGGCATGCTCGATGAAGGAGGCACAGTCGAGATGGTGGGTTCATCCACCACGGATATTATTTGAACTGCTGCTGGCGGAATTATATCTGAGAATGTTGCGGATGAAAGATGTAAACCCCCTCGACCAAAATTCAGGGTTAATTATCATAGATAGCATAATTAGGGTTAATTAGATACAATTAAGATTTAATATACAAGTATTATAATATTTGTGTAGTGTTTTGTTACTTATGACACCTTATCGTTGTCCCAAAATTTAGGACACTACCCTAGCTGTTACCCTGAAACAAATTCCATACACTTGGCCTAGACATACTAACCTACCATAATGACCCTTGTGTAACCCCCAGATACTGATTTTTGTGCCTGATTTTAGTCGCACAAAAGTCGTTACAAACGTCCGTACGTAAATTAAATAAATTGCGTATTTACGTTCATTGTCCGTTCCAATCAAAATTGAGACCCAACCTCAACCCGTTTTGACCAACCCCGATCATGACATTATTATACTCTGAGCCTACCACACCAATGATGCTTGTGCCACCCAAATTTAGACCCCCGATATTTATTAAATTAATTTAGGGACACCCGGTGCATTAATTATAAATTAATTAATGTAGTGACCTAGCCTCATTTAAATTAAACCCAACTCCAACCCACACACACACCCACAAGCCTCATACAAAACACTATACACCATCCTAGCCCAATATAAAACACCAAACATGGTGTTTTGTCACATCAAATCCCCAATTCCAGAATTTGTAAAAATTCCAAATTGTTCAGGGGCCTTTGTACAAATTAGCAGTGAGGTGCCCCCCTCTCATTGGCCCAACCACATGAAGAAAGGAACCTACATTCTTTGACCGATCACAATAATTTCTTGCCCATTTTTTATGTACTTGCATCACTTTTTGGAGGGCACATCATGACCCTTCATTCAAATTCCTTTAATCCTAGTCCCATGTCTAACATGTGGAGACCCTCCTCACACAACCCTAGACACTACCAGCCGACCCTAATTCCAAGGCAGCCCACCACTCTCTCTCCTACATATAGGGCACATTACATCACATTAAATACATACAACCCAAAAATTTCACCAGCCAAAACCCTATTTGCTAATACACTCAAACCAGCCACTACCCCTGCCCATCCACCCGCAGCCTCCTCCCTGCCAGCCACCGTCTTCGGCCACCCCGGCAATGACCCGACGCCCTCCGGCGACCCTTCCCCCACCTACCACCACCGCCCCCGGCCACTGCTCCGTCCACAGCTACCTCCCTCTCCACCATCCTCAACCCACAGAACTCCATTCCCGAGCTCGAACCGACCACCCGAGCTTCGATTGCTCTGCCACCGTAGCACGCCCGGCCACCGTACTTGGCCGACCTCTTCCCCGATCGACCTCCTCCGTCCCCGCCGACTCTCAGCCCCGGACGATGTCGCAGCTGGCCGCCCCCGCCCCCGTAGTGTCACCTAGCTGCTGATTGCTGCTATAGCCGCCGACTCCCCGAGCGCTGCCGGAGCTCCGCCCGGCCAACCACGCCATCGTCGACCAGTCCGGCGGATCCCCCTCGACCTCTCCTACACTTCGGTTTGCATAAATATACGAATACAGTATAAATACGTAGTATATTTTGGGTTGGTTTGTATATATAAATGTATATATATATATATATGTTTCAGTATAATTATTAGTATTTATATATATAAGTATGTATAAATACAGTATTATATATATATATACACTGTATTTTGTATGTTTTATTATATACTAGAGATACATATATATGTATAGTATATACTATATACTAGTCTTTAAATACCTTACTATATATTTAATATCTATTGGGTATACATGTATAAATATATATATATATATATATATATATATATATATATATATATATATATATATATATATATATATATATATATATATATATATATATATATATGTATGTATATTTGTAAAGTATTTGGGTATTATATAAATATACAATATATTACATATATATTTCTGTATAATACAGTATTCCATATATATAAATAATGTATTTTGTATGTTTATATGTATTTGTAACTACATAGTATATACTTGTATAAATCCCTATTGTGTGTATATATATAAATATATATATATATATATATATATATATATATATATATGTATGTAAATATATACGTAGTATATTTAGAATACTATATGCTTAATACATATTGCGTATATATATATATATATATATATATATATATATATATATATATATATATATATATATATATATATATATATATATATATATATATATATATATATTCTGTAAATTAGTATATTATACGTAGTATATTAATTATTAATATATTATATGTAGTATATAAATTATTGGTATATTGTATGAGTATTAAATACGTTATACCTATTATTAACATATATATATATATATATATATATATATATATATATATATATATATATATATATATATATATATATATTGGTATTTAGTATATTAGAGTATTATATATAAATATATGAATATATATACATAAAACTATTAAACTTTGTGTATTAATATAATATATGTTAGTATATATTATATATGATTACACTTTCTATTTTTGTACATATAAATATATATGTATACTATATATATATATACCTGTTGTACATATGTACTTATATATATAAATGCTTATATAAATATATGTAAATATATGTCTATGTATTAAATTAATATATTTGGTATAGTGTATTTTAAATATGTTAATATATTTAATGAATATGTGTATATATACATATTATTAGGTAATATGTAAAGATGCTAATTAAATGTACTATTAAACATTACATATTTTTATTATATTTTTTATGTATTAGTGAACACATAAGTATATATGTTAATCATATAAATATATGTCCTATATGGTCCCACTAAGATGTACAATCAAGATCTGCGTCAGTGTATTGCTGCAAGTAGTATGTCTTAGTCATACTATTTTAAGTGTCTGATGTTGCTATTATTATATCATATATAGGATTGCTGGACCGTACAACCGAGGCTTCAGGAGCAGGACATTGGCTTTCGCAGCTACCAGACACAAGCAAGTATACCTTGCTGGATTACTGTTTAAATTAAATGATAAATGTTGCAATATACATAAACTGTGCGCGTCCGAGATTGACTCGGGTGCAGTCGACGAATGCGTCGATGAGTAGTGTACTTGACCTAGCTGCTAGCTGACTCACCTACTATTGTGAGGATATTTTGATATCTTCCTAGACCGTGATACTTTACACGTATCACGATGGTATATTCATATTGGAATGCGGGTCCGCATACCCGATTCGCTATCGGTGCGTACGACATGCATCACGGACTAGCACGTAATCTAGAGTAATATAATTAGATGTGACTTGACATATAGATACGGGATCCTCATGTCGTGTATTCGACTTGTGTATCCATATTGGGCGGGGAGAACAACTGATAACGTATGGGATACACACATCGGACTCCGTGGTATCCAGAGGAGCCACAGACCCGATGACTTCCTATATTCAGATACCGCACTCTTCGGAGTGTTACGGACGTATATACATTACAGATACCTCATTCTTCGGAATGATGGACGTTACATGATCAGATACCATGCTCTTCGGAGTATGGACGTTATGCCTACACCTACCTATACGTTCCGAGGTTGTCCTTACATTGCATTCACTTAGATGGTTAGCACACCCCTTTTATTTTATTCAGTACTATATCTGGCATGCATTTTGTATCTTGTTACGTCCCTCTGAGGACCTGGTTCTCTTCTAGGTCTGGACGAGGCATATTACCCCACTATATACGGACCAGGAGTGGAGACAAGATACGCTCTTGAGGAGGAGCTAGAGGTCCTACCATCGGAGTTTCCCTGTTCATCTTGGTAGGCCTTCCGCCTAGGACTGGAGCTTCTTATCTAATTAGCAGTTGTTTCAGTCACACTATTTATTCTGTCTTCAGTACTCTATTTCATCATTTGTAGTGGGTTTGTTCCCACCGGACATATTTTGGTTTGTACTATGACATTCGACTATGTTCTTATATTCCAGTATTTTATTTCAGTATTTCTTGTTGTAATTATGGATGAGATTAGACTCTGCCTGTTGTTGATATTAGACTTGTTAGATTTAGGACAGCGTAGCACGCTTCGCTAGGATCCATTAAATTGGGATATCCTCAGAGACGTGTCAGCTGGCCAATGCCATGTGGCCTGGTCCCGTATATTTTTGGGACTGGGGCGTGACATAGTTTTAGTGGTGGCCCATGTAGATCTCTAATCTAAAGTTTATCGCTTGTGGTATGGTAACGTGCCCAGCGAGCCTTCAATAGGATAGAAATTACTAGGTCTCATCCACTTGATTACGCCTTTGAACCTCTTCCGTATGTTAAAATATCTGCATCCTGTTTGATTGATTTTGTACTCTTTTAATTAAGTTCTATCTCTTACAACGAGATGAACCTACGCAGCAGACACGAGACACTTGGTGCCATAGTACCATCAGCCCCCGAACCGAGGGAGGAGACGTCCCAGGGACCACCCATAGAGCAGCCTCAGCCACAGGCACAGGTGATCCCCCAGGCCCCGATAAAACACTGCCATCAGACCTCTCCCGACGACGGAACGCAGCAGCCAGAGGGCCAGACTTCGCAGACGGTCCTGATGAAGCACTTCGAGGGACAGACCTCGAGGGCTACGTCGATGCCGCAGTTCGAGAGGCCGATATCCGAGGAGACGCCGATGAGGCAGCCGGAGGTACCACTACCACCACCTCCACCGTTTCCACCCCAGATGCCACCAGCGGAGGGACATCCCCAGATGATGCAGTTCTTTCAGACGATGATGCAGGCACAGTGGCATCAGACTGAGACCCTGAGACAGGGCCTGATGGCGGTACTGGAGAGGGCACCTGCCCAAGCAGCAGCAGCAGCACCTGCACCTGCACCTGTCCAGCCAGTGGGCACTATACGAGGCTTCCGCCAGATGGGTCCGAGAACCTTCTCGGGCAAGGAGACTGCAGAGGAGATCTCAGACTGGGTCTCCAACACTGAGATGCTACTGGAGGGTTCGCAGCTACACCCCGACCTCTGGATAACCGCAGTGAGGGCCCAACTCACAGGCAACGCCCATCACTGGTGGAATTCTATGGAGCACAGCGTCGGCAGGGCGCAGACTTGGGAAGAGTTTCTGGAGTACTTCAATGCGAAGTATTTCCCCGCTACGGTCAGGAACGCCCTATACTCCCAGTTCCTGCACCTGGAGCAAGGGAACTTGACCGTGGACGCCTACGACACAGAGTTCAGTCGACTCAAACAATTCGGTACAACCCTGATCCCCAACGACCTGGAGAAGGCCAGGAGATTCCACCACGGCCTTTCCTTCGAGCTGTAGAGGTATACCACTACTCAGGCAAGGATCTCTTATAAAGAGGTCCTATCAGAGGCGAGGATCCAGGAGGCCATAGGCGGAGGAGCGAGACGTTCCAGCGCGAACGTACCAACCAGAACCCAGTACGGAGCAGGAGGACCGATCCGCCATCCAGGAGCACAGGCGCAACAGAGGACAGTGCCGTACCAGCAGAAGGAGCTTCCGACTTGTCACTTTTGTGGCAAGAGGGAACACATCGTCAGAGACTGCCGAAAGAAGCTCGGGCTCTGCATGGTCTGTGGAGCGAGCCAGCACCTTGCCAGAGACTGCCCACAGCGCAGAGATACAGAACCCCAGACCGGGCAGAGGCCAGCAGCACCACCCTTGAGGATACTACCCCCAGCAGGAGGTCAGCGTCCACCAGCTACCGGAGGAAAGCAGAGAGGACCACCCTTGGTCCCACAGGAGGCACATTTCAACCAGGCCCGACAGCAGGCTGGAGGGCAGAGGCATGGGCAAGCCTTTGCTTTAGCCACTATCGAGGAGGAACCAGAAGGGGAGGCAATCACGGGTACAATTTTAGTTGCATTATTACCTGTAATTGCACTGTTTAATTCTGGAGCTACACTGTCTTTCATATCTAGTAGCTTCGTAGCAATGCATAGAGTAACAACTTCCCCCTTACCTAAGAGTTGGAAGATTCTTACCGGAGGAGGCATCGTACCGGTTACCAGCACCATTAGAATGTGCTCGGTAGTAGTTTATGGTAGAGAGATGAGAGCGCGATTTTTGGTACTCCTAATGCCAACTTTCGACGTTGTTCTGGGCATGGACTGGTTAAGCCAGTACAATACCGTACTAGATTGCCGGAAGGGTAGCGTTACTTTTAGACTGCCAGGACACCCGGAGTTCGAGTACATACGGGGCACCATTGAGCGAGGAGTAGGACAGACAGTTGGAGCATACATGGCTATGGAGACGGCACCCCCAGAAATTGTTACAGAGTTCGAGGATATTTTCCCAGAGGAGTTACCAGGCCTACCGCCTGATAGAGAGTTGGAGTTCACTATTGAGCTAGTACCTGGAGCAGCACCGGTATCTTCAAATGTGTACCGGTTGGCGAAGAAGGAGCTTGACGAGCTGAAGCTACATCTAGAGGAGTTGCAGATCAATGGATTTGTCCGTCCTAGTGCATCATCCTGGGGAGCACTAGTGTTGTTTGTACCAAAGAAGGACGGGATATTCCGGATGTGCATTGATTACAGATCCCTTAATGCTTTGACTATCAAGAACAAGTACCCTCTACCGCGGATTGACGATCTGTTCGACCAGCTGACAGGAGCAATGGTGTTCACGAAGATCGACTTGAGATCGGGCTATCATCAGGTAAAGGTACGAAGGGAAGACATTCCAAAGACAGCCTTTAGGACTCATTATGGTCACTACGAGTTCTTAGTGATGCCTTTTGGATTGACAAATGCGCCTGCTGTGTTTATGAACCTGATGAACAGAGTCTTTCACCAGTATCTGGACCAGTTCGTGATAGTCTTCATCGATGACATCTTGGTGTATTCGAAGAGCCACGAGGAGCACGGGGAGCACTTGAGGCTAGTGTTAGAGACGCTGAGACGAGAGAGGCTTTATGCCAAGCTGAGCAAGTACGAGTTTCTCCTTGATCGTGTCGTATTTCTTGGACACGTTATCTCGGGAAACGGCATTTCGGTAGATCCTGCGAAGATTTCGTCAGTAGAGACGTGGCCGACCCCTACCAACGTCTCGGAGGTGAGGAGTTTCCTAGGACTTGTCGGATATTACCGGAGGTTCGTAGAGAACTTCGCAAGGATCGCAGAGCCGATGACCCGCTTGACCCGCAAGTAGCAGGAGTTCACCTGGACAGAGGAGTGTCAGACGGTATTCGATGAGTTGAAGAAGCGTCTGACTACAGCACCATCTTGACCATACCTTCTAGACCCGGAGGATTCATGATCTATAGCGATGCGTCCGAAAAAGGATTAGGATGCGTCTTGATGCAGCATGGGAAGGTTGTCGCCTATGCCTCTAGGCAACTGAGGACCCATGAGAAGAACTATCCTACCCACGACCTGGAGCTTGCCGCAGTGATCTTTGCTTTGAAGCTTTGGAGGCACTACCTGTACGGAGAGCGCATGGAGATATTCACCGATCACAAGAGCATGAAGTACGTCTACACCCAGAAGGACCTGAACCAGAGGCAGAGAAGTTGGCTCGAAGTGATGGCGGACTTCGAGATTGAGCTACAGTACCATCCGGAAAAGGCTAATGTGGTAGCCGATGCTTTAAGCAAGAAGCCCATAGCATTTTTCCTGACTACCCAACAACATCTGCTGAGAGATCTATAGCAGTTGGGTATCGAAGTCATTATTCCCGGAGTAGACGGCCAGATATCGAGTTTCCAGGTGCAATCGACATTGGTAGAGAGAATCAAGGCTGCTTTGCCGACAGACACCAGATTTCAGAGGCTTCGACAGAGGACAGAGACTGGAATACAGACGGGACTGCATATACACGAGGATGGGACTTTGAGATGTGGAGATCGTCTCTATGTTCCGAATAGAGAGCTTCGCCAGGAGCTGATGATGGAGGCGCACAGTTCAACCTACTCTATTCATCCAGGAGGCACGAAGATGTATCGAGACCTGAGGCAGTACTATTGGTGGCATGGGATGAAGAGGGAGATAGCCCGCTTCGTGGCTAAGTGTCTGGTGTGTCAGCAAGTCAAGGCTGAGCATCAGAGGTCTGCCGGATTACTTCAACCACTTCCGATACCGGAGTGGAAATGGGAGCACATCACCATGGACTTCGTTACGGGTTTCCCGAGAAGTCCTAGTGGTCGCAATGCGGTATGGGTAATCGTAGATAGACTCACCAAGTCTGCCCACTTTTTACCCTTTAGGGTTGGGCAATCTACGGAAGTCTTGGTAGACATGTACATGAGGGAGATCGTGCGATTGCATGGAGTGCCAGTCAGTATCGTGTCTGACAGGGATACGAGGTTCACATCATACTTTTGGAGGAGTATGCAAGAGTCTCTTGGTACCCGCCTAAAGTTCAGTACTTCGTACCACCTGCAGACAGATGGCCAATCCGAGCGCACCATTCAGACGCTGGAGGACATGTTGAGGGCATGCATGCTTGACTTTAGCAGTTCATGGGAGGACCATTTTCATTTGGTCGAATTTTCCTATAACAATAGCTATCAGGCGAGCATCCAGATGGCTCCCTATGAGGCATTGTATGGTAGGAAGTGTCGTTTCCCAGTATGTTGGAGTGATGTAGGCGAGAGGCAGATTCTAGGGCCAGAGTTGGTCATCCGTACGGTGGAGAAGGTGAAGAAGATCCAAGGGCATCTACGAGCAGCACAGGACAGGCAGAAGCATTGGGCTAATGTGCATCGACGACCCCTAGAGTTCCAGGTGGGAGATCATATGTTCCTGAAGATCTCACCTACCAGAGGAACCATCCGATTTGGAGGCAGAGGGAAGCTGAGTCCGAGGTATATCGGACCATTCGATGTGCTAGAGCGCGTCGAAGAAGTTGCTTACAGATTGGCCTTGCCGCAGACACTGGAAAGAGTTTACGACGTCTTCCATGTATCTCAGCTGAGGAGGTACATACCGGATCCGAGTCATGTGCTTGACCACTCGGAAATCACCGTCGGTCCGAGTTTGTCATACCAGGAGGAGCTAGTAGAGATCCTGGACCGAAGCGAGAAGGTACTGCGAGGCCAGACTATCCCTCTAGTTCGTGTCTCATGGAGGCATCATGCACCAGGTGAATCAACCTGGGAATGAGAGGACGATATTCAGCAATGCTTTCCCCATCTCTTGGAAGGCTTAGGTATGTGATAGCATTTTGTTTCAATCAATAGTTTTTTTATATGTCTGTTTTAATTTCGAGGACGAAATGCTTTAAGGAGGGTATGTTGTAAACTCCCTCGACCAAAATTCAGGGTTAATTATCATAGATAGCATAATTAGGGTTAATTAGATACAATTAAGATTTAATATACAAGTATTATAATATTTGTGCAGTGTTTTGTTACTTAGGACACCTTACCGTTGTCCCAATATTTAGGACACTACCCTAACTGTTACCCTGAAACAAATTATATACACTTGGCCTAGACATACTAACCTACCATAATAACCCTTGTGTAACCCTCGGATACTGATTTTAGTCGCACAAAAGTCATTACAAACGTCCGTACGTAAATTAAATAAATTGCGTATTTACGTTCGTTGTCCGTTCCAATCGAAATTGAGATCCAACTTCAACCCGTTTTGACCAACCCCGATCATGACATTATTATACTCTGAGCCTACCACACCAATGATGCTTGTGCCACCCAAATTTAGACCCCCGGTATTGATTAAATTAATTTAGGGACACCCGGTGCATTAATTATAAATTAATTAATGTAGTGACCTAGCCTCATTTAAATTAAACCCAACTCCAACCCAAACCCACACACATACCCACAAGCCTCATAGAAAACATCATACACCATCCTAGCCCAATACAAAACACCAAATATGGTATTTTGTCACATCAAATCCCCAATTTCAGAATTTGTGCAAATTCCAAATTATTCAGGGGCCTTTGTGCAAATTAGCAGTGAGGTGCCCCCTTCTCATTGGTCCAACCACATGAAGAAATGAACCTACATTCTTTGACCGGTCACAATAATTTCCCCCCATTTTTTATGTACTTGCATCACTTTTTGGAGGGCACATCATGACCCTTCATTCAAATTTCTTTAATCCTAGCCCCATGTCTAACATGTGGAGACCCTCCTCACACAACCCTAGACACTACCAGCCGGCCCTAATCCCAAGGCAGCGCCCCACTCTTTCTTCTACATATAGGGCACATTACATCACATTAAATGCATACAACCCAAAAATTTCACCATCAAAAACCCTATTTGCTAATACACTCAAACCAGCCACTAACCCTGCCCATCCACCCGCAGCCTCCTCCCGGCCAGCCACCGTCTCCGGCCACCCCCGCAACGACCCGACCCCCTCCGGCGACCCTTCCCCCACCTACCACCACCGCCCCCGGCCACTGCTCCGCCCACAGCCACCTCCCTCTCCACCATCCTCAACCCACAGAACTCCCTCCCCGAGCTCGAGCCGACCACCCGAGCTTCGATTGCTCCGCCACCGTAGCACGCCCGGCCGTCGTACTTGGCCGACCTCTTCCCCGACCGACCTCCTCCGTCCCCGTCGACTCTCAGCCCCGGACGCCGCCGCAGTTGGCCGTCCCCGCCCCCGTAGTGTCACATAGCTGCTGATTGCTGCTGTAGCCGCCGAATCCCCGAGCACTGCCGGAGCTCCGCCCGGTCACCCACGCCGTCGATGACCAGTCCGGCGGATCCCCCTCGATATCTCCTACACTTCGGTATGCATAAATATACGAATACAGTATAAATACGTAGTATATTTTGGGTTGCTTTGTATATATAAATGTATATATATATGTTTCAGTATAATTATTAGTATTTATATATATAAGTCTGTATAAATACAATATTTTATATATATACACTGTATTTTGTATGTTTTATTATATACTAGAGATACATATATATGTATAGTATATACTATATACTTGTCTTTAAATACCTTACTATATATTTAATATCTATTGGGTATACATGTATATATATATATATATATATATATATATATATATATATATATATATATATATATATATATATATATATATATATATATGTATGTATGTATGTATGTATGTATGTATGTATATTTGTAATGTATTTGGGTATTATATAAATATACAATATATTACATATATATTTCTGTATAATACAGTATTCCATATATATAAATAATGTATTTTGTATGTTTTATTATATACTAGAGGTATAAATATATATGTATTTGTAACTACATAGTATATACTTGTATAAATCCCTATTGTGTGTATATATATAAATATATATATATATATATATATATATATATATATATATATATATATATATACGCAATATGTATTAAGCATATAGTATTCTAAATATACTACGTATATATTTACATATATATATATATATATATATATATATATATATATATATATATATATATATATATATGTAAATATATACGTAGTATATTTAGAATACTATATGCTTAATACATATTGCGTATATATATATATATATATATATATATATATATATATATATATATATATATATATATATATATACTGTAAATTAGTATATTATACGTAGTATATTAATTATTAATATATTATATATATACTGTAAATTAGTATATTATACGTAGTATATTAATTATTAATATATTATATATAGTATATAAATTATTGGTATATTGTATGAGTATTAATATGTTATACCTATTATTAACATATATATATATATATATATATATATATATATATATATATATATATATATATATTGGTATTTAGTATATTAGAGTATTATATATAAATATATGAATATATATACATAAACCTATTATACTTTGTGTATTAATATAATATATGTTAGTATATATTATATATGATTACACTTTCTATTTTTGTACATATAAATATATATGTATACTATATACATATATACCTGTTGTACATATGTACTTATATATATAAATGCTTATATAAATATATGTAAATATATGTCTATGTATTAAATTAATATATGTGGTATAGTGTATTTTAAATATGTTAATATATTTAATGAATATGTGTATATATACATATTATTAGGTAATATGTAAAGATGCTAATTAAATGTACTATTAAACATTACATATTTTTATTATATTTTTTATGTATTAGTGAACACATAAGTATATATGTTAATTATATAAATATATGTCCTACATGGTCCCACTAAGATGTACAATCAAGATCTGCGTCAGTGTATTGCTGCAAGTAGTATGTCTTAGTCATACTATTTTAAGTGTCTGATGTTGTTATTATTATATCATATATAGGATTGCTGGACCGTACAACCGAGGCTTCAGGAGCAGGACATTGGCTTTCGCAGCTACCAGAAACAGGCAAGTATACCTTGCTGGATTACTGTTTAAATTAAATGATAAATGTTGCAATATACATAAACTGTGCGCGTCCGAGATTGACTCGGGTGTAGTCGACGAATACGTCGATGAGTAGTGTACTTGACCTAGTTGCTAGCTGACTCACCTACTACTGTAAGGATATTTTGATATCTTTCTAGACCGTGACACTTTACACGTATCACGATGGTACATTCATATTGGGATGCGGGTCCGCGTACTCGATTTGTTATCGGTGCGTACGACATGCATCACGGACTAGCACGTAATCTAGAGTAATATAATTAGATGTGACTTGGCATATAGATACGGGATCCTCATGTCGTGTATTCGACTTGTGTATCCACATTAGGCGAGGAGGACAACTGATAACGTATGGGATACACACATCGGACTCCGTGGTATCCAGAGGAGCCACAGACCCGATGACTTCCTATATTCAGATACCGCGCTCTTCGGAGTGTTACGGACGTATATACATTGCAGATACCTTATTCTTCGAAATGATGGATGTTACATGATCAGATACCATGCTCTTCGGAGTATGGACGTTATGCCTACACCTACCTATACGTTCCGAGGTTTTCCTTACATTGCATTCACTTAGATGGTTAGCATACCCCTTTTATTTTATTCAGTACTATATCTGGCATGCATTTTATATCTTGTTACATCCCTCTGAGGACATGGTTCTCTTCCAGATCTGGATGAGGCATATTACCCCACTGTGTACGGACTAGGAGTAGAGACGAGATACGCTCTTGAGGATGAGCTAGAGGTCCTACTATCGGAGTTTCACTGATCATCTTGGTAGGCCTTCCGCCTAGGACTGAAGCTTCTTATCTAGTTAGCAGTTGTTTCATTCACACTATTTATTCTGTCTTCAGTACTCTATTTCATCATTTGTAGTGGGTTTGTTCCCACCGGACATATTTTGGTTTGTACTATGACATTCGACTATGTTCTTATATTCCAGTATTTTATTTCAGAATTTCTTGTTGTAATTGTGGATGAGATTAGACTTTGCCTGTTGTTGATATTAGACTTGTTAGATTTAGGACAGCGTAGCATGCTTCGTTAGGATCCATTAAATTGGGATATCCTCGAAGACGTGTCAGCTGGCCAATGCCACGTGTCCTGGTCCCATATATTTTTGGGACTGGGGCGTGACATAGTTTTAGTGGTGGCCCATGCAGGTCTCTAATCTAATGTTTATCGCTTGTGGTATGGTAACGTGCCCAACGAGCCTGCAATAGGATAGAAATTACTAGGTCTCATCCACTTGATTACGCCTTTGAACCTCTTCCGTATGTTAAAATATCTGCATCCTGTTTGATTAATTCTGTACTCTTTTAATGAAGTTCTATCTCTTACAGCGAGATGAACCTTTTTGGGCAAAGAATCTCTAGCACTTTCAGCTGGGACTGTGGAGGCTCCTTCTTTAAAAGGCGAATGACTCATAATCAAAGAATCATCCCTAACAGGGGAAACATTAGGCTCACTCCTGGAAGAGGCCCCCTTGGTGGAAGTCCTTTTAGGACCTTTTGTAGTCTGCTTCTTCTTACGAGAGGAAGGCTCTTTCTGAGTAGAAGCCTTTCGTTTATTGGAAATAATGAGAGGCTCTGCTGGCGGAGCTATTACACCTCTCGGTAATATCAACAAATAATCATCTACACCAGTAGTTTCATTACCTTCATTAGAGGAGACAGATGGTATCTCCTTTCTTCCAGTGGACTTATGGGAGGGCATTCTGAAACTTCCATATAAATCAAAATTACGATGGAAGGTATTGATGGATACATAAAACTGTGCGTATGAATGAAGAATGCACAACTCCATAGAGAGAGAGGTCGCGGGACCAGCAAAGGTTGCTCCAGTACAACCCATGATGAAATAACGCCATCCTTTAGCTTCATCAATAAGCCCACCCTTGAATCTAAAGCTGGTGATAGGATTTTTCATGTGCAACTGGTCATAACCAAATTGCGTGGCGAAACGGCTAGGCAGATAAGGTTCCAAGTAACAGTGGTCATCACTTCTATACAGCAGGTGGGAAGGTTTAATGCAGACTAACCAGTAAAAGGCTTCAGGTGAAAGAATAGACTTCCCCTGACCTATATCATGGAGTTTAGCCCCCTGCTGATTGATATGTACATGGGGAACGGTGCAGAAGAACTTCCAACTATGGGCAAAATTTAGTGCTAGTCGACAATCTATGACGCTAGTCACATTCCTAGAAGAATTCTTGTAATTCAACAGGAAGTTATTGCCCGAACCACTGGCAGATCCGGGAGACATCACTTTGCTGTTATGAAGGATTAACCATCCCATCAAATATAAGAATGGTAATTCCACTCTGGGATATCCTTCGCGCTGTGTAGTATCGGCCAGCAACCCATCAGTAATAGCCCTCAGGCCAGCTTGTATCCTGCATACCATGGCAGTAAGTAGGCCCAATCTTGCCCCAAACACCAAACGCACTGCGGGCCATAGGGTATTGCGATGAATACGATCTGTCGACGCAATACCAGGCACCACCCATCGACGTAGCCAAATAGAAAGGAAGCCAGCCAGTTGAGCTTCTTTTGACAGAGGCTTCCGCCAATGCCTCATATAACTGTAGGCTTTGGTCCCTGCAGGATAACCCTCTATGTCTTCATTCAGAACACAATCTGGAGCCCCTGCATCTTCAATAAGGTCATCGATTGTGTTGGCATTAAGAATGCTCAGAGGGTTCAAAGGTTTGTCTTTGCTATCTACAACCTTGTCCTGCTTGGCATTTTTAGCCTGATAGAAGAAAAGATAAGATACCCACTTGTTAATATGAGCCAAATCAGAAGGCTCTCTGTAAAAATTGGTGCATGCAAGATAGTGGCTCATCAGTTCTTGGTACACAGCCACTGCCTGAGGGTTGGTATCCTTCAGCTCCCTATTTGTCGGAACGTACTCTTCATAAGGAGTGTCTCCCATTGGCAGTTTTGAGATATCTGCTATCTCATGAAGGGCTAGGCCCAACTCACCTATTGGAGTGGCGAAAGTCCCAGTGAGCGAGTTATATCGCTCCATCAAAGCTAAGAACAAATTAGTGTTGATAGGCAGCCCAACACTAGTAGCACTCACAGCCTCAAATAAGTTGATACTCTCCAGCTCCATCTGAAAGTGCTTCAGGGCCCATGCAGTTAAACTGGCCCATCAAAGATTGTGGGGGTTAAGCCATCCACTGGTGCGAGGGTTAACCCTGGGATATACTCCTCCCAGCCCCATAAAGTCATTGCAGAAAGTTGATATTGAAGTGGCTGGATCAAAGAAGAGTCTTCACTAGGGACACTTCCTGGTAGTAATCCTTTGAAGGGCATAATAGGGCCGGAGGGACTACTTACAAAGGATCCTCGGTTTAATCCTTTCTTATAAAAGATCTTCCCTGGCTGGCCATGAAGATCAGGAGTCAGAGTCCATGCCATCCTTCTAGGATGTGTGGCATGGAAGAATGCAGAAATAGGGTAATCTCTGGACATCTTTGGCAGGTACATAACCGTGTCCTCAGCAAAAAATACCCAATCTTCTTTCTTGGGCTTTGTCTGGGATTGCTTATCAATAACATCCCCAAATAAGGAAGCCAATTTCTTATACTCGGTTCCATCTATGTATGTCAAGGGTTCCCCACTGATCATACTCAGCAACATTCTTTCTCCTTGGGTCGAGATCAGAATTCCCCTTTCTTGAGGATACTCGTTGCCAGAGATGGGAAAAGTCACATGGGACAAGTCCTCCAAGTAGTTGGAATTCATTATTCCAACAGCAGAGCCCATTACTTCAGCCAGAGGGGGGATCTATAGGTCCACTGCAAAAAGCAAGAGAATAAGTCAGTTTTTACGTTGAAATTTACTTTCAGCGCGTAAAACGTAAAGTGCTACGTTCTTGCAGTATACGCCAAAATCTAACAGTCTGGGTTTTTACGCCAGACTGCAAAATATGGAGTTTTACGCTGGAACTTTTTCAGTACGTAAAACACAAGGTTTGCAGTATACACAAAAAATCTAACAGTTTGAGTTTTTACGCCAGACTACAAAATATGGAGTTTTACGCTGGAACTTTTTTAGTACGTAAAATACAAGGTTTACAATATACGCCAAAATTTTAACAGTCTGAGTTTTTATGCCAGATTACAAAATATGGAGTTTTACGCTGACACATTAAAATGTGAGCATAATCTTGCAGTATACGCCAAATTTGACACTCTAAGTTTTTAGGCAAGATTACAAAATATGGAGTTTTACGATGACACATTAAAATGTGGGCGTATTGATAAAACATCTATGTGCATCATCTTCCTCGAAGAGACTCTTAGCACAAAAGATAACCTTGCGCATACACGTAAAACGTGTACGAAGGGTTTTTATTTTTTCAAGTTTTACATGTGATGTCTGGTGCACAGCTAGATGACGGAGCACTTTGTTCAGAATGAGGCTCGCTTGGCCTAGTAGGAGTCGCTCGTGCTTGAGCAGAGAGGCGAGACGAGGAAGCGGCTTTCTTTTCCTTAGCGGTGGAGGTTTGTTTTGGTGCAATGGCAAATCAGAGTTCTTTTTCAGAAAGAGACGAAGAATTTTTCAGAAAGAGATGAAGGGTTTTTCTCTCTCACGACCTAGGTCTATTTATAGAGTTCAAATAAATCTTCGAATCCTTAACCAAATCCGATCTTATCATAATCAGTTATGATTTGGGACCACGTCAGCAAATCATTTAAAAATGAAGACAGATAGTCATGCTGCGTAACGGATCCCTGATTTTACGTTCAGATTTTACGCGTAGAGCAAGGATCTATAATTTTATGCGCAGAGCTACAGATCTACAATTTTACGCTAAGAAGCTACAGATCTATGATTTTACGCTCATACGCTACAGATCTATGATTTTACGCTCAGATGCTACAGACCTATAATTTTACGCGCAGAGCAAATATCTATGATTGTACGCTAAGAATGTTATGAATCTATGATTTTACGCGCATCTTAAATTACGCGGGACAGATCAGTCAGCAGAATACGCGTATATCTTGATAATCTAAATTTTACGCTCGAGAAAGCTAGTCACAAGAGTTTACGCAGAAAATGCTCTTTTGATTCCACATTTGCAAACATTGCAAAGGCCTAAAATACGCAAATATCAGTGTTTGCAAAATAGACAACGAGTATTCAGTAACTTCTCTTCTTCTCCAACCGAGAGGACTTCATCAGACGAAGGGCCAAAGAGTTCCCTGAAAATGTCTATCTTCATTAGAGATGACTCTTCTTCTTTGGCCATTACTAGTTCATTCGAGGTTTAGCCAGGATCTTTACATCTAGTTCAAGAATGGCCTGTTTGGCGGATATTCCTTGCCCTGTCTCGAGAATCTTTCGAGAAGCCATTTTTTTGAAGATGATGTTCTGAACAAGATGAAATGACAGTTCAGAATTCTATGTGACTCCTCGTCAAAACAGCATGACAATTGGATCTAATGCTAAAAAAGTTTTTACGCATCTTCCTTTATGCGTAAAAGTTGGAACGTGACTGGATGCATATTTATCAGAGTCTGCGTAAAAATTACTCAAGCATGACGAAGCAGCGTATTACCAGACGTCCTCACAGCAACATGGCAAAATAATAGTGCGTAGAAGAAGACAAGTTTATTAATCATGATTACATATGATGGAAATCTATTTTACAAAGAATTTTTCATTAATATTCAAGATCATGATTACATATGATGAAAATCCATTTTACAAAGGATTTTTCATTAATATTTAAGATCATGATGGGAATCTATTACGCTAGGTTCTCATCTGATGGAGATCTTCATTTCTTCTTCTACGACACTTCTTCGGATCCTATACGCCGGGTGCCAAGAAAATGGTGAATGGAGGGAGGATACAAAACTGGGCCTGTTTAAATTATTCAAGCCCACCCTCCATACGTCATCGGCGGCCTTGCCTAGAATTGTGATTAGGATTTAGACCCAACACAATACTGGAAGACACGGCCAAGCTGCACCCCAGGATCCATCATCATAATAGGGGAAAATACAGCTAGCAAGCTGTGTGGTCTAATGCGACCCTTCCTCTCTCTCTTTGGCGAATTGCCATATAAAATCGCTGATTGCCTCGAGCAAAGGAAACTATGATATCCCTCCATGGTCCATCATTGCAGAGAATATTTGCTCGAAGACGTCTCTTCATACGGCTCCTTACATGCTGGAAGAACATAATCTTCTTCTTTCTCAGTTCAACCCAATGAATCTCAGCAGTCATCTTTGTGGTGAAGGAAGTATGGAAAGACAAGTTCATTTGCTTGCCCTTATATAGGCAGGAGAGAACATACAATTTCCAAAGACTTCTTAAATGTAGCCGAAAAAGTAGCCTTGAACAATGGGTCAAAGTTGACAATTTCATGCTTCATTCAAAGTATTTCAAATTATGAGGAATTTGAAAACTTTGAAGGGGGTCTTGTAGAAGCATAAAATATGCTGGGGAAGTGTACGCGTATTTTGCAGTCAAAACCCCCAAATATATGAAGTCCCTCTCCGCGTAAAACAGGGCTTCAAAGCTGTTTGGCGTAAAATAAAACTTTAGAGCTGTACGCGTAAAGCAGAGCTTCAAGGCTATGTGGCATAAAATATGGCTTCAGAGCTGTCTGCGTAAAATAGAGTTTCAAAGCTATTTGGCGTAAAGTAGAGCTTCAAAGCTCTCCGCGTAAAGCAATGCTTCAAGGATGTTCTGCGTAAAAGGTTGCTTTAACTTCCAGCATAAAGTTTAAAATACGTTGTTTTTAATGCAACGTAAAGTTGTACGAGGAACTCTTCGTATTCCTCGGATGAATTTGTCAGACAAAATGGTGAACTTGACATCTGACAAAAGTACTGCACGATGATCGAGAGGACGGCTGTGATGATAATTTTGCACAGAGACCCAGGTTGTCACTTAGTGACATATTCTTGATACAAGTTATTTTTACGCATTCAAAGAATATGCTGCCTATTCTACATGGGCAGAAATAAGTTTTTACGCTCAAGATAAGACAAAATCAGTTGCCATGTCAAAAGTTGTTTCCTGTACAGAGATTGAGGCATATCTCTGCATTTAATGCACGAGATTTAGGCATATCTCTGCATTTAATGCACGATATTTTTGTTCTATTTTTTCATGACTGGGAAAGCTAAAATTGCGACTAATACGCTCACATCACCATCCTCGCATTTTACGCCAACAAGGCTATTTTCAACTATAGGAGTACGTCGTATGGTATCTTCTCGAAATATGCCAACTCGGCTATATTTGCAAAGGTACGTGATAAGGCTATTTATTACAGAATACGCTCAAGACCTCAGTCATGAAGGATAATTGGCTACTTTACGCTGGTTATCTATTATTCATGAATCATCAAGCTTTACGCAAGGAGCAGTTACCTACGTGGCTTGCATGCCATGATCTTCGAGAAGCAGTTATACGCGTTACCTTATAAAGGGATACGTCATGTCACTCGAGAAGTCTCTTACGGTTTCACTCCTCGGCTTACCTTCAGGCCCGAGCTAATGGGAATGATTATGTTTATACAAATACATGCTTGCCTGCTTGTATATTGCCTCTTCGATGCTTGTCGCATAAACTATGTCTCAATTGTGTAACATTGTGCATGTCATGCATTCATCTAGTTCTCCTCGGAAGACTATATAATAGTCGTTCCGTGCAAGAATGAACCTGCAAGTATCCGAGACTGTTACGTGACCAAGGCAATCCCCGAATCAGGGGAATGCATCAAGGCAAGTTGTTCAAGAATCAAGAATCCTGTCAAGTTACAACTGAATGATAATCACATCAAGTTTACCTCGGAACGAGAATCATGTCACTGAATCCAAGAATCCCAGCTCGTGGAGCAAATGCTCGGTTCAGAACAAGAATTATAGATTATCATGTCAAGTTATGGATTTGGAAAGAATCTTGAGACTTGTATGTCGCGGACAACTTGGAAACAAGGTCATTAGGTTCCACGGACGGTTTTCGGGGCACCGAGGCCGATCCGATCCGGATGGAACTTCACGATAGTCTCTTGCATCTGGACAGGATGGTCTACAGCCACTACTGAATCTTTGTTGCTTTCCATCCTTATTCAAAACTATAACTGGTCCTTTATGGCTATGCCAGCGACACATGTCATATAGATAAGTCATCCTCGCTTAGCAGCTATCAGCGTGCGAGTCATTGCATCACATCAAAGAGTAATCTGAATCAGCTAAACGATATGAATCTCGCATCCAAACACTTATAATTTGCATACGTTATTGCCCCTGAATGTTTATACCTGCTCGTGCTTGAATTAACAATATTTGCCTTTGACAGGGAAGGACAAATGGTAAGTTGGTAAGTCTCGCCGTGTTTCCTCTTATATTGCACGGCACACTGCCACGCGAATTAGGTTATTCAATCTTTGCCATGAAACTGATCATAAGGCAACTAGAAAGACAACATAATAGTTGGTGCACGGATCCTATATTATGTGTTTGGATTTATCGAGCGGGCGAGTAGCCTCCCCACCAGTGCATTCGTGTACTGATAATCCACTAGGTTGTTTGCAAGGTGCGGGAGAACCTCGTTCGGTACGGATGCCTCCTTCGTGCGTGCTAAGGCCAGGAGTTCACCCTGAAGCCTTGGAGCACTGCGTCCGGAACTGAAGCACATATATAAGACATAACGTTGGAACATCGCCTGAACATCGTATGTACATCATTCCACTATTGTAGCCACTTGGCACGCTTTTACTGTTTCAGAGAGAGAGGCTTGAGCGACTTATAATCTCGGTTATGTGCCGCATGTAACACATGTTCAATATCAATAAAAGAGCTTGTTCTACTTTAACTTGTGTTATTCAATGCTTTCGCTATTGTCGACTCAGTAAACTTGTTACCAAATCGCCTATGCGTTTATGACTCTGCTGCATTCGGACAATCTGTGCGACTCTGTGGCTTAGCTTCCTTATCGCCAGCCAATGAACCACGGCCTTGCACGGGCACGGATCACGCTCGTGCGGCATCACGCCCGGATGGGTCAAAGCGATCGCCTCGCGGGAGCGCTGGCACGGTGATTCTCGCCTAGCGGGAACGGCCGATTAGCCTACGGAAGATCGGGGCATGACAGCATTTGTCTGTCCTGAGCCACACAAAATCTTTCTCTAATCTGCTTCACTTTTTCTGCAACATCAACTACCATCTATGGTCCCAAAAGTACTCTCTCTCTTCTATGTCGTCCCAAGATAATGGAGTTCTGTATCTCCTACCGTACAGAGCCTTGAAAGGAGACATCTTGATACTGGCCTGATAGCTATTATTGTATGCAAACTCTACCAGGTGAAGATGATCCTCCCACGAGCCACCCAAATCTAGTACGCATGTCCGAAGCATGTCCTCAAGCATCTGAATAGTCCTCTCTGACTGTCCATCCGTCTGAGGGTGGTAAGCAGTGCTAAATTTGAGTTGGATACCCAAGCAAGCCTGTAAACTCCTCCAAAAGTGGGACGTAAATCTACTATTCCGATCGGATACGATGCTTACTAGAACTCCATGCAGCTTGACTATTTGTCTCACATATAAATCGGCGAGCTTCTCCGTGGTCATTCCCACTTTGAAGGGAAAAAAGTGGGCTGATTTGGTCAGCATATCAATAATGACTCAAATCGCATCCTTCCCTCCTGGAGTGCATGGAAGTCCAGAAACAAAATCCATCATGATATGCTCCCATTTCTACTCAGGAATCGGTAGTGGCTGTAGCAATCCTCCAGGCCTCTGTCTCTCGGCTTTGACCTGCTGGCACACTAAACATCTGGAGACAAAATATGCTACCTCTCGCTTTATCCCATACCATCACACGTGTTCCCTCAGGTCCTTATACATCTTGTTAGCTCCTGGATGTATAGAATACTGGGAACGATGAGCCTCCTGTATGATCTCTTCCTCCCCACTAGGCACATATAACCTAGTCCCATGCCTTAGTGAACCATCCTCGGTAATAGAGAAGTCATCCATCAATCCTTCCTGCACCTGAGCTCTGAGGCTTCGCAGACCCTCATCCTAGTACTGTCTCTCCGATCTTCTCCATCAACCCCGATTGAATTTGCATGCCCATCATCTGCGTCTCCACTCCTGGAATAATAACCTCGATGCCCAGGATATCCATGTCTGCTAATAAGTGGCGATCCGCTGTCAAGTACATCGCTATATCTTGTCCGAAATACAGTTTTCGAAATATCTTCCTTCTTCACCTTCAACTGATGATAGCCAGACCTCAAATCAATCTTCGAAAATACTCTCGCACTACTCAACTGATCAAAAAGATCATCTAATCTTGGTAGCGGGTATTTGGTTTTTATGGTGAGGTTGTTCAGATCCCTGTAACCAATGCACATTCGCACTGACCCATCGTTCTTTGGTAAAAATAAGACCGGGGCTCCCCAAGGCGAGGAACTCGGTCTAATAAAACCCTTGTCTAGTAATTCATCAACCTGCTTCTTCAATTCTTCCAACTCGTTGTTGTTTATCCTGTAGACTTGCTGCGACACCGGCTCTGCCCCAGGCACTAAGTCAATAAAAAATTCAAGATCTCTGCCTGGTGGCAATCCTGGTCCCTCCTCAGGAAATACGTCTAGAAACTCTGTAATAATAGGGTATGGAAAGTCCTTCTCTGCTACCATGGCTTCACAAATAATTCTATTACTCTGCTCAACTCCTCCCCTGACAAACTCAAATTCTGGCTCTCCTGGAGGGCAAAACAGGACACGTCCTCCACGACAGTCTATGCTAGCATGGTACATACTCAACCAATCCATTCCAAAAACAATGTTAAAACTCGAAAGTGGCATTACGAGTAAACTAGCATCCAAATTATGGCCTCCTAAGGTAACACGACGCCCCTTGCAAGTATCACTGACTAGGATAGTGCCTCCACCAGTCGTGATCTTGCAACTCCTACTCAAGGGTTCTGTTACTAAACTATGCTTAAGCACAAAGGATACAGATATGAAGCTATGTGATACACCAGAATCAAATAAGGCAAATACAGGAATAGAATCGAGAAGAATAGAACCTGCTATCACATCACCCGTCAGCTCCGCCTCCTCTACGGCCATGGAAAAAGCTCTGCCCTGTGGAGGTACTTCCCTTTGCTGGTGCTGGGCAAACTACAGCTGTTGCGTAGGAAGTGGTGGTCCTCTTTGTTGTGGGGCCACTGGTGGTCCAACTGGTCCTCTCTGGGCTGAGGATCCTCCTATAGGAGGTGCAGTAAGGCACTCTCTCATCTGATGCGTAGGTGATCCACAGTATAAGCACACGCCTAATCTCTTTCGACAGATCTCCCATGAATGCCCTGGCTTCTTGCAATAATTGCATAGGGGTGCTTGTTGTACTTGTCTTTGTGGCTACTGTTGCACTTGCTGAGATGGGACTCTAACTGGGCAGGGTATTGTTGTTGTTGTTGTTGTTGTTGAAATGTCCTTGGCTGAAATTGTGGACCCTGACTACTACCACCGCCGATAGCATCCATGTTCCTCTTGTTCCGAAGACCCATATCCACCGCGACTCTTTGAGCCTCTGCCAATATGTCAGCAAAAGTTGTATGAGCCAAAGAAATATGGACCTTGACCTCTTGGTTCAAGCCCTCTTTGAATCTTCTAGCTCTATCCTCCAGGTCCCTCACCATGTACTCTGCGAATCGTCTCAGCATGCCGAATTTTACAGCATACTCATCCACGGTCATCCTGTTCTGCTCCAAGTTCTAGAATTGCTTCTCCATAACCCCCTTGGCTACCGCAGGAAAGAATTTTCTCTTAAAGAGGTCCTTAAACTGCTTCCAAGTCAGGTTTTGATCCGCAATCCTAGGCTCATTTCTGAACCAAGTACGAGCAATATCGTGAAGCTACAAGCCAACAGCCTCAATCTTCAGGTCCTTGGAAAGTCGAGAAACTCTCATGATCTGCTCGATATCCTCGAGCCATTCATCAGCGTAGAGGATTACCTCTATCCCTTGAATGTCCGAGGCTCCATCTTCTTAAAGTCCTGGATGTTACCCACCTTCGGTTGAGCGGCCTGCTGTTGTGGTTGCTGGGCAACCCTCTCCATGGCTGCTAGGGCAACCTATTGGGCATTTCTATTCATGCCCTCAGCATTTCTGTCTGTTGCCTCTGAGCCTCTGCCTGATCCTTTTGAGCCTCTATCATGCTTCTGAAGAGTTCGTGTAATGGCTAAGGAGGAGGAGGAAGACTCCGTGATCCAGCTGATGAGGCCTCATGCGATACAGATGGTGTGGGAAAAGCACCATTGGCTCTGGTACCGCGCGTTCTAGTCTTGGGTGGCATTCTGAAAGGTTGAAAGCAATAAGAATTCAATTGATATGGCACAAGATAAGGAAGTATTTAAGAAGGACAATCAACTATGGAAGAGGTCCGATAGCTCGAAAGAAATTAATAAGGGTTAGCAAGTTGAGTATATGGGATCCGTAATTGTGATTGATTATCTTCCTATCCTTAGTATTTATATCCTATAGCAAGCTTGCAGTCGTACATCTAACTTGAGTACCACTACGAATTCGCAACCTTGTGCAAAACCTGACCTACATGGGCCACCACTAAAAATGTGTCATGACCCGCACCCTGGGTTTGGGCATGAGTCATGGGTACGTCCAGCCTATGCCACAGTCTCGACGGTAGAATGTTGTACAATAAGCCACAAGTATAATCTACAACTCACAACATATATACATCTCTACAATATACTCAATCACATGTACTAGTTTAATGAATATACCAAGATAATAATAAAATAATAGTCTTGATGCGGGTCCAAGGAATCTCCCAAAAAACTAAATATCCAAAGTACAATATTCAAAATACTTTATAAAAACTGCCGAAGAACAATCTGGTCCAAAATAACTAACAAAATCAACTACTACTAAACTACTCCATTGCAGATGGTATCTGAGCTGCTAACTCTCCCGGATCCTCCGGAATGGCAAGATCGAGCTCTATTATGTCGCTAGCATACGGTACATAATGTGTAGGGATTTCATCCTCATTGTAGTCACCTAAAATATGGTTATCCAGTCAGGAAAGAAACGAGTACATCACAGTGAAAACATTTCCAACACATGGTAGAAGCTATAAGACAAGAAATAGTAACGAATATATGACAGCAACAAAACTGAAACCACAATAAGGCAACTAGAATAAATAAATGCTAAAGTCCTGTCATGGAAACATATATTATAATATCTCCAAGCAACAAAGGAAATAACTGCAATGTATGGAAGAACAGATAGGAACAACTACTCTATGTGATTTGGCATACCTTGTTGACATGTGAACGGCTAAGGGGTAAAATTTGGCAAACCACATGTGTCGTGCATGGCTGCTATTATTCCAGTAAGACCATGGGATGGAAAGGGTAGTTCACATGTCCACTAAGTATTTTCCCTCCCCATGAGTACAACATGGATTCCGAACCAGTCACGAAAAAATAACAATAATCCGGAACAGTCATATATCTCATAATAAGAATCCATCATACTAATCTGTGTAGCAAGTGTTAATAATCAAATAATCAATACTAAGCATGTATTATAGAGACTATCAGGCACTGAAAGTAATCACGAAAATGTACTCTCCTGTGGTCCTTAGCTGGTATGAGTCAGAATCCAAGTCACAGTCCAAATATCCTATGTATTACAAATTTACCATGTCAAAAGATAAGTTACTTTAATTTATTTAATTCTAGAACAATTACTCTAAAATCCTATTTTAATCTTATTATTCTGATTTTTAGGTTAATTTCTAAATTTTGTCCAAATGAACTAAATTTTATCAACTCGAGACTCATGGCACACAAATCGAGGCGATTTGTTGATCGAAAAGTCAACCGATAAAAACTTAACTTTCATGCATGGTTTCATGTAGATTTCAGCTTCACAAACATGGTGGAATTTATGGCTCATCCAGATTCAAATTCGTTTGGCAATTATTGCACATACAAAATTGCATTGTGCAACGGTAGTTGATTGTTAACCCAGAAGTTCTACAGAATTAACAGTACCAAAATATTTTGTATTAAATCCTAGGAAAAACATATGTCAATGATCTTGACATTATCTTTTCGAAACTTTAAACGGTTCGTGATTCTGATTCATGGTTCTCCTGTAATCGCGAAAACACCAAGATGCGTCTATTTTCGGACATATTGAGCTCTAGGAATTTTCTAGAATTTAATATTCAGAATTTCATGAAACAAATTACATATTCATAAAGTAACCTCAATACGGTTCTAACGCAAGAAATTTGGCCGCGTTTGGAGTCCTGAGCTATGAGTAATGGCTTTTGGAAGATGAATGAAACCCTATATGACAATTCTCCAAAATCCGCTTAAAGAAAAATCCTAGAAATTATAACTTAATACTATATATATAGAGGAGAAAGAAACCGCAGCGGCTCAGAGCACGCTACGTGGCAGCCATCCGTTGCTACCCGCTTCGATCGAACGACCAGGGTTCAACCCGGCTTGGCTCGGCTGAGTCCGAGTCGGATTAAGACTTGGCTCGGCTCGAGATCGGCTCGGTGACCCGGCTCGACTCGCACTCGTCCCCTCTCTCTGACCGCTGGGCCCCGCTATCTGGGCCGCATTGGCTGACACGCGGGCCAGGCAGGCTGCTGACTGGACAGGTTGGATTTTATTAGGGTTTTCTTTTTCTGAAAATTAGTTTTTAATTCAGTTTTGCATAATTAACTCAAAATAAATGCTAAAAATAATCAGAAAATTCTAGAAAATATACTTGATTATTTAGAACCTAAAAGAAAATTTTAGGATATTTTTAATTATGTTTGACCCTAAAATAAATTTTTGAAAGTTCTAAAAAATTAGTGTTACTAGTTTTTAATTAACCAAAAATTGTGAAAAAAATTCCAATAGCCCCAAATTAGCCTAATAACAACATTTGAGCTAGAATTTCAGGATACGGAGATTACAGTTGCAGCAAATGTTCATTAACCTCAAGCAAGCTGGAAGGACAAAAGACGGCTATACGGCAGAGTTTTGTCGACTAAGTAGATTTGCCCAACCATGGTGGCAACAGAGTTGAAGAGAGTAATGAGGTCCCAACATAGACTTCACTTAAAAATCTTACACATGGTAGAGGTGCACGACTACCAGACCTTCAAGGCGGTATTGATAGCAGCCAAGATGGTTGAGCTTACTTCCCAGAGGATGGCGTCCAGAAGAGTAGATCAGAAGAGGCCTTATGGACAGAACAATGGGGGAGGACCAATACCGAGAACGTCGGCACCATTCCCTGGCATTCGCATCCATGACGTGACACAAAAGAGGCCAGTAACCTCGAAAGTGATGGTACCAAATCGGCAACAGCAGCAGCAGCAACAATACTTACAGAAAGTGCCGACAGGTTGTACCTACTGTGGCAAGGGAGGACATACCCGGGATTATTGTCGGGCAGCTAACATATTATGTTTGAGACGTAGGAGTGTTAATAACAAGGTTGCCACGTGCCCATTGATATAGAGGCCAGGAGGTCCAGTATAATAGCTTTCTGCATTGCCAACTCCAAGATAAGTGCAGCAAGGAGGGTTAGCAGTAGCAGTACGACCCTTAGCTCAGCGTCCTTTGCCGACGTATGCCCAGCGTTATAGGAAGCAAAAGTAGAATCAGCAGGGGCCGCTGCCACGGAAGCAAGGAAGACAGCAGCAGGGAGCTTGACAAGGCTAAGGGCAAGCACTCACCTTATCTTTGGAGGAAGCTATGGCATCGGGCAACATAGTGTCAGGTAACATTTCTGTTACAACCTTTCCTTTCGTAGCTTTAATTGATTTTGGAGCTTCGCACTCATTTATATCTGCACAATATATGCGACATGTATTAGATTGAAGTTTGAGGCATTGCCAGAGGGGCTGAATATACTCACTAGCAATGGGATCGTAGAAGTTAGTAGGGTGTGCCTAGCATGTCCAGTCGTAGTATACCGGCATTTATTACCTGCAAAGTTGATCGAGTTCCCTATGGATAACTTTGACGTTATCTTAGGCATGGACTGGTTGAGAGACAGTCATGCAACGATAGACTGTCGTGAGGGTAGAGTGTTGTTTAGAATTCCCAGTCTAGAAGAGTTTGTCCTTAGCGGAATAGCAAGAGATCAGCATAAAGGAGGAGTCACAACATTAGCAAAGGAAGAAGACCCGCTGCCCAAGATAGTTGAAGAGTTCATGGACGTCTTTTCCAACGATCATCCCAGATTACCCCCAGTTAGAGCAGTAGAGTTCTGTATAGAGTTGATGCCAGGAGCAGAACCAGTATCCCAGAATATGTACCCTATGTCACCATCAGAGCTTGATCAGTTATATTGACACGTGAAAGAACTGAAGGAGAAGAAGTTTATTCGGACCAGTGTATCACCGTGGGGAGCACCAGCGGTATTAGGGAAGAAGAAGGATGGATCGACGCAGTTGTGTATGGATTACAGGTGGTTTAATGCAGTGACCGTGAAGAATAAGTATCCATTACCAAGGATTGATGATTTGTTTGACCAATTGAGTAGAGCAAGAGTCTTCTCCAAGATAGATTTACGATCAAGATATCATCAAGTGCGATTCCGGGAGCAGGATATACCAAAGACAGTATTTAGGTCATGATATGGGCATTACGAATTCTTAGTTATGTCATTCGAACAAACTAATGCTCCAGCAGTATTCATGGACTTGATGAACCGTATTTTCATGCCTTAGACCAATTTGTGGTAGTATTCATCTTTAAAATCCTGGTGTATTCTCGTAATGAGGAGAAGCATGAAGAACATCTCAGGATAGTTCTTCAAACTTTAAGGGAGCGCCAGTTATGTGCAAAACTTAGTAAGTGTGAGTTTTGGCTGTATCACATATCTTTTTTTGGACACATTATTTTGGAGCAGGAGTGTCAGTTAATTCCAAGAAGGTAGATGCAGTAGAGAACTGGCCAGTTCCGAAGATAGTGGCAGAAGTGCATAGTTTTCTGGGCTTGGCAGGATACTACATGAGATTTGTGTCAGATTTTGCTAAAATCTCGACACCATTGACTCGGTTGATGCGCAAGGAAGTAAAATTTATGTGGTCGACGGAATGTCAAACAGCCTTTGAATAGTTGAAGAAGAAATTAACCTCTTCACCAGTCCTTACTCTTCTAGCAGGCTCCGGAGGATTTATAGTATACTATGATGCATCTGGCAAAGGACTTGGATGTGTTTTGATGCAACAAGGAATGGTGACAGTGTATCATCTCGGTAGCTCAAAGCTCACGAGAAGAATTATCCAACTCACAATTTGGAGCTAGCCGCAATAATGTTTGCACTTAAGCTATGAAGGCACTACTTATATGGCGATCGAGTAAAAATATTCACAGATCTTAAGAGTTTAAAGTATGTATTCACGCAGAAGGACCTGAACATGAGGCAGAAAAATGGCTAGAGTTGTTGAAAGATTATAACGTGGAACTTCAGTACCATCCAGGCAAGGCTAATGTAGTAGCTGATGCACTTACCAGAAGAGCTAAAAAATTTATGTTGACTACTTAAAATCATATTCTAGAAGACTTACGAGAGATAGGTATTGAGATAGTACTTCCACATAATACAGAAGTTCAGACTAGCCTACAGATTCAGTCAACTTTGGTAGATAGAATCAAACTAGCTTAGGCAGATGATCCGAAGATCCAAAAGCTACAAGAAGAATGTGATTTAGGCTTTCGAAAGGAGTTAAAAATACATGTGAATGGAACGCTAAGGTTTGGAAATCGTTTATGCGTACCAAGCGGGAATATTCGACAAGAAGTTATGACTGAAGCACACAGTTTTCTGTATTCCATTTATCTAGGAGACACGAAGATGTACCAAGATATCAAGCAACACTTTTGGTAAAACGAAATAAAGAAGGAAATAGCACGCTTCATATCGCGATGTCTGATATCTCAGCAAGTGAAGGCAGAATAATAGAGACCGGCAGGATTATTGCAACCGCTTCATATTCAAGAGTGAAAGTGGGAACACATCACGATGGACTTTGTGACTGGTTTACCTAGATCACCGAATGGTCGAGATAAATTTTGAGTGATAGTGGATCGTCTCACAAAAGTAGCTCACTTTCTTCCTTTTCGAGTAGGACAGTCTATAGAATAATTGGCTAAAATATATATGCGACAGATAGTGAGACAATACGGTATCCCAATAAGTATCATGCCAGATCGAGACACTCAGTTTACTTCATATTTTTTGAAAAATTTTACATCAGAGTTTGGGCACCAAGTTAAGATTCAGCACAACTTACCACCCCTAGACAGACAGACAGACAATCAGAGAGAACCATCCGGACCTTGGAGGATATGCTACGAGCCTTTACCTTAGATCTTGGTGGATCTTGGGAGAATCACCTCACTTGGTAGAATTCTCGTATAACAATAGTTATCAGGCCAGTATTCAGATGGAACCTTTTGAAGCACTGTACGGCAGGAAGTTTAGGTCACCGTTGGCTTGGGACGACATTGATGAGCGAAAGATATTAGGCCCTGAAATGATCACCCAGACAGTAGAGGTTGTAGAGGTTGTCAAGCAGATTAGAGAGTGACTTCGGGTTGCACAAGATAGGCATAGTCATTGGACAAATCGACATCGAAGACCTTTAGAGTTTCGTGTCGGCAATCACGTATTTTTGTGGATCTCGCCTACCCATGGAGTCATTAGATTTGGGGTTCGCGGGAAGATTAGTTCGCGATACGTAGGTCCGTTCGATATTCTCGAGCGGGTAGGCAATATTGCTTATCGTCTTGCCCTTCCGTCTTCGCTACGTGAGGTACACGATGTATTTTATGTATGTCAGTTGCGTAGGTATATTTCAAATCCGAGTCATATCCTCGATCAATCTGAATTAGTCATTGGTACCGACTTATCTTACGAGGAGCAACCTGTATCCATTTTGGACCGAAGGGAGAAGGTGCTCAAGAACCGGACTATTTCTCTTGTCAGGGTTGCTTGGGGCCATCACCCTCTAGCGGAATCGATGTGGGAGCGTGAGGCAGATATTCGATCCCAGTACCCGCACATATTCGATTCATAAGGTATATTCTTTCTTACCCCTTCATATCTCGGATTTTGTGATTAGGTGATCACATGTATGTTGTGATTATATTGCTTGCATGTGTAGCTGTTAGTAGATTTGTATCGTGCTTGTCCTGACTTCTCTAGCTATCGCTTGGATTCGAATTTCGAGGACAGAATTTTTCTAATGTGGATAGAGATATCACTCCCCATTTCCGATATACGTATTTGGAACATATTTTTATTTTAGCATTGTTGCATGTGCATGGAGACTAGACACATTCTTTGGTTTAACATTGCTCATGGTTTATTTTGTGGGTTGGTTCAAGTCATAAGAACCCTTGGTTCCACCCTCAACCCTACCATATATAACCCAATATTTTTTCTCTATCCCTTTCTTCACTTCTTCATTTCTTCCTCTGTTTAGTTTTCTCTTCCCATTTCCATAGGCAATTACATCTTGCATGAGAAATAGAGAAACCCTTCATATTATTATTTTATTATGTTTGCTATGTATTTCTTAGCACTTTAAGAACTTGGAGATTTCAGTTTTGATGGATGGATTAGTGTAGATCTACATTTCTAACTTAGAATTTTGTATGGGTTTCATGAGTTTTTCTTAGTTTTGATCTATTAAACATGTATTTAAGAAACCCAATTTTGTTACATGATAGATCTTTCAATTTAGAGCATTTTATCTTTTGGTTCACCCGATTTGGACTTAAAATGAGGATTTTATGGACAAAATAAGATTTCAGTTTTTTGATCTTTTTCGCCATGGTCGAACCTAATGTTTAGAGAAGACGAAGTGTTCATGCAGCCAGTGAGTTATGCAGCTGAGAGTGCTATGCGGTCCAAGAGGGTTATGCGGCCTGAACTTTTGCCGCATACTGACAGCATGTGTCCATCTTGTTGGATGCATGACTGCTTATTCACACAAGTGTCCTTGAACACCTTGTATTTTCACTCACTTAACGAATAAGAGTTTCGCTAAGTCCAAGAGATCTCCATGCGGCATCAAACTCCATGCGGTACCTACACTAATGCGACATTGGAGAGTATGCAGCCACCATTTTCTTGGACAGATGACTCCAAACTGTGGCACATGTTTCTATGATAATTATCTTTTCTCTCTGACACCCTTTATGGCTTGTCACATTAATAACTTTATGTCACATCACTGAGACTTTATTTATTGCACGTCACTTCAATACTTGTCCCAAGGAGTAGACTTTAACCCTGAGCATGCGGCCCTGACTTCATATAGGCCAAGTGGTTCATGCGGCCTGACTTCATATTCGGCCAAGTGGTTCATGCGGCCTGGGATTTCCATGAGACCTTGCATGATTGATTGAATATTTCTTGTTCTTTCGTGACCCAATATATAATTGGTATTTGGACTCGAATACTGTATCCATGCAGATACCACTATTGCCAGAAAATTGTCCATAATTTAATGTGTGCCGAGATACACACATCGTATCACGTGTTAAGTGATTATATTTGGGTTGTGCATCAAGAATGCCTCCAAATTCCTGAACCCGTGATATTATAAATATATGTTGTTTTTCCAATACGGACATAATAAGCGAGTCAACTACCAAAATGTGGCTTGGGTATTGATTGTCTGAATATTGCATACACGCTCGGGTGAATCCAGATTTGAATTTCATTGATTCGTATCTAGCGTATCCGTAATTTGTACGATATCTTAAGGGAAATTCTTATGTGACCAAGTCTTGAGATTTTGAACACAACATAGGGTTAATTAGGTAACTAAAACTAGTAGTAACATTAGAGAAAATAGTATCCTGAGATCATGCTAATGAACCTTCCCAAAGAGATTCATTCTAAGTGCATTGTGGGCTTGCCACCACATATATTGTATATCATATGCCTTAGCGGAGTGCAGTATCTGATCTATTATTATGCCGAGCCACTATTTTACTATAGGAACACTAGAACCGCTACTATCGTATTTTTAGCGCAGTGGCCCTACGGGGGACTGGTGCATCCTGCAAGTGCCTGTTTTATTTATCTATTGGTTCGGTTAGCTCATATTCGGCACTGGCGTGATTTGAGGATTCCTATTATGCATTTTTATGAGATAACCTCATACTCCACAAAATAGCAAGCAGTACAAATGAGGCCGATATAAGAAATGGACTTAGTTGTGATTGTATCATTCGACTAGTAGCCTAGGAAAATGGACTGTCATAGTGTGATAGTTTAACCCTTGTCCTTTTTTGGTTATAGGGTTGGGCCTTCACGCTAGGATATGACATGGACCTAAGTTACGATACTGAACCTATGTATTATTATATGTTTTCTTTGGGTTTTTGTTTCTCCATTTCGTGCTTCTTTTGTGGTACTTGCTATTTGGGGTCTAATCCTACTGGTTTTGCATGGCCAGGTTTTGAGCTAGCACCCAAGGATCCATCGTACCTTCCCTCTACTCATGGCGCGTACCGAGAACATGGTCGAAGGGGATGGCGAGTGGGTTTTCTTCTTCCCTGTTTATCATTTTATATTTACTTCTTTTGGGCATTTAGCTACCGGCACCTGTTAGCCGGCTCGTCTGGACATTACTTTCCTCATATGATTGTATTAAATCAGACTGCAGCTGATTACTGTCATGTACGTTTGTTTACTCTTTCAGCTCCTTATTTTGCATAGCTGGTCGCCAGAACATTTTGAGAAAGATTTTGGGACGCCTTATTGCTTTATTATATATGCTCCATGCTTAATGTTTTTTGTTTTAATGATTGAGGCATAGAAGTTCTTGACCATAGGAGACTTGATTGTAGCATGTACCTCCTTGTCTTATACAGCCATGATCGTCGTACGACGTATAGCGTCTTATATGGGATAGTTGGCCATGTCTGTATCCGTCTTCCGGTACAGGGGCATGACAGTTAAGTCCAAAAAACTTGCCACATCAATATCACCTCTGGCATGTCTTATCTAAAACCTATTACTTGCACTCAGGTGCGCAAGAAATAATAGGTCCACAAAACCCATCATGCACATATTACCTCTGATAGGGTTTTGTCTTAAACTTTTTACTTACACTCTCGTGCACAAGAAGTAATAAATACACCAAAGACTCCCAGTAGAGTTTTCCATATCCATATTACCTCTGAGCAAACCTCCCAGGCTTGACTATCGATCATCAAGTCCATATTACCTCTGATATTAATCGTTGTCTAAACTTATCACCCGTACTTAACTGTAGCAAAACTTGTCAGGTCCATATCACCTCTAGCAGGGCTTATCAAAAACCTATTACTTGCATTCAGGTGCGCAATAAGTAATTGGTCCCAAAACCTATCACGTCCATATTACCTCTGATAAGTTTTCATCTCAAACTTATTACTTGCACTCTCGTCCGCAAGAAATAATAAGTCCACCAAAGACTCCCCAATAGAATTTGTCATGTCCATATTACCTTTGAGAAAACCTCACGGACTTGACTATCGATCATCACGTCCATATTACCTCTGATATCGATCATCGTCTAAACTTAGCACTTGTACTTAACTTTAAGTGCTCCAGCTGTGTGAAGTCCACAAAACTCGCAACGTCCATATTACCTCTGGGAAGGCATGTCTCAAACCTATTACTTGCACTCAGGTGCGCAAGAAGTAATAGGTCCACAAAACCTATCACGTCCATATTACCTCTGATAGGGTTTTGTCTCAAACTTACTACTTGCACTCTTATGCGCAAGAAGTAATAGGTCCATCAAAGATCCCTAGTGGGATATCCGTAATGAAAGCAAACAGTTCACGTCCATATTATCTCTGAACTATGAGCTTCCCATATTATCTATCCAAAGAAAACTGCAATATCGATATTACCTCTGGCTCATTTTCTTTTCCTTCCACCAAAATATCGGGATCGTACCTAACATCTCGGTACGACTATCGATTAGCTCACGTCTACGTTGCCTCTTAGTTATCGTTCTCACATCCTCCCAGTAGGGTTTGTCGTATCCTTCTTACCTCTGAGCAAACCTTCCTGCTTGATTATCAATTATCACGCCCATATTACCTATGATATGGATCTTCGTCTAAACTTAGCACCCATACTTAACATTGAGTTCGTCAGCAGTGTTAAGTCCACAAAACCTATCACGTCCATATCACCTCTGATAGGATTTTGTTTTGAACTTATTACTTGCACTACCAGTGCGCAGGAAGTAATAGGTCCACCTAAGTCCCCCAGTGGGATGTCCAAAACAGACTACGACATTGTACTACGTCCATATTACCTCTGGTACGATATCCAAAGTTCACACGAACAATTAAAATAAAAAGGAACAGCTTTTATTTATTTTGCCTAAGAGAAACTAAAAGCGAACTACAGCTGAGGGATTACCGGGGTCCCCAGCCCAAAGTCAAAATAAAAGGCACAAAAAAAGATATCAAAAAAGCAAAGGAAAAGCTATTAGTGTTGCAGGTCAGAGAATAACTCTGCTATTCGCTCATGGAGACGGACAATATGGCCATCCAGGCCCACCTGGGCCCGACGCTCAACCCCCCTGGCCATAACCTCGGGATCCTTGTAACGAGCATAAGACTCATGTCTGTCCTTTATCTTCTACAACATAACCTCAACGCCAGCCGTGTTATGCGCTACTTGGCTCTCCTCCTTTCGAATAGCCTCATATTTCGGCTTTGCCTCCCGCAGCCTAACCCCTAGTGCATGAAACTCGACCTAGAGCTTTCTAATGTTTTCAATCAACCGCTTTTGTCGGGAAAGGCACTCTTCTTTGAGCTCACCCAGCCGATCGCGCCTCTCTTACAAATTTCGGAGATCACACTGCAAGCATTCCATAGATGAAGCAAAGAAGGCCTTCTCCGTCGCCACCTTCTTCAATAACTTATTATATTCATGGATATCAGCATTCCCATATCTGCCTGCTGGTACTATCGCAACTCCATCAGGCATCGCTCTACCTCTACCAATTTCTGGCCCAACAGGTCGACCATCTGTTCAAAATCGGGGATACCCGTCAGAGAATGGACCTGGCCCTTGGCAAAGTGCTTCGCCCAGGCAAAGGATTTATTTTTTTCCAGCACGCCCTCGACCCCTTGCTTTAAGAACATGTGGAAGCTCCGAATGGAGAGTGACATTTTCGTCAACATATTACAGCGTAGCCGGAGTCAGAGACGGCTGGATGGAGGAAGAAGCCACGGGGCCAAAGGGTTGTGTAATGACGCTTGATGACCTAGAAATCCTTGAAGGGAAAGTAGCCACAAAGGAGCAGCCGTCGGTCCTGTTGGCGATCCAATCCTTCTTGGACACATGAAATGCTTGGATACCCGGTAGCAGAGCAATGGATGCTGGGATAACACCAAGACTTGGGATAGGAGTACTGGAGCGCCCCGCTATTTCGGCTCCCTCCTGTATACCAACCGTAGACGATATTTCGGCAGCCTCAGAAGATGACTCGGCGACCGCAGTACTAGGAACATCGAGAACGGCCTCCTCGGGATGGCTTACTACCCCACTATCCAGAGAGCTTCAGCCAAGGAGCCCCCGAAAGTAATAGTTGAAAGAGCAGCAATTACACTAGAAGGACCCAAAACAGTGTGAACCTCGTCCACGTATCCTCCGTAGGGGGCGCTGTAGCACGTCCGTCACCAAAGCTAGGAAAAGACTTGGGCGTCTTCCTAACAAGTTTACTGCCCCCCCCCCCTCTTCCACGATATCCTCCTCGGCAGCCACTTTCACCGTCCTCAAGGGAGAGACGGGGCCTACAGAGACACAACAACCAGTAATTAAATTCACTAGGAGAATCGAAAGATGAAGCCAGAAAATTTTATCTCCTGTGAAGTTGTGAAATAACATACCAGATGGAGACGGCACATGTTGCGGTTCGTCTAGTATGGTCATAGCATGCCCTATGGCATCCATGTCATCCACGGATATGTGCTCCAAAGGGGTATAAGGCTACTCCGTTGAAGCTACACCCGATACCTCAGGTATTGGAAGCACCCACGTCGGACTTCGAAAAGATTTCCTCTTCTGGTTCGGCATAAGAAACTACTAAAGCGGTTGTTCGCTGGGGACGGTCCCCTCTCTCTTGGGTCTGCAAATTCTCAAATAGACGAGAGCCGAGATATTTATATAGAGGACCAGGTGTAGTGTCCCACTCCGCGTAGGCACTATGTACAAGAGATATCGCTTTGTTGGCCCGAGCGGAAGCCTTCTCGGATAGTTTCCGATCGAAACACAAGACGATTGATCTGGGTGACTGGGCAGAAACTTCATTCTCTGATTCTTGCACACCTTAATAATAAATCTGAGTTTTTGAATGCTTGTTCTAAGAAGATAGTTTCATAAGAAGAATGATAGAACCTGCCTCTATATGCTTAATAAGAGAACTCGTATAACTTGTCATTGAAACGAACCTGCTTGCCTATCTAGAGAACTCTAATGCTTGTCTAAAAAGAGATAGAGATAGAACCATTGCCATGCTAAAAAAAGATAAAAATGTTGCATGCTTAGTTACACGAATACCGCTATCGAACGAACCGCTGCTATGCTAATAGACAAGAGAAATAGATGTTCATATTTTTTCATCGTATATGCTAAAGAAAGAGTAGAACTTCAAGCTTAGTTAAAGAGATAGAGAACTGTTTTCATGCTTGCTTGCTTAAATAGAGATTGTTATATGTTTCCATAGAAGTTATCGAAATGCTTGAACAGTATCAGAGAAATGGCAGTCAGTCTGCCTAAGAGATAGAAATGACGGCATGTCCGCACAGAGACAAGAGACAGAGAAAAAAGAGATTGAATATATGCTTGTTATTGAACTGATGCATCCATATAGAGTTTATCTGATTGAGTTGCATTCATGCATTGGTCTTAGACAACTTGTGCACAAGAGAAATCCCACGAACGATTTTCCGGGGCGCTGGGGACCGTTCGCCCTGGAGGATCAGAGGAATACCTGAGGCAAAGAAGTCATCGCGATCAGGGGGTATTCATGTATATTAGATAGCTGGTTCACGAGTCAAAACAGCTATGTATATGAGCGAGTATATATTAGTGCAGTGCTGGGCCGTGATAACACCGCTTTTAATCTTGAGGAAGTAGACTCATGGACCATCATATAGTTAGATCGCATGCTAGGATTCAGCCTTCTTGCATACCTAACTGTTTGATGCAGAGACGGACAGGAAAAGAGAACCTTATACATATATGTTTATGCATATTGTTGCTAACTTGTATGTCTGCTCCAGGGATAACCGCTCGACGAAAGGATAAAAATCATTAAATAAGTGATATTCATGCTATTGAATATGTTATTTTATTTTAAATGCTTGCATAGAGAAGTCTATTTTTCGTATATGCTTCCATCTCGTTCACACGATAAGATATTGCTAATAAGAGAAAGATAGAGATGCTAAGAGAGAGATGCTAAGAAAATAGTCCACTAGATGCTTGCTAAAGTCTTTAGAGAATGCTTATGATTCACGAGATATGCTGCGGACCAGAGATAGTAAATGAATCTTGCATATCGTATATGAACTGTTGGTCTTGTCTGCTTGCTTGTATATCGAACATGAACTCTGATTTAAAATATGTTTTCGAAAAGAAGTAATATGACTCTGTTCATGTGTTGCATGTAACGAACATAGGTAAAACTAGAAAGATCACTAAATAAAATATTTTGCCACAAGCTTACTTAGTGTTGGTTTCAGAAAATGTTGCTTATGTTCGTTGATTTTAGACTCACCAGTACTTTCTCCAAAGTGCAGACCCACCAACAGTTTGCTTGTTCTCAGGTGCTGGATCGCCCGAGGAAGCGATAGCCGTGCCTCATCCCTAGGAACCAAAAATCTAGAGTCGATGCCTTGAGCCGTATCGAGATTGCTTTGAGCTACTTTTGTATAGAGGGACATAATGTATGGAACAGTGTCATTGTAATCGAGAGAAAAAGAGCTTGAGCGAACTGTAAACTCGGCCAAGCGCCGCTTGTAACACATCTTAATTTTCAATAAAGAGCTTATTTTCATATGCCATTGTGTTCTTTACTTTTCAGCAATATTGTGTCGCTACTCCCGTCTTGAATAGCTTACTTGCCCTTGTTCAAGCTTTGGCCTGGTACAAGAGCAGCTTAGGCTTGCACGGCATCACGCCCAAGCGAGGACGATCGGTCCCGTAAGGACCCAAGCTAGGACGAACGGTCCCCCGGCAGGACCGGGACGTGACATAATGGTATCAGAGCTACTCGATTTTTTGTCCATTCCATTGCCTTTGACTCAGAGATGTCCCAGATGTTTTGCTGCAATGAACGTTCCATACAATAAGTCCATAAATATTCTCAAGGATGCTAGCAAAAAGTTTTCTGGATTTGATTTGTTGCTTGAGAGTTGTGCTTTCGTTCTTGTGGTTTGCTAGATTTTTTGATTTAGGAAGGTGAGGGATGAGGATTATCGTTGTTCTGGATATCGAAAGTTTCTCCTTGAGTTTCGAGGACGAACTCTTTGTTGGTGGGTAAGTATGTAGTGCCCCCCTCCGCGTAGGCACTATATAGAAGAGATATTGCTTTACTGGCTCGAGCGAAAGCCTTCTCGGAGGGTTCCAAATTGAAACACAAGACGATTGATCAGGGTGAGTGGGCAGAAACTCCATTCTCTGATTCTTGCATGCCTTAATAATGAATCTGAGTTTTTGAATGCTTGTTCTAAGAAGATAGTTTCATAAAAAGAATAACAGAACCTGCCTCTGCATGCTTAATAAGATAACTCATATAACTTGTCATTGAAACAAACCTGCTTGCCAAACTAGAGAACTCTAATGCTTGTCTAAAAAGAGATAGAGATAGAACCATTGCCATGCTGAGAAAAGATAGAAATGTTGCATGCTTAATTACACGGACACCGCTATCGAACGAACCGCTGCCATGCTAATAGACAAGAGAAATAGATGTTCATATGTTTCCATCGTATATGCTAAAGAAAGAGTAGAACTTCATGCTTAGTTAAAGAGATAGAGAACTATTTCTATGCTTGCTTTCTTAAATAGAGATTGTTATATGTTTCCATAGAAGTTATCGAAATGCTTGAACGGTATCAGAGAAATGGCAGTCAGTCTGCATAAGAGATAGAAATGGCAGCCTGTCCGCACAAAGACAAGAGACAGAGAAAGAAGAGATTGAATATATGCTTGTTATTGAACTGATGCATCTATATAGAGTTTATCTGATAGAGTTGCATTCATGCATTGGTCTTAGACAACTTGTGCACAAGGAAAATCCCACGAATGATTTTTTTGGGCGCTGGGGACCGTTCGCCCTGGGGGGTCAGAGGAATACCTGAGGCAAAGAAGTCCTCGCGATCAGGGGGTATTCATGTCTATTAGATAGCTGGTTCACGAGTCAAAGCAGCTATGTATATGAGCGAGTATACATTAGTGCAGTACTGGGCCGTGATAACACCGCTTCTAATCTTGAGGAAGTAGACTCATGGACCTTCATATAGTTAGGTCGCATACTAGGATTCAGCCTTCTTGCATACCTAACTGTTTGATGCAGAGACAGACAGGGAAAGAGAACCTTATACATATATGTTTATGCAAATTATTACTAACTTATATATCTGTAGGGATAACCTTTAGGCGAAAGGATAAAAATTACTGAATAATTGATATGCATGCTATCGAATATGCTCTTCTGTTTTAAATGCTTGCATAGAGAAGTCTATTTTTCGTATATGCTTCCATCTCGTTCACACGATAAGATGTTGCTAATAAGAGAAAGATAGAGATGCTAAGAGAGAGATGCTAAGAAGATAGTCCACTAGATGCTTGCTAAAGTCTTTAAAGAATGCTTATGATTCACGAGACACGCTGCGCACCAGAGATAGTAAATGAATCTTGCATGTCGTATATGAACTGCTTGTCTTGCCTGTTTGCTTGTATATCAAACATGAACTTTGATTTCAAAGATATTTTTGAAAAGAAGTAGTAATATGACTCCGTTTATGTGCTGCTTGTAACGAACATAAGTAAAACTAGAAAGATCATTAAATAAAATATTTTGCCACATGCTTACTTAGTATTGGTTTCAGGAAATATTGCTTCTGTTCGTTGATTTTAGACCCACCAGTACTTTCTTCAAAGTGCCGACCCACCAATAATTTGCTTGTTCTCAGGTGCTGGATCTTCCAAAGAAGCGATAGCCGTGCCTCATCCCCAAGACCCAAAAATCTAGAGTCGATGCCTTGGGTCGTATCGAGATTGCTTTGAGCTGCTTTTGTATAGAGGGACATAATGTATGGAACGGTGTAAATGTAATCGAGAGAAAAAGAGCTTGAGTGAACTATAATCTCGGCCAAGCGCCGCTTGTAACACATCTTGATTTTCAATAAAGAGCTTGTTTTCATCTGCCATTGTGTACTTTACTTTTCTGCAATATTGTGTCGTTGCTCCCGTCTTGAATAGCTTACTTGCCCTTGTTCAAGCTTTGGCCTGGTGCAAGCGCAGCTTAGGCTTGCATGGCATCATGCCCATACGAGGACGATCGATTCCGCAAGGACCCAAGCGAGGACGAACGCACCCCCTGCGGGACCGGGACGTGACACCAGGCAGAATCAAACTAAGAGGGTTATGGATACCGCCATAACATCTAAAGTAGGCTCTGCTTCAAAAATCACTAGTGCAAGAGGTCCTACCTCTTTGCTCACAGTCTCCTTCGCAGGGGACTTCAATTTCGCTGCAGGTTCCGTCTCTGGGATCACACCCGTCATCGCCTTCTTATAGTAGCGAGCATGACGCATCTTGACCTTGTATATGCGCTTGGCAGAAGAAGGATCATCAGAAGGACACGTTTCTTTCCCGTTCGACGGGTCCAACTCTACGATCAAAGGCCTGGCCACTCCCTTGCCCATCTTGGGCGTCCTACGCACTTTAGCATCAGGAGGCATAAGCATGGGGTCTTCGATGTAACTCCTCTCCGGGTCGAAGTTAGTCGGAGAAGCATTGGTCGTGTAATAATACTTAGTCGCGATATACAACATTCTCGGCATAACTCTGGCTGGTGGTAATTGAAACCGGACCTGGGTGCCAGTAGCGGTATACTGACTCCATGCTCGGGTGACCCAGTAAGAGCTGAGTATAGCCGAACTAACCAGCAAACCGGCTGGGCAGGTAAGGCTCCACGAAGGCAGCAGCCTTATTCTAATACACTAGATGAGAGGGACGGATGGCTTTGAGCCTTCGAAAAAATTCTCTCAGACAAACTTCGAGGCGCCCTCCCTCCCCCGTCATCATAATGAACGATATTTCTTTCGTCGGCAGTAAACTCTGGCTTAGACGTGAAGAAAGTCCAGCCAGTCATGAAGGAGAGCTCTCTACCAGCTGGGACCATATCACACTGCAACTTCATCATCCGATACCTGCAGATCAGGACATCGGCAGCTACCATGTCCTCATCAGTCCCAGGGCTCATCAAGGACCCATGATTCAGAAGGAGCCAACCCATCAAATAGTGATAAGGGAGCTCGACCCTGTTGAAATGCCCCTTACCAGGATGGTCCTCCACCTTCTCGACAAAGTTGTGGATACCATGATGGATGCAACATACCATGGCCGGTAGAAGGGCCAGCTTGTGGCCGAAGGTCAACTTCACAGCAGGTAGTATCAGGGTGCGACTTATCCTTTCTATCATTCTAGACCCGCCAGGGACTACGCAGTTACGAAACCAGAGCATCAGGTATCCCGCTAGCACGGCCCTAGGGTACAACTTATGTGTGTCCATATAAAAGTAGCTGAGCTCCTCTTTGAGGCCACTCTGCTCGTCAAGGGGTTCGCCCTCTTCCTCCGAGGAGCCCTCAGCTTCCCTACCCTCGGCAGCCAAGTCCTTCTATGTCTGGATGAAATCAGCAACTTCCTGTTTGGACAGCGACGCCCGAACATGAACTCTATTGGACTCCTTCGGCTCTAGTAAGAGGTGGCGAGAACATGTCATGATATGAAAAGAAGATCCCTCGGTAGACTTCTTCTTTGAAGACCTCTGGCATATGTCATGATGGCATAGCAACTCTTGGTACACTGCCAAGATCTTCGGGTTCTCTGCTTCCAAGCCTCCGAGTGTTTCATTGCTCGGGGTGTACTCTTCGTAAGGTTTGTCACCCCAAGGGAGTTTCGAGACGGCATGCATCTCATGCAAGGCTAGTCCCATCTCTCCGCCAGGGATAAAAAGGGTCCCCGCACGAAGGTTCTACAACTCCATCAGGACAACGAACAGGGGAAGGTTTACCTCCAAGCCATAACAAGTAACCCTCACGGCAAAGAGCAAGTTTGCGGCTCTGAGTTTCCGCTTGTACTTCTTCAGAATCCACTCGGTCAGATAGAACCAGGAGGCATAGTGTGCCCAGCTGAGAGCCCACAATTTTCATGTGGGATAGGTCCCCTTCTTCGCAAATTGGTGAAGGAAAGTGCCCGTCGCATGTATGCTAAGGTTTGGTCCCAGGTCACTACCGACGAGACCATGCTTCATTCCCAGCAAGGAGTACGAAGTCGAATCCTTCGCGCTATAAAACTCTCCCTTCAAGTTTGATGAAGGCATGTGACGCTCGAAAGAAGGAAAAGTCATCTCCGTCTCGCGAAAGGTAAAAGACCAGTTCTCCCTGGTCGTCCCTATCTCGGATTGAGAAGACTCTAGTGCATCACCAAATAAGAAGTTCGGTTTCTTGAAGAAATATTTCTCATCTTTAGCGGGGATCTCCTTCGAGTTGATCAGACTCAACAAGAAAGAAGGAGTCTGCTCAGAGATCTTCTGTTGACGCTCAGGTAGAAGATCCTTGTCAATCTATTTTTGAAGAGTCGTAGCTAGGTCCCCAAGATTCATGTTAAAGGTTATCGGATTTTTTCCGAAGACCAGTTCGCCAGAAGGTGTGATGGGCAAAGTCACTACAAAAACCTCGAAGGAGTTAGATCAGAACCATTGAGAAATATCAATAAAAATATACATATGCGACCTAAGCATGCACGCGGCCAAATCAGTGATGCGGCCAAAGCACACATACCACCAAGTTAGCAATGCATCCTAGGCACATATGCGGCCGAGTAAGTCATGCGGCCTAAGCACCCATTCGGTCGAGTCAGCCATACGGCAGAGCTCGTCCATGCAACAGGGTTGCCCATGCGACAGTGTGAGGTTGGAACATAGATGTATCAATGCGTCCAACTGTGCATATGCGGTCCAGAACCCGACTTCGTCTCCATAGAACCTATCCTTGATAGGAAGTTGAACGTCGACGGGGAGCGGAGAAGGGTCCACCCCAACAGCGTGACCTTTACCCTTGCCCTTGGCTTTGCCCTTGCCCTTAGGAGCTTTCTTAGTAGCGGCAGTGGCGGAGGAGGCGACCTTGGGAGCCATGGCAGCAGCAAAGAGGAAAGAGAGAAGAATGTTTGGGGGAAGACTATTTTCTCTCTCTTCAAAAACCCCTATATATAGATTGAAACATGCAGCTAGGGATAATAATGATGGATATCCTCCTCGATCCACGTAACAGCTAAAGATGACGGTGACTCCTCGTTCGTCGGGCTACTTTATCCAATGATGGTACAGAATCCCAAGAGATCCTATCGAGTGGACATGGGACTATGCGGCATGCCCTTCATATGTGGCCAATAACTCTCGACCATGCTTCTTTCAAAGTATTCCAAACTTATCATTTTGGAAACTTTGAAGGGGGTCTTGTAGAAGCATGAAATATCATGCAGGCCGCATAAAGGTCATGCCCCCTCAAAAGTTTTCTTAAACTCACATTAATGGCAAACAGCGAAGTTCGTCGTAGTCAATTTCTGCATTTTGTTATCGATCACATCTTGACGCACGATTGAGAATTCAGTATTCGGTGCAGCAACTTTGCACGTATTTTCTGGGCCATCCAACCGTTGGATCGACGATCCGAAACTTTCAACGCCATCTTGGTATATAGCTCTTCACTCTTGTCCATTTTTAGCCATTAATTTAGTCGAATTATAGATTAAAATTGGACTCCAAGTTGCCGTTTAAACTAAAATTAATTTTACAGTTTCGTGACGTCAACTTCGCGGATTTGTTTCTCCCTCGTCGTATCTTCGTCCGAAGAACCATTTTTCTTACTCATAGCAGGTATAACCACATTCATGTTTGTATAAATAGTTTAGATTAATACGTACATTTATCGACCAAAAGTCATTTCCAAAAACCTGGAAAATAATAGTATCGTCAAATTAAATTTTTGTGATATACAGTTGGTTCCGTCAAACCGGATAACCTCGTCGTATACCAATTATACCAAAAGGTGCGTATGGTATTCTCCGATGTGTGGGCTTTGAAAGAATTCAAATTGGTCACACGAACGCGACGAATTTAACCCGTATTTATTGAAAGTCACTGTATCGTGACTTTTTTGAAAATTTCTCAATTACATTATGCACGCTTTTAGTTTAGATATGAAACTTGCGTCATCGGACTCACAGTATTATACTGGTCCTGTGACCCAAGTTTAGTTTGATTCTGAGAATGACCAGAATGTCGTTTTGTAGGCCCTTCGGTTCGACTTAACAGGCAATTTTATGATCTGCTTTTCGTAATTCAATTCTGAAAATTTTGTTGAGTTCATATCGTCGTTTTAGACTCTTTAGACATTACGTTTCCTAAATTTAGAGAACTTTAATTTTGACACACTTTTTGATGCAAAGTGAACCACCTGTAGACTCCACTTTGACTCAAAAATATCATTTGTGTCCCTGTATCTAAATTAGACTTATGGGTAGATTTTCTGACTACCTCATCCATTATGAGAATGTTGTTGATTTTATTTTCAGCATCCAGAGACATTTATTTAGATTTTATCTTTTCTACGCTTGTTGACTTACTAAATTCACTACCTGGACATCGTCTTGCCATCATTTAGGATCCAGACAATTATACCTTGCTATGTTACTATGTTTACTCTTTATTTACCGTATTTACTGGTATATTTCTATATTGATTAGATTATAGATTATATAAACTGCGTGTCGAAGCTATACTTGGATGCAAACGACTGGATTATTCGTTCTTGTGATTTTGTGCTTATTTTATGCATGTTGACCTAGTTTTAGGAGACTATCTTATGAGTGGGGAATATACTTATATATTTCTTAGCCATGATACATACATGACACGATTTATGACATCTTGTTAGGAACACAGACTACGTACTCGACTTGCTGCCGATATGTAAGGAACGTGGGACAGATAGAAACGTAACTGTTATGATTAGGATATTAGAGACTCAAGCAGTTACAAAACTGGACATGTTATAGATATGACATGGCTAGTAGGGGATTCTGGGGGAGGAAAGCTACTTTGCGTATGGGACAGCCACATTGGTATACCATAGGTTCTTTAGGAGGCCATATGGGATTTTATGAGTTATGTAGATGCCCACTAGCGTTCTTGGAACGTTACTGACGGATACAAATGACTGTTGACAGTATATGTACACACTAGTCTTGAGCTACGTGGACTAGTCGAGTTAGCCTGAATCCTATCCATGTGTTCAAAATTTATCCTATAAATTATACATTTAGGCGGTTAGAATAATTTTGCATCATTTATGAGTTTATTACAGTTTACATAGATTTTATTTGTGTATCTTGTTACGTCCCTGTGAGGACCTAATCTCCTACCAGATTGACAGTGTTGATTTTTGTTGAGTTATGCTGAAGCTATTAATGAGTATCATCTCGGTATACAGGTATCATTATTAGGTATTTGTATCATGTCTTCCATTATTCATCTATTATTTTCTTATTGCTTATTTTCTGCTGGCGACCCAGGAGCGCTAGGGTGACATTCTCTCCCAGTCAATGCAGTAAGCCTTGGAGCGGGGTGGCTATCAGGGGCATAATTCTGCGAGCAACTTTAGGCGCCTCCATCCCTCGTACTTTTATACTGAGGATGTGTTCGGGTATGATGCGTGGCTTTAGGATACTGAGGCTATACTCGAGGAGTTCCTACTAAGGAGCGAGTAGCAGTGGTTCGGCTGTAGTTGTTGGATTTGGCCTGCGACTGGTGGGCAGCTCAGGAGGTTTCCTTGTATGTGTCGATTCCATGGGCGAACTCCAGTGAGAGATTCCAGACGAGATACTTTGACGTGGTGTCGCATAATAATTTGTAGCAGAGGTTTAACAATCTCAATCATATGGGCAGGACTGTCGAAGGTTATGCGACAGGGTTATGCAGGCTCAATCGGTTTGCTCCCACCTTGGTAGCGATCAAGTTGGATAGAGCCAAAAGTTTCAATATGGACTCCATCTGGAGAACATTCTGGCTGTAGAGAAGCATTAGTTTCAGACATTTGACGCCATGATGAGAGCAGCGAGGAGGAATGAGTATACCTCCCAAAGGATCGTAGGGAGGACTGGGGGCCAAAAGTGGCCTCATCCTGCTTTGAAGGGCTCTTTTACCTAGTCTTCATCTCCTGCACCAGCCGTACGAGCTCTACAGATCGGATCTCCAAGGAGGCCAGCACCTGTCTTCTTTTCAGTAGTCAACTCAGACGCGACCCCAGCACCAGGGGTCATCTTCTTCAGTTGGATGTTCCCATTGCGGGAAGCCAGGGAACATTCATTATTTGTGTCGTAGAGCACATGGATTATGCTTGGTCTGTGGAGCTTCAGACCACAGGGTGGGATCTTGCCCACGCAGAGATAGTTCTTTATCGTTTTAGCCTGCTTCATCGTCTACCCCGATTCATCAGTAACAGGGTCTGAGGCCTTTGTCGACACAGTCTTAGACCTTCCAGCAGCAGAGGCCTCAGCAATATGCCCAAGCCCAGACTCAGGTTTAGGCCAAGCAGAGAGGCCATTATCATAGGGGACCGACGCCTAGAGGGCAGGGTCAGGCTATGACTTTCACCTTGGAGGAGGCATTAGCTTCAGGCGAGATGGCGACAGGTACCATTCTCGTTAACTCTCATTTAGCTTCTGTATTATTTGATTCTGGTGCATCGCATTCATATATGTCTGCACGATTTACAACTAGAGTGGGTTTGAAGCCCGAGTCATTATCAATAAGGCTCAATATACTTACTGATAATGATCTCGTGGGAGTAGATAGAGTTTATATCTCGTATCAAGTCGTAGTATTCGAGAGAGATTTTTTCGAGAGGCTGGTAGAGTTTCCTATGGGCGATTATGATATCGTCCTAGGAATGGATTGGTTGAGTGCTCGACACACGAAGATAGATTGTCATGTTGGCAAGGTTATCTTTTGTGTCCCCGATGAGGACTTCTCATTTTTTAGAGGTGGGGTGGAGTCTCCGCCAGTTGTCTTGAGGGTAGCAGTGGCCGAGGAGGTACAGATTGTTTGTGAGTTCCAAGGAGTGTTCCCGAAGGAGCTTCCATGCATGCCACCAGTTAGAGAGATTTAGTTCACCATTGATCTGATTTCAAGGAAAGAACCCGTGTTAGAGAGAGTCTAAAGGATGGCACCATCAAAGCTAGAGATTCTATACCAGATAATTGAGGAGTTAAGGACCAAGGGATTCATTCGTACTAGTGGATCACCTTGGGGTGTTCTGATGCTTCTAGTAAGAAAGAAGGATGACACATCACGTTTACGTGTTGATTATCATACAATAAATATGGTGACCATCAAGAACAAATTCCTTTGCCTAGGATAGATGACTTGTTCGACCAGCTCAGTGGGACGGCTGTGTTTTCTAAGATCGATCTGCGGTCTGGTTACCATCATATCAGAGTCAAAGATCAGGATATACCCAAGACTGCTTTTAGATCTAGATATGGCAATTGGGAGTTTCTTGTGAGCCTTTTGGGGCAACCAATGTGCCAGCAGTATTCATGGATCTTATGAACCGTATACCTTACTTGGATAAGTTTATGATACTGTTTATTGATGATATCTTGGTCTATAGTCGGAGTGAGGCAGAGCACGAGCATCATCTTCGCGTAGTTCTTCGGGTTCTAAAGGAGCATCAGCTATATGCGAAGTTTAGCAAGTGTGAATTCTGGCTTGATCGTATTTCCTTCTTGGGTTATATCATTGCTAGAGATGGTGTTGAGGTGGATCCCAATAAGGTGGAGGCTATCAAGACTTGGCCATTTCCTAGTACAGTTGGAGAGGTTCGTAGTTTTCTGGGATTGTTAGGCTACTACTGTCACGACCCGATTCCTTAGAATCGTTGGGGCGTCCCCCGAATCGTGATGCCGTGCGGGCCTGGGGTTGCGTCCGCACAAGGCTAAAGTATTTTGCATAACAAGCACATATTCAGAGTACGCAGATAAATTGAAACACATATTTGAAACATGGAAAAGTTCTCTTTATTGATAATGAACATCTATTACAAACTCTTGAACGAGTCATCTAATATGTCGAACGGCTTACAAAAGAGATGACTCAAAATGAGATAGCAATCATGTACATTATATCCCTTTACTAAACTTCAAAAGATATAGACCTCCAGGCTGGAGGATAGCTTTGCCACGTAGCTGCATTTGTGTATGAAGAGTTGCAGGCTCCTGTCTTCAAAATGCTTCAAGGACGGCGCGATCAGGATGCGCCTACAGCTGGACTGGATCCGGGAAGACGACTTCGGCTCCTCGCTCGGTTCGCCTTAGTGAGGAGAACATGTTTCAACGAGGGTCAGCATGTCGAAACATACTAGTGAAGGCGAGCTAGCCGAACTATACCAATCAACACGTTGTTTTAATGAAGCATGCATATTTGTGGGTTTCTATCTTGCCTTAGTTCATTTACAAGTAAGCAGCATATAGAATTTTACTGAAATGAACGTGCCACCGTTCGGTGGATTTTACCTGCCCGTCTGAATTACCTGCACAATACTTACCATGCCTTCCCTGCCACGAAGACACAAGTTAGTTTGCAACAGGTTTAAATATACAATAGATCACTGGCGTTGCCATAAAGGACACTAGTCATAGACGAGAATGGTTTGCAGCGAAAGTACAGTGGGTGCTACAAGCCATTCCGTCCAGTACAGTTGACTATACAGTAGAGTTCCGTCCGGACCGGATCGGTGCCAGTGCCCCAGCGACCGTCCACAGGAACCAGTTACCTTGTGCACAAGCCATTCCGTCCAGTACAGTTTTCTACTGCAACCATTGAAATTTATAGGGGAAAAAACTATCCATTAGCAACAGTTAAAGAAACTTGCAGTTGGCCATAGAGAAAGAAACAGGAAGGGAAGGCAACAGAGAAAGATTTAGGGAGGGAAGGCAACAGAGAGAATTACAAAAGTTGTTTGATTTCCGTCAGATCGTCTGACGGAAACGTCTGACAGAAATTGAATTCAATTTTCGCTAGTCCGATTGACAAAATGTTTTTGATATCCCATTTACCGAAACTACTTTCTCTTCTTTCTATTTGTTATAAATTTCATTCTTACTAACAAATTTTCGGAATAGAAATTACAAATGCAACGTGTTGTAAGTGGTATTGCACTAATATTTTAGTTTGCTATTAATTGTAAGTGAAGCTATTGTAATATTAGCTTGCTATTAATTGTAAGTGAAGCTAATGTACTTACAAATTCAGTCGATTGTAAACGAACGATGATTGGTCATTACATATTCTTCTTCATTCATGGTCATTACATATTCTTCTTCTTTCATGACAAGGATTGTGGATAGTATATATTACCGCTCAATCCTTATTAATGGAGATCTCGAGCCGATGGTAGGTTTGGTTTGGATGTTCTTACTCCTTTGCTTCGGTGCTCCTACAATAGAGGTTGGAGTTAATGTAGCTCTGGCCACGTTTGGTTCATGGAATTATGGACCTGAAAAAAAAAAAGTCATTTTTTTTTTCTATATTCGGATGCATGGAGGAAAGAGAAAGAAAAGAAAAATAACTCCCAAAGGAAAAGCAAATAAAATAAAAAAAAAGTGGTTCCTCCCACCCAATCAAGAATTTACTTTTTCCAACTAAGGATTTACTTTACCTCTCAATTTTTTTGGCCTTTCTAAATACTGGAAAAAAAATTATAGGAAAAGTTATTTCCCAAAGGAAAAAATATATCAAAGGAATTGATTTACTTTTCTTTCCATTCCGCGCCTCAGCTTCACAGAGCGCCTTCACTAGACTTACATTTGGTTTGATCTAACTCATCTTGATTTGTTCTGCTTATTTTTTTTGAAAGAACAGCAAAAAATTGTTTGATAACATCAAACTTTGGAAAGCAAAAGGACACTACATTTTCTTTTATGGTGCACGACGTAATACTCAAAAAAAAATTGTGCACACTGTATTATATGTCTTTTGGACCCACTGTCCTCCCAAATCCCTTCCCCCTCCCCCCACACCATAAATGGAAGAAATAATGCACCACCATGGCTCGATCTACTGATCTTACGCTACCTAGTCAGGACTTTTATATCTTTTTTTGCTGACCACAAGATCACTCGGATTGGGCCAAAAGGACACTACTTTTAAAACTTACTTATGACAGCATCAATATCAAAATCAATGCTTATTTTTGGTACATTTCTAATCCGTGCCCAACAACTAGGGATGTATTTGGGCCGAGCCGAGATTCGCATATTCAGTTCAAGTTGTTTAAAACTCTTTAGGGCATTGGTAACATAAAGTGGATTTAAATTTGAATTTTAAAAATTTTAGATTTGATTTTAGTCCAAATTCTGAATTTATAGTTAATGATTTTGGACCAAAAACTATTTGGTAAAGTTAGAATTTGGAATTGAAAGTTGACATAATCCAAATTTTATGTTTGGATAATATGATATATTTACAAGAATAGTTAACTAATAATATAAACTGTTAATATTAACAAAATATTATGATTAACTAATTAAATTTTATAATATATTAATTGCCTACTATGATATACTCATGATCATAATTATATATGATTAACTAATAAGCATAAAATATTAATTACCTAATTATCTAATTAACAAAATAGTATGGTTAACTAGTAACTATAATTACTAAGTACTTAACTTATGACTAATGTGCACAAAAATATTTTATTAGTTAATTATAACTTAAAAATTAATTAATTAATTTAAATATTAATAAATCATTTTAATGTTAATTAACTATTCTAATTACATAATACTACATACTAATTCATTATCTAGTTAAATTTATAATTACCTATTAGTATTATATATTTAAATATATTTTATTCATATTATTTATTTATATTATTTAAATATCCTAATAACTTATTTATATTAATTAAGAATAAAAAAAATTTATATAAATATTAATTAAGTTATTAGTTAATTAATTGTCGAATAGTGTAAATTAAATATTCAACAGAAAAAAATTTATTAAAAAAAATTAAATCCAACTTTTCTTTTCTCCAAACTCGAATTGGAAATGAGGATGTAAGATTTTCTCCAAATCTTGAGTTTGGATCTAGAAAATAATCATTACCCACTTTTCAAATCTAAATTCAGGATCCAACCAAACATAGGATTCCCATGGATGGTTCCAAATTCATGGAATCTTCGAATCCATGACCACTTCATTTCACCAAAATGCTCTTATCGGGTCGAGTTCAAGCCCGAGCTTGTAAGAAAATGTTCAAGTTCAATTTTGTTTGTTCTCAAGCCAAGGTTGAGCTGCACGCGAACAACTTGCAAGTTGTTGAGCTCGAGTTGACCTTAAGCCTTGTAATTTTCCCCCAACAATTTGATCAAAGAAACACAAAATAAATATAATTTAATTTGCATTAGAATAATGAATAAAAAATGACTAAGAGAATTAGAACTCACCGAGAGCAAACAACAAAATTTGGTGCTTTGTTAATCTATACTAGTATATAATAATAATAAAAAGTTGGTTTCACCGTAAAAAATTTTTGTTTCAAATATGTCTTTACATAACATTACTAATTAAAATTATTCATTAAATTTAATGAGGACAACTATATAATTATGTATAGAAAACAAATGAGGGAAAATGTAGTTTGCTCGTGCCTTTTGCTCTTCTCAAATACATAAAAAAAAATAATGTAAACGACGGTTAAAATATTTACATCCCACGTGCATGTACACTAATAATAATAAGTTAAAATTTGAGTCGCACCCCACTTTATTTACTAAATTTAAGGTGCACCACATCTGATTACCGTAATGTACAAAATCCTCCAATTTTGACAAAAACCGTCCCAACTCACGGTCAACTCCTTTGACCGAACTTTTTTGACGAAAATATCCTTCTCCTCCTCTCTCTTTGGCTACTTCCCACACTTCCAAGAACCCCCTCAACCGCCATTAAGCTTCCCCCGCCCTCCTCCTTCTCCTCCTCCTCCTCCATAGCCTCCTCTTCTTTCTCTCCTCCGCAGTGGGGCCGAGGGACTGTTCGCACGGAAGCCAAAGGACTTGTAAGGGGGTTGCTCGCACGGGACGGGAGGCTGCTTGCTAGGGGATGGAGGCAAAGGGGGCAGGAGGTTGCTCGCTCGGGAGGCAACAGGGGCCTATGGGGTGCTTGCACAGTGGCCCGGGGGTAGGGGCTCGCTCGACGTGGCTGGGGGCACGCACTGGTTGCAGCGCAGCAGCAGCTAGCAGCGACGGTTGTTGCGACGACAACAACTTTTGGCGGCGGTAGCATTTAGCAACAGCGGCAACTTCAGCGCAGCAGTTGCTTACCCTCGCCCTCTCTCTCTCTCCTCCTCCCCCCCTCTTTCTCCGACGTCGAAGGCGGCATGGCGCATGACAGTGGGGAGGGGGCATGGTGCATAACGACAAGGCTGCGGAACGAGGAGAGGGGCACTGCGGGATGGGGATGGGGGAAAGAAGACAAAGGGGATATTTTTGTCCGAAAAATAAGGTCAACGAGTTGACCGTCAGTCAGAGAAGGTTTCCATCAAAAGTAGAAGATTTGTACATTATGATAATCGGGTGAGGTGCACCTTGAATTATGGTAAATAATGTGTAGTGTAACACAAATTGATGGAAAATAATAGATATATATTTTGGGTTAGGATTTTCGCTGAGATAAAAGAAATAGTCCTTTTTTTTGAATTTTCGACATAATGTTCGGGACCCGACGTAACGCTCGAGAGTTTGTGCATATTGCATTACATGCCTTTGGGCCCACTGTCCTTCAACTCCCATCATTTATAAATGGAAGAAACAATACGCCCTCGTGGCTCGATCCACTGATCTTCTGCTACCCAGCCAGGGTCTTATACCTCTCCTCGGTAACCACAAGAGCCACTCAAGTTCAATAGATAACTAGTCCTTGGAAAGAACAGAAGCCACATGTGAGAATGTGATTGTGAGAGTGGTGAATAAAATATTAGAGTTAGACAAGGTTAACCGATTGTGGGCTAAAAACATACATGGATTGTGGATTTTGGCCCATGATAAATAAGCTCAAAATGTAACCGATTCATGTTCTATTGAGTCGTGCTAAATTGTAACCGAGTTGAACCATATTAATATTAATTCATACTTGAGTCGAGTCGACCAACATCCTTCCACTGCTAAAGGAGGCCATGAAACCAAGTTGAGACAAATATAGCCCAGTTTGTGAGACGAGGTGCTCTGTTCATTTGCAGCGCTACACTGCTAAAGGAGGCCATGAAAAATATAGGCTTAATCTTTTAGACAAATATGCATTATATAAGATCCCCCTACATTTTTTAACTCCTATCATAATTGAAAACAGTTGTCCGTTCTCCCATGGGATCAAACCCACCCAGTTCATCCAGCCAAGAAGATGTATTATGTCTCCACCTGCTAACCACTGGAGGAGGAGGCTTTGACATATTTGTTGTGATTGTGATGAGTGATTTCTTAGGAAGAACAGATAACTCTGCCAAAGTATACGTAGTGGTGACGTGCTACTGACGAGTGAATTCATAAGAAGAACAATGCGTAGCTGCCAATTCTTGCAGGAACTTAGACATGACAAAGGCGTAAAAACCTGCATAAAAACTTTGATACGAACAGAACAGAAAAACAAACTTGAAGATTGGATGTCCCTTGTGGTGTTCGCGGAAAATCTCTATCTGCGCCTAAATCGGGCATCACATAGTGCACCTGAAAAGAGAATAAAATAACATAGTTTGGTTACTAAGTACCACATGATATCCAATACAATATATTACAGATGGAAAGATGTTTAGGAGCACTAAAACCAAAGGCAAAGGAACATGTTAATTAAATGATGGAAAATAATAACAGTAGAGGACTGAAAGCATGCAATCACCTTTATCCTAACCACATTAGATTATCAGAATACACCTTTATCTAAAATCATTACAGTTATAAGCGAAAAAGAAACCAAAGCGACATCTTAATCAAAATAGTTTTGATTCACAATTGTTATAAAATACTAGCAAAATAAACGTTTCAATTAGAAGCGCGGATTCAATACTATGATTCTCGTACCAGTATGCATGATCAGTTACAGTTGCCAGATTCCAATATCAATAATTCAAACTGATGAGAAGTGGCTTAAAAAGCACCATGCGATTATTTCATGCCAATATACTTCCAGCACAAAGTAACACTTCCCCCAAACATTGCATAGAGAAACATCATTTAAAATAAATGTGTAAACCACGTAGCTCAGGAACTGGTATGAGAATCAAAGAACGATGCTCATAAAAGCTTGAATTTCTTCGAACTGCAAAATGGAAGATACTTCCTAGTGTACCTCAAACTGCTATAAGCCGGCAAGAAAACTAACACAAGATGTTGAATTTCATTAAACTTGTATGTATGTATGTATGTATGTCAGTATGTCTCTTTAACTTTGTTGGTCTTTACCAATTTCATTTTCCCTGAATGCCCATCCCTCTCAATGTTCTCATATTTAACTTCTGGTTTATGTGGAATCTGTGGACGCCTCCATTTTGAATTTATCGAGTTTCCTAATTGAGAATAAATTTAGGAGTATATGATTCTCTATAGGAGAAAAGAGAGGATATAACTTAAATTGGAATGACATTTCATTGTTAAGTAACAAAAAAGAGGTAAGCTGAATCCAACAAATTGGGAAATCAAATGAATCTGATCAAGACCATAAAAAAAAACCTCATGATTATAGTTCAGTTTTTATCGAGTAATTTAGTTGTTTTGAGAAGAAAAAAATCAATATTTAAATGAGCTTTTTCTACATCAAGTCACAGATTTACTTGGTTAATGTTCATGTTCAATAATTATTCCTAAAGTAATCAGGTCCTTCTATCAAAGAATGCAGGAGAATCCTAACAGTCGTATACCAATATAAGTTTCACATGTGCTGCACCTGGTTGAAATATATCAGAGCTCAAACTGTTTATGTGCCCTCAATTGTTACCCAAATTCTTTTGAGACAACCAAGCATGTTTAGGTGTTTTCAGTTGAGCAATACCTTTAAGCTTGGCTACTAAACTAAACAAGCATATGGACCTATGCACGTCTAAGCTTGTTTTTGTAGCAATAAAACGAGTTAAGGTGGACTCCTTTTTTTTTTTTTTAAATAGTACTTATTTGGTATTGAAGTTAATGCTGACATAATTCCAGGCTGAAATTGGAGTTTCTAAATCTTGTGAAAGCTTAATCCAAGAAGAACACCTTAAGTGATTTATGGCTTCTGGTTATATTGTAAAAGTCATTAAACTAGCTAAGTAGGAGCTAGAAAGCTATAAAAAGAATCAATGGCCCGTCATATCCAGTAATCTCATCATTTTAAACAGAGAACAACAGCATTTGACTGGACTTTATAGAACCATCAACCAATGCAAACAGTTTCCTGGATCTGATATGTAACTATATACATGCCTGTGTATGGAATATGGAAATATTCAAGATTGTCTCATCCTAACCCGAGCTTAAACTCAGACTTCCAACTTGTATATAGGGGCTTGAAAGAGAGTAGCAATGTAAGTTTCGAAAAGAACAATTGATCCACATTTACCCTCATCAAGGAACAGCCAAAAAACAATCAATTAGGGATCTAAAAAATAGTTTGTGGGGCGAATATCATCCAAAGTTAAGTTAATATTTGCCGGTGTTATAAAATTCGGCCTAGACGGCCGCCTAGACGCTAAATCGCCCTAGGACGAACCAAAAATCTCCTGTTCGACAGGTTTGTGTCTGTTCAGCCATGTTCGACACCTAGGCGGTCTTGTTCGGTTGTTCGAATTTTAAGTTTTTTTTTTAAAATTTTTTATGCTTAGTTTTATTATGGATTTGTTGTTTTGATTTTAAGATTAGATTAGGATTTAGTACATTAAAATTTCAAATTTGTATTATGGATATGGTGATTTACTTATTTCTTTATTAAGTGAGTTTCATTATGAAATAATCTTCATGATGTCTTCATGAATCATGATAATGATAGAATACATGTTGATGATTTCTTTATAAAGTGTGTCTCATTATGATATAATACTATACAAACTGTTATAAGGGAGTAGGAGAAAAAAAAAACGGTCCAGCGCCTAGGCGGTCTAGGCGTCCTCCTCCGTACCGAATCCGCATAGCGAATTTTAGAACAATAATATTTACATATCAGTATATCCTAATTACAATGTTGAATTCCTTATATTTGGCCGTTTGCCCAACTACCACCAGGACACGCCAAAATTATTGATGTGCCCATGTTCCCTAGTACTTATTGTATCATGTCGATATCCGTGCAACATAGCATGTAGGAAAGTTGTACCCTTCTACACCCTCCACCCAAGTTCATTGGCAATTTCTACACTTATTTTATTCTTTAGCCCCTTGAAGAAAAAAAACTAAGGGATCAAATACATGTAATCCAACGGCTTTTCATGGACGAGTTTTAAAAATTAAGAACTCATGAGTTCCCTCTACGATTTTTTAGTTCATTAGGCCTAACCTCCCCAGCTCTATCAGCTCCTTTGAGTAATATGTTAATTATCTATTGTTCTATATTGTACATATACAAACCATCTTCGACTTTATTCAATTGGCCTACCCATTTTCAATGTATTGCCATTCTATATCGTACAATAAAAAATTACAATTATAATTCCAACGATTAAAAGTAAGGGATAGAAGAATTAAGAGATGGCGAGAATTGCAGACCTAGACAATGGCGACCTTGGCGCCGACCCCCTCGAGCTGCTTCTTCGCCTCCTCGGCCTCGTCCTTCGAGATCCCCTCCCGGAACTTCTTCGGAAGCCCCTCGATGAGCTCCTTGGCCTCCTTGAGCGCCAGGTTCGTCAGCGCCCTCACAACCTTGATGGTGGCGATCCTGACGTTGCTCGGCACTTCCTCGATGACCACGTCGAACTCCGTCTTCTCCTCGACCGCTCCCGAAGCCTCGGCGCTCCCGGCGGCGCCGGGGGCGACGGCGACGGCGGAGGGGGCGAAGGCGGCGGCGGAAACGCCGAGGCGGTCCTGGAGGAAGTCGACGAGACCGCGGGCCTCGTCGAGGGTGAGGGTGGAGATCTGGACGCCGAGCTCCTCGACCTTCGGGGAGACGGCGCCGGCGGCGAGGGGGAGGGGCTTCTTGGTTGTTAGAGTTTGGAATTTTAGGGTTTTGGGAGAGAAGGGGGAGGGGGAGGAGCGAGCGGAGGGAGGGAGGAGGAGAGAAAGAGTGGAGGAGAGAGTCGATGCCATGGCTCTTCTTCTCTTTCTAACTTTTTTAAGATGAGAGCGAGCGAGCGAGCGAGTAGAGTAGCGAGGAAGGATAAGAGGCCTACGATAAAGCAACTACAAAACTGACTCGGGCTAGTCGATTACTGATGTAGTTCAGTCGGAAAAAAAAAATTATTTAGACTAGTCCAAATTTTACTATGACTGTTTATTCTCTCCACATTTTTTCTCCCCCTCTCCCACCCCCACTCCCCTCCGACCTCTCCTCCTTCCTCCTCCCACGATTCTCCGCCTCTCCGTGTCGTCGATCTCGATCCATCACCGTCGGAGTTGTCATGTCCCAGTACCGGAATACGGAGACGGACATTTCCAGCTCCCCCGTACGAGGTATAGAACATCGTACGACGGTCATGGTTGTAACTAGACAAGGAGGTGCATACTATAAGCAAGTCACTTAGGGTTACACAACACATCTATTGTCTCAATCAGTCAAGTAAGAACAGTAAACATAGAACATATATGAGAAGGAAGTAAGGCGTCACAAACGTCCTTCCATAACATTCAGGAAACCAACTGTACAAAAATAAAAAAGCTGTCAGAGTAGCAAAAGTACATGACCATGATCAGCTGTAGTCTGATTAATTACAATTATGTAAGAAAACTAAATGTCCAGATTTACGGCTGACAAGTGTCGGTGCTAAACGCCCAAAATGAGTAAAATATGCAATAACGAGTAGGAAAGAAGAAACCCACTCGTTTTCCTCAGTGACCATTCCTCGGGTGTGCGCCATGGTTCAGGGGAAGTACGCTTGATCATCGGATGTTAACCTGTCCATGCAAAACTAGTGGGGTTAGACGATGAAGAAATAGAACCAGGTTATGAAATATATATATATATATATATATATATATATATATATATATATATATATATATATATATATATATATATATATATATATATATATATATACACTACCAGAAAAAGTCAAATTAGCGACGTCTAAAAACGTCGCTAAATAACCAAAAAACGTCACTAAGTAAGTTTAGCGACGTAATTTGCGACGTTTTAAAGAAGTCGGAAAAAAGCAAGTCGCTAAAATAAAAAACGTCGCTATGCCGACATTTTTAGCGACTTTAATGTGTCGCTAAATTTAGCGACGTTTAGCGACGCAGCATCACTAATTAGCGATGTTTATTAAAGTCGCTAAACGTCGCTAATTAGCGACTTATATAGCGACGTTATACCGACGTCTTTAATGACCTGGCAATACTGCCATGTCAGCAGTTTGCGACGTATAGCGACGATTTTAGCGACTTCGTTAGCCACGTCATTAGCGACGTGTAACAGCATCGCTAATTAGCGACGTAGTTAGCGACGTATATGAACATCGCTAAACGTCGCTAAATTTACAGAAAAAAATAAAAAATAATAATTGCATTTCTGGGTTTGCCAACCCCCTTGGGTTCATTATCAGGTATATGATGGTAGTAGAAATAATTGAATAAGGGACACAGTAGCAGCAACAAGGGGGAAAATTCTAGTGCACTGGGTAAATACATGCCAAGTATCAGTCATTAGTTGTAAACCAAAATATATTAGGAACTGTGTGAATATCAGTGAATTAAGACAGTACTATCTGTGTTGTGTGTTGGTCTTAATGTGCTCAGAGATAGGGAGAGTGTATGTATTATAATTCAGTGTATTTGAGTTTGTACAGGGACTGTGTATTATATTGCAACTTATATCATTAAACTGGAAAAAAATAAAGAAAATTTGGCACTGAACACTCAACACCGGTAAAATAACATATTTAATATGAATAATATAATAAAATTTGAAGAAAAGAAAGCATCCAGCAAATCTTATCGTAAAGAATATGACAAATTTATATCCATACAATCGCATCCTAAATAATAATAAAAATATAAATATCCAGCAACTAGCTATACTACTGCGGATCTGCAGGAGGCTGACCACCGGCGCGCCTGTAGGATAAGAACTGCTCATACTTGTCCCATGGAATCGACACCGATGTCGATGGAGAAGGCAGTGACGTCGGTGGAGTCTGTGTCGATGTAGGCGCACCAGGAGGCCGTGCCCGCTCCAAGTCTGTGAGTCGCTGGTTGTAAGAATCCATGGTAGATAACAGCCTCGTACTGTTATGAACTATTGAATCTTGGATCATCGTCAGCCTCTCGCCCATCGTTAGCTGTGATGCATGCAGCTCCATGATGTTACGGTCTATCGAGGCTCTAATATCATTTGTCAAATCCTGGAGCTCCGTCATGCTGCGGTCGAGCATATCGAATCGTCCGATGAGCGTCGGATCCTCCGCCTACGGCTGGGACTGGGGCTGCTCCTCCATCCTTCGCAGCAACTTGTCACAGAGAGACGCAATCTGACGGTCAACGGCCTCCTGGACGGCCTCCTGGACTCTGGCCGACGACTGCGAGGGCTGCGACTGCGAGGGCTATGTGGAATGCGCACCTGTCGTGGAGGCCCTAGATGACTACGTCGCAACCAGGGCGCCATAGGAGCCCGTACCGTAGTACGTAGCCCTCTGGAGACCACCAGCTGCGGTCACCCACAGGTCGTCCGCCGACGGAGCTGGAGCAGGCTGCGACGAAGTACCAGCCTCTCCAGGTGTATGTGCACTAGCAGTCGCCCGCTCACGCAGCCTAAGATACTCGGCCTAGAAAGGTTTGAAAACTCGATAATTGCCTAAGTTGTATTAAAATTAACACAAAGTAAAGTAATACTTACATAGGTCTGCGAGGCCCTCTCATCAATAAGATTTTCGTCCTTGCGATAGGTGGCCAAGAAGACGGTCACCATATTTGCATCCTTACCCCTCTGTACCTGTTAAAAATATATTATTTAGTACTAAACTTAAATATTTTTTCCAAGTACCATTTTATGGTACTTACATTAAAATAATATATTTTAAAAAAAATATATACCAAACGACGGAAATGTTCCGTCATCGGAATCGAGCCACCACACCACTTGGCAGTATTTCGCCTAGCCGCCTTGGCCTTCTCAGACCTTTCCTTGTAGCTCAGATCGTCAAATATAGCCCTCATCACAGTCCACTGCTCAGGCGTGATCCAACCTTGGATCGGTTTTCCAGCACGATCACGAGCCTTTTGGTCATCCAGAGCATCTCGAATAAGCTTGGCGGCAATGGTAGGAAAGAGCCGCTAGATCAACTCGGCCCGGTGCGGAGGATAGAAATACATTTGCTACAATAAATAATTTAGTAAGTGAGCATCACGGATAAGTTATATAATATGCATAAATTAGAGGATTTATTTAATATACTTTTACCTAGAAGTGCGCAAACCAGAATGCCTTTCTCTCCTCCGGAGCCTCAGAGTAGTTGATCCAAGGGCCACCGTAGTTGTTCCTCAAAAATTGGCCCAGGCGTCTCTGAACCGACGATGGACGATATCTATACAGAGATAATTATTTAGAATACTGAAAAAGTCAATATACGATGAATAAAGAAATACACGATCTATATTATACTAAACCATCTAATTGACTTACTTTGTACCGTCGGCCCAAATCTCTGTCCTCGTCTCCTCCGGAGGTGCGCATGGAGGATCTTGCTGATGCTGGGACAACGTGGGCACGACCTCCTCGACATGCTCATCTGTCCCCATGGTTCCTTCAGCAAGAGGAACGCTGGACGAGGGTGTACTATCACGCCTGTAACTACTCGTCCCAACAGTCGGAGATGTGAGTGATCGATATACTGGAGTACTGGGCGACGATGATCCGGAACCAACAGTAGGCAGTACCGGAGGAGCACTCTGTCTACCTCGGGACCTACCGAATCCTCCACGTCATCCTGTCTATCTGATAACAACATATGATGAATATAGGGAAACACAAATATATAGTACATTCTACAATCGAAATGTGATGCATATCTCAAAGCATTCTACATTCAAAATATAATACATATATTCATTAAAATAATACATCTACTTCGTCAATTTTCCAACCTTGATCTACATTCTACAGTCAAAATATAGTTACATTCTACAGACAATATATTTTATTTTCAATCATCTTCAGAAAATTCATCTTGTTCGCCTTCCTCGTCCTCCTCTTCCTCTTCCTCCTCATCGTCTTCACTTTCATCTACTTCGTCTTCCTCTTCGGATAATTCTACATCTTCTACATTATTAATCATGTAATGAGTAACTTCCGTTGAGTCCACATCTACAATATTTGTTACAAGAGGTAGATCGTCCTCCTGATAAGCTATTTCGTCAATGTCAAAGGTATTTCTAGCTTTAGTCTTGTATACTGCCCACCAATCCGACCTCGCTGTCCCCCGTCTAGGATAAGTTATGAAGTACACGAGCTGAGCCTGACTTGATAGGATAAATGGTTCGTAGCCTTGATATCTAGCTTGTAGTTTATATCCACAAGGCTATGCTTGTCAATTTTCCAACCTTGATCTTGAATCGGATCGAACCATTCACACCTGAATAGCACGATATTAGCAGGTTCTGTGCCATAATTATATGTCAACTCCACAATCTCTCATAAGATGCCAAAAAATTCATTGCCCGGATTGACATCTTTGTAGTTCGAAGATTTGATACATAAACAACTATTTTTCGTGGAATCAAGATCCAGAAAGCTATCTCTGATAGGAGCATTTATTGACTTGAACCTGAACCCATTCACACAGAAACTTGGCCATATTTTTACGGTAGTAATTGGTCCCTTGGCTAGAGTTCTAATAGATTCAGTCTCGGGTGTTATTAGACAATCGACCTAAATACCAAAGTAGCGATAGTAAGTTATTTGTTTTGCAAGTGCAAAAATAAAAAGTAATTACCAAGCATCTTATATATGTGCTCAACCAAGAAAGAAAATGACATCTCATATCTTGTTCTACTTCTTTGTCTGTTATGTAGGGTCTAACCGACCTTAACTCATCATTATATGTGCTGAAAAATAATAAAGCAACTGCTGATTAGTAGTATAATAGTATCTTATACTATTACATTGAGACGATGTAAACGTGGATGTATTAATTACTTACCCCTCTAGCTTCTCCACTTCATCCTCGTTGCAATTGAGTAATATATACAATTGAGCAGCCCTTAGCTCGTCGTCATTCGAATATCTCTTCTTTATTTTTTCTGAAGGCTTTCCGGACGCATTGAATACTTTGAGTATTGCATCATTAGATTCCTGATATGCGTCGTCGTTTCTCGGAGCTTTCGTCCTATTAGTAGCAACATGCGGTTTGAAATACGTCGAGCAAAAGTTTGTAATCTCCTCGAGAACATAAGCTTCATAAATAGAGCCCTCAACCCGTGCCTTATTTTTTACCTTTCTCTTTAGGTGATTCAAATGCCGCTCGAAGGGGTACATCCACCGATAACCGACAGGACCACCAATACGTGCCTCATAGGAAAGATGAATTGGCAAATGCTCCATAGAGTCGAAGAATCCAGGAGGAAACACCTTCTCGAGCTTACATAGTATTACCGTAATGTCCTTCTCTTGCTTTTCTAGACGATCGACGAGCAACTTAGTACAACTAAGATCTCTGAAGAATATGCTCAGCTCTGTCAATGGGTCCCAAATGACCTGCGGTAAAAATTCCCGAAATGCAATCGGAATTAACCTCTCCATGAATACGTGACAATCGTGGATCTTCATACCCACCACTTTGTTCTCCTTGAGGTCGACGCATCTTCTCAAGTTCGACACGTACCCGTCTGGAAACTTTAGACCCTGAATCCACCTACAAAGTCTACCTTTATCCTCTTTCTCCAGTGAGAAAACTAACTTAGGTTGCTTTAACTTTCCATTCCCCTCCTCTATCAAATGCAATGCAGGACGTCTACATATTTCTTCTAAGTCCAACCTGGCCTTCGGATTATCTTTCGTCTTCCCCTTTACCTCTATTACAATATTAATTATATTATCAAACGCATTCTTCTCGATATGCATGACATCAAGGTTATGTCTGATCAGATTGGTGCTCCAATATGGCAGATCCCAGAATATACTCCTCTTCGTCTAGTTATGGGTGCGACCAAATCCGTCACACTTGTACCCCTTAGCAGGCTCTTCGATAGCACTTGATAAATCTTTTACCTCTTCCTATATCGTGTATCCGGGCTACCTTGGCGGTGGATTGGCCTTCTCCACAACTCCCGCACGAAAAGCATTCCGGTTCCTCCGGTACGGATGATCCTTCGGCAAAAATTGTCGATAACAATCGAAGAAGCACGGTTTGCCTCCGTGTTTCAAACGAAAAACCTGAGTACGGTCCATGCAATACGGACATGAGAGACAACCATGGGTGCTCCATCCCGATAACATTCCATATGCCAGAAATTTGTTGATGGTCCACATAAGTGCTGCCCTCATCTAAAAATTCTGCTTTATAGAAATATCGTACGTGTTGGCACCTACTTTCCACAGCTGATTCAACTTATCTATCAATGGCTATAAATATACATTGATGTTCCTCTTCGGATTATTTGGACCCGAGATAATAATGGTTAGGAACATATACGGAGTCTTCATGCACATCCAAGGCGGTAGATTGTACGGAGTGACGATCACAGGCCAACACGAATACTGGAAGCCCGAAAGTCTGAATGGGGTAAAACCGTCAGAGGAGAGCCCCAATCTGACATTACGCGCTTCCTCGACAAAATATGGATACTCTCGATCAAAGTGCTTCCATGCTTCTCCATCGGATGGATGATCCAATACTCCTTTGATCTGTTTTTGCCTGTGCCAACTCATGTTTTCTGCAGTCTCCTTAACCATAAACAATCGCTGCAACCGCGGCGTCAAAGGCAAGTAGTGCATCGAATCGGTAGGCTTCCTTGCACCGACAGACTTTTCTCTAACAGTGGCCTTGTAGCGATCAGCACCACAGAATCTACACGTATCTTCATCCTTGTCGTCTTTGTAGTACAACATGCACCCGTTGCAACATGCATCGATTTTCTCGTATCCCATCCAAAGCGATCTCACCATCCTCTTAGATCGATAGAAGTCTTTAGGCAACTTTGCACCCTCGGGCAAGATCTCTATAATCAAATCAAGCAGTCGATTATAGCATTCTTGTGACATGTTAAAATCGGACTTGATGCTCAATAATCTTGTAACCACCTCCAATGGTGAATAATCCTCACAACCAGGATATAGTAGAGTCCTTGCATTCTCCAACAACTCCATAAACTTTGCAGCATCGGCATTCGGTGCCTCCTCAGCTGCATCATAATTGTCCGGATTGAAACTAGGTCCCGCCGTATCATAATTGTCCGGATTAAAACTAGGCTCCCCCCGCATCATAAACCATATTCACCAACCCGTCGTCGTAAGCATCGTGGTCGTGGACATCCATATACGGCTCCACATAGGGCTCCGACTCCGATGCTAGAGATACAAGTTCTCTGTGCGCGGTCAACTGATAGTAATTCGGCGTGAAGCCCTTCGAGTACAAATAATATGTAACTTCCACTTCTGGATGATATTTTCTGTTGCGACATCTCACACACGGACACTTAATTTTGGTATCGTCTATGTACTGAGGGAACGCCTTGGCGAACTGCAGGAACTGCTGTACACCCTCAATGAATTTATCCCGCACACCGCACATGTCATCAGGATGACGGTTGTACATCCATGAACGATGACGCAGATAATAATTCATATCCATTTCTAGATACTTCTGCAAAAATGACAGTATGTATCATATAAATTATTACATATAGTAGTTTATCACCTAACTTCATAACTTAACCGTACTATAAAAATCATAACTGATATAATACATACTTTCATTTATCAAAGTCTAAAATAAGCAATATTCAAAGCAACTGACCATTTATCAAAGTCTAAAATAAGCAATACTTTTATTTCATAACTGATATAATACATACTTTCATTTATCAAAGTCCAAGAGCCCTAGATATGGAATATAAATGTTAATGAGTGTTTTGAAATGATAAACATGATTAACTAGTTAATGGTGATGTTTCTAAGCCACTTCTAGATCCATACTAGTTTATACTAGTCAATACTAGGTTAATACCTTGCTACACTATGTCTTCTAGGTCGTACTAAGGAATTCTAGTTTATACTAGTTAATGTCTAGCTAATACTAGTTATTACTAAGTATACTAGTTAATATTAGCTATACTAAATACTACTAGTAGAACTTAACTAATATCCTACCTTACCCCAACTCACATCTTAGCTCATAAATGTATGTCACAATAATATCTTGGTCCCAGTCACTTGTTACTCCCACTTGATACTGGACTACTAGGATATTCTGCTTTGATATTAAGTACTCTACTATCCACACTGAGAGCCTCTTACCTGAATACTCTGCACTCCCAAATTATAACCCCTTGGCCTGGCACCTTGCACTTCATCCTTATACTTGCTCACTGGACTACAACCCATAGCATTCACTCCTCCCTGATACCATAATATCAGTTCACTTCACAGCACGGTTATGCTCTAATTGAACTGCACTTCACTGATCACTCTTGTCAATTAAATCCCTGATACCACAGTATCAGTTAAGGGCTGTATTGGCATGCAACAAGTGACCTGTGAACACCTACCCGATACTTGGCTATACCTTAACCCAAACACATGCCTGCAGACCCTAACTAAATCTGCAACCTCTGATACTTTGCACTGCTGCTGCAGTGGCTAAATCTTCCCTTCACTTAGTTGTTTCCAACTGCCCTTAGCTACTGCCATGGCTCACAGCAGTGCTTGCTGCTTCCTTACCATTGCTCAAGCATGCATGTGTTTGATGCTGCTCAAGTGTGCACCAACACTCTCCCACTGCAGAAGATGACAGGAACCAATCCCCTCCTCATAGTGCCAACCCGACAACACTGTAACACATTGCTAGCTTGCCTAATGCACTAGGCCAAACTGAATTGAGTTCAGTTCCGGAAGCCTCATAGTTCAGTAGTGACACCCACACACAAATCGACTCTTCTACCCTTTCCCACATCAAGCACAGCTAGAAGACACTATACTATGAACACCAACACAGATAACAGTAGCTATATACCTATCTATATATATATCGAGATACACCTATATATACATATACTCTCTCATATGCAAATAGATAATACACCAATTTACATATACATATCATATGATACTCTAAGGCATAAATAGACACACATACACACACAACCACTAGTCCAATTCACAAACATTTGGTGTGCAACACCAAGATACTCTAGGATACATCCTCCATACACCACACCACCATGATACCAACCCTCAATTCACATGGACACATCCAATAGATCAAATATTGTATGAATAAACTAATAGTTGACAATATTAAATAAAATAGATGTATAGGAATCAATCCTGATCAAAAACCCTAACTCTAACCCCAGGTCAAAAAACCTAACCCTAACCCTAGGTCCTGATTAGTGTTTGTGTCAGTGTGTGTGTGTATGTGTGTGTGTCATGTCAGTGTCAGTGTCTGTGTGAGTGAGTGTGTGTGTGTGTCTATGTGTGTGTGTCGTGTGTGTCTATCAGTGTCTGTGTGTGTGTGTTGTGTCAGTGTCACATGTGTGTCCTGTGAGAAAGAGAGAGAGAGAGTTAGGGTTTACCTAGAGCTCGAGGAGGAGGAGGGGGATGTCGGAGTAGCCGCAGCCGTGGAGAGCCGGTCGCCGGAGAGGGGGGGAATCGAAAGTTTTTAAAAATTTTGATAAATGGGGGAAAATAAAACTAAGCCCTAATTAACCAAAATTTAGCGACGTTTAGCGACGTCAAATAACAACGTCGCTAAAATAATCTTTAGCAACGTCAAATACGTCGCTAAATACGTTGCTAAATATTTTTAATATATACGTTGCTAAACGTCGCTAAATTAGACATATTAGCGACGTTTAGTGACCTTAATTGAACTTATAGCGACTAATCTTTTAAAATCTTAATAAAAGTTGCTAAACGTCGCTAAATGTCGCCATTTAGCGACGTCTAGCGACGTTTTTATAAGGAGTCGCTAATTTACCTTTCATTAGCGATATTTGTACATGGAGTCGCTAAAATGCGTCGCTAATCCCACTTTTTTCTAGTAGTGATATATATATATATATATATATATATATATGGCCTGTAGTTTCGGTTCATAGCCTATCGTGACACAATAATCTAATCCTACAACCAAACAAGGACAAGGGTTAGACCATCGCACCATGATAGTCCATGTCCCTAAACTATTTAACAGTAGATACAATACACAAACAAGCTCAGTTACATAATCCGTCAATCACTTATACGCCTTACTAGGTGGAGTCTGGGTTATCCCAGAGGTATTATGCATATAATAGGAATCCTCAGATCGAACCATGTTATAGCCGGGTCAAACCGAGCCATGAATTATCGCATAGCACATAATAGTATGCATTGGTCCCTCGTAAGGCCATCGTGTTAAGATCGCATATAACACATAGTATAATATAATAGTCGGATATTGTCATCCACTAATAAGGATTTAAGCAATATCCATAGGGGCCAGCCTTCACTCTCCATATAATGATTGAGGGTGGCTAGTTAAGCACGATCTCGAAATTCTGTCCCTCCTAATTCTCTACATGTTTTAGTTGCTGAGTTAACCATACGGTTAGCTGGAATCATATGGCGTGGTCACATGTTACTCCCCTTATATGTCGTACCGTAGTACGGGCACGCTAGGTACGAATCAACTTTGTCACTTTGTAGTTCAACTTGGATTCACCCAGGCGTGATGCAACAGTCAAACGAATCATAGCCACGCTTGGTTATTGACCAACTATCATGGGTTGGAGAAATCCGCAACGGACCGACGTATCGCGGACTAAGCTTTTCGCGAACCCCGAATCTAATGACTCAACGGGTTGGAGAAATTCGCAAGAACACGTGGTCACCGACACAAAACTCTAAAGGCCTATGATGTTGATCCGCCCAATGTCAATGCCTATCTTGCGCAACCCAAAGTCGCTCTCTGATTTGTTTGACAACTTCTACTGTCTACGTGATCATCTCTGTGCCTAACATCTTTCGCTCACATATATCATCCCATGTCAATGATGATCTACACTTTCTCCTATATAATGCTTCGAAGGGTGCCATCTGAATACTTGCTTGATAACTGTTGTTGTATGAGAACTCAACGAGATAAAGGTGATCTTTTCAAGACCCTCCAAAATCCAAAGTACAAGCTCGTAGCATATCTTTCAAGGTCTGGAAGGTTCTCTCTGATTGTCAGTCCGTTTAAGGATGGTAGGCAGTACTGAATCTCAACTTGGTGCCCAAACTCTGGTGCAAGATCTTCCAAAATTTTGAAGTGAGTCGAGTGTCTCGATTTGACACGATACTCACTGGGATGCCATGCTGTCATACTATCTATCGTATGTACATCTCCGCTAACTGCTTTGTGGATTGCCCTACTCGAAAAGGAAGAAAGTGAGCTACATTTGTGAGAAGATCTATTATTACCCAAACTATGTCACGACCATTCGGAGATCTTGGTAAACCAGTCACAAAGTCCATCGTGATATGTTCTCACTTCCACTCCGGAATAAGAAGCGACTGCAATAATACCGCTAGTCTCTGCTGGTCGGTCATCACTTGCTGACATACCAAACACCGAGAAACGAATCGTGCTATCTCCCTCTTCATTCCGTTCCACCAAAAATTTTGCTTGATGTCTTGATACATCTTGGTACCTCCTGGATGATTGAATATTAGGAACTGTGCGCCTCGGTTATTACTTCTTGCCAAATATCTCCACTTGGTTCATAGAGACAGTATCCAAACCTAAGAGTTCCATCTTCATGAATTGTCAACTATTTCCTTAGACCAGACTCACATTCCATCTGAAACTTCTAAACTTTCGGATCCTCCGCCTGAGCTGCCTTAATTCTCTCAACCAAGGTAGACTGAATTTTTAAATTAGCCAATACTCCTACGTCCTGCGAAAGTACTATCTCTACACCCATCTCTCGAAGATCTTCTAAGATATGCCGCTGCGATGTCAACATAAATGTACTACCTCTCATGCTAAGAGTATTTGCTACCATACTTCTCTTGCCTGGGTGGTACTGAAGTTCCACATCATAGTCCTTTATCAATTCTAGCCACCTCCTCTGTCTCACGCTCAAGTCCTTCTGGGTGAATACATACTTTAAGCTCTTATGATCCGTAAATATTTTTACCCGATCACCATATAAGTAATGCCTCCAGCCAACTCCATATCGTGAGTCGGATAATTTTTCTCGTGATATCGAAGCTATCGCGATGCATAAGCTATCACTCTTCTATGTTGCATCAATACACACCCAAGTCCTTTGCCTGATGCATCATAATACAATGTAAACCCTCCAGAAACTACTAGAATCGTGAGAATCGGATTTGAAATTAATCTCTTATTTAATTCTTCAAATAATGTCGGGCACTCTGCTGACCAATCAAACTTAGTTTTCTTGCGCATCAATCGAGTCAGCGGTGCAGAAATCCTTGCAAAGTCTGCCACGAACCTTTTGTCCTGCCAATCCCAGTAAACTATGTACTTCAACTACTGTCTTAGGAACTATCCAACTCTCTATGGCCTCAACCTTCTTCGGATCTACTGCTACTTCTACTCCAGAGATGATGTGACCCAAGAATGAAACATGATCCAACCAAAACTCATACTTGCTGAGCTTTGCATACAACTGATGTTCCCTCAAAATCTGTAAGACCTTTCAAAGATGTTACTCATGTTTGCTACTAGAATAAACAAGAATATTGTCTATAAAAACCACTATGAAATGATCTAGATATGGCTTAAAATGTGGTTCACCAAATCCATAAATATTGCTGGAGCATTAGTCAGTCCGAATGGCATAACTAAGAATTCATAATACCCATATCGTGACCTAAATGTTGTCTTGGGTATGTCTTTCTCCTGAACTCTTACTTGATGATACCCTGATTGAAGATCGATCTTGGAGAAAATATTAGCCTTGCTCAATTGATCAAATAAATTATCGATTCTTGGCAACGGGTACTTGTTATTCACTGTTACTGCATTCAATTTTGTGTAATTGATACATAAATGTGATGACCCATCCTTCTTCTTTACTAGAACCACTGGCGCTCCCCAAGGTGATCTACTGGTTCGGATAAACTTATTTGCCTTCAACTCTTCTATGTGTTGGTACAACTTGTCTAGTTCTGATTGTGCTATTTGGTAAACTTTATAAGATATTGGCCCTGCTCCAGGGATCAACTCTATACAAAACTCAACATCTCTTACTAGGGGTAACCCTGTTAGTTCTTCTAGGAAGACGTATAAGAACTCCTTGACTATCTCGGGAAATTGTTGTTCTGCTATTACTGTCGCTGCGATCCTCTCTTCATGCTGGTCTCCCACAGATCTGTCAAAGGCGAAATCTTCTGTGCCCGGGATACTAAATAATATCCTACCCTTATAGAATTCTATCATAGCATGACAGTCTCTCAGCTAGTCCATGCCTAAGATAACATCAAAGTTATCCATAGGAAACTCAATCAACCGTGCTAGTAGTGAACGCCCGCACACTGCAACCAGACACGTTATACATACCCTACTAACTCCTACGAGCCTATTACTAGTGAGTATATTCAACCTCTCTGGCAACGCCTCGAACTCAAATCCAATGCGTGTTGCAAATCATGCAGATACAAATGAATGAGATGCACTTGAATCAAACAATTTTACTGCAAGATAAGATGCGACAAAGATGTTACCTGCCACTACGTCGCCAGATGCCAAAGCCTCCTCCAGAGATATTGAAAGTGAAAGATTGCGTCGTTGCTGGGCTCCTTGTTGTGAAAGCTTGCCCTTGGTCTTGTTGGGCTCCTCGTTGTTGTCTCCCTTGGACAGGCTGCTGTGGCCTATGCTGGCCATGCTGCTGATTCGGTTGTTGTTGGTATATCTAAGCTTGCGTCGGTAGCAGACGTTGAGCTAATGGCCCCACTGCTATTGCTGGCCCTCTCTGCTGGACTACCCCTAGCGTTAGCAGTCCTGTTAACTATTGGACTGGCCCTCATGGCCTCTGCATCATCGAACAATTGGCAATCCGATGATTTGGACTGCCATACCTCATACATAATCCATTGGCTTCCCTCACACATCTCTAGTGTGGCCTTCCTTGCTACAATAAGTGCAACCCACCGGTGCTCCCTGGCGCTGTTGTTGTTGTTTTTGTTGTCGTCTTGGCTGCTGCCAAGCTGGTACTATCACCGTCGAAACTGCCGCCCTCCTTGGCGCTGAATCATGGATGCGAACGCCAGGTGATGTTGCTGACGTCCGAGGAACTCCTCCATCTCCCCCTCCGCTCTGAGCATGAGACCTCTTATGGCCTTATATCCTTGCCGATAACCTCTGTATGGTAAGCTCGTGCCTCTGAGCTTCTATCAGTACTTCTTCATAGTCCGGTAGTCGTGCCCCTCTACCAGTTATAGAATCTCCAGATGAAGTCCTTGTTGGAACCTCATTTCTCTATCCGACTCCGTAGCCACCATAATCAGAGCAAATCTACTCAGCCTGCAAAACTAGGCTGCATATCCACCCACTGTCCTACCGACCTGCTTGAGACCGATAAACCTCTGCTGGAGCTCATACTGTGCGACGACTCCAAAGTAGTTGGCCCAAAATCGAGCCCTAAAATTGTCCCAGGAGATAGGATGCCTCAAGCCAACATCTACTGACACCCACCAGTCACGGGCAAGGTCTTGAAGCTGCAATCGAACTTGATCAACTTGTTCATCCGCCGGAACCCTTGCTGCTGCCAGAATAACCTCAATATCTTGCAACCAGGCATCTGCTGTGATGGTGTCCTCCATGCCATCAAAGTATGTCATGACCCGCACCCACTTTTCGGATACGAGTACGTGACCAAGCCCAGCCTACGCCCCAACATCGGCGGTAGTTCGCTGTCTATGATAACAATGGTCAATCAATCCAAATAGATAATATTTAATCACAAATTCAAATATATTGCTCATTCACAACATTTACATAGTCTTACAAGATTCTCAATTTATAATTAAATTATAACTCAGGAACAAACCTGTCACGACCCGCACCCGAAAAATCGGGCATGAGTCGTGGGTACGTCCAGCCTACGCCGCAGCATCGGTGGTAGAACGCTGTCTAGGTCAACTATCTAGATAAAATTTCACACAAAAAATTGGCCATGACCTCTCCAAAAGGAGGGCAACCACACAATCAATATATAAACCTTTCAAGATCTCAACTCCAAACGGAGGAGCAATATCAAATGATAATCTCAAGTACTCAATCACGAATCTAAGCACGATAAGATAACAAAAAAGACTAACAGCTATAAAGTCTAACCAACAACAACTACTACAACAACCACAACATCCATAATAATAATACATCATCCAAATCATCCAAAATAATATACAATACAAGGTCTCAATCCAAAACCGGAGAAAAATCCGGTGCTAAAGCTAATAAAACAACAACAAGGTCCTAGTGATCCCGGCTACCAACCCGGAAATTACTCCTAAACTAGAGGGTCCCTGTCTGCACCATCGACAGGCTCAGGTCCATAAAACGTCGGACACCACTCCTCCGGATACTCTGAAAAATATGTCCAGTCAGGACTGGAGCAAGTACATCTCTAACAGCAGTTCCATTTAAATGATAAAAACTATAAAACAGTTATAGCAAGTAGCAAGAAGAATGAAGCAAGTATGAAACAAGAAAATATGTATAACTGGTGCATAAAGGTAAAGATGCATGGATATCAGAGCAAGATAGTAATAACTGCAAGATACAGAAAATCTAAGCTAAGAGTAAGTCTGTGCACATGAACGTGTAGTGAGTCCAGCATGAAAAACATGTAGTGAGTCAAGTCCAGAAACATGTAAGTGAGACAAGTCAAGAAATGCATGAGAGTCCAGACTATAAAGAATGAACTCGGTATCTTTGAAATACTTGTTTCGACATGTAAACGGCTAGGGGTAAGTACGGCTCACCGCGCACTGGGTGCGCGGCTGCTATCATTCCAGATTAGACCAGAGGAAGTGATTCCTGATGATTCCAGATGGAAATGTTTACATGTCTACTCGAGTATTTCCCCGCCCCGACTAATACAAATGGATCCAAGACCCGACACGCAAATCAAGATGAGTCTAGTCTGAACATGAATGGTGTCTGTAGTGATGCCTGTAGGTGATGCCAGTAGTAATTCCAGAATAGAGGCCAGAAACATGAAATGTACGTGTCGCAAGTAAATGAATCCAGAAATACCAGTCAGTGTCCCGTATTGTGCCAGAATAATCAGATGATACTATACTAGAAGCTGAATCATAATAATCATCAGATAATAAAAACTATCAGAGAATGTACTCGCCTGACGTCCTGAGCAACTGGCGATCCGAACCGGTGTCGCAAGGACCTAATGCGAAAAGCAAAGTTAAACAGGGTTCTAATGAGTTAAACAGATATAAAATAACTAAAAATAGGTTTCTAGGGTCGTTCTAGGTCAAACGGGTCAAACCGGTAAAATCTGGGTCAAAAAGTCAACTCTGGTTCCAAAAAGTCAACTCTAGGTCAAAACTAGGTCAAAAGTTGACTTTGGCGGTCAACCGAGTCAACTACGGTCAAGTCTGGGTCAAACTAGGGTGCTCCTAAAATTCTAGGTCAAACCGAGCTCATTAAGCTAGAAATCTCACAAACTCGCCTCCTTGAGATACCGGGATACCCTCGGTATCCGATACCTCAACCTAGGCTATATACCCCGCCTATACCCTCTAAAATCTATGCTAGCACGCGTAAATATATACACATAAGCATATAAAAATCACTCCAATATTATTTCTAGGCTATTGCTCAAAAACCCCGCTCGAAATCCAATACCTTGGTTATCTTAAGGTATTGAGATACCGCTCTAAACTCAACCCGACTACCCCTCTAGCTAACTAACTATGCATAAACATATATATCTAGCTATAATCTAGGCTAAAATACATATATCTAATACATATAGGTATATACCTATATATCTACGTATATATCTCACAACACACATATACCTTATCTTACCTTACCTTACCCTCAAATATATATATCTATACCTAGATATCTAACTATCTATCTAATATTTAGCTATCTATCAATCTATCTATCTATCTATCTAAACATTTACCTATCTATGTTATCTATCTAACTATCTAACTAGCTATTTATTATCTATTTATATCTAGGCATCTATCTATCTATTACCTATCTATATATATGTCTATCTATAAATTTACCTATTTATTATATATCTAACTATCTATTAATCTATCTAAGTATCTATTAAACTATCTATCTAACTATCTAATATCTATCTATCCATCTAACATATCTAGGTAATTACCTATCTATCTACTTAAATAACTATCTAGCTATCTATCAATCTATCTCTCTAACTATCTATACATCTACCTATCTATCTATATAGCAATCTATCTATACCTATATATATATATATATATATATATATATATATATATATATATATACATATACATATATATACCCATCTCTCCCTCGCATACTGCTGCCCTTGCTCTTCACCTTGCTGCTGTTGCTGCTCCTTGCGCTGCCTAGCTGCTGCTGCTGCAGCATATATTGCTGCTGCTACTGCTGCTGCATAGGCTGCTGCTACTGCTGCTGAATACTGCTGCTGCTGCACGTATTTCTGCTGCTGCAGCTGCTGGTTCCAGCCCCAGGCACCCCCCCTCTCTCACAACACACACACACACACACACTCCTATATATATCTATCACTATATATATACACATACATATACATACATATATATATATATATATATATATATATATATATAACTCTATAGATATATATACACACTAACTTATATCTACTAACATATATATATATATATATACACACATATTAACACATATAAACACACACACACTGATACATATAAATACACACACACACATATCTATATATATATAAACACACATATATCTATATACATCTATACATATACACTCTCACACACATACATATATATATCCTCACACACTCTCACACTCACACACCCTCACACACACACTCTCGCACACACTAGCACACACTCTCACAAACACACAACCACACACACAAACACTCCTACATATATATAAATATATATACATATATACACACTCACTCAAACTCATATATATATATATAGGCACTCACTCACACTCACACACACTCACCTACGCACTAGCACACACTCACACAAGCACTCACTAACACACTCACAAACACATTCACACAAGCACTCCCTAACACGCTCACAAAAACATAACCACACATATATATATAAATATATATATAAAAACACACACACAATATATATATACACATATATATAAACAAACACAACACAACGCACACCACGCCCACAACGCCCACCAACGCACGCCCAACGACCCTGACACGCCCAAACACCTAAAAATATATAAAATATAACTCGAAAACTCTAGCACACACTCCCCGATACTAACCCAACGCGCGCACAAGCCCGAAACGAGGAGCCCAAGTCAAAATGGCCGTTCGGTCATTTCAACGAACACGTGGTGCGCGGTTCGGAAAACCTCCTGAAACGCACACCAAACAAACTCGGAATCGGCCCAAAATTTACCCACATGCTCTAAACGATGTCTAGATCCTAGAAAATATACTCCCGCGTTGATTCTAGGTCCGTGGCAGAAACGCGCACGCACTTAGAATCGGCGACGACGAAAAGCCCCAAATTTGCCCGAAACGCCCGTTTCTCTACGACGCGGCTTCCTGTGTCCGAACGGAGACACGCAATCACCCTCAAGACACCCAACAACGTCTACCTAGGTCTGTCTAACCTAGGGCATCACCCAAAATTGGACCAAATTCGGATTTCACCCGAATTCGACACAAAACCTAATGTCAAAGTCTCCAAACACTACCCAACTAGTTCCAACTTCCTCCCACGGGTAGCCTAAGGGTCTAGGAAGGTTCTAAAATATTAATTACACTATAAAAGAGTAATTACAAGGGGAAAATTAGGGTTTACCTCTTGGGAGTTGGAATCCCAAGCCAAAGTCTCAAAAATGCTCAAAATCCTCCAATCCAAGCTCCAACACCAAATCTAGGCTCTACCCACCTAGGTTAAGGAAAATACAAGGTTAGGGTTAGCATAAGGAGAAGGAATGGAAGAAAGAAAGAAGAAAAATGGAAGAAAGACTTACTTTGGAAGAAGAAGGAAGAAGAAAGAAGAAGTGGAGAAGAAGAAATGAAGAAGAAGAAGTGAAGAAGAAGAAGAAGAACCAAAGAGAGGGGGGGCTGCTGCGTGCGGGCTGGAAATGGGGAGAGGGGTCGGGTCTCAACATGTAATAAAGGGTTACAAAGTCCAAAATACCCAAAATGCCCTCCTAATTTGGGTTTTGGGTTCCGGGTTCCAAAAGCACTCAAACTAGTTCCAAATCTCTCCAACTAACCTCCTAAAAATAAAATAATAAATCTAAGCCCCAAAATAATTCTCACAAGGGTGTGGGCTGGGTCGGACATGGGTCCACTAGGGTCTGACATGGGTCCAGGCTAGCCAAAACCCTAAAACAAACAATAAAAAATAATACAATCAATAATTAATTATAAATACAATTAATTAAAAATAATGCACAATTAACCAAATTAAAAATAAAAAAAATGGCCGACTTTGGAAATGGGGTGGTGACAAGCCTATCCTCCTTAAAAAATTTCGTCCTCGAAATTTAAAGTCAATCACACTCTCTCTAGGTCAAACCCCCAACAATCACAGTCAAGAAATTCTACCTAAACAACATACAAGATCAGGGTCCTACTGGTCGTGTTATTACAGTCTCAATCGGGGTCACTACACTATCTACCACAGCACAAAGAAAATCTAACAGGTACTAATGAAGCACACCACAGGAATAGAAAAGGACAGGAAGAAGAAACAAGAGACAGACCTGCTAACCCGACATCCGTAGCATCGGCCTCCTCGACCGTCAACGCATAAGCCCTGCCCTGCTGGGGTGTATCCCTCTTCTGGTGTGGGGCGTGATGCTGTGCCACAGATGGCCTAGCTCCAACTCTCTGATCCTGTGCTCCACCCAATGGAGGTGCAGTGGGGCAATCTCGCATCTGGTGAGCAGCGGATCCATAGAACAAACACACCTTCAGCCTCCTCCTACAAACATCCCAGGTGTGTCCCGCCTTCCTGCAGTAGGCACAAGTGGGCACCCTCTGATCCTGACCCTGTTGCGCTGCCTTCTGCACATAGGGACGCTTAGCTGGTCCCGCACTACCACTGGAACTGCCTGAATCATCCCTGCCTCTCTTGGACTTGAGCTCCAAGTCATCCTCTGTTCTCTGAGCATCTTCTACTATCTGCTCAAAAGTCACCTCGCGGTCGCTCCTGGTCAAAGACTTGACCGCCATAACCAAGCCCTTGCAAAACTTCCTCGCCTTGGCTGCCTCACTCAAGCCATCCACAAATCTGCCTAGACGGCAGAACTCCGCTGCGTACTCGTCCACCGTCATGCTCCCTTGGACGAGTGCCTCAAACTGGCTCTCCAAAGCACTGAGCGCCACATCTAGGAAAAACTTCTCCTTAAAAAGCCTCTTGAAAGCCTCCCAAGTAAGCCCTGGCACCGCAATCCTCGTATCTGTGCGATACCATGTCAAGGCGAGGTCGAACATCTGACTGCCCGCTGCCTCTATCTGCATGCTGTCTGGAATCTGTGCCAGCCTGAAGATGCCCTCAATCTGCTCTATCCAGTCATCCGCGTACAGGATACCTTCTGTACCACGGAACTCCTTGGGCCGCATCCTCTGAAAGTCGATAATACTGCCCGGCCTCGGATGCTGAATCTGATCTGCCTGTGGCTGAACCTGTGCCACCCTATCCACTGTCGTCATGGCCACCTGGTGGGCGTTTTCAATGCCCAGCCTCATCATATTCACCTGACGGTACTGCGCGTCCATCATCTCCCTGAAGAACGCAAACAATTGTGCGGCATCTACTGGAGCAGGAAGCGGTGGAGGAACCACCGGAACGACTGGGGTAGTCCTCGGATCGACAGGTGAAGGAGAATCCCCGAGAGAAGCAGATGCTCCCTCAACCGCAGGAGTGGTGAGTGGAGCGGTAGCAGCTGCCTGAATACGAGCTGGACGAGAGGTAGCAGACCTCTCAGTGGCAACTGCTGGGGCGGTACGATAAGATCGTGTCTTCGGAGGCATCCTGAACACAGATCAAAAGAAGTCAATACGACGCAAGATACGATATCATCAAAGAAGGACAGTAATATTTTAAAAGAAGCAATTTCAGAATAATTAGATTGGAATTGTTCCTAGTCGTGATTGAGTACACTCTCATCCTAGATCCTATAGCAGGCTCGCAGCAGTACAACTAAGTTGTTGTACCACCACGATATCGCACTAATTGCGAATCGAGACCTGTATGGGCCACCACCAAAAATATGTCACGACCCGTACCCAGAAAATTGGGCATGAGTCGTGGGTACGTCCAGCCTACGCCGCAGCATCGGCGGTAGAACGCTGTCTAGGTCAACTATCTAGATAAAATTTCACACAAAAAATTGGCCATGACCTCTCCAAAAGGAGGGCAACCACACAATCAATATATAAACCTGTCAAGATCTCAACTCCAAACGGAGAAGCAATATCAAATGATAATCTTAAGTACTCAATCACGAATCTAAGCACGATAAGATAACAAAGAAGACTAACAGCTATAAAGTCTAACCAACAACAACTACTACAACAACCACAACATCCATAATAATAATACATCATCCAAATCATCCAAAATAATATACAATACAAGGTCTCAATCCAAAACCGGAGACAAATCCGGTGCTAAAGCTAATAAAACAACAACAAGGTCCTAGTGATCCCGGCTACCAACCCGGAAATCACTCCTAAACTAGAGGGTCCCTGTCTGCACCATCGACAGGCTCAGGTCCATAAAATATCGGACACCACTCCTCCGGATACTCTGAAAAATATGTCCAGTCAGGACTGGAGCAAGTACATCTCTAACAGCAGTTCCATTTAAATGATAAAAACTATAAAACAGTTATAGCAAGTAGCAAGAAGAATAAAGCAAGTATGAAACAAGGAAATATGTATAACTGGTGCATAAAGGTAAAGATGCATGGATATCAGAGCAAGATAGTAATAACTGCAAGATACAGAAAATCTAAGCTAAGAGTAAGTCTGTGCACATGAACGTGTAGTGAGTCCAGCATGAAAAACATGTAGTGAGTCAAGTCCAGAAACATGTAAGTGAGACAAGTCAAGAAATGCATGAGAGTCCAGACTATAAAGAATGAACTCGGTGTCTTTGAAATACTTGTTTCGACATATAAACGGCTAGGGGTAAGTACGGCTTACCGCGCACTGGGTGCGCGGCTGCTATCATTCCAGATTAGACCAGAGGAATTGATTCCTGATGATTCCAGATGGAAATATTTACATGTCTACTCGAGTATTTCTTCGCCCCGACTAATACAAATGGATCCAAGACCCGACACGCAAATCAAGATGAGTCCAGCCTGAACATGAATGGTGCCTGTAGTGATGCCTCTAGGTGATGCCAGTAGTGATTCCAGAATAGAGGCCAGAAACATGAAATGTACGTGTCGTAAGTAAATGAATCCAGAAATACCAGTCAGTGTCCCGTATTGTGCCAGAATAATCAGATGATACTATACTAGAAGCTGAATCATAATAATCATCAGATAATAAAAACTATCAGAGAATGTACTCGCCTGACGTCCTGAGCAACTGGCGATCCGAACCGGTGTCGCAAGGACCTAATGCGAAAAGCAAGGTTAAACAGGGTTCTAATGAGTTAAACAGATATAAAATAACTAAAAATAGGTTTCTAGGGTCGTTCTAGGTCAAACGGGTCAAACCGGTAAAATCTGGGTCAAAAAGTCAACTCCTGTTCCAAAAAGTCAACTCTAGGTCAAAACTAGGTCAAAAGTTGACTTTGGCGGTCAACCGAGTCAACTACGGTCTGGGTCAAACTAGGGTGCTCCTGAAATTCTAGGTCAAACCGAGCTCATTAAGCTAGAAATCTCACAAACTCGCCTCCTTGAGATACCGGGATACCCTCGGTATCCGATACCTCAACCTAGGCTATATACCCTGCCTATACCCTCTAAAACCTATGCTAGCACGCATAAATATATACACATAAGCATATAAAAATCACTCCAATATTATTTCTAGGCTATTGCTCAAAAATCCCGCTCGAAACCCAATACCTTGGTTATCTTAAGGTATTGAGATACCTCGGTATCTCAAGGTATTGAGATACCGCTCTAAACTCAACCCGACTACCCCTCTAGCTAACTAACTATGCATAAACATATATATATCTAGCTATAATCTAGGCTAAAATACATATATCTAATACATATAGGCATATACCTATATATCTACGTATATATCTCACAACACACATATACCTTATCTTACCTTACCTTACCCTCAAATATATATATCTATACCTAGATATCTAACTATCTATCTAATATTTAGCTATCTATCAATCTATCTATCTATCTAAACATTTACCTATCTATGTTATCTATCTAACTATCTAACTAGCTATTTATATCTAGGCATCTATCTATCTATTACCTATCTATCTATATGTCTATCTATCAATTTACCTATCTATTATATATCTAACTATCTATTAATCTATCTAAGTATCTATTAAACTATCTATCTAACTATCTAATATCTATCTATCCATCTAACATATCTAGGTAATTACCTATCTATCTACTTAAATAACTATCTAGCTATCTATCAATCTATCTCTCTAACTATCTATACATCTACCTATTTATCCATATAGCAATCTATCTATACCTATATATATATATACATATATATACCCCTCTCTCCCTCGCATACTGCTGCCCTTGCTCTTCACCTTGCTGCTGCTGCTGCTCCTTGCGCTGCCTAGCTGCTGCTGCTGCAGCATATTGCTGCTGCTACTGCTGCTGCATAGGCTGCTGCTACTGCTGCTGAATACTGCTGCTGCTGCACCTATTTCTGCTGCTGCAGCTGCTGGTTCCAGCCCCAGGCACCCCCCCTCTCTCACAACGCACACACACACACACACTCCTATATATATCTATCACTATATATATACACATACATATACATACATATATATATATATATAACTCTATAGATATATATACACACTAACTTATATCTACTAACATATATATATATACACACATATTAACACATATAAACACACACACACTGATACATATAAATACACACACACACATATCTATATATATATAAACACACATATATCTATATACATCTATACATATACACTCTCACACACATACATATATATATCCTCACACACTCTCACACTCACACACCCTCACACACACACTCTTGCACACACTAGCACACACTCTCACAAACACACAACCACACACACAAATACTCCTATATATATATAAATATATATACATATATACACACTCACACAAACTCATATATATATATATATATATAGGCACTCACTCACACTCACACACACTTACCTACGCACTAGCACACACTCACACAAGCACTCACTAACACACTCACAAACACACTCACACAAGCAATCCCTAACACGCTCACAAACACATAACCACACATATATATATAAATATATATATAAAAACACACACACAATATATATATACACATATATATAAACAAACACAACACAACGCACACCACGCCCACAACGCCCACCAACGCACGCCCAACGACCCCGACACGCCCAAACACCTAAAAATATATAAAATATAACTCGAAAACTCTAGCACACACTCCCCGATACTAACCCAATGCGCGCACAAGCCCGAAACGAGGAGCCCAAGTCGAAATGGCCGTTCGGTCATTTCGACGAACACGTGGTGCGCGGTTCGGAAAACCTCCTGAAACGCACACCAAACAAACTCGGAATCGGCCCAAAATTTACCCACGCGCTCTAAACGATGTCTAGATCCTAGAAAATGTGCTCCCGTATTAATTCTAGGCCTGTGGCGGAAATGCGCATGCACTTAGAATCGGCGACGACGAAAAGCCCCAAATTCGTCCGAAACGCCCGTTTCTCCGCGACGCGGCTTCCCGTGTCCGAACGAAGACACGCACTCACCCTCAAGACACCCAACAACGTCTACTTAGGTCCGTCTAACCTAGGGCATCACCCAAAATTGGGCCAAATTCGGATTCCACCCGAATTTGACACAAAACCTAATGTCAAAGTCTCCAAACACTACCCAACTAGTTCCAACTTCCTCCCACGGGTAGCCTAAGGGTTTAGGAAGGTTCTAAAATATTAATTACACTATAAAAGAGTAATTACAAGGGGAAAATTAGGGTTTACCTCTTGGGAGTTGGAATCCCAAGCCAAAGTCTCAAAAATGCTCCAAATCCTCCAATCCAAGCTCCAACACCAAATCTAGGCTCTACCCACCTAGGTTAGGGAAAATGCAAGATTAGGGTTAGCATAAGGAGAAGGAATGGAAGAAAGAAAGAAGAAAAATGGAAGAAAGACTTACTTTGGAAGAAGAAGGAAGAAGAAAGAAGAAGTGGAGAAGAAGAAATGAAGAAGAAGAAGTGAAGAAGAAGAAGAAGAAGAACCAAAGGGAGGGGGGGCTGCTGCGTGCGGGCTGGAAATGGGGAGAGGGGTCGGGTCTCAACATGTAATAAAGGGTTACAAAGTCCAAAATACCCAAAATGCCCTCCTAACTTGGGTTTTGGGTTCCGGGTTCCAAAAGCACTCAAACTAGTTCCAAATTTCTCCAACTAACCTCCTAAAAATAAAATAATAAATCTAAGCCCCAAAATAATTCTCACAAGGGTGTGGGCTGGGTCGGACATGGGTCCACTAGGGTCTGACATGGGTCCAGGCTAGCCAAAACCCTAAAATAAACAATAAAAATATAATACAATCAATAATTAATTATAAATACAATTAATTAAAAATAATGCACAATTAACCAAATTAAAAATAAAAAAAAAATGTCCGACTTTGGAAATGGGGTGGTGACAAAACCCGCTAAACATCAAATCCAAAGAAGTTGCTAAATTATCTAAATTCTAATATTGGCCTCCAAAAGTATCTCGATCTCTAACAAAATCCAATAAGCAAGATAGCAAGTCACATAAAAATGTTTACCCAGTCAGGATGGAATGAGTACAACCCAATAGCAGTTTCAGTTAATTGACAAGTACTATGAACAGTAAATAGTTATGAAATATTGATGAGCATATAATAATGGAATATGATACACCATAAAGGAATAGTTAAATAAAGAAACAATGAAAGACAAGAAAGAAGAACAGAGAAGCATGTAAAGACAGACATATATGTGAACTAGAAAATCTGTCATACAAGTGTACAATCAATAAGTATAGATTAATCCAGAATGACTATATCTAACTAGTGTTTTGAAATACCAAGTTGACATGTAAAAGGCTAGGGGGTAATATCCGACAAACCACACATGTCGTGTGTGGCTGATATTATTCCAGTAAGATCATAGGATAGAAAAGGGAATGTTCACGCGTCTCCTAGGTATTTTTCCATCCGACTGGTACTCATGGATCCAAGTCCAGACACGAATAATCTCAATAGTCCAAAAGATGTCAACAGGCCAGAAAATACATTAGTCCAGTAATTTATTAGTCTAGTAATTCATTAGTCCAGAAAAAGTCAATAGGCCTGAAAATACGTATCTCGTAAAAATAAATCCATACAATACCAATATGTGTATCCATTGTGTCAGGAATCTGGTAAAACACTACTATAAACATGCATCATAGAAATATCAAATAATGAAAACTATTAGAGAATGTACTCGCCTGTGGTCCGTAGTTGGTACGAGTCAGAATCCAAATCAAAGTCCATATAGCCTATGTATTACAAATTTACCATGTCAAAAGATATTTTATTTAATTTATTTAATTCTAGAAAAATTACTCTAAAATTCTATTTTAATCTTATTATTCTGATTTTTAGGTTAATTCCTAAATTTTGTCCAAAAAATCAAATTTTATCAACTCGAGACTTATGGCACGCAAATCGAGGCGATATGTTGATCGAAAAGTCAACCGATACAAACTCGACTTTCATGCATGATTTTCTATAGATTTCAGCGTCACAAATATGCTAAAATTTATGGCTCATCCATATTAAAATTCGTTTGGAAACTATTGCACATACAAAATCGTATTGTGCAACGGTGGTTGATTGCTAACCTAGAAGTTCTACAGAATTAACAGCAAAAAAATAATTTGAATTAAATTCTTGAAAAAACATATATTAAACTTTGTCATGTTAGCGTTCTAAAACTTTAAATGGTTCCTGATTCTGATTCCTGGTTCTCCCGGAATCGCAAAAATACCGAGACGTGTTTATTTTTGGACATGCTGTGTTCTACGAATTTTTCAGAATTTAATATCCATAATTTTGTGAAAAAAAATTACATATTCAGAAAACTAACCTCAATACGATTCAAACGTAAGAAATAGGAATGCGTTTGGAGTCTGGAGCTATAAGTAATAGTTTTTGGAAGATCGAAGAACCCTATATGACAATCCCCAACCCCTTCTCTCTCTCTAAAATTAATCGGCTAATTAAGGTTATTATTATTATTATTATATATATATATATATATATATATATATATATATATATATATATATATATATATATATATATATATATATATATATATATATATATATATATATATATATATATATATATATATATATATATATATGTTGGTATATAGTTGATAGAAAATTGGTAGGCTGGACACGTGTCAGAATATGGTTGGGTGGTTTGTTTATATTATTTATTTTTGATTTGGCGTTATCAAAATATTATTTAAGTCATTTTAAATCTAAATAACTCAAAATAAATATTAAAAATAATCATAAAAATCTGGAAAATTACAAAAAATATATTTTGAACCCAAAACTCCTAGAAAAAAATACTTGGAAAAGTTTTATGTTCATAGGTTTCCTAATATAATTACTAAAAGCTCTAAAAATTAGTTTTACCTATTTAACTAAAAATAAATATTTCAAAAATTCCAAAAATTCTGAAAAAAATTCAAAAAATATATAATAGTATTATAAACCCTAGAAAATTACTTGGGTCCATTCTATGTTCCTTAGCTTGCATAATAAATTCTAGAAGTCCTAGAAAATTAGTTATTAGTCTAAATAACTCCCAATAAATACTAAAAATACTCAAAAAATTCTTAGAAAATTTTAGAAAATATATTTGATTATTTAGAACCTAAAATAAAAGTTTGGGAAATTTTTAATTATGTTTGACACTAAAATAAATTCTTGAAAGCTCTAAAAAAATAGTGTTACTAGTTTTAATTAACCAAAATTGTGAAAAAAATCTCAATAGCCCCAAATTAACCTAATAAAAAAATTTAAGCTAGAATTTCAGAATATGGAGTTTACAAAGTACCTTGGGTTAAGTCGGCAAAATCTAACCGACGCACCCAAATTAGTCCTCCCGCCTCTTTTTAGAGCCGTCTGTAAACCTTGACTTAACAAGACATTCTGCTCTTGTTATTGAAACTGTTAATGTTGTTGTACCGCCATCTAGTGTTGGGGTGTCAAGTACTGCTGGTACCACTGGGGGTACGGGAATCTCAGGGGCTGGTTGCTCAACATGTCCAACTTCTGGTTCTACTGTACCAACTTGTTCAACTACTGGCTCTATTCGAATTTGACTCTGAATAGGTGTTACCTCACGTTGTTGCCCAGAAGAACCCTGTCCTTCCATGCCTGCTGCTCCAGCAACTGAAGAAGCCCTAAAGAAAAGGACAAGAAATATCAAGTACATGATTGTTCACCATTAAATTCGAAAGTTCTAAAAATGAGCTTGATTTAACTAACAAACGAAAGAAAGTACGAAGAGGTCCTGGACGGACAATCTAAGTACAATATATTTGATTCTGGGGTATGGCGATGGACAAGGAGTGCTATGGCGTCTCCTTTACTTTGTGGACGATCTGATGCAGGGTGAGTAAGCTTACGTTCTCTCTTCGCTCGTCTCAATATGCTCTCTCTCTGTATATTTGATTCTACTCTGATTCTTGAAGCTGTAAGTCCTTGTTCATGCAGCATTGTGCGCTGAGCTTTCCCACATCAGATAATCACATTGATCGGTCGAGAGCTGGTCTGCCCAAAGAATAACATATGCCTATGTATGATTTACGCGACAAAAGTACACATTGACGTCCAGGACTGGAGGCTTCCATTCATTGACTACGCGGTCCATATAATTTATTTTGAGAACCCAAAGGAAGCCACATCGATCAGAAGACATTTCCTCTGGTTCTATTATGATACAACTACCAAAATATTGTGTCGTCGGTCCTACCACGGCCTTCTGTTACGATGCCTATCGAATACAGAAGTAAAGCAGGCCCTCCGCGAAGCTCACAGCGGCGTCTGCGGCACACAATAACCCGACCCAAAGCTACATAACCGTCTTCGGAGAATGGGTTATTACTAGTCGACGATGGTAGCAGAGGCCATTGAGTATACAAGGAAATGCAAGATGTGCCAAATCCATGCAGACTTAATCAACCAACCCTCAGAATTCCAGCACCCAATGGTCGCATCTTGTCTATTTGAAGTGTGGGGGATGGACATTATCAGACCGATCATTCCACCCTCTTCTAAAGGGCATCGGTTCATCCTGGTTATAACCGATTACTTCTCCAAATAGGCAGAAGTTGTTCCACTCGATAAAGAAAAAATATCGAACGTGATTAGCTTCGTCAATCATAACGTCATATACCACTTTGGCTTGCCACGAAGGATCGTCTACGACAACGATCCATAATTCATAATTTATGCGTTCTACCGGTTTTACGACAAAATCGAATTCAGAATGTAGCGTCAACTGCCTATAACCCGGCAACAAATGGTCTGATAGAAGCCTTCCACAAGAACATCATAAAGCTACTCAAAAAGTTTGTGTCTTCCAATAAGCGTGATTGGAAGGAGAAGCTGGGTGAATGTCTCTGGGCCTATCGCACAACGGTCCGGACAGCTACTGGAAACACATATTTCTATCTGGTGTACGGATACGAAGCGGTCCTCCTGCTCGAAATCCAAATCCCTTCACTCCGAGTATCCCTCTCCAACCAATTAACCGTCGACGATAATCACCGCCGATGGCTACAAGAGTTAGAAGCACTCGATGAGAAACGACTCTTAGCTCAGCAGCGCATTGAGCTATACCAAGTGCGTCTCTCGGGAGCCTTCAATAGATGGGTCAGAGAGAGAACTTTTCAAGTGGGAGACCTCGTCCTGACCGTAAGAAGACCGATGGTCATGACCCATAAGACGACCGGCAAATTTTAGCCTAAATGGGAAGGCCCGTTCATCGTAGAGTCTGTATTCTCCAACGGCACCTACCGGCCTGCGAAATCCAACAGTGACTTGATCATAATGCCTATCAACGGTAAGTTCCTAAAAAAGTACTATGTCTAAGCTAGACTTGTACTCCCCTTCATCACTAGTAGAGATGCCATCTTGTTCACCATTAAATTCGAAAGTTCTAAAAAAGAGTTTGATTTAACTAACAAACGAAAGAAAGTACAAAGAGGTCCTGGACGGACAATCTAAGTACAATATATTTGATTTTGGGGTGTGATGATGGACAATGAGTGCTTTGGCATCTCCTTTACTCCTTGGATTATCCGATGCAGGGTGAGGAAGCTTACGTTCTCTCTTTGCTCGTCTTGATATTCTCTCTCTCTCTCTGTATTGGTCAAAACCGTCGTTGCTGCTGCTTGACAGGCTTAGCGTTAGGCAAGATGTTGAGCTTGTTGACCGTGATTTGGGGGTCCAGTCCTAGCATGTGTTGTTAGCTCCAGGAAAAGAAAAGACATCAATGTATTCCCTGATGAGTTGTAGCAGGGATTCCCGATCCTCACTAATCGGACTTTTGCTGATGAAGATAGGTTTAGGGAAGGATTTTTTGTCCAGATTGACTTGTATGACTTTTTTCTCGGTAGGAGGTTCTCGTTGTTCAAACCGCATCTCCCATTGTGCATCCAGGCATTGGGCCCATGGTTCTATTTTAAAGATTTTTGGTAGATCCTCATCGTCGTCCTCAGGTTCAGCTGACACCATATTGGCAGATAACGTTTCCTTGAGCATCTCCCAGATATAGATATTAGAGTCCCAAGTGGAAGATTACGAAGAGTGAGAGTGCACCTCGTCTCCTTCATCTGAACTCTCGGGGGTTGTGGGAGGCATTACATACCCTAAGGCATGTATTTTATTTTTGTATAATGAGAGATGGACGGGACAGTAGACGTAGCACTTTTTGCTTCAGACTCTTGCAACGAATTATCGTTAGGAAAGGTTGGCAGTGTCGCGTCCTGTTCGGACTCAGAGGGAGTACTACCCCCAATGTAGGAGGTTGCGTCTTCTCTCCGAGAGTGGCTACCCCCAGGGACTTTAGCACCCGTTCCTTGGGAATCCTCATCACCTTGGAATGTCGGATTATCGTATAGGTCCGGAGGATTACTTCCCCTAGCTTGTGTAACCCCCAGGGGTTCTGAGGAAGAGCTACCCCCGACAGGTGATAGCTTCTTCTTCGAGCGGGTGTACTGGAAAACTCCTTCCGTAGGTCCCACTGCTGGTCCTCCTAGTAATCGCCTTCGTAATGTAGTGGTTGAGATTGACAGACTGGAGGTGCTGGAATTTTTTTCTCCCAAGGTGGAAGGGCCTTTCTGAACATAATAATATAAGGCGAATGGTATATCCTCCTCCTCGGGTGTTTGTACCTGATCCTTGGATTGTTACTGGATAGGTGCCATCCGGTGTAGTCGTTGGAATATCGACTGCCTGCATGTAGGTACTGCCACTTTGTTACAGCAGTAGTTAATGGTGATTTTGGCAAAGTGATATCCTAGGGAGGATGCTTCACATGCCATAGCTGCCTCCCTCGCCTTGCGCTTGTGATTAACCATATTGCGCAAGTTAGGTGAGGGCTGACTCACCTTTGCACCATTTTTGTGAGCACGGGTAGACCGAGCGCACGGGTGCGTGGGTGTTGTTTCTGCTCCCTGATCTAGGTTTCATATGAGAATGTTCCCCGGATCGTCAGTGGAAGACTTTGGAGATGGTCCCTGTCTATTTGCCACTGAGGATTGGACGCAAGGGTCAGTCTTATACAACTTTCTATCAGGGGCCCGTATAATAGTTACTGTGCCCTCCGACATTCAGTCGAATGGATAGTTGCTTGAGCATGACGAGCTTGCACTTCCCCAGACTTCTTCAACTTGGCACTCGTAGGCGAGTAGTATGAAGAGTTCAAGTTTGGGTTTTCACTATTCTCAGCATGGCTTATAGGGTCAACGCTGCGTGAGATTCAGTCAAAAATAGAGGTTTGGTTGCTGCCAGAGTTGCATGCGGCCATCTTCCTGCGACCGTAAACTGATGTCGCATAGTGAGTCTTATGCGGCCTCATCCTTGGCCACATAGAGTTTGCATCAGCGCCCGAACGTCTGGCATCGTAGTGTTTTCCTCTGCCAGGATTTGGGTGCTGAGTATTTTCTGTCTCAGGCGAGGATGCCGTATAGATAGCCTGAGGGGACATGTGGCGAGTGCCTTCAGCAACAGAGAAAGAGGCAAAGGATGTCGTAGTTGGGCGAGGCATGGTGGCCTTGGCTTTCCACATCCTGCGGATCTTCTAGTAGTGAGAACCCTTCTGGTTGGAAGAGGCTGCCGCATAGACAGTGGGTGAGGCGCGGTGGCCTTTGCTACCTGTGTCCTACGGGTCTTCTTGGTCTCTGCTTGCCTCGGAGAAGGACTCGCGTTGTCCCTGGGGAGAATGTCCTCGAAGGCCCGCTGATCGAAGCGGACCACCAGTATTCTTTGAGTAGACCCGAGCTTGGCTGCGTCGAATTTCACCACAACTTTCTCATCAGTGGAGAAAGACGTCCCTAGCAGATTCGCCATCTTGTCAGTCATTAAATTCGAAAGTTCTAAAAAAATAGCTTGATTTAACTAACAAACGAAAGAAAGTACAAAGATCTCATGGACGGATAATCTAAGTACAATATATTTGATTCTGGGGTATGGCGATGGACAAGGAGTGCTATGGTGTCTCCTTTACTCTGTGGATGATTCGATGTAGGGTGAGGAAGCTTATATTCTGTCTTCACTCGTCTCGATATGCTCTCTCTCTGTATTGGCCGGGGGTGGTATATTTTTTCTCTGAATCAGAAGAAAAAATCTAACCTTAAGAATGTTCAAGTTGCTTCTATTTATAGCCATCGTGCTGATGGGCTATGGGTGCTACATATGCCTCTGTTTGGTGACCGCATAAGGCTCATTCAACAGAATACGATTGCAACTATCGTCGTATGCCATGAACCGATTGCCATATGGTCTTGGTTGCAATATGCTATTGAAGGGATATTGGGGTTGTTATCAACCCGTTGTGAGCGTGACTTGGTCAGCTGGACGTGTTCAGCACCAACTGTGTGAAGATCTCTACAGTTGTAACCAAAAGATCTTGTGAGCTGGAGGCCGCATAGCAACTTGGCCGCATGATGGCGAGGTCGCATGGGTCTTGTAGCCACATACGTGCTCTCGTTTGGGCCTTGGTCGAATGGACACTCTGGCTGCATGATGGCGATGCTGCATGGGTCTTGTAGCAGAATATGTTCTCTTATTTAGGCCTTGGTCGGATGGACACTCTGACTGTATATTGGCGAGGCCGCATAGGGCGTAGCCTCATACGAGGGAACACGTAGCATGGTACGTTTGTCAAAATAATTAATACATTGATGTAACTTATTATCTTTTCCTGAGCCATCATCTTCACGAGTCTCGAAGTACCTCAGAGTGATGAGTGATGTGTCAGAACTTCTGATAGGCATCGAAATCTGTGTCAGAAGTATTTTATGAGGCCTCCTTGCTCTGTGGTCATTCAGGCCGCATATAGTATACTATATGGCTTCTCTACGACTTGGTTTGATCAGGCAGCATATTGTCACGCCCCGATCCCGTGGAATCGATAGTCGTCCCCCGGGCGTGACCGCCGTGCGGGCCTAGGTTGCGCACCGCACAAGGCTAAGTATTTTGTTTTGCATAGCGAGCACATATTCAGAGTACGCAGATAATTGAAACATACATTGAAACATGGAAAAGTTCTCTTTTATTGATAATACGAACATCTATTACAAACTCCTTGAACTGAGTCATAAGGATTACCTCTATGGGCTTACAAAAGTGTTGACACAAAATGAGATAGCAGTCCTGTACATTACATCCTTACTAAACTCAAAATATAAGACCTTGTGTCAGAACGACTGCTTTGCCACGAAGTTGCATGTTTACTTGGTGGCTAGCTTCTTCAAAATACTTCTTCAAAATGCTTCTTCAAAAGGTTGGCACGGTTGAGGCGTGCCTATAGCTTAGACTGGATTGGAGGTTTGTCTCCTGCTCCTCGCTCGGCTCTCCTTAACGCGGGGAACCTGTTTCAACGAGGGTCAGTACATCAAAATGTACTGGTGAAGGCAAGCTAACCCAACTATACCAATCAACACGTTGTTTTAATGAAGCATGCATATTTTGTGGGTTTCTATCTTGCCTTAGTTCATTTTACAGCAAAAAATAGATATAGAAATCACTGAAATAACCTGCCATCGCTCGGTGACATTTACCTGCCCGTCTGAACCACCTGCACATTACTTACCATGCCTTCCCTGCCAAGAAGACACAAGTTAGTTGCAACATGTTTAAATATAGGAGGGGATCACTGGCACGTTGCCATAATGGACGGGCTAGTCTCGGGACGAAATGACGTGCGGCGCAGAGAATAGGAGGTGCCACAAGCCATTCGATCCGAAGCAGGCGACTATCGTGAGTTCCGTCCGGATCGGATCGGTGCCAGTGCCCCAGCGACCATCCGCAGGAACTAAGACCTTGTGCACAAGTTGTCCGTGATCAACGAAGTACACTAAGATAGCATTGAGGCAATATCAGGCACAGGGCAATAACAGGGCAAGATCTACTTTAGCATAGTCTTCCTGTTGAGTTATCGCATTGAAGATGAGTTCTATACATAGCACAGTTTTAAGAAGAAATATACAATCTAACTTATATTTATGCATATGATGAACATTCCAAACGAGCAAGCATATAAGTAAGTAACCGTTCACAAGTTTCATTTGACAAGCAATATTTCCCAAGTCTATTCCCTTATTATCTTGATATCTTTTAGTTATTTACTTGGTATCGTTTGATCGGGGCGAGCACGAATACAAGATTTAGATGTGAAGACTAGCAAGAAGGGCTAGCTAATCGGGTTGGTAGCCACTCACTTTAGTAGTTGGAAGGAAAAAGAAAAGGAGTGCTTTAGGAGTCCGCTCGAGCGACGCCTACTGCTGGATCACCTGTATTGACACGAACAGCTGATCAGTACTTCTTCCTCTCTTTTCGTTATCGGAATTGAAGTGCAGTCCTAAGAACGAAAGCAATAAAATCCATCAAAACCGTTCAAGAAAACCCAAGCAAATCCGAAAACCAACTCAAGGCACGAAAGCAACAAGCGACAGCGAAAACTAGGCAACAAAGAATGCAGCGGAGAGGTCCCTCCTGACTCTGCCACTAAGCCGATCCTTGGGGCACGGTCCACTGAATATGGGAATCGATTCTGAAGAGACAAATCCATAACGAGGATGAGTTCTTGATTCAATCTATCCCGATCGAACGATACCGTCTAGTATTTCTTAGCCGCGCTCCCCGAATAGGGGGAACGGGGCACCACATCCTACCCAACTAATTGGAAGTTTCGTCCCGAAACTTAAGGAATAGAACCTACCACTAGAAAATAATAAGGGGAACCTTTCCCTCATATCTGATTCGAGCTCCCAAGTAGATTCTTCGACCGAGTGATTCTGCCAAAGCACGCGCACTAGAGGAACCGAACGGGTCCGAAGCAGCTTTTCTTTTCTATCCATAATTTGTACCGGTTGTTCTACATATGTCAAGTCGGGCTGAAGGTTCAGTTGTCCCAGGTCTACCACGTGGCTTGGATCGTACACATATTTTCTAAGTTGAAAAACATGGAATATATCATGTACGTCAGATATGGATGGTGGTAGGGCAATCTGATAAGCAACTGAGGCAACCCGCTTTAGTATTTCGAACGGGCCGACAAATCGTGGACTTAGCTTTCCCTTCGCTCCGAACCTGCTGACCCCTCGCATGGGCGAGACCTTGAGGAATACCCGGTCGCCTACTTGAAACTCTAGCGGTCTCCGATGAACATCCGCATAGCTCTTCTGACGACTTTGAGCTATCTTTAATCTGTCCCGAATCAGCCAAACTTTCTGGACGGTCTGCTCCACGAGCTCAGGGCCAAGTACTTGCCGTTCCCTAACTTTGTCCCAACAGATAGGAGATCTACACTTCCGCCCGTATAACGCCTCATACGGCGCCATTTGAATGCTTGACTGATAACTATTGTTGTAAGCAAATTCGGCTAAGAGTAGATGAAGGTCCCAACTAGTCTTCGTGTCCAAGGCATAGAGTTGCAGCATGTCTTCGAGGATCTGGTTGATACGTTCGGTTTGGCCGTCGGTCTGTGGATGGTAGGCGGAGCTAAACTTTAACTTCGTCCCCATTGATGACTGCAGGCTTCCCCAGAAATGTGATATAAATCGACCATCTCTATCGGAGACTATAGATACGGGCACGCCATGGAGTCGAACGATTTCGTTGAGATATATCTGAGCCAGGCGGTCGACACTCCAAGTAGATTTGATAGGCAGAAAGTGAGCTGACTTGGTGAGTCGATCGACGATAACCCAGACTGCATCATGTCCCCGTTGCGTCCTCGGCAGGCCAACAATAAAATCCATCATTATATCATTCCATTTCCACTCCGGAATAGCAAGGCTCTGAAGCTCTTCGCCTTGTTTCTGGTATTCGGCCTTCACTCATTGACAAGCCATGCAATGCGACACAAACTGCGCCACATCCCGTTTCAAGCCGTGCCACCAAAACGTCGTGCAAAGATCCCGATACATCTTAGTGCTACCCGGATGAGAAGTATAACTCGCATAGTGAGCTTCAGTGAGTATCGCTTGTCTGAGGGCCGCGTCGTTCGGAATGCACAGTCTTCCCTTTACTCAAAGCATCCCATCCATGCTTACCGCAAAGTCGGACGCCTTCCCTGCTGAGATAAGGGCATGAATCTTTTGCAGGTATGGGTCATCCTTCTGAGCGGCCTTCACTTTATGTAAGAAGTCGGGTTTGAGGTACAGTTGAGCTACTTGCGCCCACTTCTTATATCTTATTTTCAGTGTAATACCCAGTGATTCAAGATCTCAGCGCAGCCTATCATCAATAACCAAACTCCCTACAAACACTCGACTCAACGCGTCAGCTACTACGTTTCCCTTTCCAGGCGTGTATCTGATCGTGAGATCGAAGTCGCTTAGGAGTTCAAGCCATCGTCGCTGCCGAAGGTTCAAATCCTTTTGAGTGTACAAATATTTCAAGCTCTTATGGTCCGTGTAGATTTCACACGGTACACCATAAAGGTAGTGGCGCCACAGCTTCAACGCAAACACTATCGCCGCCAGTTCTAAGTCATGCGTCGGGTAATTCTTCTCGTAAGGCTTTAACTGCCTTGACGCATAGGCTATGACTTCATCGCGCTATATCAGGACACATCCTAGACCCTTTCCTGAGGCATCACTATATATTTTAAAGTCATCCGGTCCGTTCGGCAGAGTGAGAATTGGGGCAGAGACGAGGCGCTGCTTTAACTCCGTAAACGAAGCTTCACAGTCCTCTGTCCAAGTAAACTTAGCACCCTTTCGTGTCAACTGAGTCAAGCGCAAAGCAATTCTAGCAAAATTTTGTATAAATCTGCGGTAGTACCCTGCCAGACCAAGGAAACTTCGGATGTCGCTAGCTGACTCCGGTCGTTTCCACTGTGTAATTGCTTCTATCTTCTTCGGATCAACTGAGATGCCTTCCGAGGAGATGATATGCCCCAAAAATGAGATACTGTCTAGCCAGAACTCATACTTACTTAGTTTGGCGTACAACTTGTTGTCTTGAAGGGTTTGTAGCACCATCCGCAGGTGTCCTACGTGCTCATCCCTAGTCTTCGAGTACACCAAGATGTCATCGATAAAAACTACCACGAATTTATCGATGAAAGGCCTAAATACACGGTTCATAACATCCATGAATACAGCAGGGGCATTCATCAGTCCAAACGGTATCACTGAAAACTCGTAATGGCCGTAGCGGGTTCGGAAAGCAGTCTTGGGCACGTCTTCTGGTTTAATCTTCAGCTGGTGGTAACCCGAGCGAAGATCAATCTTAGAAAACACCGTCGCCCCTTGTAACTGATCAAACAAGTCGTCTATCCGTGGCAGAGGATATTTGTTTCTGATTGTGACTTTGTTTAATTCACTGTAGTCTATGCAGAGGCGTAGAGTTCCGTTCTTTTTCTTCACAAAGAGCACATGAGCGCCCCAAGAAGACACGCTCGGACGGATGAACCCACGATCAAGCAATTTCTGGAGTTGGCGCTTTAATTCATTCAGCTCTGCAGGAGCCATTCTGTACGGAGGCTTGGAGATCGGCTGTGTATTTGGAAATGTGTCGATAGTGAATTCAATCTCTCGGTCTGGCGGCATGCCGGGTAGTTCGCTCGGAAACACATCGGGGAACTCTGCCTCAACGGAAGTAGACTCGACGTTTGCGTAGTCCTGCCGTGTGTCCCGAACCGATGCTAGGAATCCCTCGCAGCCTGTGTAGAGCATTCGCCTAGCAGATTTTGCCGAAATCACCATGCAGGACCCAGTCGCGTCAGTTGTCGGACTACTCGTGTAACAGAACTCGGCTTCTCCAGGCAGGTGGAAGACGACTCGCTTCTGTGCATACTCTATAGTTGCCGAGCACGCGCTGAGCCAATCTATTCCCAAAATAATATCGTAGTCCCGTACATCAAGAACTAAAACATCAAGTGACAGCTTTCTCTCCCCAATACAGATATAACCGCCTAAGCATACTGAACAGACAGGTATTTTTGTACCAGATGGGGTGCTAACGCTTAAATCTAAATTCAACGGAGTCATTTTTACATTGTTCTCCGTGGCGAAGTTTATAGAAATAAAGCTATGGGTTGCACCTGAATCAAATAGAACACGAGCAGGCATATTATTGTAAAGCAAAGTACCTGACACCATGGTGTCCGAGGCCAAAGCTTCTTCTTGTGTCATAGTATAGACCCGGCCTTGAGCCTGATTACGCCCTTGCTGAGGCGCAGCTCGGTTGGCTTGGTTTGCCGCAGTCTGATTTGGTGGTTGCGGTGGAAGGAGCGAACAGCTGTTAATCTGGTGGCTAGGATCGCCGCATCTGAGGCAAGTGCTGAGACGTTTGGGACAGACATTCTCGGTGTGCCCTCTTCTGTTGCAGTAGGTGCAACGCTGCCCCTGGTTTTCTCGCTGACGACCGCCGTTATTTTGACGCTTTGCAGCGTTGTTTTCTCTATCGTTGCCTTGACGTTTGTGATTGGAAGTTTGCATAGCGCCGGCAGCAACGTGAGGATACTGCGGTTCGAGCGAAAGGGCATGGTTTAAGACTTTCCTCATCGTCTGATACTGCGGAACGGCTACGTGCCCGTGGATGCCAGGACGTAGCCCTCCTTCGAATCGTCTGGCATGACTTGCTGCATCCGGTAGATAAGCGGTAGCAAATTTGGCCAGTTTATTGAATTCTGCCGAATATTGCTTTACCGTTATGCTGCCCTGCCGGAGCTGAACGAACTCATTTTCCCGTTGACGGCGTACAGGTGGGGCTATAAACTCCTCCTCAAATGCGGCACAAAAATTCGTCCATGCCATCGCCTCCTCTCCATGGTCAGGTTGAAGAGATCGTCGATGCACGTCCCACCAGTCGTGCGCATTGAGGCAAAGTTGTAGTTGGGCGCAGGTGACGCGCTTGTCTTCCGGCACTTCTAGGAGAGAAAAATGATCTTCAAGCTCGGCGAGCCAATCTAGGGCCACGATCGGGTCCTCAGTCCCATTAAATGGCGTATTGCAGACCTTTTTGAAGTTGCCAAAGGTGAAGGCAGACACTTCCCTCGTCCTTGGCGCTAGCGGTATCTCGACTTCAAGCGCTGGCTGCTCCACTGGTGTAGCTGTGGTTGCGGCAGAATGGTTGGAGGCCAGGGTCTGAACAAGCTGCTGCAGGGTATCTACCTGCTTTTGTTGGACTGAGAGTCGAGCCTCTAGATTGCTCTCGAACTTGGCTTGGCGGGCATCATCCCTCTGTCGTTGTGCTTCTAATATTTGTATCACCTGCTGAAGTGGATCTGTTCGAGACATGCCCCGTTGGCTCCGAGAGCTTCCTGAAGTTCCGGAACTGCTCTCCTGGGCCTGCGTCTCGCTTGGTGCTAGCGCTGATGGTTGCGCTTGCGTCATTCCTTAAAAGGAAGGTAAATTACATTAGGATCATAATGTATTATGGACTTATTGCGTGAACGTATCTTATTTTGGCCTTAACGAGTTCAAGAGTTCGCACAGGAATTTATCGTTAAGGGAACTTTTCCAGTTCAAGAGTCAAAGGAACTTTGAAGCTGTGCTCTGATACCAACATGTCACGCCCCGATCCCGTGGAATCGATAGTCGTCCCCCGGGCGTGACCGCCGTGCGGGCCTAGGTTGCGCACCGCACAAGGCTAAGTATTTTGTTTTGCATAGCGAGCACATATTCAGAGTACGCAGATAATTGAAACATACATTGAAACATGGAAAAGTTCTCTTTTATTGATAATATGAACATCTATTACAAACTCCTTGAACTGAGTCATAAGGATTGCCTCTATGGGCTTACAAAAGTGTTGACACAAAATGAGATAGCAGTCCTGTACATTACATCCTTACTAAACTCAAAATATAAGACCTTGTGTTAGAACGACTGCTTTGCCACGAAGTTGCATGTTTACTTGGTGGCTAGCTTCTTCAAAATACTTCTTCAAAATGCTTCTTCAAAAGGTTGGCACGGTCGAGGCGTGCCTACAGCTTGGACTGGATTGAGGGTTTGTCTCCTACTCCTCGCTCGGCTCTCCTTAACGCGGGGAACCTGTTTCAACGAGGGTCAGTACATCGAAACGTACTGGTGAAGGCAAGCTAACCCAACTATACCAATCAACACGTTGTTTTAATGAAGCATGCATATTTTGTGGGTTTCTATCTTGTCTTAGTTCATTTTACAGCAAGAAATAGATATAGAAATCACTGAAATAACCTGCCACCGCTCGGTGACATTTACCTGCCCGTCTGAACCACCTGCACATTACTTACCATGCCTTCCCTGCCAAGAAGATACAAGTTAGTTGCAACAGGTTTAAATATACGAGGGGATCACTGGCACATTGCCATAATGGACGGGCTAGTCTCGGGACGGAATAACGTGTGGCGCAGAGAACAGGAGGCGCCACAAGCCATTCGATCCGAAGCAGGCGACTATCGTAAGTTTCGTCCGGATCGGATCGGTGCCAGTGCCCCAGCGACCGTCCACAGGAACTAAGACCTTGTGCACAAGTTGTCCGTGATCAACGCAGTACACTAAGATAGCATTGAGGCAATATCAGGCACAGGGCAATAACAGGGCAAGATCTACTTTAGCATAGTCTTCCTGTTGAGTTATTACATTGAAGATGAGTTCTATACATAGCACAGTTTTAAGAAGAAATATATAATCTAACTTATATTTATGCATATGATGAACATTCCAAACGAGCAAGCATATAAGTAAGTAACCGTTCACAAGTTTCATTTGACAAGCAATATTTCCCAAGTCTATTCCCTTATTATCTTGATATCTTTTAGTTATTTACTTGGTATCGTTTGATCGGGGCGAGCACGAATATAAGATTTAGATATGAAGACTAGCAAGAAGGGCTAGCTAATCGGGTTGGTAGCCACTCACTTTAGTAGTTGGAAGGAAAAAGAAAAGGAGTGCTTTAGGAGTCCGCTCGAGCGACGCCTACTGCTGGATCACCTGTATTGACACGAACAGCTGATCAGTACTTCTTCCTCTCTTTTTGTTATCAGAATTGAAGTGCAGTCTTAAGAACGAAAGCAATGAAATTCATCAAAACCGTTCAAGAAAACCCAAGCAAATCTGAAAACCAACTCAAGGCACGAAAGCAACAAGCGACAGCAAAAACTAGGCAACAAAGAATGCATCGGAGAGGTCCCTCCTGACTCTGCCGCTAAGCCGATCCTTGGGGCACGGTCCACTGAATATGGGAATTAATTCCGAAGAGACAAATCCATAACGAGGATGAGTTCTTGATTCAATCTATCCCGATCGAACGATACCGTCTAGTATTTCTTAGCCGCGCTCCCCGAATAAGGGGAACGGGGCACCACACATATGGCACTCTGAGGCTTGTTTGATAAGGCCCCATATGGCTTCTCTGTGACTTGATTATTCAGGCCACATGTGGCTTTTCTGCGGTTGGATTGTTCAGACATCATGTGGCTCTTCTGTGGTTTGATTGTTCAGGGGACTTGACCTTTATGCGGCCTGAATAATTTTTTTTATGCTTCTATAAGGACAAGAAGGATCAAGGAGGCAAGCAGTTTTAATAGTTCAAGCATTGGTACCGAGGAAGATGAACAAGATATCAAAGGGGACATGTTTGATTGAGATTCCTATGACCGTAACACCCTACAAGTCTGAAAAAAAACCTGGATGGGCCACCACTAAAACCTTGTCACGTCCTAGTACCGGAATACGGAGACAGACATGGCCAGCTCCCCCGTACAAGGTATAGAACATCGTGCGACAGTCACGGCTGTAACTAGACAAGAGAGTGCATACTACAAGCAAGTCACTTAGAGTTACACAACACTTCTATTATCTCAATCAGTCAAGTAAGAACAATAAACATAGAACATATATGACAAGAAAGTAAGGCGTCCCAAACACCCTGGCACAACATTCAAGAAACCAGCTGTGCAAAAATAAGAAAACTGGCAGAGTGGCAAAAGTACATGACCATAATCAGCTGTAGTCTGATTAATTACAATCATGTAAGAAAACTAAATGTCCAGATTTACGGCTAACAAGTGTCGGTGGCTAAACGCCCAAAATGAGTAAAATGTGCAATAACAAGCAGGGAAGAAGAAACCCAATTGTTTCCCTCAGTGGCCATCCGTCTGATGCATGCCATGGTTCAGGGGGAAGTACGCTTGATCCTCGGGTGCTAGATCTAAACCTGGCCATGCAAAACTAGTGGGGTTAGACCCTAAATAGCAAGTACCACAAAGGAGCACAGATAAAGAAATAGAACCAGGTTATATATATATATATATATATATATATATATATATATATATATATATATATATATATATATATATATATATATATATATATGTCTCCTAGTTTTAGTTTATAGCCTATCGTGACATAATAATCTAACCCAACAACCAAACAAGGACAAGGGTTAGACTATGGCACCATGATAGTCCATGTCCCTAGACTATTTGACAACAGATACAATACACAAACAAGCTTAGTTACATAATCGGCCAATCACTTGTACGGTTTACTAGGTGGAGTCTGGGTTCTCCCAGAGGCATTATGCATACAATAAGAATCCTCAGATTGAACCATGTTCTAGCAGAGGCTAGCCGAGCCATGAATCGCCGCATAGCACATAGTAGTATGTACCGGTCCCTCATAAGGCCACCATGCTATGATCATATATAACACATAGTATAATATATTAGTCGGATATTGTTATCCACTAATGATAATTTAAACAATATCCATGGGGGCCAGTCTTCACTCCCTATATAATGATTAAGAGTGGCTAGATAAACACGATCTCGGGATTCCGTCCCTCCTAATGCTCTACATGTTATAATTGCCTAGTTAACCATACGGTTAGCCGAAATCATATGGCGTGGTCACATGTTACTCCCTTTATATGTCGTACCATAGTACGAGCACGCTAGATACGAATCTACTTTGTCACTTTATAGTTCAACTTGGATTTACCCTAGCGTGATACAACAGTTAAACGAATACTAGCCATGCTTGATTATTGACCAACTATCATGTCCATACTGGAGGAATTTATTACATCACATGTCGCTTAGCACGTAGGCACACCTCGCTGTGAAACATGTAATATAATTACGTAGAAACACTTAGCACATAGGAACACATAGCACATAGTAAGTGTATCAGCAAGGATATCAATAGTCGAGTCAAGTTATCAATCATTGATAAATCACATAGGTTCTAGCTCATAGTCAGGTCTAACACATGGTCAAGTAGCTCATATACAGTATCAATCATTAAAATCACACATGGAGTCACACAAGTTCTACAAAGCATTAAAACCAAGCAAATCAATAAAACGTGCACATAGGCCGCATGAGGATTAGGGACGCATAGAGTCAGTACCACATAGGACAAGTGCCGCATAGGAAGTCGGTCGCAAAAGGGTCGGTGCCGCATGGGAAGTCTCGGCCACATATAGGTTGGTACCGCATGGGCTCAATGCAAAGTCCACTCCTTGGGACAAGTGTTGAGTGACGTGCATTTAATATGTGTCAGAGAAGTGACTGAAATGATGGATATGACAAGCCATAAAGTGCCAGAGGGAAAAGACAAAAATTATAGAAATTTGTGTCTAAGGTTCAAAGTCATGCATCCAAGGAATGGTGGCCGCATACTCTCCATGCTGTATAGGTCACACGGTCGCATATTGCTCTTTTGGACTTAGTGAATTTCTCATTCGTTCAGCGAGCAAAACACAAGGGGTTCACGGATTAGCTCCAGAACACTTGTGTAATGGCAGTCATGCATCTAATAAGATGGACGCATGATGCTCAGTATGCGGCAAAGAGCTCAGGCCGCATAGCACTTAGGCCACATAGCACTCTCTGCCGCATACCTCGCTGGCCGCATGAAGACTTCGTCTTCTCCAAACTGCAGGTTCGAGCATGGCAAAAACTCTAAAAATTTCAAAAATTATTTTCTTCATAAAAGTCTTATTTTAATCCCGAATCAAGTGAACTAAAAGCCAAAATGCTCAAAATGAAGTGCTCCATCAACCAAACAAACTTGTTTTTTTCTAAAATACCATGTTCTAATAGATCAAAACCACCAAAAACTCAAGGAATCCATAAAAATCCTAAACTTTAAATATAGATCTACTCAAATCTACCTATTAAAACCAAAAATTTCAAGTACTAAAAGTGTTTAGAATTATAATGTACACATATTAGACTAATAAAGTGTAAGAAAAGAGCAAGAATAAAAAATTAAGAGCTTTTTTTATGTAGTGCAAGGTATGTCACGCCCCGATCTCCCGCAGGCAAATCGGCCATTCCCGCTAGGCGGGAATCACCCTCGCCAGCGCTCCCGCGGAACGATCGCTTGACCCATCCGGGCGTGATATCGCACAAGCGTGAACCGCGCCCGTGCAAGGCCGTGATTCATTGGCTGGCGGTAAGAGTTCTAAGCCACAGAGTCGCACAGATTGTCCGAGTGCAGCAGAGTCATGAACCCATAGGCGATCGGTAACAGGTTTACTAAGTCGACAATATAGCGGAAGCATTAAAACACAAGTTGAAGTAAAGCAAGCTCTTTTATTGATATAAATAAGTGTTACAAGTGGCGTATAGCTGAGATTACAAGTCGCTCAAGCCTCTCTCTCTGAAACAGTAAAAGCGTGCCAAGTTACTACAATTGTGGAATGATTGTACAGGCGATGTTTAGGCGATGTTCACACTATTATGTCTTGTATATGTGCTTCAGTTCTGAACGCACCGCTACTTTGGAGTGATCTTCACGCCTAAGCTCGCACGTTGGAGGCATCCGCACCGAACAAAGTTCTCCCGCACCCTGCATACAGACTGGTGGATTATCAGTACACTGAATACACTGGTGGGGAAGCTACTCGCCCGCTCGACAAATCCAAACACGTAATATAAGTTCCTTGCACCAACTATTAAGTTGTCTTTCTAGTTGCCTTAGGATCAGTTTCATGAAAATATTGAATAGCCTAACTCGTGTGGCAGTACGCCGTGCGATATGAGAGGAAACACGGCGAGACTTACCATTTTACCTTTCCTGTCCAAGGCAAATATTGTTAATTTAAGCACGGGCAAGTATAAGCATTCAGAGGCATAGCATATACAAACACGAGGGTCATTTTTAACATGATCGTTCAGGTATTCAGTTGTTCATTGATGCGATGTAGTAACTCGCACGCGGATAGCCGCTAAGTGAGGATGACTTATCTATATGAACATGAGTCGCTGGCATAGCCATAAAGGACCGTTTAGTCTCAAGGCAAAGTGACGTACAACGCGGGTGGTGAGCCCCGCTGCATAACACTTGTCGGGTAACATACGACTATACATACGTTCCGTCCGGATCGGATCAATCCCAGTGCCCCGGTGACCGTCTGCGGAACTCAACATAACATACCTGTAAACCTCCTAGATTTATTCTATAGATAGTCAGGTTTGGATTTGGGAAATTTTGGATTTTTCAGAAGATGATGAGGTTTAGAGTAGAGTTGAGTTTGTCTGTGATTTTATTTTATTTAATTAAAACCCTTGGCGCGTCCTATCATAGTTTAATTATTCGGAGCCCAATATCAGCCCATAAATTCCACCGAACTTTTGTACTTCAGACTTGACTCGCCAAATTAGGCACTGGACTTTTCGTCTCTCAAAAATCAGATTTTCGTTGTGCTCTAAATTAATTGCATAATTTTCAGAAACCGTAATCCATATTTAATTCCATGTCGGACACCTGTGACGTTACCCTAAATTTTGATACCAACTTATCCCGTTGAGCCGGACCAACTAAAGGGTCCAAGACTGACTCCAAGCCCCCACAATGTTTGGCCTTGTGTCATTTTCAAATTTTGACCCCAAGTGCCCCCACTTAATTTAAAATCGCGGGACACTTTATTTTTATTTAAATTGGGGATACCAACTTTGTCAATCCTATTTTTAATCCTTAATTAATCCTAATGCCCATCTAATTAAACCCGTGCCTAACGTACAACACCCTCTCACCATGAAAATTACTAAACACAATTTTCTTCATAATTTTTTGCGTCATTTTATGTGTTCATGTAATTTTCCGAATTTAGGGGGCTAAGTTGCAATTTAGGGATTTTAGGTGCCCTCACCCCATTGGCCAAAACCAAATGTTAAGGTTACATGTGTGGTGACCGAATTAGACTCACCCCCCTTCTTTTCTCATGAAGAAATAATTCTTCTCATGAGAAATCTTGGCCCTCTATTTTGAATGGCAATATCTCCACCCTCCATCCTTTCACCACTCCCTATAAAACCATCAAATCACCCTTCACTCCTCCCAAGCCGACCCTAATCCCAATGCATAGAAAACCCCATCCCCTCTCTCTCTCCTCCCTCCTTCTTCATTCATACGTAACCTTCCTCCATTCTTATTCTTCTTCTTCTTCTTCTTCCTTTGTTTCTTCTTCCTCTTGAAGAACTCCGGCCGAAGACTCGGCCCCGGCCGGACTGTGCGTCGCCCGCTCCGGTGCACAGCCATCCCCCGCGGTGACTCCACAACAGCGTCGCTCCGGCCTATACTCCAACCGCACTGTGCGTACCCCGCTCCGGTGCACAGCCATCCCCTCGCGGTGACTCCACAGCAGCGCCGCTCCGGCCTATACTCTGACCGCACTGTGCGTGCCCCAGTCCCGCCGATCCGGCCTGTCCCCGATTCGGCTATGAACTCCCCGACCAGCTGAGAGGTCCACGACCCGATCGCCGGCTGTGAACTCCCCGACCGGCTGAGAGCTCCATGACCCGTCCGGCCATTGCAGCCCGCTCAGGCCTTTCCCGACCGCTGTGTTCTTCCCGACGACCGCCATGCTCTTCTCGCACGGACTGAACAGCAGCCCGACCGCTGTATTATTCCCGACGACCATTGTACACTTCCCCACTCCGGCAGTGCTTCCCCTCTTCCGGCCATCTCCACCATTATCACCACCACCACCAGCTTCCACCTTCACCATTATCCCACCATCACCACCACCACCAGCTTCCACCTTCACCACCACTCGGCACCACCCCGCGGCCACCCTCCACCTGCCGTAACCCGGCATCGTCGTCGTCGAGGTCGACTCTCCCCCTATCTTGAATTAATTTCCAGATTTTGTTATGGTTTTAAATAGGATTTATTTATATTTATGAATGTGTTAATATTAGCTAGGGTTTCACCTATGTATATTCATGTGAGCATAGTATTAAGGTTTCATTTATAGAGCATGTTGATGATGGAATAAGGTTGATAAAGGATATGGGAATATGACTTGTGGTATGTGGTGGAGGTATATATATTGATAGGATGAATATAGGTTAGGGTTTGGCTTCGACATGAATTATAATAATTTCATTAAGATATGTGTTCGTGGAGAATTGGGTTTTGCTCTTTAAATAAATAATCGGGATATATATTACATGGTGGTCAAATGCTAATTTATTTACGGAGAATTAAATTGAGGAGGAATAAGGCTCTGAATTGATTGAACATTGATGAAGGATTTATATGTAGTGTAAAATGCTCAATTTAAATGTATGATTAGTAAGGATAGTAGGTGAATGACTGATTAAGAACTAGTGTGATCGGTAATTTAGAAACTGGAAATCTTAGGTGATTAACTTAGGGAGGCACCTGGTGATTGGTAACAACGATATTAAACGAAGGAATTAAAATCATAAACTGTATTTTGAGGATGGCTTGATGATATGGTACTGATGACTAGATATTTTGACTATCGTACCAATAGTCAATTGTGGTCACCCCCCTAGTGTCTTGTCCCTGTGAGTCATAGCTGAGACTGAGTTTAGGTGTAGATACGTGTCGCATCCCTGCTTGGCGTAGAATAGATTATTGATTTTGGGTTGGATCTATCTCTAGGTACTGCGGGACCTGAGGGCTTGGACACGGTACCAGGACCCCGTCATCAGCAGCCTCGCGCAGGCAAGTATACCTTGCCTTTATTGCACTGTTTAAATTCAGTTATTTTTAGTGGCATGTTTATTTAATTTAATATTATATAACTGTGCGCGTCCGAGAAGACTCGGGTGCAGTCAACGAAACGTTGACGTTAGGACTTGTGTCTGACTTAGTGTCTAGTGGACCCACCTAAAGTTGTAGAGTTATTGGTGTGACTCCCCAGGCCTTGACATATTTCTTACACGTGTTGTGAGTCTCATGTAGGGCACAGACTTGCGTATGTGGTTGGCCACATGTACGTGTAGGCGTGCGACGGATAGGGAATAACTTCTATTAGCGATGCATGATAGAAGACTTAGCAGTTATTAGTAGTCGGAGCATAGAATATTGTGGTACGAAGGTCCAATCCTTGTCCTTATTTGGTTGTAAGGTTGGACTATTATTCTAACGATAGACTATGAGCCAGAGCTACGATGCCTCGGTGTAGTAGCTAAGGCGTGTTGTGATACGACATGCATAGATCATTGGGCGGGGAGGACAACTGATAAACGTATGGGATACACACATCGGACTCCGTGGTATCCAGAGGAGCCACAGACCCGATGACTTCCTATATTCAGACACTGCGCTCTTCGGAGTGTTACGGACGTATATACATTGCAGCTACACTTCCCTTAGAGTGTTGGACGTTATACATATACAGATACCTCATTCTTCGGAATGATGGACGTTGCAGATACCACACTCTAGTGGACGTTGGACGTTATGCCTACACCTACCTATACGTTCCGAGGTTGTCCTCAAATTGCATTCACTTAGATGGTTAGCACACCCCCCTTTATTTATTCAGTATTTACTTTATGGCATATATTTTTGTATCTTGTTACGTCCCTCTGAGGACCTGGTTCCCTTCCAGGTTGTTTGTGCAGTTGCAGGATACTTGATCTGATAGAGTGTGGACGTCATTGCAGGTATATTTATATTTCCAGCTATTTCAGTCTTGTATTACTTTCCATTTTATTCTGCTTATATAGCCTAGTGTTTATAGACCTATATTGTTCTTCTGGTCTATTCGAACGGATGTGTTATTGGGCTGCAGACTGATGATGCGCATCGTTCTTCCTTGAGATTACTTATCCTGGATTGAGATTTAGATTTAGTTGTTGTATATTAGAAATAGATTATTACTTAGATCACTTGACCATGGACAGCGTAAGTGCACTTTGTCGAGTCCATTAAATTGGAAAGCCCTACGAAGTCGTACCAGCTGGCCATTGTCACGTGTCTGGTCCCATGGATTTTGGGACTGGGGCGTGACAATACCTTGTGCACACAAGTTGTCCGCGACGATGCAGGTCAGGGTCTATCCTTTTTCCATAGCTTGACATGATAATCATGAATCATAATCTTATTCTGAACGAGCATAAGCTCCACGAGCTGGGATTTATTCAAGTACATGACATGATCCTCATTCAGATGCATACTTCTATGATTATCATTCAAGTGTGATTCACGTTCAATATTCATTCTTGTTTGATGCATTCCCCTGGTTCGGGGATTTGCCTTGGGTGACCTGACGGTTCCAGATACTTGCAGGTTCACTTGCACAGAAGGACTATTTGATAGTCTCCTGGCTAACAAGAATGAATATTAGATTACTGCTTGTCCAAGGCGTCCCTCGAATAGATGGCTAACAAGTCATAGCACTCGAGTTTCACCTTTTCTTAAGTCTTAGATGGTGCACTAGTTCAAGACGTCCCTCGTATAGATGCATTCAACCAAACTTAGAGTTAGTGAAATCGGACAAGCTACTAGCGATAATCTCAAGGGTCCGCACAGGTTGGCACAAAGGCTACTCGCAGCACAACAACATACAAGCAAGCATATCTTATCATTCAAAACGTATTTTGAAAGTATTTAGACTTATTGTTGGAACATCCCATCGAGGCATTGAGAGAGAGCGTGCACATAACCTACGAACGAGCTTTCGAAACTGAGATAATCAAAATGAAGTCCAAAGGCATAGAAGCCAGGCTCTGATACCACTATGTCACGCCCCGATCTCCCGCAGGCAAATCGGCCGTTCCCGCTAGGCGGGAATCACCCTCGCTAGCGCTCCCACGGAACGATCGCTTGACCCATCAGGGCTTGATGCCGTACGAGCATGAACCGCGCCCGTGCAAGTCCGTGATTCATTGGCTGGCGGTAAGAGTTCTAAGCCACAGAGTCGCACAGATTGTCCGAGTGCAGTGGAGTCATAAACGCATAGGCGATCGGTAACAGGTTCACTGAGTCGACAATATAGCGGAAGCATTAAAACACAAGTTAAAGTAAAGCAAGCTATTTTATTGATATGAACAAGTGTTACAAGCGGCGTATAGCCGAGATTATAAGTCGCTCAAGCCTCTCTCTCTGAAACAGTAAAAGCGTGCCAAGTGGCTACAATTGTGGAATGATTGTACAGGCGATGTTTAGGCGATGTTCACACCATTATGTCTTGTATATGTGCTTTAGTTCCGAACGCACCGTTGCTTCGGAGTGATCTTCACGCCTAAGCTCGCACGTTGGAGGCATCCGCACCGAACGAGGTTCTCCCGCACCCTGCATACAGACTGGTGGATTATCAGTACATTGAATGCACTGGTGGGGAAGCTACTTGCCCGCTCGACAAATCCAAACACGTAATATAAGTTCCGTGCACCAACTATTAAGTTATCTTTCTAGTTGCCTTAGGATCAGTTTCATGCAAATATTGAATAGCCTAACTCGTGTGGCAGTGCGCCGTGCGATATGAGAGGAAACACGGCGAGACTTACCATTTTACCTTCCCTGTCCAAGGCAAACATTGTTAATTTAAGCACGGGCAAGTATAAGCATTCAGGGGCATAGCATATGCAAACACGAGGGTCATTTTTAACATGATCGTTCAGGTGTTCAGTTGTTCATTGATGCGTTGCAGTGACTCGTACGCGGATAGACGCTAAGCGAGGATGACTTATCTATATGAACATGAGTCGCTGGCATAGCCATAAAGGACCGTTTAGTCTCAAGGCGAAGTGACGTGCAACGCGGGTGGCTAGCCCCGCTGCATAACACTTGCCGGGTAACATACGACTATACATACGTTCCGTCCGGATCGGATCGGTCCCAGTGCCCCGGTGACCGTCCGCGGAACTCAACATAACATACCTTGTGCACACAAGTTGTCCACGACGATGCAGGTCAGGGTCTATCCTTTTTCTATAGCTTGACATGATAATCATGAATCATAATCTTATTCTGAACGAGCATAAGCTCCACGAGCTGGGATTTATTCAAGTACATGACACGATCCTCGTTCAGATGCATACTTCTATGATTATCATTCAAGTGTGATTCACGTTCAATATTCATTCTTGCTTGATGCATTCCCCTGGTTCGGGGATTTGCCTTGGGTGACCTGACGGTTCCAGATACTTGCAGGTTCACTTGCACAGAAGGACTATTTGATAGTCTCATGGCTAACAAGAATGCATGCATAATACAATCACGTTATACATTCTTAAGCAGACAAGCATGCGTTTCAAAGGAACATAAGCAGACATGTTCGCTCGGACCCGAAGGTAAACCGAGAGTTAGATCGTTAGGGGACTTAGCATGCGAGGGTCTGAATATTATATAAAAGCAGTATTTCATTTCCATGTTCTAGCATAAGCAATACAAGTTGGGATTATTCCCTTAGCTAGGTGCGTTGGATTCTTATTAGCATGCAGGGGTGATTCACCTAGCGACTAGCATGAAATATTCTAGATTTTATGTGTGCTGGCTAAGCAAAGACAAGTTCACCGTAGCCACCCACCTTAGCGATGATTCGCCTCGGTAGAGCGATACGCCGAGCGAGCCTCTGAAAGCCTAAGCTGAATTCCTGTAGGGACAAGTCTGGATATCCTTTGCTTCTCGTTTGAGGCAAAGCGGGTTGGAACAGTTGCACTATTGCCGTTTGCAACGGCAGTCCGCTTGAGCGGAACGGGGTGTTACAAGGTATACTTGCCTAAATGAATGAAGGAGAAAAATGAGAGAATGAGGGAAGAGAGAGAAAGAAGTTAACTTATATATGCTAGGGTTGAGGTTTAGACCATGGGTTCAGTCATGAACAAACCAACCCAACAATTAAACCATGAGTCTAATTGAACCAAAGAATGTATCTAGTCTCCATGACATGCAACCTAATTACCACACAAGCAACAATTAATATAAGCAGGAAAACTAATATGTTCCAAATACGTATATCGGGAACGGGGAGTGACATGAGTCATCCTCGGAGGAACGACGGAGGCAGGCGACCTGGAGGATATTTTTGCATGGCTAATAGGGAAGGCGACCGGGGGTTGTCGGGAACGATGGAGGTAGATGGGTTAGAGACGAGGCCGCTGCTCTTGCTGCTGCCTCCTTCTCCTCCTCCACCTCTTCCTCCGCCTCCCCCTTGTCTCGTCTCGGGCAGACATCCTTCCCCTTCCGGACTGTCAAAATTTTGACACTGCTACCAATTTGAAGGACTGTCAAAATTTTGACATTCCTAAAAAATTAAGATATTTTTTTTAGGACTGTCAAAATTTTGAGAGTCCTTCCAATTGGTAGAACTGTCAAAATTTTGAGAGTCCTTCCTATTTGTAGGACTATGCAAATTTTGACAGTCATAAAAAAAAATCAATTGAAAGTGGACAACCCGGTAAAAAAAATTTGGGAGTGGCAAATTTGTAAATATTTTAAAAAAAATTGAACTGTCCTGAGTGTATTTTGTAGTGTCTTTATCAAGGGCCATATAAGATGAGGGTAGGAGAAGAGGTGTGTGAAACGGAAGTCTGGAATTTGGACAACCGTTTCCTCACTTCCTGTATTATTTGAAATAAATAGTTGAATAAACCAAAGAAGCAGACAAACTGCGTGTCTATTGGATCCCATGGCAAGTTCCACAAGTTCTCATTCGCTCCTCCCTCTCATGGTGACTTCTGTGTTTAGTTTGGGAGAAAGTATTTTCGGAACTCAAGTGCAACTCATTTTTTTTTTATATTGTGACCTACTTAACCTCTATTAACAATCTAAGTTTTCAAATTCTTTTTGTTTTTGTTTTGGAAGTTATGCAAGAAAAATTGTGAACTTAATATCAATCTAGCTTCATGGAATTTGAATTTGCCAACTAATTGCGGAAAGAAATTACAAAATGCAAACACAAAAATTCAAATTGAAAGCCCTTGTGGTAAAAACCAATGGAAAAGTTATATATATATATATATATATATATATATATATATATATGTGGATAAAAGGAGACATTGTGGTAAAAACCAATGGAAAAATTCAAGTTGAAAGCCCTTGTGGTAAAAACACAAGATTTTAGACTATTCTAGATGTTAATGAAAATTTTGAAATTTAATAGTAATATTTACCTAAGGAGACAAATTATCATTAGGCTTCTAGGATTTATTGTAGCCAACCCTTACACTAGAATGGCCCAAAAGTCCGCCAACATGATTCAAAATGGACTAAATCAGTTTCTAGAAATTGTGGAGATTTTTCTAGATTTCTTTGATATTTTTTCTAGACCATAGCACTATACAATGCAAAGAATTAAAAGTCTACCATTTTAGAGAATGTTGCTACCGCAAGAAGCAACTTCTTGAGAGAACCATAGTCTACACGAAGTAAGTCCCCTACAGGAACCATACTCCGTAAGAAACATGGTCCTCTTGGGAATAGATTCATGACAGAAAATGAGTTCCAGCAGCCAAGCCAAGCTTATCTATGAAGGAGTTAATGAAGTTCTCTGATTAAACTCTCATGCGAAGAGGACTGTGATTTCTATTGTTGCTAATTGTAAGAGAACCCGGATCCATATCATCAGTCATAAAAACTTCCTGCATGAAGAAGAGCAGGGTTGTCACCGTCATTAGCCGCAAAGTTGTCCGAATAATAGCCCGTGGGAACTTGGTTCGGACACAGAAAGTAAACCCTTGTCTCTCGCATAAAGAGGACATGAGTCATCTCTTCCGTTGGCCGCAAGAAGCGATCGGCCTCAAGAGTACTTTAGGGTTGTAGTTTATCAGAAAAAGAAAACCTATCGAGCATGGGCGAGTGCACGAGAATAGGATCCATCGATAACGGCAACATAGAGGCTGCAAAATCCTTGCATTTACCGACCTTCTTCACAACATGAGAAGACTTGGGGGGCATTGTAGTAGGAGAAGAAGTAGTAGAGAGCTTATGAAAGTCGGAAGGAAGAAAGAGAGACGGTGCATACAGATTTTTCTCTCCTATTTTCCCGCTAATTATAGGTTTCTCGCAACCGCTTTGAATTCTACAATGATGGTTCAGATTTTTAAGGCATTTAATGCCCTCGTTTCATGTGATCGAGGTACTATCACGCGACAATTACGGATACCAAAAAAACCTTTTGACAGAGAATTTCGTCACCGTGATCTCTGTTAATAGAAAATTGACTCATGCGCTCATCACTTCATGATGAGTCATCTTCTTCCTGCGAGGTTATCTTTTAGCAGAATAGACCCTTGCTGTAGCATCTCACTTCCTGCAGATAGTTCACTTCCAAATCAGTAAATACCAAGCCAACGACCTTTACTTATGCTTTTCTATTCAGAGTATTTTGAAGAAAATCATTTTCAAAACCTTAGAAGGGGGTCTTGTAGAAGCATACAAAATTATAAAGATTGAAGCATCCACGAGAAGCTAACACATAAGAATATGTCGTCGCATAAAGAAGAAGCATCCTGACAACACAGTGTCTCCATCAGAACATCCTTCCAATAAGGCATCTTCCTTTGCCAAAACTATCTTATGACAACATCTCTTTTCCGATGATAGTATTCAAATCATAGTTAATGCATCGTATGCGCTAAACCCGACATGTCACTCGTCATAGAAGTTTACAGAATTGAAGCGGCCAATCAGCTAACTGTCAAATCATTATTGAGTGGCATGCAGAGTAGCCACATAGCAGAATGGGTAGTATGAAGCTCCTTCCGACGAGGTTAGCTTCCTGCTACCTTTGGTTCCCGCAGTAGTGCTTCTTGCAGTCTCTGCTTCAAGCAACAGTTCTTCCTGCAGTCTCTGCTTCCATCAACATGTTCTTCTTGCAGTCCTTGCTTTTGGCAGGCTATACTTCATGTCAAACTTGTTCTAGTATGAACCTTGCTTCTGGTGAGCCATGCTTCCGACAAGATGCATTATGTGTCATTTCCATGTGTTAACGCACGATAAGCATGAAAAATATTATAAATATCGAGGCAAGTCTTCGATAGTTGTCAGAGATCATGTGTTCATAGGAACGTACAACTGCAGTATCAGTAAGCCATGTGGTAGAACATGAAGTAGACTATACAAAAATGTGTCCCACTCGTACAACTGTTGTCGCGTGACAACATCTCTTTGCAGGCCTCGTGAACGTGCATCCTCTTGGCAGCATCTATTTTAACCTCTCATGAATTTGGGTTAAAAACTTTACATGAAGTCTGTGTTTGCAGGAACAGTTCAATTCCTACGAGTAGTGCTTTCAGCGAAACTCTAGCAGTAACTGTATTTGAGTTTTGCAGCTATAAATAGTCTCAATTTTTGTATTGATAGGGTAACATACACATACAGAGCATAGAAATAGTACATATACAAACTTGAGCAACATTCGCCCTCAGCATTCCTTTTTTAGTACTTTCTGCCACCAATGTTCGTGAGTATCAAGAGCCTTGGTAAGATCATTGGTTTATCAACGGAGTAAAGGTATCATGCGCTGATTCGATCTCCATCGCTACTCTCCAGAATCTCAGATTTTGTACTTGAAATTTTGTATTCATGTAATCGAATTCTTATACTTGTGTAAGTCTTAGAAAGAATACGATTTCTTTTCTGTCTGAAAATAGTCGTTAGTCTATATAAACTGAAAATAGTCGTTAGTCTATATAATGACTTTATCAAAATTCCCGTGCCACATCTTGGAAGTCTGCTTTAGAGTATATAAAGATTTTATCAACTCACATACTTTTGTCTTCAAGTTCTTGATGACAAAAACCTTCTGGCTATTTCGTATAAATATCTTCGATCTGATCTCCATTCAAGAATGTTGTTTCGATATCCATTTGATGAATTACCAACTTGTCAATGACACCTAGATCAATAAGCATCATGATAATGATTATCCACATAACTGGAGCATATGTACCGAAGTAATCGATCTTCTACTTCTAAGAATACACTTTAGCAATCTGCCTAGCCATTAATTTATCAATAGTTCCGCCGGCTTTCATCTTCTTATTAAAGATTCATTTACATGCGATAAGTTTTTCTTCTTTAGGTAGATTGACTAACCCCCAAGTATTATTTGATGTTGTGGAATCAATCTTGTCATTGATTGCTTCTTTCTAGAAAATATCTCTGGTCTTTACTGCCTCATCATAGATAAGCAGATCTTGTCACCCCTACTTTTCCAAATAAGGGTATTTTGGTCATTTTGAATATCTATTTATTTTTAATGATTAATAATTATCATAGTTCTATTTATTTAAATTTGTGTTTGTATTATTTATTTATAGATAGTGGGCTAGCATATTTGTCACGCCCTAGTCCCAAAATACGTAGGACTAGGAATACGTAAGCATGCCAGCCTTATGTATATGGAGACTCCAATATATGAAAATCATAATACATACGTACGTTGTATTATGAACAATAATTTACAAGTGGTATATATTTGTCACAAGTCACAGGGCATAAGTAAATCTCATCCACAGAAATCATAAGAAATAAATGATCAAATATGTCAATGAACCAAATATGAACTAGTCGAAAAGAACTAATAGTTGGATTGAGACAAATCCACTACCAACTAGAATATAAGAGAAATAAAATAAGTACATCATCTAATGAACAATAAGGTTCGAAGAGAAGACCTCCTCGAAAGAGAGATAAGTAGCAAGTCCTGATCCGTGCTCCTGCAAATAGTCATGATCGTCTACACCTGGAAAGGGACCAGGTCCTCAAAGGGACGTAACAATATACATAGAAGCATGCCAATAAAATACTAAAAATAAACATCCAAAGGGTGGTCTAACCGCCTATGTGAATGCACTTTAAGAACAACTTTCCAACACGTGGGCTATCTGGCTAAAATGGGATTGGCATGATTCTTTCGGAGAATCAGGGGCCTAAAAAGTATGACATCTTTTGAACGTCAGAGGCCGCCTGTAGATAATATAGGGGTCATCATACCACGCATCTTCGGCGGAGCGTACGGGTTACATAAGGAAAGTGCAAAGGAGCCCAAACGCCTTACTTGTTGTTCTCCCCACCCCATGCTCTATTCATGCCATATCCATGACATGATGACATCTCTAATAACTGCCAAGGCTTCTAATTATGCAAATTCTATCAGCAGTTATCCCTATCCGTCGTACATCCCATACGTACCGGTGGCCAGCCGAATACGAAAGTTCGTATCCTATATGAGACTTACATTCGTGTAACAACTGTGTCATGGCCAATGAAATATAAAAATACCTCATGATAATGGGGTGGTCTCGTAAAACTAGGTCAATATGCATAATATATAATAAAGACAAGGTACGACGCTGCCGTCGTTGCACCCAAGTTATTCTTAGATGCGCAGTTTATATAGCAGTTAAAATATATGAACTAAATAATAGAAACAAAATGCATATACCAAATGGAATATAAATTACTGTAAACTCCCTCGACCAGATTTTAGTATTTTAATATTATTTTTAGTTAATTAGAATTAGTACAACTTTTTAAATTTTATTTATTATATATTCTATTTATTGTGCACCTGTTTATTACACAATAAAGTAGGGCACCACACTAGCTGTTAACCCTAAACTAATTTCACATCCCTGCCCTAGACTTGCTAGACTATATTTTCTGTATTTTTAGCAACTCTCAGAAACCTCGTTTTGTGCTTCGTTTTAGTCGCACAAATATCGTTACAAACGTACGTATTTAATCCCTATTTAATTTTCTGCTCTTTACCCACCTCTGTACCCTAGAGATTTGAGGACCAGTAGGCACCTGTTTTACCCAACCAAAAATACAATAATATTCTACACTAATTGTATTACAATTATCGTATTGACACCGTAGAAAAATTATGACCCTAACTGCCCTTAAATAATTAGTGAACACCGTGCGCAGTATTTATTAAATAATAAATACGATGACCCGTATCACCTAAGAAATCAGACCCTGCATCTGCCCAGACTCACCCCACATGGTTCAAAACATTCTCCCCAGCATTTTCCCTCAATTCTATGAATTTTGGTAATTTTTAGAACCAGGTGATTTTTCAGACAAATTGCATAATTGCGTAATTTCCCAATTTCTGGACTTTTATGCAAATTATGAAAAGTTAGGGTTTTTATGCAAAATGCATGTTAGATGGCATTACCCTATTGGCTAGACAATAGGTGGCATGGGACCCACAAAAAAATCTGCTGAAAATATCCCAAAAATCCAAATTACCAAAACACCCTAAGATTTCTAACTATTTACGAAAATGCCATTGGGGGTAAAACCTATATAAACCCTATTTAACCCCCTCTCCTCACCCGAACTCCACTCACTTCCCCTCCGGCCACCCTCCGGCCACCGCACCGCCGCCGACCACCTCGCCTCACCCCTGCCCTTCCCTCCGACCATCGCCACCACCCTTCGGCCACCGCCTCCACCGCCCTGAGCCACCGCAACACCCCTCCCTTCCCTGCCCGACAACAGCTCCTCCCCTCCCTGACGCTCCTCACCGCCACCCCGACCACCGTGGACCACCGCCACCACCACCAAACGCCTCGCCACCTCCTCCTCCACCGTCCTAACCTGCCCCCACCGCCCCACGACCGCCTCCACCACCGGCATCTTCCCCGCAACCCTCCACCATCCCACTCTGCCAACTTCCCCGAGCCACCCCGACAGTTCCCCACCGCCACTCCGGCCACCCCCGACCTCCGCCACCCCCACCGGACTGTTCGCCTCGACCTCCTCTGCCACCCCGACGGCCTGCACCGCCGCCTCCGCCGCCGCTGCCGGCGCTACTGCTGCCGCAAGTTGCTGCTGCTGCTGCTGTTGCAGACTGCAGCTGCTGCTGCAGGCGACTCTCCGGCCGTCTCCGGCCATCTCCGCCGCCGTCCTCCTGCCGTCGACGACCAGTGGACCCCACCTGTCAGTAGGTAAATTACTAAACCCTAAAATATATGTAATTACATATATATCCCTATATGTATATATATGTATATATATATGTATATATATAGGTATATTAATATGTATTTATATATATATATATATGTTTATACAAATATATTATATATATTATAAATTATTATATACTGTATAAATACAGTATATTTATACAGTATATTGTATATTATTATTATAATTTTATTATATATGTATGTATATATTTATGTATATATACATAGATATATTTCTATAATTATTCATATATACTTATATATATGTATATTAAGTATAAATATATACTATATTATAGTATTATATATATGTATATTCATATGTATATAGTATATTATATGCATTTATTTCTGTTTCCTATATATATATATATATCTATATATAGTATATATAAATATATGTCTACATATATTTATATATATATATAGTTATATAAAATATGTATACTATATGTAATAATATAAACATATTATTTATATATTTATACTATGATTATTATTAATAAAAATTATAGCTTATATTTATATTATATATGTATGCTTCCAATTTTTGTACTGTCTTTAAATTCATTATATATATTGTTACATATAACAGTGGTCACATATAGACCCTGATATTATTAAATATAATATTTGCTGGATAGTACAGCATTTATATATATATTTATATTTCTGCACTGTCAATTCATTTTATATATATATATACATCAGTGGATATACCCTGATTATTATTTATTATATATATATCTCAGTGGATATACCCTGACTACTATATTTTTATATTATATTACTATATATAAACAGTGGATATACCCTGCTATTATATAAATTTACATTCCTGCATTCTCTTTTCTGTATATATATGCTATATATATACTACTACTACATACTATATCTATAAGTATATATATATATACTATATATATATATATATATATATATATATATATATATATATATATATATATATATATATGTGGTGTGTATCCTATATATACATAGGTATATATATACTTTTATATTATACCCTGATAATTCACGAACCTGTATATTTTTAACAGAGAATATCTCCAGCACAACCAGTAACCCCTGTCACCAGCAACCTTAAACCTGACTGCGAGATCAGGTTATCGACACTATTAGGGAGTAGGCAAGTATACCTTGCCAAGTTTTTACTGCTTAACTATTATCTGTTAAATGTTCTTATTTAAATTCAATTATTGTCATTCGAAACTGCTTCTGAAATTACATATAAACAGTATGTATTTGAGATTGCCTTGGGTACAGTCAACAGATACGTTGACTTAGGGTAATCAACGTAGTAATTACAGACTTACCAACAACTGTGAGGATATTCTGATATTCTCCTAGACCCTATCACGGGAACACGCAACATGGTTGCAATGCATATTGAGATGCGAGCTGCGTAGTTGACTAGCTACCAGTACGTGTGACCGTATCACGGATTAGAATAATACAGAAAATATACGACTTGACATTTAGTTACATTGGGAGGGGAGAACGACTAAAATACGTATGGGACACCCACCTTTTTACCATGTGCCGCACTCGACGGAGTGATACGGATGATATATATATATATATATATATATATATATATATATATATATTCATGTGACCATTCTCATCGTAGATGGAAAATTGTATAGTGCCCTTGAACGGGGGCATATGTGGCATATACTAGCCAGTCACCACAGATTGGTGAATTACGTCAGCATATGTCTAGCCACACATTTCCCATACGTACTAGGTTGTCTCAGATTGCATTTCACTTAGATGGTTAGCACCCTGTATTTATTTTATTCAGTAATTTATTTATTCAGTATTTATATTACATGGCATGTCATTTTTCTGTATCTTGTTACGTCCCTCTGAGGACCTGGTTCCCTGCCAGGTTTAGCTGAGACATTCCACCCCACAGTACCTGGACCTGGACAGGAGTCTGGACATGCCTCGGAGATGGAGTTAGAGGAGATGCCGTCAGAGTCTACCTGAGTGCACCTGGAGTTGAAGCTACATATTTTAAGGATGTTACGCTAGTTTATCTTATTTTACTCCTGCTTACTTTTGTAGTGGGATTGTTCCCACCTGACTTTATCTGGGTTGTATATGACATTTCAGATTTAGCATCTATTTATATTCAGTACTTTCCCTATTATTCTTGTGGATGAGATAGATTTACCTGTATTTAGACTTGTAGTAGTTTAGGACAGCGTAGCACATCACTTTGGGTCCATTAAATTGGGTATTCCCTTAGTGACGTGTTAGCTGGCCAATGCCACGTGGCCTAGTTTCGTATATTTTTGGGACTGGGGTGTGACACGGTTTTAGTGGTGGCCCATGCAGGTCAAGTTAATTGCTAGTAACATGATATCATGTTCAGTAGCTAGTAATATGATATCATGTTCAGCAAACCTGCAATAGGATAGGAATACTAGGTCTCATCCACACTGACTTCATCCATAAATATTGCATCCTGCTTGATTATCATCTATTAAGTCCTTCGTATTTTCTAAATTTTTCTATTCTTTTCAGAAATATGGACATACCCGGGGAAACTGCGATTGATGGAACTGACCAAGCAACAGACCTCTCGCCAGATGTCCAAGGGACACCAATCCCGAGAGACCAATCTCTGAGAAGGATGCTGGTCAATCTAACAACCTCGTACCATCACCAGGATCCTACTCAGGAGACGACATCAGCCCGACAAGAAGGGCAACCTTCTCAGGCACCAACACTGCAGGCGGAGATACCTTTGCCTCCACCTCCAGTTCTCGCAACCCTGATGCCACAACTTGAGGAACAATCTCAGATGTTCCAAGCCATATTGCAGGCTCAGTGGCAACAGAATGAAGTCCTGAGACAATGCCTAATGACGGTTCTGGAGAAGACAGCTGCCCCAGTACCAGCCCCTGTCCAACCAGCTAGCACTGTTCGAGGCTTTAGCCGGATGAGCCCGAGAACCTTTAAGGGCAATAAAACTCCGGAAGAGATCTCAGACTGGATCTCCAACACGGAAATACTGCTAGAAGGTTCCCAACTTTACCCCGATCTATGGATAACAGCAGTAAGGACCCTACTCCTCGGTAACGTCCATCACTGGTGGGAATCTATCGAGCGCAGCACCGGCAAGAACCATACTTGGGAACAATTTCTGGAATATTTTAATGCAAAATATTTCCCAGCCACGGTCAGAGATGAACTGTACTTCCAGTTCCTGCATTTGAAACAAGGGAATATGACCGTCGACGCCTATGATACAGAATTCAGTCGACTAAGTCAATTCGGTGCCATCCTAATACCAACCGAGCTGAAGAAGGCCCTAAAGTTTCATCACGGCCTTACCCCCGAACTCCAAGGGTATACTACGGCACAGTCAAGGATTTTATGCGAAGAAGTTCTTTCAGAGGCAAGGATACAAGAAGCCATTGGCCGAGAAGCAAGATGTTCAAATCCCACCATACTAGCCAGAGACCAGACTGGAACAGGAGGACCAATCCGTCACCCAGGAAATCAGACACAACACCAGATGGGGTCATATCAAACCAAGAAATTTTTGACTTGTCACCATTGTGGCAGGAAGGGACATTATGCCAAAAACTGTCGAAGAAAGTATAGACTATGCTTGATATGTGGAGATAATCAGCATAGGGCCAAAGACTGCCCACAACACAGAGAAACAACACTCCAGCATGGGCAAGGACCAGTAGCACCAGCCCAGAGAATGCAACCCCCTACTAGAGGTCAGCATTCCCCAGCATCTGGAAGATTTCAGAGGGGACCACCTTTAGTCACCCAAGACACGCAGTACTGCCTAGCCAGACAACAAATCGGTAGACAAAGGCACGAGCAGGCCTTTGCACTAGCTGCAGTTGCAGAAGAACCGGAAGGTGAAACCATTTCAGGTATCATTATAGTCGCATTATTACCAGCAAACCGCATTATTTGATTCTAGAGCTACACTATTTTTCACATCTAGTAGTTTCGTACCCATGCAAATAGCCAGGTTTACCGGAAAAGGCATTGTTCCAGTTACCAACATTACTAAAGCCTGCTAGTAGTCAGGTATAGAAGAGTAATGAGGACGCGATTCTTGGTACTTTTAATACCAAACCTCGACGTTGACTTAGACTTGGACTGGCTAAGCCAAGTACAAATACTATCCTAGACTACAGGAAGAGAAGCGTCATCCTTAGACCACCAAGTTACCCATTCGGATATCAGGACTAAGCAAACACATCTAGGTAGATTGCTAGACGTTGATTGTTAGGCTCAAAACATGTGAATGTAGTAATAGCTGAATACTACAGGTAGTTTCCAAATTAGATTTGATATACATGACTTATTAGGGTAGTCAGTAACTTCTAGTCTTGTGTTTTCACCAATAGATTAATTTCAGCTAGTATCAGGAATAGATCAATTAGATTGAAGGAGAGAGGGTAGACAGATGTTAGTCTTGAGAAAAACATCAGAAAAACTACCAATAATATGCGACCTGTTGTAAATCTGGTGATACCCATATAATCTGGATAAAGGGTACACATAGAGTAGAATAGGAAGACATATGTTTTCACCTACCCGAGAAACTATCAGACTTGGAAGAAGTGGAAAACTAAGCTCGAGGTACGTCATACCCTTCGATGTGTTGGAACGCATCAAAGAAGTTGTTTACAAGATAGCATTACCTCAGACATTGGAAGAAGTACATAATGTCTTCCACATATTCCAATTAAAGAGGTACGCTCTGGATACAAGTCATGTGCTTAAATGCGGACAACCTATAGTGTATATTAAGGTTGTAGAACTTAGAAAACCACACCTCTTTTGGGTCAACTAGCAACCTAGACTAGAAGTTAGAGATTATAGAATCTTGTCTTTTTGTGAATTTGAATTGTTTTGTACTTCTCATATCCTAATCTAGCGTACTTATATTTGCTATACTACCTTAAATTATACTCTGCTATTATAGCCTAGTTTTGCAAGCTTATTCTTTATCAAGCTTGTTCATTAAATATGTATTATTGGAGTACTACATTAATACATTTCAGAATCAGTGTATGACGGTCTGATCAACCATAATGCACTTGGTTCGCTCTTCGCATAACTACTTTACATGGATTGAGATATATAGTGATTAGTAAACAGATGTACTTACCTCTGCGCATATCGTACCAGCTACATAACTAGGCTAATACGAATATGTGAATAAGGAGTACCAGAATAGCATTTCCATCCATAACTGCCTTGACAATTTCCATTGAATTCATTAAACGCCTTGAATCTCCATACTTCTAATCCATTACCCCCTTGAACTCTTGATTACTGTTTTCCGTCTTTCCTTATTTCGGAAAGAAGAAACCTCGTATATAGTATAAATATGAAGTGTATTGTTTCCATAGCCATTTATATAGTTTCTTGGGGAATTACCAAACCCTATTAATAGATTAGATTGCAGTTTAACACTGTTCTTATTTTCTTAGAATGACTTCCGTTACCTACCTTACGTCGTATTACGTTCCTCTAGTTCATATTGCATGAAAACATCATGCACCAGGCAAATCAACCTGGGAACGGGAAGAGGATATTCGATAATGTTTCCCCCATCTATTTTCAGATCAGGGTATGTCCAAAATATTTCAAATCAAATCTTCAGCTATGTCTATGTCCTCATATGTCCTTAATCAATCTTTTGTTCTCAATATATGTTTGTTTTTATTTCGAGGACAAAATATTCTAAGGAGGGTAGATTGTAAACTCCCTCGACCAGATTTCAGTATTTTAATATTATTTTTAGTTAATTAGAATTAGTGCAACTTTTTAAATTTTATTTATTATATATTCTATTTATTGTGCACCTGTTTATTACACAATAAAGTAGGGCACCACACTAGCTGTTAACCCTAAACTAATTTCACATCCCTGCCCTAGACTTGCTAGACTACATTTTCTGTATTTTTAGCAACTCTCAGAAATCTCGTTTTGTGCTTCGTTTTAGTCGCACAAATATCGTTACAAACGTACGTATTTAATCCCTATTTAATTTTCTGCTCTTTACCCACCTCTGTACCCTAAAGATTTGAGGACCAGTAGGCACCTGTTTTGCCCCACCAAAAATACAATAATATTCTACACTAATTGTATTACAATTATCGTATTGACACCGTAGAAAAATTATGACCCTAACTGCCCTTAAATAATTAGTGAACACCGTGCGCAGTATTTATTAAATAATAAATACGATGACCCGTATCACCTAAGAAATCAGACCCTGCATCTGCCCAGACTCACCCCACACGGTTCAAAACATTCTCCCAAGCATTTCCCCTCAATTCTGTGAATTTTGGTAATTTTTAGAACCAGGTGATTTTTCAGACAAATTGCATAATTGTGCAATTTCCCAATTTCTGGACTTTTATGCAAATTATGAAAAGTTAGGGTTTTTATGCAAAATGCATGTTAGATGGCATTACCCTATTGGCTAGACAATAGGTGGCATGGGACCCACAGAAAAATCTGCTAAAAATATCCCAAAAATCCAAATTACCAAAACACCCTAAGATTTCTAACTATTTACGAAAATGCCATTGGGGGTAAAACCTATATAAACCCTATTTAACCCCCTCTCCTCACCCGAACTCCACTCACTTCCCCTCCGGCCACCCACCGGCCACCGCACCGCCGCCGACCACCTCGCCTCACCCCTGCCCTTCCCTCCGACCATGACCACCACCCTTCGGCCACCGCCTCCGCCGCCTTGAGCCACCGCAACACCCCTCCCTTCCCTGCCCGACAGCAGCTCCTCCCCTCCCCGACGCTCCTCACCGCCACCCCGACCACCGTGGACCACCGCCACCACCACCAAACGCCTCGCCACCTCCTCCTCCACCGTCCTAACCTGCCCCCACCGCCCCACGACCGCCTCCACCACCGGCATCTTCCCCGCAACCCTCCACCATCCCACTCTGCCAACTTCCCCGAGCCACCCCGACCGTTCCCCACCGCCACTCCGGCCACCCCCGACCTCCGCCACCCCCACTGGACTGTTCGCCTCGACCTCCTCCGCCACCCCGACGGCCTGCACCGCCGCCTCCGCCGCCGCTGCCGGCGCTACTGCTGCGGCAAGTTGCTGCTGCTGCTGCTGTTGCCGACCGCAGCTGCTGCTGCAGGCGACTCTCCGGCCGTCTCCGGCCATCTCCGCCGCCGTCCTCCTGCCGTCGACGACCAGTGGACCCCACCTGTCAGTAGGTAAATTACTAAACCCTAAAATATATGTAATTACATATATATCCCTATATGTATATATATGTATATATATATGTATATATATAGGTATATTAATATGTATTTCTATATATATATATATATATGTTTATACAAATATATTATATATATTATAAATTATTATATACTGTATAAATATAGTGTATTTATACAGTATATTGTATATTATTATTATAATTTTATTATATATGTATGTATATATTTATGTATATATACATAGATATATTTCTATAATTATTCATATATACTTATATATATGTATATTAAGTATAAATATATATTATATTATAGTATTATATATATGTATATTCATATGTATATAGTATATTATATGCATTTATTTCTGTTTCCTATATATATATATCTATATATAGTATATATAAATATATGTCTACATATATTTATATATATATATAGTTATATAAAATATGTATACTATATGTAATAATATAAACATATTATTTATATATTTATACTATGATTATTATTAATAAAAATTACAGCTTATATTTATATTATATATGTATGCTTCCAATTTTTGTACTGTCTTTAAATTCATTATATATATTGTTACATATAACAGTGGTCACATATAGACCCTGATATTATTAAATATAATATTTGCGGGATAGTACAGCATTTATATATATATTTATATTTTTGCACTGTCAATTCATTTTATATATATATACATCAGTGGATATACCCTGATTATTATTTATTATATATATATCTCAGTGGATATACCCTGACTACTATATTTTTATATTATATTACTATATATAAACATTGGATATACCCTGCTATTATATAAATTTATATTCCTGCATTCTCTTTTCTGTATATATATGCTATATATATACTACTACTACATACTATATATATAAGTATATATATATACTATATATATATATATATGTGGTGTGTATCCTATATATACATAGGTATATATATACTTTTATATTATACCCTGATAATTCACGAACCTGTATATTTTTAACAGAGAATATCTCCAGCACAACCAGTAACCCCTGTCACCAGCAACCTTAAACCTGACTGCGAGATCAGGTTATCGACACTATCAGGGAGTAGGCAAGTATACCTTGCCAAGTTTTTACTGCTTAACTATTATCTGTTAAATGTTCTTATTTAAATTCAATTATTGTCATATGAAACTGCTCCTGAAATTACATATAAACAGTATGTATTTGAGATTGCCTTGGGTACAGTCAACGGATACGTTGACTTAGGGTAATCAACGTAGTAGTTACAGACTTACCAACAACTGTGAGAATATTCTGATATTCTCCTAGACCCTATCACGGGAACACGCAACATGGTTGCAATGCATATTGGGATGCGAGCTGCGTAGTTGACTAGCTACCAGTACGTGTGACCGCATCACGGATTAGAATAATGCAGAAAATATACGACTTGACATTTAGTTACATTGGGAGGGGAGAACGATTAAAATACGTATGGGACACCCACCTCTTTACCATGTGCCGCACTCGACGGAGTGATACGGATGATATATATATATATATTCATGTGACCATTCTCATCGTAGATGGAAAATTGTATAGTGCCCTTGAACGGGGGCATATGTGGCATATACTAGCTAGTCACCACAGTTGGTGAATTACGTCAGCATATGTCTAGCCACACATTTCCCATACGTATTAGGTTGTCTCAAATTGCATTTCACTTAGATGGTTAGCACCCTGTATTTATTTTATTCAGTAATTTATTTATTCAGTATTTACATTACATGGCATGTCATTTTTCTGTATCTTGTTACGTCCCTCTGAGGACCTGGTTTCCTGCCAGGTTTAGCTGAGATATTCCACCCCACAGTACCTGGACCTGGACAGGAGTCTGGACATGCCTCGGAGACGGAGTTAGAGGAGATGCCGTCAGAGTCTACCTGAGTGCACCTGGAGTTGAAGCTACATATTTTGAGGATGTTACGCTAGTTTATCTTATTTCACTCCTGCTTACTTTTGTAGTAGGATTATTCCCACCTGACTTTATCTGGGTTGTATATGACATTTCAGATTTAGCATCTATTTATATTCAGTACTTTCCCTGTTATTCTTGTGGATGAGATAGATTTACCTGTATTTAGACTTGTAGTAGTTTAGGACAGCGTAGCACATCACTTTGGGTCCATTAAATTGGGTATTCCCTTAGTGACGTGTCAGCTGGCCAATGCCACGTGGCCTAGTTCCGTATATTTTTGGGACTGGGGCATGACAATTACAGTACAATGACAAGGTATACTTGCCTGGCAAGAAAGCTGCATAGTGTAAGCGTCCAGTGTCAAGTATAGAGGATAAGAAACTATGGCATCCGAATGAACGTCTCCGGATGTTGAAATAAATATCACCAAAATCTCCAAAATCAGCGAGATAGCTAAAACACTACCCTTTCGTCCAATTTAGACACAGAGGAAAAACGATAATTTTGGATCAAAACGGGGTCCACATGTGGGTCACTTTACACCGAAATGCTTGCCAGAGATAAAGGTCTCTAAATTGGACAAATTATAGGTCAAAAAAATTCTAAACGACGATATGAACTCAACGGTATATCCAATTTTGGATTCCGGTGAGCCGATCAAAAATTTGCCCTTCAAGTCAAACCGTGGGGCCCGCGAATAGGCGGCTCGGTCAACTGTCTCGGATTTGCGTGAAAATTGGGTCACAGGACCAACGTGATACCACAAATCCAATGGATAATTTTTATCACATTCCGACGAGCGTACACAAAGTGGGGTGGTAGTTTACAAAAAGTTGCGATACGGAAACCTTTTACGGATACTGGTTGATTCCGACGCGCACACACGTCCGAATCAACTTCCACGATAGCCCATATGTTAGGATATACCATATGCGCCTTTTAGTGCAATTGGAACACGATGAGCCAGTCCCGTTTGGCCAGACGTACTCCGTATCACAAAATTTTATTTTTAAAGTATCAAGTTTTTGGGTCATTTTGGAGGCCGAATAATTTAACAAATAAAATAAATTAATAAAAACTAGAAGAACAGTAAAATTTTCGGTTATATTGAGAAAAAAATCTTTCAATTAGATTTTGAATATATTAAACGAGTTGGTGGCAAATTGGGCATGAACATGGGGGTTTGGGTCGAACTTCTGGACTATTTTTGGTCAGTTTTTCGGTCATTTTTTGGCCGATTTTTCGACCAATCCGGGACACGAAAACTTGTCCCGCTTGAAGGAAAATCCTAGAGGGTTAGGTTGTGAACGTACACAGATAAACCGTTCGAGAAAAGAATCAAAGATGAGGGAGTTATTGAACCTAAAAGATGGGGCGCTGCTGCCATTGTTACTGCGGCTGTCCACGCGCGGGAGGCCCGCGGCTGCTGCGCGGCGGTCGCTGGCCGGTGGAGCGGTGGTCGCCGGCGTCGGAGGGGGGGTGTCGGCACTGAGGTCGGGGACTAGGGTTAGGGTTTAGATTTTGGTTTTGAGTTATATATATATATATATATATATATATATATATATATATATATATATATATATATATATATATATAGAGAGAGAGAGAGAGAGATCGGCTGATTGTAGGGGTGTGTCGGTCGTGGGTAGGATTATGATTCTAAAAGAATGAGGTAATGGCAACTAGTATACAAATCTACAAAAGAGAAAATGCCTAACTTGGCACGGAAAATTATAGGATGCTAATTGTAGAAAAGTTGAAATTAAAAAATAACAGCAATTAAATTATATATCTAAATATCTAAATATTTACACAAGAATCTATGGTTGTTATACTAATGTCATACTAATGGCAAGGAATCAAATTTTTGTGCCACAAAAAGATCCTACAGGTAGTGTCTCCTGTGTAAGCTACTTCCTATGAAGGAAGATACAGATTTTGGGGCCATCCTATATTATTAATGTCCAAACCACGGTGAAGTATCCTAATAAAATTATTGGGTTTTGATTAATTTGAAAAATAATCTAAAACAAATACAAGAAATACAAAATATACACAAGATACCTATTTTTAGGTGAGGGGGTTTACAATCTACCCAACTTACAAGAATTTTGTCCTTAAAATTAAAAATAAGGCATGATTTGCTAAATCCTTTACATTCATATATAAGGCAAGTCAATCGCAATCTCTTCCAAAAATTTAAATAACAAAATCTATTCAAATCCATCGCAATCACTTTAAAATTAAAAATAACCACTGTTTAAATCAAAATTCGACCTATCGTAATCTCTTCTCAATTTTTAAATCATCAACATCCAAATTTAAGTCAAATTCAAATAACATCTTCAAGATTTTAATAACCCATATCAAATTTTACATCACAATTTTTAACTATCATAATCTCCTCTAGATTTAAATAATAAACAATTATAATCAAATCTTATTCCTATTTTTAACTTAAAATTTTATACTCTTTAAATTTTGAACTCAATTTCCATCCTTAATATTTCAAATAGGTGATCCAACAATCAAAGATTAACTTTTAATTTAAATGATCAAATTATAGAATTTTGAATTCAATCCATCAATGTTCATATTTAGAGTTCTATTTTTTTTTTCTTCTTTTTTTCTCAAAATTTAAATCGTTGATTCAATCTCCAATATTCAAAATTTAAATCATGTGCTCAAAGTATAAATATTTGGTCTGCAATATCAAGATATCAAAATTCATTAAATCCTCATCATCCTAATCATTCTTCTAAAATTTCTCAAAACTAAAATGACTTAAATCTCTCAATCTAATCTTACTTGATCACAATCTAAAAAAATTCACCTCAAGTTGGCAATGCAACTTCTACCCAACTTAGAATTTACCGATATATCACACAAGACTATACTTTTAAGATAAATATTCCTTAAATTATTTAATCGTGTTATTCAATCCTCAAAAAATTTAACACCAAATATATCACAAGTGATATGCCCTTAATTACAAAAGATAGTCACAAAGTAATGTGATTGGCCTATGGGATATATCTAGTACTCTCTATGTATCAAACTTATATCAAGCACGAGCGTTCGTCTTTCTGAAATAGGGGAAGACAAAAAACAATAATAAAGAATTCAAGGAGGAGGTGATAGAATACAAGTACGGGGTTCAAGGCGATTAAAGAATTCAAAAAGAGAGTTGTCAAGGCAGTTGCGGATGAGATCCTATTTTGGTAAATTCCTATTTGTATGCTCACATCAGAACAGTTATGTACTTGATATGATATGCTCTGACCTGTCTAGAGGGAAAGTATATTCGTCTAACATGCTGAGTCAACTATATCTCAATCCACGTAAAGTAGTCATGCGAAGAGCGAACCAAGCGCACTAAGGTTGATCAGACCGTAATACACAGATTCTAAATAGACAAATATATTAGAGTGGCCCCCCAATAACACATATGTCATGAACAAGCTCGATAAAAGAATAAGCTTGCAAAACTAGGCTATAATAGGAGCATAAGTCAAGGTAGTTCAAAAAATATAAGTGCGCTGGATTATGATAAAGGAAGGTACAAAATAATTTAAGTTCACCAAGAAGATAAGACTCGTCCGGTGTTGTGCCTCTATAATTGCCATACTAACTCCTTGTCTAAGTCCCTAGTCGACCAAATGGGGGTATGGGCCTCTAAGTTCTACAATCTGGATAAACACTATTGTCTTATGCTAGCATATAGTTAATGTCATTCAATTATACTTTATTAATGGGTCAAAAGGACGATGTGATACTAGGTTGTGAGGCATACTACCCAACTTACATGAATTAACTAATACTGTAATCGCCTTAAGGAAATTCTACAAAATAACCATGTCCTTGTAAATAAAGTAGAAACTCTTATTGGGGTACACGAGTAAAAGGTCTTGGTACTTATTAAGGTATCCTATTGCATTATATAGGTAATAGTTATCTTAAGTCTTAATCATAGTGCTTATAGAACAAAAGTGTTAATAGTAAGAATGGAGAAGTTACTGGCTCTCAAGTGAAAGTGGATATAACTTGTTTTGAGATATGGATACAAATTATGAGATTTAAAACTAAAGTATAATCATAAAATCATAATCTAAATGAGCAACTCAACTATCAAGTTCTAACTACTAAGCACAGAATTTCAAAATTCAAGATTAACAACTATAATCCTAGCAAACTTGTCACGCCCCAGTTCCAAAATACCGATGGAATAGACACGTGGCAATGGCCAGCAGTACGCACCGATGGACAAACCCAATTTAATGGATCTATCAGGGCATACTTAAGCTGTAAAATCAAGTCTACGACAACATGGCACAACTAATCTCATCCACACAAGATATAAAATAAGATCCACAGAATAATAGGGAATGTAAATCATCAGCAAGTCTCAACCAAGTACTTCGGGGAAACAACCCGATAAATATCTAATACATTGGTTCAGCAGAACAGAAAGTAAATGACTGAAATAAATACTAAATACTGCGCATGAAACATGGATGGTCAGGAGAAGTCCTCGGCTAACACCTCGTCCTCGGATGGCGGTACAACTCCTGGATCAGCTCCTGCTCCGGTCCCGTAAACCTCGGGATAGATCTCGTCCTCAAATCCTGGGGACATAATCCGGATCCAGGTCCTCAGGGGACATAGCAAGGTACAAGAAAGCTCAAGCCAAAATAAATACAGTACAGAAAATAAATAGAATAAGTAGGGCGAGTAAGTAACCATCGAAGTGAAAATGCAAGTGAGAGCAGCACGAGTACTCAGGCTGGGCCACTACAAGCTCTGTGTCGGGGAGCCGGTAGTGGTAATAACCGGTAGTGGGTCTAGCTCTGCTCCGAGAGTCTACGACCTCCCAATAATAGTGGATGTATATATATATGGAACAGTCTGAGCCTGTGTGTCTCTCCCCACCCAATGTAACCACGCATGTCATGACCACAACGTCTCATGTCCATATCAAGCGGGATCATAGCTAATGCAACCAGTCATACTATATCCAAGAATATAATGTCCATGTCCTGTATCCTATATAGAATCACCACGAATATCTCGGGAAAAATCCTGTCTCATGAATAGTGTCAAGTGTCCTGGGTCATAATGTACTTGGTAAGACAAGTACGAGAATATAAAGTGTCACGTATGTCCATCTCTAGATGACAGTACCCAACACTGCGTACAGTGTTGGCACCCGACTGATAATCGGACGCTAAGTACTTCACACGGTCCTAGGTTGAGCATGCACAGAAATATAATAAAGCAAGGAAGAATATATATAAAGACTGCAAAGTTTGGCAAGGTACACTTGCCTGATGTCCGAATACCAACAACTGTCCCTATATCGGTGGATCCGGTAGATACTGCTCCAAAAGCTGTAATAGCATCACCAATAGTCTCAGAAGGTGTCAAACTGCTAGAAATGCCTGTCCTTACGTCCAATTTGGACACAGGGGCAAAGAGGTCATTTCCGGGCCAAAGCGGGGTCTACACGTGGGCCACTTTGCACCGAAAAGCGTGTCCGGGTCCAAAGTCTCCAAATTCCGCAAACTCAGTGTCTACAAGTCAGGAACGACGATACGAACCCAACGGAACTTCCAGAATTGGATTCCGATGAGCCGATCACAAAATCGCCCGTCAAGTGGAGCCTGTGGGGCCCACGATACGCGATTTTGTCAACGTTCTCTGAATAGGACCAAACTCGGGTCACAGGACCAACGTATTGCTACGAGTCCGATGGCACAAGTTTTGTCTCGATCCGACGTGTATACACAAAGTTACAGCGTGTTCCAGAAAGGTCGGATACGGGGTGTCGTTCGCGGATACGCGTTGATTCTGGGGTGCACGCATCTCCGAATCAACTTCTGCGAAATCCCACACAATCGTATCGACAACACGCACGTATCTGTGAAGACCGCACGCGACGAAGTCGTCCCGTTTGGCGGGGCGCACTCAGTTTCGGGGTGAAATAGGGTATTATTTTTCCTGTTTTTGGATCGTGTGTGCGATCACCACGGGACACGATGCTCCAAACGGGTTGCACGGGCACCGAGAAGGTTATACAGTCTACGTGTAGCAACTAACATAAACTAAAATAGAATTATGAGGTGGGAGCAATCGGTACCTGAACAGGGCTCCGTGAACGCTGAATTCTACGTGTCCGAAAGTCAATTTGGCGCGAGCCGAGTCCTGGTCGTGTCTGCTGTGAGTCCGAGCGAGGTCTCCTGTCGAGAAAGTCGAAGCTTCGCCGGAGGGGTCGGCTCGAAGTCGGATTAGGGCAGCGGTTCGCACGGCCCTGTCGGAGCGGGTCGTACGCTGGTGGAGGTTCGGCGTCGCTCGGCACCGCGGGTCTCGATCGGTGGGGGCGGTTGGGCTCGGAATGAGCACAGCCGGTCGAGGGCGGAGGGCCTGGCGGGGATGGGGAAGTCTGGTGGCTGCCGAGGCGAGGAGCCAAGCGCGGCGGCGCTCGAGTAGGGGGAAAGTCGGCCGAACCGTGGGGAGTCGACGGCCGCGTCTCGAGCGGCGGATGGATCGGAGGGGCACGGCGGAACAAGGAAGAAGAGGCGGCTGATGGGGTCGACGGCTGCGGTGATGAACTCGTCCAGGCGGCTGCTGTGGGAAAACTAGGGGTGGCTGCGGCCTAGGGCACGAATGCCGAGGCTTTATAGTCGCTACAGTGTTCACGGCAGCCTAGGGTTTGCAGCGGGTCGGGTTCTTCAGCGGTTCGGGTCTGACCCGCTATGGTGGGTTTGATCTGGGTTGGTTCGAGCTTGGTTTGGTTTGGTTTAAAAACCAATAGTCCTAAAGGCTTAAAACTTGTTTCCGGAGTCCAAATAATTCACCGAAAAATACCACATGTCCGGTTTTCCAATTTACACCATAAAATATTACTTCCATACTATTTTAACACCAATTTGCCATACTTAAAATTCTTTAAATCATAATCACCTTCGTTTTAAATTCCAGAAAAAATTCCAAAAATTTGGGAAAATTTGTATTAACATTTATTCTGAAAATTTAGGGTGTTTACAATCTTCCCTCCTTAAAAGGATTGCGTCCTCACAATCAAAGAATAAGTTATAATGGAAGAGTTATGGAAATACAAGATTGCTTAGTTTACAACTGTCTCTTCGAACAAGTGGGGGTAACGCTGGCGCATACTATCTTCTCGTTCCTAGGTCGATTCTCCAGGGGAATGATGTTTCCATGCTACACGAACCAGTCGAATTGTCTGTCCCTGCAATGTCTTCTCACTGACGTCGAGGATGCCAACTGGTTGTTCTTCATATCTCAAGCTTGGGCCCACTGCGATCTCTGAATGATCGACTACGTGACTTGGGTCGGTCACGTACCTTCGCAACTGTGAGACGTGGAATACATTATGCACTCCCTCTAAAGATGGAGGTAATGCAAGACGATAGGCCATCTTACCGACGCGCTCTAGAATGTCAAATGGCCTAATATACTTGGGGCTCAGCTTGCCCCTGCTTCCGAATCTGATAGTACCACGAGTGAGCGAAATCCTCAAGAACACGTGCTCTCCTTCTTTAAACTCCAGGGGACGTCTGTGCGTATCTGTCCAATGCTTCTGTCTGTCCTGAGCTGCTCGTAGATGATTCTGAATCTGTTTCACCTTTTCCACTGTCTGAGTTACCAATTCTGGACCCAGTATTTGACGTTCACCAACGTCACTCCAACATATAGGCGATCTGCATTTCCTTCCATATAAAGCTTCAAATGGTGCCATCTGAATGCTGGCCTGATAACTGTTGTTGTAGGAGAACTCCACTAAGTGCAAATGATCTTCCCAAGATCCTCCGAAGTCTAGCATACATGATCGTAACATGTCCTCCAATATCTGAATGGTGCGCTCCGATTGACCATCGGTCTGTGGGTGGTAAGCGGTACTGAATTTGAGTCTGGTGCCCAGACTCTCTTGCATGCTTCTCCAGAAATGAGATGTAAATCTCGAATCTCGATCCGATACAATACTAACAGGCACTCCATGTAATTTAATAATTTGTCGCATATACATGTCGGCTAGTACCTCTGTGGACTGTCCAACTCTAAATGGCAAGAAGTGTGGCGATTTAGTGAGTCAATCCACTATAACCCATACTGCGTCTCTTCCGCTAGGGCTCTTTGGAAATCCTGTGACAAAATCTATCGTGATGTGCTCCCACTTCCATTCTGGTATAGGAAGCGGCTGTAACATACTTGCAGTCCTCTGATGTTCGGCCTTTACTTGCTGGCAGACTAAGCATTTGGCCACAAATCTCGCAATCTCTCTTTTCATTCCGTGCCACCAGTAATACTGTCACAAGTCTCGGTACATCTTGGTTCCTCCTGGGTGAATAGAGTATATAGAGCTATGTGCTTCCGTTATTAACTCCTGTCTCAATTCTCCATTTGGAACATACAGGCGATTTCCAAACCTCAATGTCCCGTCTTCGTGGATGCGAAGTCCTGTCTGCATGCCTGCTTCTGTCCTCTCTTTCAGTCTTCTAAATCTAGCATCGGTGGGCAATGCCTCCTTAATCTTCTCCACTAGGGATGACTTAATTTCAAGATTAGCCATCAAGCCATTCTGTCCTGGTAAAATGACCTCTAACTGAAGCTCCTGTAGATCTCTCAATAACTCGGGTTGCATCGTCAAGAAATAAGCCGTAGGCTTCCTACTGAGCGCATCTGCGACGACATTTGCCTTTCCCGGATGATACTGCAGATCTATGTCAAAATCTACCATCAATTCAAGCCAGCGTCTCTGCCTCATGTTTAGCTCCTTCTGAGTATATACATACTTCAGACTCTTGTGATCGGTGAAGATTTCTACCCTTTCCCCATAAAGGTAGTGCCTCTATATCTTTAATGCAAATATAACTGCTGCTAACTCCAGATCATGTATTGGGTAGTTCTTCTCGTGAACCTTCAACTGTCTCGATGCATAAGCAATGACTTTGCCATGTTGCATCAAAACATATCCCAGTCCGCTACCCGATGCATCACTGTAAACAACAAAACCTCCTGACCCTGAAGGAAGAGTCAAGACAGGTGCTGTTGTTAATCTTCTCTTCAGTTCTTCGAAGGCCTTCTGGCAGTCTTCTGTCCATATAAACTCCTGGTCTTTACGTGTCAGCTTCGTCATCGGTTCTGCAATTCTCGAGAAATTTTCTACAAACCTTCGGTAATATCCTGCGAGTCCGAGAAAACTTCTCACCTCTGCAACTGATATGGGTGTAGGCCAAGTCTCTATCACCGCAACTTTCTCTGGATCCACTGAAAGTCCTTCTCCTGAAATGATATGTCCCAAGAAAGGCACTTTGTCCATACAGAACTCACACTTACTAAGTTTGGCATATAACTTCTCCTGTCTCAAGGTCTCTAACACGATTCTGAGATGCTCCTCGTGCTCATCATGGCTCTTGGAATATATGAGAATGTCGTCAATGAAAACAACCACAAATTTATCCAAAAACTGATGAAAGACTCTGTTCATTAAACTCATAAACACTGCTGGCACGTTGGTTAAACCAAACAGCATCACCAAGAACTTATAATGTCCATACTTGGTCCTGAAAGCTGTCTTCGGGATGTCTTCTTTCCTTACTTTGATCTGATGATAGCCGGATCGAAGGTCAATCTTCGAGAATACCCTTGCACCACTCAACTGATCGAATAGATCATCAATACGTGGTAAGGGATACCTATTCTTGATGGTCACAGCATTCAGTGCCCTGTAGTCAATGCATAACCGTAATGTTCCATCCTTCTTTGGCACAAATAATATGGGTGCTCCCCAAGGTGAAACACTGGGCCGAATGAAACCTTTATCCAGAAGATCATCTACCTGTTCTTTCAACTCTACTAGCTCCTTAGGTGCCAGCCGATATACTGATGAAGTGATAGGCTCCGCTCATGGAGTTAAGTCTATGGTGAATTCTATTTCCCGATCAGGCGGTAAACCTGGAAGTTCATCGGGAAATACATCCACGAATTCTGATATGACTCTTGGGTAACCTGTCTCCTCTTCTACAGATAGTACCCTAAGGGTAGGCTGAGCTCCTTGCTCTACTGCTCCTCGAAGAAACTCGAATTCTGGATGTCCAGGCGGTCTAAATATAACCCGCCCAAGTCGGCAATCAAGAGTCGCATGGTACTGACTTAACCAGTCCATACCAAGTACGACATCATAGTCAGGCATAGAAAAGATCAGAAATTGAGCTCGCATTTCTCTGCCACAAACTACTACAGAACATGATCTACAGACGTCACTAACCGGAATAATTCCACCTTCCGTAAGAATCCTCTTCATCTTCGGGAGGGGTACAGTAGCTACTCTATGGGTGGCAACAAAGCTAGCTGCTATAAATGAATGCGATGCTCCAGAATCAAATAATGCTACAGCTGGTAATGAAGCTACTAAAATAGTACCTGCGATGACCTTGCCTGCTGTAGCCTCCTGCTCAACAGCTAAGGTGAATGCCTGGCCTCGACCTTGAGCTGGTCCTCTCTGCTGCTGCTGTTGCTGAAATAGGGCTGCCTGCAGTGCCAGTGGTGGTCTCTGCTGGTAGCCTCCTGTAGCTGGTGGTCTGACTCCTTCAGCTCTTGTCTGCTGTGCTCCTACTACTCCTGTAGCTGGTCGTGGTGCAGGTAAAGCTAGTCTCTATGCTCCGTCTCTGCGTTCAGAACAGTCCCTAGAAAAGTGCTGGTTGGATCCGTAGCTCAGACATAGTCCCAACTTACGTCTGCATTCCTTCTCAATGTGTCCTACTTTGTCGCAGTGGTGACAAGTAGGAAGAGGTCTGTCCCTGTGTGCTGCTCTCTCCGGTATACTCCTCTGGAATCTTTTCGAAGAATCTCCTGGTGCTGTCTTGGATGGTGCGGATGGGTTTGGCCTCTTCAGATTCGATTCCCTTCTAGTGACGCGCTCCATGCGTCATGCTGCTGCAAGGACCTCAGTATAAGATGTAGGTGCGACTGAGCCAATTAATCTCTGAAGCTCGAACTTCAGTCCATCAAAGAACTTTTCAGCTTTTTCTTTCTCTGTCGAGATCAATATCGGAGCGAAGCGACTTAGGCGTATAAACTCCGTGTTGTATTCCTCCACTGTCATACTGCCTTGGATGAGGCGGTTGAACTTGTCTCTGAGCTCTGATCATGCAACTGCAGGAACATACATCTCTTGGAAGAGTCTGGAGAACTCTTCCCATGTGACTCGGTCCTGTCCGAGCCTCCTCTTTTCTGCTAGCTACCAGTGATGCGCATTATCGGTTAACTGCATTCTGACTGCAGTCATCCACTTCTCTCTCGGAAGTTCAGCAGCTTCCAACTGATGCTGGATGTTAGTGAGCCATTCATGAACTTATGTTGGCCCTTCCTTACCAGAAAATGTGCGAGGCTTGAGATGACAAAAATTGGTGATAGATCCCGTCGCTGTTTGCCTCGTTGGTGGATTTGCCTGCTCCAATGCGGATACCAGGCTGGTCCTCAGATACTCTGCCTCCTGGCGATGGGCCTCTTGCTGAATATGCTGCTGGGCCTGCATCATGGCATACATCATCTGGAATATCTGTTGCCCGTCCATGGCTTGTCCGGGCAGGAAAACTGGCATCTGGGGAGTGAACTGAGGTGGAGGTGGGATATTATCTCTCCGGAACCTTGGATTTGGCTGACCGGCCTGATCGTTCTGCGATACTTGTCCTCCATTCCCTAGGGTCACTCCGTCTGTATAAGTAACCACAGCATCGTGTAGCGTATCCAATGGAATCTCATCTCCGTTTCTGGGATCCATTTATCTGCAACCAAAAGATAAACTGTAAGAACGCACAGAGGAATCAATGCAGGATGCAGTTCAAGTAACAATTTTGAGTTCGAATAAGAGTTCAACAATGGTTTAAATATTGGATGAGATCCTAGAACTTATCCTATTCTTAGGGCAGGCTGGTTCAGTTCCTAAGTTGAAACCGAACAATTTAGTCGTAGACCTACATGGGCCACCACAAAAACCATGTCATGCCCTAGTCCCAAAATACCGAGGGACTAGACACGTGGCAATGGCCAGCAGTACGCACCGATAGACAAACCCAATTTAATGGATCCATCAGGGCATACTTAAGCTGTAAAATCAAGTCTACGACAACATGGCACAACTAATCTCATCCACACAAGATATAAAATAAGATCCACAGAATAATAAGGAATGTAAATCATCAGCAAGTCTCAACCAAGTACTTCGGGAAAATAACCCGATAAATATCTAATACATTGGTTCAGCAGAACAGAAAGTAAATGACTGAAATAAATACTAAATACTGCGCATGAAACATGGATGCTCAGGAGAAGTGCTCGGCTAACACCTCATCCTCGGATGGCAGTACAACTCCTGGATCAGCTCCTGCTCCGATCCCGTAAACCTCGGGATAGATCTCGTCCTCAAATCCTGGGGACATAATCCGGATCCAGGTCCTCAGGGGACATAGCAAGGTACAAGAAAGCTCAAGCCAAAATAAATGCAGTACAGAAAATAAATAGAATAAGTAGGGCAAGTAAGTAACCATCTAAGTGAAAATGCAAGTGAGAGCAGCACGAGTACTCAGGCTGGGCCACTACAAGCTCTGTGTCGGGGAGCCGGTAGTGGTAATAACCGGTAGTGGGTCTAGCTCTGCTCCGAGAGTCTACGACCTCTCAATAATAGCGGATGTATATATATATGGAACAGCCTGAGCCTGTGTGTCTCTCCCCACCCAATGTAACCACGCATGTCATGACCACAACGTCTCATGTCCATATCAAGCGGGATCATAGCTAATGCAACCAGTCATACTATATCTAAGAATATAATGTCCATGTCCTGTATCCTATATAGAATCATCACGAATATCTCAAGAAAAATCCTGTCTCATGAATAGTGTCAAGTGTCCTGGGTCATAATGTACTTGGTAAGACAAGTAGGAGAATATAAAGTGTCACGTATGTCCATCTCTAGATGGCAGTACCCAACACTGCGTACAGTGTTGGCACCCGACTGATAATCGGACGCTAAGTACTTCACACGGTCCTAGGTTGAGCATGCACAGAAATATAATAAAGCAAGGAAGAATATATATAAAGACTGCAAAGTTTGGCAAGGTACACTTGCCTGATGTCCGAATACCAACAACTGTCCCTGTATCGGTGGATCCGGTAGGTACTACTCCAAAAGCTGTAATAACATCACCAATAGTCTCAGAAGGTGTCAAACTACTAGAAATGCCTGTCCTTACGTCCAATTTGGACACAGGGGCAAAGAGGTCATTTTCGGGCCAAAGCGGGGTCCACACGTGGGCCACTTTGCACCGAAAAGCGTGTCCGGGTCCAAAGTCTCCAAATTCTGCAAACTCAGTGTCTATAAGTCAGGAACGACGATACGAACCCAACGGAACTTCCAGAATTGGATTTCGATGAGCCGATCACAAAATCGCCCGTCAAGTGGAGCCTGTGGGGCCCACGATACGCGATTTTGTCAACGTTCTCAGAATCGGACCAAACTCGGGTCACAGGACCAACGTATTGCTACGAGTCCGATGGCACAAGTTTCGTCTCAATCCGACGTGTATACACAAAGTTACAGCGTGTTCCAGAAAGGTCGGATACTGGGCGTCGTTCGCGGATACCCGTTGATTCCGGGGTGCACGCACCTCCGAATCGACTTCTGCGAAATCCCACAAAACTGTATCGACGACTCGCACGTATCTGTGAAGACCGCATGCTACCAAGTTGTCCCGTTTGGCGGGGCGCACTCAGTTCCTGGGTGAAACGGGGTATTATTTTTCCTGTTTTTGGATCGCGGTGTGCGATCACCACGGTACACGATGCTCCGAGTGGGTTGCATGGGAACCGAGAGGGTTATACAGTCTACGCATAGCAACTGACAGAAACTAAAACGAAATTACGAGGTGGGAGCAATCGGTACCTGAACAGGGCTCCGTGAACGCTGAATTCTGCGTGTCCGAAAGTCAATTTGGCGCGAGCCGAGTCCTGGTCGTGTCTGCTGTGAGTCCGAGCGAGGGCTCCTGTCGAGATAGTTGAAGCTTCGTCGGAGGGGTCAGCTCGAAGTCGGATTAGGGCAGCGGTTCGCACGGCCCTGTCGGAGCGGGTCATACGCTGGTGGAGGTTCGGCGTCGCAGGTCTCGAACGGTAGGGGCGGTTGGGCTCAAAATAAGCACAGCCGGTCGAGGGCGGAGGGCCTGGTGGGGATGGGGAAGTCTGGTGGCTGCAGAGGCGAGGAGCCAAGCGCGGCGGCGCTCGAGTTAGGGGAAAGTCGATCGAACCGTGGGGAGTCGGCGGCTACGTCTCGAGCGGCGGATGGATCGGAGGGGCGCGGCGGAACAAGGAAGAAGAGGCGGCTGATGGGGTCGACGGCGGCGGTGATGAACTCGTCCAGGTGGCTGCTGTGGGAAAACTAGGGGTGGCTGCGGCCTAGGGCACGAACGCCGAGGCTTTATAGTCGCTACAGTGTTCACGGCAGTCTAGGGTTTGCAGCGGGTCGGGTTCTTCAGCGGTTCAGGTCTGACCCGCTATGGTGGGTTTGATCTGGGTTGGTTCGAGCTTGGTTTGGTTCGTTTTAAAAACCAATAGTCCTAAAGGCTTAAAACTTATTTCCGGAGTCCAAATAATTGTCACGCCCCAGTCCCAAAATGCCGAGGGACTGGACACGTGGCAATGGCCAGCAGCACGCACCGATGGATAACCCAATTTAATGGATCCATCAGGGCATGCTTAAGCTGTAGTCTAACAGAAATTAGGGCTATTGTTACAAGTCAAGGGTTATTCTATTCTCATCCACAACAGATAATCACAGATTAAAAGATAGAGTAATGCAAATAGAAATAACTGTCAAATCTCAATAAATTCCTCGAGAAATAATCCAAGAATATGTCTGGTACAATAATGCAAATAGACAGGAAATAAACAACTGGAAATAGAAATAACTGACTACATACAGCCACTGCTCAAGAGAAGTCCTCTGGTACGATCTCGTCCTCGGGTCCTGGTACAGCTCCTGGAAGTGCTCCTGTATGGTGTAGCTCTGGATGGATCTCTTCAGCTATACCTAGGGACATCATCCATTCCAGGTCCTCAGGGGACATAGCAAGGTACAAGATAACTCAAGCCAACTAAATAAGCAGTGCAGCAATAAATAAGCAATAGGGTAAACTATGTTACCAGCTAAGTGATATGCAGTATGAGAGCAGCACAAGAAACTCAGGCTGAAACTACTACAAGCTCTGTATCGGGGACCCGGTAGCAGTGATAACATGTAGTTGTCTAGCTCGTAGTGAGACTTAAGACGCCGGCATAATATAACATCAACCTGTAGCCTGTGTGTCTCTCCCCACCCCATGTAATCACGCATATCATGACCATAACATCTTATGTCCATGTCAGCGGGATTATAGCTAATGCAACAAGTCATAATGTCTATAAAATATCTCTGTCCAGTCCCGTATCCTATACAGAATCACCATGAATGTCTCAGGAAGACTCTGTCTCATGAATAGTGTCAAGTGTCCTGGGTTCTGGAGTACTTGATAAGACAAGTACGAGAATTATCGGGTCTTGATATCCATCTCTATGTGACGTTACACAACTCCGTGTACGGAGTTGGCACCCGACTGGTAATCGGACGCTAAGTAAGCCACTCGGTCCTGGGTTTTAACAGTTAAACAGGTTTATATGCATTTAAACAAGAATTCAGGCAAGTTCTATAACAAGAATTACTACAATTTGGCAAGCTTTACTTACCCACTGATGTATAAACAAGTCAAGGAAAATAAGTAGCAAGCTGCAGGGTTTGACAAGGTACACTTGCCTGTGGTTCCGGCTCTATTTGCAGTTCTGACTTTAGCGGGATTTGCAGGCGGTACTCCGGTTGCTGAAATAAACATCACCATCAGATCCAGAAAATATCAATCAGCTAGAAATGCCTGTCCTTGGGTCCAATTTGGAGACAAGGGCAAAAACGGCAGTTTCGGGTCAAAACGGGATTCACATGTGGGCCCGCTTTGCACCGAAAAATATGTCAGGGTCAACGGTCTCCAAATTCACCAAACTTAGTGTCAACAGGTCAGAAACGATGATACGAACCCAACGGAACTTCCAGAATTGAATTCCGATGAGCCGATCACGAAATTGCCCGTCGAGCGGGGCCTGTGGGGCCCACGACATGCGATTTCGTCAACGTTCTCAGAATCGAACCAAACTTGGGTCGCAGGACCAGCGTATCACTACGAGTCCGATGGCTCAAGTTTTGTCTCGATTCGACGTGTGTACACAAAGTTAGGGCGCGTTCCAGAAAGTACGGATACGGGGCGATGTCCGCGGATACGCGTTGATCCCGGTGTGCACGCATACCTGAATCGACTTCTGTGAAATCTCACACATCCGTATCGACGACGCGCACGTACCTGTGAAGACCGCGTGCGACCAAGTCGTCCCGTTTGGCGGGGCGTACCCAGTTCCGGTGTGAATTGGGTCATTGTTTTTCCTGTTTTTGGATCGCGGTGTGCGATCACCACAGGACGCGATGCCCCGAGCGGTTTGTCCGGGCACCGAGAGGGTCATACAGGCTTCACAATGCAATTTACAGAATCGAAATCAGAGCTACGAGCAAGAAGATATGAGTACCTGAACAGGGTCCTCGGAAACCGGGTTTACCGTGTCCGACACGTGTCCGACACGTGTCGGATACAAAGGAATTAGGGTTAGGGTTTGCAGGCCGACGACGGAGCTGCGGTGGGGGGCTGAGGCGGAGGGGCCGGGGGCAGCCGGGCGGCGACGGTGGCGTAACGGCGGCGAGTCCGGGCGGTGCAGGCGGCCGTCGGCGCAGGGCATGGGCGGCCGGAGGGAGGCTGTGGCTTGGTGGGAAGGAGGAAGGAGGCAGGGCGGGGCGGAGCTGGGCTGGGTGGTGCGACGGCGGTGGCGGCGACGTCACAGCGACGAGTCCGGGCGGCGCTGCACGGCGGGGAGGAGAGCTGTGCGAGAGCGTGGCGGCGGCTAGGGCTGGCTGAGGGGAAGAAGAAGGAGGGGAATATATAGGGAGCCGACGGGGGAGAAGGGAAGCCGAGGGTGGCGGGGTCGTGGGCGCGGGGCGGCGCTGCCGGAGGCGGGGGAAGCGGCGGCAGGCGCGGCGCCGGACGCGGGCACGGGGCTGGGTCATGGGGGTGAGGGTGAACGGGTAGCGGGCTAGCGGGTCGGGTTCGGCCGGGCGGATCCGACCCGACCCGCTAAGGCGGGGGCTGGGCCGGGTTCGGGCCCGATGGGCCGGGCCGGGCTCAGGCTGGGCTATTTTTTTTATAAAAATAATAATAATATTAATATTAATAATAATATTAATAATCAGTAAATATTTAATAAATAAATAAATAAATAAATAAATTTGGGTGTTTTAAAAATATGTCTGGGGTCCGATAAATTCCAGAAAAATTATCCTAAGTCCAGTTTTTTATTTTACACCCAAAAATATTATTTCAATAATATTTTAATATCATTTATTATCAATTAAAAATCATTTAATAATTAAAACCTTGTTTTTAATTTCAAAAAAATCCCAGAAAAGTCCAGAAAATTGTAAACATCCAGTTTTGAAAATCTTGAAAAATCAGGGGGTTTACAATAATTCACCAAAAAATACCACATGTCCGGTTTTCTAATTTACACCATAAAATATTACTTTCATACTATTTTAACACCAATTTGCCACACTTCAAATTCTTTAAATCACAATCACCTTCGTTTTAAATTCCAGAAAAAATTCTGAAAATTTGGGAAAATTTGTATTAACATTTATTCTAAAAATTTAGGGTGTTTACAAAACTATATATCCACTTGGCCTACAATCAGAAGGGTTAGGTGGCACAAATTGAAAGATAAAGAAAAATTTTAGTCGTCGCACAAATAATGAGCGTTAAGGTTTCGGAGAAACAAGATATGAAATTAAATAGAGAGACTCTTGATAATATCATGGTTTCCTAAGGAAAGGTGGTATGCTAATCTCTGTGTTCGAGGTATGATCAAGGAAAATATTCTATTCATTCCTCTTGGTTTCCTAAGGTACTGTTCTGTTAATATCAAGACAAGAATCTAAATTTATAGTTCTCTAATACTATCTCACTATGAAAGTTAGGTTTAGTCCTAATATTCAACCTTGGATTTCTCTTGGTACCTCAATACTAGGGTCAAACAATATGATCAAATTTTTAACTAACCCTAGTAGTGTCTATACTACTCTCAAGTCCTTCATAAATATATCAAGGGATAATGGTCAATTTAATTTACAGATAAGGGATGCTAGGGTTCATTAGGTATGCTAAACTTTGTGATGGTTTAATATTCTAGTTGTATTCTTAGTAGGAATGTTACCCTAATTATCATCCTAACAACAAGGATTCCTATATTCTAGTAGAAGGCTACACTCAAGGAACTATTAGAGAAGTACATGAATCAAGCATGATGCAATTATTTAAATATAAAGGATTGGAAGGAAGGTGATTCATAGTCAAATGTGGATGAGACATAAAACTCTAATCCTAGGTGCAGGCCCGCTCGGTACAGTTACATAACTGAAATGGCTAACTCGACCTGCATGGGCCACCACAAAAATATGTCATGCTCCAGTCCCAAAATACGTAGGACTAAGAATACGTAAGCATGCCAGCCGTATGTATATGGAGACTCCAATATATGGAAACCATAACACATATGTACGCTGTATTATGAATAATAATTCACAAGTTGTATATATTTGTCACAAGTCACAAGGCATAACTAAATCTCATCCACAGAAATAAGAAATAAATGATCAAATATATCAATGAACCAAATATGAACTAGTCGAAAAGAACTAATAGTTAGATGGAGACAAATCCACTACCAACTAGAATATAAGAGAAACAAAATAAGTACATCATCTAATGAACAATGAGGCTCGAAGAGAAGACCTCCTCGAAAGAGTGATAAGTAGCAAGTCCTGATCCGTGCTCCTACAAATAGTCATGATCGTCTATACCTGGAAAAGGACCAGGTCCTCAGAGGGACGTAACAAGATACATAGAAGTATGCCAATAAAATACTGAAAATAAACATCCAAAGGGTCGTCTAACCGCCTATGTGAATGCACTTTGAGAACAATTTTCCAATACGTGGACTATCTTGCTAAAATGGGATTGACATGATTCTTTCGAAGAATCAAGGGCCTAAAAAGTATGACGTCTTTTGAATGTCAGAGGCCGCCTGTAGATAATATAGGGGTCATCATACCACGCATCTCCGACGGAGCGTACGAGTTACATATGGAAAGTGCAAATGAGCCCAAACGCCTTCCTTGTTATTCTTTCTATCCCATGCTCTATTCATGCCATATCCATGACATGATAACATCTACAATAACTGCCAAGGCTTCTAATTATGCAAATTCTATCAACAGTTATCCCTATCCGTCGCACGTCTCATACGTACCGGTGGCCAGCCGAATATAAAAGTTTGTGTCCTACATGAGACTCATACTCATGCAACAACTGTATCATGGCCAATGAAACATAATAATGCCTCATGATAATAGGGTGGTCTCGTAAAACTAGGTCAACATGCATAACATATAATAAAGACAAGGTACGACGCTACCGTCGTTGCACCGAAGTTATTCTTGGATGCGCAGTTTATATAACAGTTAAAATATATGAACTAAATAACAGAAATAAAATGCATGCACCATATGGAATATAAATTATAGTACAATGGCAAGGTATACTTGCCTGGCAAAAAAGCTGCGTAGTGTAAGCGTCCAGGTGTCAAGTACAGAGGATCAGAAACTATGTCATCCGAATGAACGTCTTCGGATGCTGAAATAAACATCACCAACGTCTCCGAAATCAGCAAGATATCTAAAAAATACTACCCTTTCGTCCAATTTAGACACAGGGGCAAAACGGTAATTTCATATCAAAGCGGGGTCCACATATGGGCCACTTTGCAATAAAATGCGTGCTAGAGATAAATGTCTATAAATAGGATAAATTATAGGTCAAATAAATTCTAAACTACGATATGAACTCAACGGTATATCTAATTTTGGATTCTGGTGCCGATCAGAAATTCGCCCTTCAAGTCAAACCGTGGGGCTCGCGAATAGGCGGCTCGGTCAACTGTCTCGGAATAGCGTAAACCTGGGATCATAGTACCAGCGTGATACCACGAATCCAATGGCACATGTTTTATCGCATTCCAATGAGCATACACAAAGTGGGGTGGTAGTTTATAAAAAATTGCGATACAGAAATTTTTTACGGATACGGGTTGATTCCGACGCGCACACACGTCCGAATACACATCAGGATATACCATACGTGCCTTTTGGTATAATTGGTATGCGATGAGACAGTCCCGTTTATCGGGGCTCACTCCGTATCATAAAATTTTAGTTTTAAGGTATCAAGTTTTTGGGTCATTTTGGAGGCCGAATAATTTAACAAAAAAAACTAAAAGAACAGTAATTTTTTGGTTATATTAAGAAGAAAATATTTTAATTAGATTTTAAAAATATTAAACAAGTTGGTGGCAAATTGGGCGTGAATATGGGGGTTGGGTCGAACTTCTGAACTATTTTTGGTCAATTTTTGGGCCATTTTTCGGTCAATTTTTCGATTAATTCGGGACACGAAGCTCATCCCACTTGAAGGAAAATTCTAGAGGGTTAGGTTGTGAACATACACAGACAAATCGCTCAAGAAAAAAATCAAAGATGAGGGAGTTATTGAACCTGAAAGTTGGGGCAATGCTGTCGTTGTTACTGCGGCTGTCTAGCGCGGGCGGCCCGCGGCTGCTGCGCGGCGGTCGCCGTCCGGTGCGGTGGTGGTCACCGGCGTCAGGGGGGGTATCGGTGCTGAGGTCGGGGACTAGGGTTAGGGTTTATATTTAGGTTTTGAGTTTTATATATATATATATATATATATATATATATATATATATATATATATATATATAGAGAGAGAGAGAGAGAGAGAGAGAGAGAGAGATCGGCTGAATGCGGGGGGGGGGGGGTGTCGGTCATGGGTAGGATTAGTATTTTAAAAGAATAAGGTAATGGCAACTAGTATGCAAATCTACAAAAGAGAAAATGCATAACTTGGCACGAAAAATTATAGGATGCTAATTGTAGAAAAGTTGAAATTAAAAAATAACCAAAATTAAATTATATATCTAAATATCTAAATATTTATACAAGAATCTATGGTTGTTATACTAATGTCATACTAATGCCAAGGATCGAATTTGTGTGCCACAAAAAGATCCTACAGGTAGTGTCTCCTGTGTAGGCTACTTCCTATGAAGGAAGATACAGATTTTGGAGCCATCCTATATTATTAATGTCCAAATCACGGTGAAGTATCCTAATAAAATTATTGGGTTTTAATTGATTTAAAAAATAATCTAAAAAAATACAAGAAATATAAAATACACACAAGATACCTATTTTTGGGTGAGGGGGTTTACAATATTATTTAGAATTGATTCTAGTGAACCTAATAAGACTTGTCATGACAACTAGTGAGCCCAACATGGAATAGGCCTATTAGACCTATTTTCTCTAATTAATTAGGAGGATTATAATAATTTGCATTAGTGTAGGAAATTTCCAAAATAGCCATCCTTAATTACCCTTTATAATTCATCATGTAAGGGCATTGTAGACAATTATTGGTGACTTGGAGAAGGAGAAAGGGGGTCGGCCACTTAAAGGCTCTCCTCTCTCTCTCCTCTCCATATGTTCATTCGTTTTAAGATCCCCAATTCTCTAGATCCCTAATTCACTCATCCCTCCACCAATTCACCCTTATTTCCCTTTCAATTTTATTAGCAAAGAGCATAGAGAAGCTTGTGGCAAGAAGATCGTGTCCGGATCGAGTCCATTGTGCATTTCATTGGAAATCCATCTTCCAATAGATAAAGATCTAAATTCATCTCTAATTGAGTTCCAAATCATGCATTTAACCATTAGGGATCACCCCTTAGCTTAGGACTACCCATAGGATCAAGAATTGAGTTCATACGACTTGTATTATGAAAGTTACATGGTAATTTGTGTTCAAGTAGAGAGAATTAAGAAATTGACACATCAATTGTGTGTCATAAGACTAATTAGATCTAAGTAGACTTAGATTGAGTGTGCGAGACTAGTTACGTGTCCACAAATAGATACGAGTAGACTGTGTCACAATACTTTATGATACGGGATAATTTTGGAAGTTTTTCCTTCGACACGGGTGATGCACATACCATAAATTGACATAATACTTAGAATAGTTTGCTAACACTTTGTTTAGACTCTAAACATCATTTATGACTTATTGGTAGGCTTTGGGTAAGATTTAAAATAGATTGGGGTGCATATCATGAGCGTATCCTAGCGTATCGCAAGTGTACACCCCAAGTGTTTGGTTGTATGCCTAGTGGTTCATTTCTAGTTTCAGTTCTCATATTTGAACACACACACACACACACACACACACATATATATATATATGTAAATATATATATATATATATATATATATATATATATATATATATATATATATATATATATATATATATATATATATATACTATATATATATATATATATATATATATATATAATATATATATATATATATATATGAATGATAGTGTTGGGGTGTATATAGATACTAATGTGGGTATAGGTATAACTGTGTCATGTGTGTTTGTGACACACAAGTGTGTGTAATATACTGTGTGTATTCTCTTAGTGTGTACATTCAGTTGTTAGGGGAAACTGGGGTGTTGGGTTCTAGAGCAGTGACAGCAACATGAATGTTGCTTTAGGCTTAGTTGGTGATTGGTTAGTTTCAGTTTTTTGCCATTAGAACAACAACATATTCATATCTAGGACTTGGGTTGAGAGGATATTGCATGTATTAGCCTGAGGGGGATCGGGTTGTGAGAGTAGATGTGCACTTGACAGTGCATATCAGTTAGTGCATTGGGCAAGTATCAGTTCACTGATACTTGATTGTGACAGTGGCCACTTAGGCTTGGTTGTTGCACAGTAGCAACAATAATTTATATAGTAGCTAGTTGGGGCTCGGGTTAAGGAGTATAAGGAGGGACAACTTTGGTATATCAATGGTTCAACTAGATGAAGCAAAAGTCAGGTATTGGGCAACAGGCAGTTGTGCACATGGTGTGAGGTTACATAGGAGTTAAGTGAGGTTGGCAGTTGCCTATGTAACAGTGTGTTAAGTAGGTATCAATGGGTTAGTATTGTGTGAATGAGTGTAATTATGTATGAGGGTGATTCATGCCCAAGTAAGGGAAATGAGCAGTGGCAAGGCTAGTGAAGAGGGTGTGTGTCAGTGAGTTAAGCACGGTAATGGGGATTTGCCAATTAGAACAATAGGTAGTGTATATCAGTTAAGGTAAAGTTAGTAATGCATGTATATATATATATATATATATATATATATATATATATATATATATATATATATATATATATATATATATTGTGTATATGGATACATAGAGTACCCTATTATCTAGTGTATAGATATAATAGCGCTAGTAGCTAATATAGTTAATATTGACTAGTGATTAGCTAGTTATTGATCTATATGGACTAATTACCTTAGTTTGGACCTAGAATTGAGGTTATGGCCTAGTTTGACTATCATGACTTAGAAATGGTCTATAAGAGCATGTTAATGCATTTTAGCTCATTAATACTTTATTACACTCTTTTGACATAATATTTCTCTATAAGGTTGTGTGACACCAGCTCGGACACCGAGTTACCTCTTTTACTCCAGACCAGGGGTGAGTACATCTCTCTGTTAGTTTTTATTTTATGATAGTGTATATATTACTTGTTCTAGAACTGATATACTTGATTCTGACACATTGTTACAAGGACTGGTACTATATGGATCCTATCAGGAGATGTTATCCCCTACCGTGTTCAACGGGTACTCCTTACACATGTATTTTATCGTGTGCCTCGGGTATTATTTCATGTGCTTCATGTGCAACCACTATTTCATGTGCTAGTATGACTATATCGTATTCATGTGCGTAATATGTCATGATTGGATCCAGGAGTATTGGTTTGAGAGGGAGAGTAAAAGTTAGTTATGTGATCAAGCCCAATTTATCTCATGTGTATGTCGATTGTACACCTTACGTATAATAGAGTTACCTTATTTACCTCATGTGCAACCTAAGTCGATCACATAACAAACTTGTGCTCTAAACCATATAGCTTTTCAGCAGCAGCCTTTGGGGGTGCTTCTCCTCCAGTTCCGAGGATAGTTCCAACTACATCCGATTGACTTACCCCACCACCTCCAGTGCCAGTGGATGCTACACAGTTATTTACACTTTTTAGAGAGATGATGGAGGTCCAGAGGGCCCAGGCTGAGGTGCAACACTGGCAGTCCGACGTGATGAGACAGGGCATTGAGAATGTCCACTAGGTGGCCATTGCAGCAGTTCATATAGGGGCTCCTTCGCACCCAGGATGCATAGCCCAGGCCGGACAATATACAAGACTTCAAGAAGTTGGATCCCCGCAACTTTCAGGGGACAGAGGATATTATATATGTCGATGATTGGCTTGAACACATTGAGCGCGTCATGCACTTATCTCACCTAGTAGAGGATCTAAGGGTGGAGGCAGCAGGATTGCAGATGTTAGACATTACTAGTACCTAGTTTTAGAATAAGCCCTAGATGAACGATTTGGGATTGACATGGGAGGACTTTAAGTACTTATTCAGAAAGAAGTTCTTTTCGGCTACAAAGAGACTAGACTTGGAGCGACAGTTCCAGAACCTTCATCAGGGAAAACTTGTCGATCAAGGAGTATGCCGCAGAGATCGGCTGATTGAACAAATATACTGCATACATAATATGGGAGCCTGAGATTCAGGCGAGTCAATTCAGAGAGGGACTAAACTGGGAGGTAAAGGCTCTCATTTTTTTAAGCCATGAGACATACGCAGCTATCCTGAAGGAGGCCCACAAGGTCGAGAGAGACCTGAGTTTGAGGCCCAAGAGAGAACGGAAGATCTTCGATGGCAGCAACAATGCAGGTCCAGCCAAGCAACCCTATTTCCAGTAGTAAAGACAACAGTATTCTGCTCCGATCAGAGCACCAGTACAGCAGGTACACCAGATGCAGAGACTAGCTTAGCCGGCTTCTACTTGCCCTTTCTACAAGAAATCACGGCATGGGTGGGATATTTGCAGAAAAAAGGCTGGGCCAGTATTTTTTTGTGGCTCAGTAGATCACCAGCTGAGGGATTGTCCTAGGACTTTACCTCGATCAGCTCAGAATGCAGCTCCAGTTCAGAGAGCACCTACGAGGCCACATGCGAGTCAGCAGAGAGGACCTCCTTTACAGACACAGCAGCAGGGGTTTGTACAACACTAGCAGCAGTAGAGAGGTGCATAGCAGGGGCAAGATTTTGCCCTGACAGTTGAGGAGGCCGAGCTAGTTGGAGATATCATATCAGGTTCAGTTCTTCTCGATTCTTTTCCAGCTTATACTTTATTTGATTCTGATGCTTTCCATAATTTTTTATCTATATCTTTTGCTCTTAAGCATTGTTTAGAGGCTGAACCTTTGGCTAGGACTAGCAAGACCATGACTAGGGGTGGCATTATCCTAGTCAATGATGTTTGCAAGGATCAAATAGTTATACTGGGAGGCCGGGAGTTGAGTGCGTGCTTACTCATAATGCTACTTCTGGGCTACGATATTGTACTCAGGATGGATTTGTTGAGTAGGCACCATGCTAGTATCGATTATCGTGGAGGCAAGATATTATTTCGACCACCAGGAGAGCAAGAGTTTGATATCACCAGAGGAGTAGCGGAGCAGATCCAGGGTGCTATATATGGAGCCATGGTGGAAGAGAAGGAACCGTTACATCCGTTGATAGTAGAGTTCATAGATATTTTTCTGGAGGAGTTGCCGAGCTTACCGCCAGACAGAGATGTGGAGCTCTCTATAGACTTGGTGCCAGGTGCAGAGCCAATATCATAACACGTCTATAGGTTGAACAACAGCGAACTTGCAGAACTGAAGAAGCAGGTGGATGAATTACGGACAAAGGCTTCATCAGATCCAGTTTATCACCATAGGGTACTCCGGTATAATTTGTACCAAAGAAGGATGGTTCGGTACACATGTGTATCTACTACATGGCTCTTAACAACCTTACTATCAAGAATAAATATACGTTGTTGCAGATTGATGATCTGTTTGATCAATTGAGCGGAGCGAAGGTATTCTCTAAGATAGACTTGAGGTTAGGGTACCACCAGGTGAAAGTGAAGAAGGAAGATATTCTGAAGACAACTTTCAGGATTCGGTATAGAAAGTTTGAGTTCTTGGTGATGCCGTTTGGGTTGACCAATGTCTCGGCAGTATTCATGAACCTGATAAATAAGATGTTTCATCAGTACCTGGATCAGTTTATTATAGTTTTTATTAATAATATATTGATATATTTAAAGACCCTGAAGGAGCATGAGAAGCACCTGAAGATAGTTCTAGAGACCCTCAGGAATGAGAAGCTATTTGGCAAGCTCTCAAAGTATGAGTTCTTCCTTGACAAGGTTGAATTTCTTGGACATGTGATTACAAGGGGATGGGATCTCAGTGGATCCAAAGGAGATTTCTGCAGTTGATTCGTGGTCTACCCCGAGTTCAGTGGCAGAGCTCAGGAGCTTTCTTGGATTGGAAGGCTATTATCGGAGATTTGCTCAGGACTTCTCCAGGATTGTGAAGCCGATGACTAGGCTGACCCAGAAGAACGTGGAGTTCGTCTGGACAGAGGAGTGTCAGGTCGCCTTTGAGGAGCTGAAGAAGAGGTTGACTACAGCTCCAGTATTGACGTTGCCATCGGGGAGAGGATATTTCATATACAATGATGCTTCGGGTTAGGGTTTGGGATGTGTGTTACAACAGAACGGGAAGGTAATTACTATGCTTCTAGGCAATTATGCCCGTATAAGAAGAATTATCCTACCCATGACTTAGAGTTGGCAGCAGTCATATTTTCTCTAAAGCTGTGGAAATACTTTTTATATGGAGAGCATGTGGAGATCTTTATAGACTACAAGAGCTTGAAGTATGTACCGCATATCACCCCTAGATAGACAGACAGTCGGAGAGGACTATTCTGACTCTCGAGGATATGCTTCGCACCTATGTTTTAGATTTTAGAGACTTTTGGGAGGATCATCTTCACCGGGTAGAGTTTTTTTGTAACAACAGCTACCAGGCTAGTATCGAGATGTCACCATTTGAGGCGCTGTATGGACGAAGATATCGTACTCTATTATCTTGGGATGATGTTGGTAAGAGAACCTTATTGGGACCAGAGATGGTCGTGGATACAGTTTAGAAGGTGAAGATTATAAGTGATAGAATTCGGGTGGCATAGGACACATAGAGGCATTGAGCCGAGAGCCACCGGAGATCATTGGAGTTTGAGGTATAGGTTTTATTTTGGATTTCTTGTGTGTCACGCCCCAGTCCCAAAATGTATGGAACCAGGCCACGTGGCAATAGCCAGCTGACACGTCCCCGAGGATATCCCAATTTAATGGATCCCCGAAGAGTGCTACGCTGTCCTATAATACTAACATGTCCAATATCAGTCAAATACAGGTAATCTAATCTCATCCACAATATAAAGAGCAAGAAACACTAAATAAACTGCTGGTTGATAAATACCAGTCTCAAGATATCATAGTACAACCAGTGATGTCTGGTGGGAACAAACCCACTACTATGACAAAATAAAGTACTGAAAGAAGATATAAAAGATAATAACTAGGGCATCAGCTGAGAAGATAATGTTGCCCTCCATCTAGGCTAATGGCCTACCAACTGATCACGGGAACTCTGACGGCTGCACCTCCAACTCCTCGGCTGTAGCAAATCTCGTCTCCTGTCCTGGGCCGTATATGGTGGGGTAGTAAGCCTCGTCTAAATCTGGAAAGGTACCAGGTCCTCAGAGGGACGTAACAAGATACAAGAAAACAACATGCTATATATGAACACTGAATAAAATAAATACAATAAGGGTGTGCTAGCCATCTAAGTGAATGCAATGTGAGGTCAACTCTGACGCGTATGAGTAGGTGTAGGCATACCGTCCATACTCTGAAGAGAATGGCATCTGTACAGTATATCGTCCATATCACTCCGAAGAGCGTGGCATCAGTATAAAGGAAAAATCATTGGACCCGAGGTTCCTCCGAACTACGGCTCCAATGTGGGTGTATCCCATACGCCTCCTAGTTGTCCTCCCTGCCCCATGTAGATACGCAAGTCGACTACTCGACGTGCCTACCATGAATCAATATACCAAGCCTCTAAATTATGTCCTGGCTACATGCTAACCGTGAGGTAGGTTGTACGCAACGATAGCTAGTCGAGTACGCAAACCCACATCCTAATATGAATATGTCTTAGTGAACGTGTAAGGTGTCAGGTCACAGACAATAAAAGAATTATCGTCCCAAGGGGTTGAGTCTACTAAGAGCTAAGTCTATATATATACTAATCATCGACGTACCCGTCGAATGCACCCGAGACAACTCGGACGCGCACAGTTGTATCAACTACAAGCAACAACAATACCATACAACATGTGCATATTTAATTTAGACAGTAAATATAGCAAGGTATCTTGCCTGTATCTGAAAGTTGTGAATGCCAGAAGCCTGTTCCAGCGATGTCTCCTGTCTGATCCGATGATCCTGGCACACAATATAATATAGAATTCTACATCAGACAATAAGACCCAGTGTACTGACACTACGTTGCTCTTGAGGGTCTGTCTCAAGTTCACGGTTAATCGATTACAGCACCGCGTGTGCACGTAGCTAGGGTGTACACTCGTTCTATCCTCGGTTAACGTTGTTTTGAGGCAAATTATTACGTTATTGATTACCAATTATCTATGTTTGGTATGAATACCTGCCCTTGTTTCCTATGTTAAGTATTCCAGGTGAATTACTATTCATATATGACCGGTCTCATAACTTTAGGTTTTTGCTAGTTACTAACCAATTTCTAACTCCTGTTACTCATCATACTAACATGTATATAATTATGGTTAATTCTGTTTGTTATCATCTAGTTTAACTATCATCATGCATACATATCTGTATTAATTCGTTTTAACAGGTTGGTGTCGACACAGGATACGTCGACACGATGACTCGGTAAAACAACCATACAATACTATTATGCGAGAAGCGAACTACGGTCGTGTACCTGGCTGACTAGACGAGATTTCTACTCGTCCTGGCCGTCTTCCTCTCGGGGCGGAGCTCCGGCGTCGTCTGCGACCAACGGGGCAGCGGTGGCAGTTGCAGCGACTACATGGCCTGGTAGAGGCGGCAGCAGCTTGGTTCTCTCGGGCAGCGGCTGACGTGCAGCAACGGCGGCAGCGCACAGTTGTGCACCAGCGGCTTGGGGGTCCTACGTTGGCGGTGGGGATGGTGGTCCGATGGTTGGGTGGCGGTCCGGTGGTTGGGTAGCGGTCGGATGTAGGGGTAGCTCTGGATGCACGGGAGCGGCTAGGGTTTTGAGGAAGGTCGTGAATAGTAAATTAGGGTTTGAGTAAATAGTTGTATATTTATAGGGAGGATGGAGATGATGGGCTGGACTCAAGGGTTTGGCCTGTCTGGTCTTGGTGGGGTGGGCTAGTCCATGTAAAAGAGTGTATATGGCCTGATTTGGTTTCGATTGAGGTAAGAAGGCTTTAAGTTAATTGGATTTATAGCTAGGGAGCAGGACAAAAATTTTTAACGAACATTACGCGGTTAAGGTGAGATAAAATTACAAGCATCTTGGGTTGCACAATGGTCAGGGGTACATATGATTGTCGCACATTTCTAATTAACTTCCAAAAATCCTAGGCTCCGGATTAAATTAAATTAAACCCCATATTGGTTGAGGGGGTTTACAATCTACCCTCCTTAGGGCATTTCGTCCTCGAAATTAAAACATAAGTATAGCAAGAATTTCTAACTGAATAAGTGAAGTGCTAATACGTACCTAGTCCTTCGAAGATGTGGGGGTAGCGTTGTCTAATGTCCTCTTCTCGTTCCCAAGTCGACTCACCTAGTGCATGATGCCTCCATACAACACGAACTAGGGGAATGGTCTGCCCTCGTAATGCCTTCTCGCTTCTGTCTAGAATCTCCACAGGCTCTTCTTCATATGATAGGCTCGGCCCGACTGTGATCTCGGAATGGTCAAGCAAATAACTAGGATCCGGTATGTATCTCCTCAATTGAGATACATGGAAGACGTCGTGCACTCCTTCCAAGGTCTGTGGTAATGCTAATCTGTAAGTAACCTCTCCGACGCGTTCTAAGATATCGAATGGTCCAATGTACCTCGGGCTCAGTTTCCCTCTGCCTCCGAATCTAATAGTCCCTCGAGTGGGTGAGATCTTTAAGAATACATGATCTCCTACCTGAAACTCTAAGGTTCGTCGGTGCGCATTTGCCCAATGCTTCTGTCGGTCTTGTGCTGCTCGAAGGTATCCTTGGATCTTCTTTACCTTCTCTACCGTCCGAACAACCAACTCGGGTCCGAGGATCTGTCGTTCGCCTATATCACTCCAACATACTGGGGAACGACATTTCCTGTCATACAATGCTTCATAGGGAGCCATCTGAATACTCGCTTGATAGCTTTTGTTGTAGGAAAACTCGACCAAATGTAAGTGGTCCTCCCATGATCCTCCGAAGTCCAGCATGCACGCTCTCAACATGTCTTCTAATGTCTGAATGGTGCGCTCTGACTGACCATCTGTTTGTGGGTGATACGCTGTGCTAAACTTTAGGCGAGTACCAAGGCTCTCCTATATACTCTGCCAAAAGTAAGACATAAATCTCGTATTCCTGTCAGACACGATGCTAACTGGCACTCCATGTAGGCGCACAATCTCCCTCATGTACATATCTGCTAAAGTCTCCGTCGATTGTCCAACTCTAAAGGGTAAAAAGTATGCGGACTTGGTGAGTCTATCCACGATTACCCATACTGCGTTGCGCCCACTAGGGCTCCTCGGGAAGCCTGTAACAAAGTCCATAGTGATATGCTCCCATTTCCACTCCGGTATGGGAAGCGGTTGAAGCAATCCTGCAGATCTCTGGTGCTCAGCCTTGACTTGCTGGAACACCAGGCACTTGGCCACGAAGCGTGCTATCTCTCTCTTCATTCCGTGCCACCAGTAGTACTGTCTTAGGTCTCTGTACATCTTCGTGCCTCCTGGATGAATAGAATAGGTGGAACTATGTGCCTCTGTCATCAATTCCTGCCGAAGTTCTCCATTTGGCATATAGAGACGATCTCCGCATCTCAGTGTTCCGTCTTCATGTATCCGTAGTCCTGTCTGTAATCCAGCCTCTGTCCTCTGTCTGAGCCTCTAAAATCTGGCATCTGTCGGCAAAGCAGCCTTGATTCTCTCTACTAGTGTCGATTGCAATTGGAGACTCGACAACTATCCCTCTACTCCAGGTATGACAACCTCTATACCCATCTGTTCTAGATCTCTCAACAGATGTTGTTGGTAGTCAAGAAGAATGCCATAGGTCTTCTGCTCAGTGCGTCTGCTACTACGTTAGCCTTTCCCGGGTGGTACTGCAGCTCAATTTCGAAGTCTGTCATCACCTCGAGCCAACGTCTCTGCCTCTGATTAAGGTCCTTCTGAGTGTAGACATATTTCAGGCTCTTATGATCAGTAAATATCTCCACTCTTTCTCCATATAGGTAATGCCTCCAAAGCTTTAAAGCAAAGATCACTACTGCAAGCTCCAAGTCGTGGGTGGGATAGTTCTTCTCATGTGTCCTCAACTGTCTTGAAGCATAAGCTACAACCTTCCCATGCTGCATCAAGACGCATCCTAATCCTTTCCTGGACGCATCGCTGTAGATTACGAATCCTTCAGGTCCAGAAGGTATGGTCAAGATGGGTGCTGTAGTCAAGCGCTTCTTCAGCTCCTCGAATGCCTTCTGGCACTCTTCTGTCCAAGTGAACTCCTGCTCCTTATGGGTCAAGCGGGTCATTGGCTCTACAATCTTCGCGAAGTTCTCTACGAAACTCCGGTAATATCCGGCAAGTCCTAGAAAACTCCTCACTTCTGAGACATTGGTAGGGGTTGGCCATGTCTCTACCGATAAAATCTTCGCCGGATCTACTGAGATACCGTCTCCTGAGATGACGTATCCAAGGAAGGCGACACGATCTAGGAGAAACTCACACTTGCTCAGCTTGGCATAAAGTCTCTCTCTCCTCAGTGCCTCTAACACTAGCCTCAAGTGTTCTTCGTGCTCTTCGTGGCTCTTCGAATACACCAAAATATCGTCGATGAAGACTACCACGAACCGGTCTAAGTATTGGTGGAATACTCTATTCATCAAGTTCATAAATACAGCTGGCGCATTCGTCAGTCCAAAAGGCATTACTAAGAACTTGTAGTGACCATAACGAGTCCTGAATGCTGTCTTCTGAATGTCTTCTCTTCGCACCTTCACTTGATGATAACCCGATCTCAAGTCTATCTTGGTGAACACCACTGCTCCTGTCAACTGGTCGAATAAATCGTCAATCCGTGGCAGGGAATACTTGTTCTTGATAGTCAAAGCATTAAGGGCTCTGTAATCAATATACATACGTACGGTTCCATCATTTTTAGGCACAAACAATACGGGTACTCCCTATGGTGATGCACTAGGGCGGATAAACCCTTTTTCCTGAAACTCCTCCAATTGTAGCTTCAGCTCATCTAACTCCTTCTTCGCCAATCGGTACACATTAGAAGATACCGGTGCTGCTCCTGGTACTAGCTCAATGGTGAACTCCACGTCTCTATCCGTGGGTAAGCCTGGCAATTCGTCGGAGAAAACATCCTCGAATTCTGCAACTATTGGCGGAGGCACAAGCTCCATAGCCATGCAAGTTCCAGCTGCCTGTCTTACTCCTTGTTCGACGGTCCCTCGCATGTACTCGAACTCCGGTTGATCTGGTGGTCTAAAAATGATGCTACCCTTCCGGCAGTTCAGCACGGCGTTATACTGGCTTAACCAGTCCATGCCTAATACAACATCAAAGTACAGCATAGGCAATACCAAGAATCGCGCTCTCATCTCTCTACCACATACGACTACCGAGCACGTTCTAATAGTGCTGGTAATTGGCACGATACCTCCTCCGGTAAGTATCTTCCAACTCTTAGGTAAGGGGAAAGTCGCTACTCTATGCATTGCTACGAATCTACTAGATATAAATGATAATGTAGCACCAGAATCAAACAATGCTGTAGCAGGTAAGGATGCGACTAAAATGGTATCTGTGATTGCTTCTCCTTCTGTTTCCTCCTCAGTAGCTGCTAATGCAAAGGCCTGTCCCTGTCTCTGTCCTCCTGCCTGCTGTTGGGCCCGATCAAACTGTGCCTGCTGTGGGGGCAAAGGTGGTCCTCTCTGGAATCCTCCGGGTGCTGGTGGATGCTGTCCTCCTGGTAGGGGTAGTATCCTCGGGGCTGGTGCTGCTGGTCTTTGTTCGGCCTGTGGGGCTGCCTCTCGGCGCTGTGGACAATCTCTGACAAGGTGCTGGCTCGATCCACAAATCATGCATGTTCCAAGTCTCTTTCGGCAGTCCTTCTCGAAGTGACCTCTCTTACCACAGAAGTGGCAAATCGGAAGTTCCTGGGGTGGATATGGTGCTGCTCGTTGTTGTGTCTGCGCTCCGGGACGACGGATAGGTCCTCTTGCTCTGGGCTGGACTCTAGCTGGCACGGTCGTACTGGAACGTCTCGCTTTTCTGACAATGGCCTCCTGGATCCTTGCCTCTGCGAGAACCTCCTCATAAGAAATCCTCGCCTGTGTGGTGGTATATCTCTGCAGCTCGAGGTTGAGGCCGTGATGAAATCTCTGAGCCTTCTCTAGATCATTGGGTATCAGAACAGCTCCAAATCTGCTAAGGCGGCTAAACTCCGCGTCATAGGCATCAACAGTCATATTTCCCTGTTCTAGGTGTAGGAACTGGGAGTACAAGGCATTTCTGACTGTTGCTGGAAAATACTTTGCATTGAAGTATTCCAAAAACTGTTCCCAAGTCTGGTTCTTGCCTACATTGCGCTCAATAGAATCCCACCAGTGATGGGCGTTGCCTTTTAGTTGGGCTCTCACTGCGGTCATCCAAAGATCTGGATGCAGTTATGAAGCCTCTAATAGCATCTCTGTGTTGGCAATCCAATCGAAGATATGCTCTGCAGTCTCATTGCCTGAGAAGGTATCTGGTCCCATCTGTCGGAACCATCTAACAGTGCCACCTGTCGGGGCTGGTGGAGGTGTTGGAGCTGGTGTCGTGACAGGTGTCCTCTCTAGTACTGCCATCAGACTCTGTCGTAGTGTCTCTGTCTGCTGCCACTGTGCTTGCATCATTGCCTGGAAGAACTGAAGCATCTGTGGCTAGCCATCTAGCTGTGGCATCTGGGGTGGATAAGGTGGAGGCGGTGGTAGTGGAATCTCTGGTTGTGCAGTAGGCGTATCCTCAGATGTCGGCCTCTCCGTCTGCGGTATCAGTGTAGCTCCTGAAGTCTGGCCCTCACAATGCTGCGTGGGGATCGTCTGGGAAGTCTGTCCCTCTGGCTATGGTGTAGGATCTTCCTGCGATATCTCGTGCCAATGTATCAGCGGAGTCTGTAGCGGGGTTGCCCTTGGGGTACCTCATCTCCTTGAGGGGTGTTGTCTGGTACTGCGGTACGGGGTACTCCTCGTCCACTGCACAAATTCATCTTGCTGCAAGGAATAGAGCTTTATTAAAAGAGTACGTGAACAAACAAACAGGATGCAGATATTTAGAAGCAGTACAAAAGGGAGTTCAAGGACGAATCAAAAGTGGATGAGACCTATAATTCCTATCCTATTGCAGGCTCGCTGGGCATGTTACCATACCCCAAGCGAAAAGTTGACCTACATGGGCCACCACTAAAACCATGTTATGCCCCAGTCCCAAAATATATGGAACCAGGCCACGTGGCAATAGCCAGCTGACACGTCTCCGAGGATATCCCAATTTAATAGATCCCCGAAGAGTGCTACGCTGTCCTATAATACTAATATGTCCAATATCAGTCAAATACAGGTAATCTAATCTCATCCACAATATAAAGAGCAAGAAACACTAAATAAACTGCTGGTTGATAAATACCAGTCTCAAGATATCATAGTACAACCAGTGATGTCTGGTGGGAACAAACCCACTACTATGACGAAATAATGTACTGAAAGAAGATATAAAAGATAATAACTAGGGCATCAGCTGAGAAGATAATGCTGCCCTCCATCTAGGCTAATGGCCTACCAACTGATCACGGGAAATCTGACGGCTGCACCTCCAACTCCTCGGCTGTAGCAAATCTCGTCTCCTGTCCTGGGCCGTATATGGTGGGGTAGTAAGCCTCGTCTAAATCTGAAAAGATACCAGGTCCTCAGAGGGACGTAACAAGATACAAGAAAATAACATGCTATATATGAACACTGAATAAAATAAATACAATAAGGGTGTGCTAGCCATCTAAGTGAATGCAATATGAGGGCAACTCTGACGCGTATGAGTAGGTGTAGGCATACCGTCCATACTCTGTAGAGAATGGCATCTGTACAGTATATCGTCCATATCACTCCGAAGAGCGTGGCATCAGTATGAAGGAAAAATCATTGGACCCGAGGTTCCTCCGAACTACGGCTCCAATATGGGTGTATCCCATACGCCTCCTAGTTGTCCTCCCCGCCCCATGTAGATACGCAAGTCGACTACTCGACGTGCCTACCATGAATCAATATACCAAGCCTTTAAATTATGTCCTGGCTACATGCTAACCGTGAGGTAGGTTGTACGCAACGATAGCTAGTCGAGTACGCAAACCCACATCCCAATATGAATATGTCTTAGTGAACGTGTAAGGTGTCAGGTCACAGACAATAAAAGAATTATCGTCCCAAGGGGTTGAGTCTACTAAGAGCTAAGTCTATATATATACTAATCATCGACGTACCCGTCGAATGCACCCGAGACAACTCGGATGCGCACAGTTGTATCAACTACAAGCAACAACAATACCATACAACATGTGCATATTTAATTTAGAGAGTAAATATAGCAAGGTATCTTGCCTGTATCCGAAAGTTATGAATGCCAGAAGCCTGTTCCAGCGATGTCTCCTGTCTGATCCGATGATCCTGGCACACAATATAATATAGAATTCTACATCAGACAATAAGACCCAGTGTACTAACACTATATTGCTCTTGAGGGTCTGTCTCAAGTTCACGGTTAATCGATTACAGCACCGCGTGTGCACGTAGCTAGGGTGTACACTCGTTCTATCCTCGGTTAACGTTATTTTGAGGCAAATTATTATGTTATTGATTACCAATTATCTATGTTTGGTATGAATACCTGCCCTTGTTTCCTATGTTAAGTATTCCAGGTGAATTACTATTTATATATGATCGGTCTCATAACTTTAGGTTTTTGCTAGTTACTAACCAATTTCTAACTCCTGTTACTCATCATACTAACATGTATATAATTATGGTTAATTCTGTTTGTTGTCATCTAGTTTAACTATCATCATGCATACATATATGTATTAATTCGTTTTAACAGGTTGGTGTCGACACAGGATACGTCGACACAATGACTCGGTAAAACAACCATACAACGCTATTATGCGAGAAGCGAACTAGGGTCGTGTACCTGGCTGACTAGACGAGATTTCTACTCGTCCTGGCCGTCTTCCTCGTGTGGCGGAGCTCCGACGTCGTCTGCGACCAACGGGGCAGCGGTGGCAGTTGCAGCGACTACACGGCCTGGTAGAGGCGGCAGCGGCTTGGGTCTCTCGGGCAGCGGTTGACGTGCAGCAGCGGCAGCAGCGCACAGTTGTGCAGCAGCGGCTTGGGGGTCCTGCGTTGGCGGTGGGGATTGTCACGCCCCAGTCCCAAAATGACGAGGGACTGAGCACGTGAGCAATGGCCAGCAGCACGCACCGATGGACAACCCAATTTAATGGATCCATCAGGGCATGCTTAAGCTGTAGTCTAGTAATACTAAGTTACAGTCTCAGGTATTTCTAATCTCATCCACAGATAACACAGATTAATGCCGGAAATAATGCATTGGAATTAAATAAGCAATATGAAATAAGGTTATCTCGGGAAACAAATCCGAGAATTATTCTGTTATAATTAAGAAAAGACAAGAAATAAAATGCTGGAAAAATGGAAATACTGTGGAGCTGAAGCAGGTGCTCAAGAGAAGTCTTCGGCCACTACTTCGTCCTCTGTTCCTGGTTCTGCTCCGAGGAGTGCTCCGGTACCGTACACTTCTGGGTAGTTCTCTTCAGCGGTACCTGGGGACATCATCCATTCCAGGTCCTCAGGGGACATAGCAAGGTACAGAAATATCTCAAGCCATAATGAATATCAGTGCAGCAATGAAATAAACAGCAGGGTAACTATGTAAACCAGCTAAGTGATATGCAAGTGAGAGTTCTAGTCATACTCAGGCTGAGACTACTACAGGATCAGTGTTGGAGAAACCATAGCAGTATTTCTCGAGAGGGCCAGTACTTGTGCCAGAGCTCTGTATCAGAGACTAAGACACCTCCAGATAACCATGTTTTCATTATATTATTTTCAGCCTTGATATGATAATCCTCTCCCCACCCCATGTAATCTCACGTCACAGTTCCAGAATATCAGGTACAAGTCACGCAAGATATAACTAATGCAAAGAGTCAGGATAGAATCTACGCATGTAACTGTAAATGTCATGATAATGTAACCTATACGGAATCACCAGGTAAATCTCGGGCAATTCCGTCACATGAATAGTGTCAGGTGTCCTGGGTTGAGCAGTTAAACAAATTACATAAGAAACTACCAGAAATCAAGTAAAATACTATAACCAGAAAAAATCTGAGAATTGGCAAGCTTTACTTGCCCACTGATGTACAACCAAGTCCAGGAAATATGTAGCAAGCTGCAAGTTTTGGCGAGGTACACTTGCCTGTGGTTCCGGCTATGTTTACGGCTCTGCCTTCGGCGGGAATTGCAGGCGGTACTCCGGTTGCTGAAACAAACATCACCATCAGATCCAAAAAATATCAATCAGCTAAAAACGCCTGTCCTTGGGTCCAATTTGGAGACAAGGGCAGAAACGGCAGTTTCGGGCCAAAACGGGGTCCACCGGTGGGCCCGCTTTGCACCGAAAAACGCGTCAGGGTCAACGGTCTCCAAATTCACCAAACTCAGTATCAACTGGTCAGGAACGCTGATACGAACCCAACGGAACTTCCAGAATTGGATTCCGATGAGCCGAACACAAAATCGCCCGTCGAGCGGGGCCTATGGGGCCCACGACACGCGATTTCGTCAACGTTCTCAGAATCGGACCAAACTTGACCCACAGGACCAGCGTATCGCTACGAGTCCGATGGCGCAAGTTTCGTCTCGATCCGACGTGTGTGCACGAAGTTAGGTCGAATTGCAGAAAAGGCGGATACGGGGCGATGTCCGCGGATACGCGTTGATTTCGGTGTGCACGCACACCCGAATCAGCTTCCGCGAAAACCCACACGTCCGTATCGACGAGGCGCACGTATCTGTGAAGACCGCGCGCGACCAAGTCGTCCCGTTTGGCAGGGCGTACTCAGTTCCGGGGTGAAACAGGGTCTGGGTTTTTCCTGTTTTTGGATCGCGGTGCGCGATCACCACAGGACGCGATGCCCCGAACAGTTTGTCCGGACACCGAGAGGGTCATACAGGCTTCGCGTAGAAATTTGCGGAATCGAAAACGGAGCTACGGTTAAAAAGTTACACGCACCTGAAGGGGACCCGAAAAACCGGGGCCGAACCGTGTCCGACACGTGTCCGACTCGTGTCGGACACAGGAACCCAAAATTAGGGTTAGGGTTAGGGCTCAGGCGGCGGGGACGGCGGCTGGGCGGCTCGGGGCTGGCCGGAGGGGCGGCGGCTGGACGGCCGGGGCAGGGCGGCCGGGCTCGCGGCGCTCGAGGCTCGCCGGCGGCGCGGGGACGGCGGAGCTGCCGCTGCTGCTGTCTCTGCTGCTCACTGCGGGGCCGCTGCGGGGCCGCTGCGGGGCTGGTGGGGGAGGAGGAAGGAGGGAGGAGGATCGGCGGCGACGGCGGCGTAGGGGGCTGACGGTGGTGGTGGTGCGTGGTGGTTCGGTGTCGACGGCCGGGGGGGGACGAGGGGGGTATTTTAAAGGCGGAGGGGGAGCGGTTAGCGCCGGGCGAGGCGGAGGGCGCAGCGACGTGGGGCGGGTCGTGGCGGCCAGCGCGGCGCGGGCGGGGCGGGGCCGCGGGCGGGGCGGCGGGAAAGTCGGGCCGACGTGCGGGGGAGACGTGGGGACGGGTCGGGTCGGCGGGTGCGGGTCGGGCGGCGGGTCCGACCCGACCCGGAGGAGAGTTGGGCTGGGTCTGTTGGGCTGGGCCGGCCCAACGGGCCGCGGGCCGGGCTATTTAAAAATAATAATAATAATAATAATAATAAAAATCCATAATTAATTAATAATTAATTAGTTAAATAAATAAATATTTATTTAGGCATTTAAAAATAGGTCCGGGGCCCGATAAATTCCAGAAAAATTGCCCTAAGTCCAGTTTTTCATTTTACATCCAAAAATATTATTTTCATAATATTTTAATATCATTTAATATCAATTAAAAATCATTGAATAATTAAAACCCTATTTTTAAATTACAGAAAAATCCCAGAAAAATCCAGAAAATTGTGAAAAATCCAGTTTTGAAAATTATGAAAATTCAGGGGGTTTACAATATACCCCCCTTAAGAGGATTGCGTCCTCGCAATCAAAGAATAACCGGTCAACAGAGATGACGCGGTCGCAAGCATCGTTTGAAAATACATCACAAGATACTTCAGAAAAATACCGTTTCCCTAAAATTGAAAGTTTACACTTTCCAGGAAAATCTAGTTAAAACTATAACTTTTATGAAAACCAGGTTGTTATTAACAAGTTGCAATTAACTAGGTTGGGGCTGAGGTCACGAACCAACGGGCACGAACTACAACAAGACAAAAACAGATAACTATAAATCACTTACTCGCATCAGCGTCCTGCACAGCAATCGCGTAAGCTTGCTCTCGTCCTTGAGGTAGATTCCTCTGCTGCTGCTGAGTTTGCTGGTTCGCCCTCGGTGTTCCTTCTCCATGTTGAGTGCAATCCCTTACCGAATGCTGACGGGATCCGCATGCCAAACACAATCCTAGTCTGCGTCGGCATTCCTTGGCGATATGGCCTGCTTTGCCACAATAGTGACAAGTAAGGAGGACTACCGTTTGTGGTGCAGGTGCCTTCTGCTGTTGGTGCGGCCTCTTTGCAGATTCTTCTTGTGGTGTTCTGGAGGTTGATGATGGGGAAGACCTCTTCAGTCTGGCCTCTCTCTTGGTGACGCGCTCCACGCGTCGAGCCGCAGCAAGAACGTCCGAGTATGATGTTGGTGCGACGGACCCAATCAGTTTCTGCAGCTCAATGTTCAGTCCGTCGAAGAATTTCTCGGCCTTCTCTTCCTCAGTCGGGATCAGGGTGGGGGCAAAGCGACTCAGACGGATGAATTCTGCGTTGTACTCTTCCACCGTCATGGAGTCCTGAGTGAGGCGGTTGAATTTGTTCCGCAGTTCTGATCGAGCGATGGCAGGAATGTACATCTCTTGGAAGAGTCTGGAGAACTCCTCCCAAGTGACTCGGTCTGGTCCGAGTCGCGTCTCCTCGGATAGCCACCAGTGATGGGCGTTGTCCGTCAGTTGCATTCGGACGGCAGTCATCCAGCGTTCTCGTGGAAGCTCGGCTGCTTCAAGTTGATGACGTATGTTGGTGAGCCACTCGTGCACTTCTGTGGGTTCCTCTTTTCCAGAAAAAGTGCGGGGCTTCAGTTGGCGGAAGTCCGTGATTGAGCCTGTAGTTGGCCGTCGAGCTGGTAGGTTGGCCTGCCCCAGTGCAGTCACGATGCTGTCCCTCAAGAAGTTAGCTTCGCGACGCTGAGCCTCGTGCTGAACTTGCTGCTGAGCTTGCATCATCGCGTAGATCATCTGAAATATTTGCTGCCCGTCGATCGGCTGTCATGGTGGGAACACGGGCATTGGTGGGACGAACTGCGGCGGAGGCGGGATGTCATCGCGCCGGAATCGGGAGGTAGGTTGACCTGCCGGCTGGCTCTGTTGAGTTGTGGGAATTCCTCCGACTGGTGTCACTTCGTCGTCGTAGGTGACACCTGTAGCTGGTGGTGTTCTGACGGGAGTCTCGTTGCATTCTTGTGGGTCCATTTCCCTGTATCCAAAATACCCAATAAGAGGCGCACAGGAATCAAGGCAAGATGCAAGTTCAAATTAGTTTGAATACGATACAGATATCAAAAACGATTCAAGCAAGTGGATGAGATCCTAAAACTTAACCTATTCTTATTGCAGGCCTGTTCGGTCCCTAAGTTGAAACCGAACAATTTAGTCGTTGACCTGCATGGACCACCACAAAAACCATGTCACGCCCCAATCCCAAAATGACGAGGGACTGAGCACGTGAGCAATGGCCAGCAGCACGCACCGATGGACAACCCAATTTAATGGATCCATCAGGGCATGCTTAAGCTGTAGTCTAGTAATACTAAGTTACAGTCTCAGGTATTTCTAATCTCATCCACAGATAACACAGATTAATGCCGGAAATAATGCATTGGAATTAAATAAGCAATATGAAATAAGGTTATCTCGGGAAACAAATCCGAGAATTATTCTGTTACAATTAAGAAAAGACAGGAAATAAAATGCTGGAAAAATGGAAATACTGTGGAGCTGAAGCAGGTGCTCAAGAGAAGTCTTCGGCCACTACTTCGTCCTCTGTTCCTGGTTCTGCTCCGAGGAGTGCTCCGGTACCGTACACTTCTGGGTAGTTCTCTTCAGCGGTACCTGGGGACATCATCCATTCCAGGTCCTCAGGGGACATAGCAAGGTACAGAAATATCTCAAGCCATAATGAATATCAGTGCAGCAATGAAATAAACAGCAGGGTAACTATGTAAACCAGCTAAGTGATATGCAAGTGAGAGTTCTAGTCATACTCAGGCTGAGACTACTACAGGATCAGTGTTGGAGAAACCATAGCAGTATTTCTCGAGAGGGCCAGTACTTGTGCCAGAGCTCTGTATCAGAGACTAAGACACCTCCAGATAACCATGTTTTCATTATATTATTTTCAGCCTTGATATGATAATCCTCTCCCCACCCCATGTAATCTCACGTCACAGTTCCAGAATATCAGGTACAAGTCACGCAAGATATAACTAATGCAAAGAGTCAGGATAGAATCTACGCATGTAACTGTAAATGTCATGATAATGTAACCTATACGGAATTACCAGGTAAATCTCGGGCAATTCCGTCACATGAATAGTGTCAGGTGTCCTGGGTTGAGCAGTTAAACAAATTACATAAGAAACTACCAGAAATCAAGTAAAATACTATAACCAGAAAAAATCTGAGAATTGGCAAGCTTTACTTGCCCACTGATGTACAACCAAGTCCAGGAAATATGTAGCAAGCTGCAAGTTTTGGCGAGGTACACTTGCCTGTGGTTCCGGCTATGTTTACGGCTCTGCCTTCGGCGGGAATTGCAGGCGGTACTCCGGTTGCTGAAACAAACATCACCATCAGATCCAGAAAATATCAATCAGCTAGAAACGCCTGTCCTTGGGTCCAATTTGGAGACAAGGGCAGAAACGGCAGTTTCGGGCCAAAACGGGGTCCACCGGTGGGCCCGCTTTGCACCGAAAAATGCGTCAGGGTCAACGGTCTCCAAATTCACCAAACTCAGTGTCAACTGGTCAGGAACGCTGATACGAACCCAACGGAACTTCCAGAATTGGATTCCGATGAGCCGAACACAAAATCGCCCGTCGAGCGGGACCTGTGGGGCCCACGACACGCGATTTCGTCAACGTTCTCAGAATCGGACCAAACTTGACCCACAGGACCAGCGTATCGCTACGAGTCCGATGGCGCAAGTTTCGTCTCGATCCGACGTGTGTGCACGAAGTTAGGTCGAATTGCAAAAAAGGCGGATACGGGGCGATGTCCGCGGATACGCGTTGATTCCGGTGTGCACGCACACCCGAATCAGCTTCCGCGAAAACCCACACGTCCGTATCGACGAGGCGCACGTATCTGTGAAGACCGCGCGCGACCAAGTCGTCCCGTTTGGCGGGGCGTACTCAGTTCCGGGGTGAAACAGGGTCTGGGTTTTTCCTGTTTTTGGATCGCGGTGCGCGATCACCACAGGACGCGATGCCCCGAACAGTTTGTCCGGACACCGAGAGGGTCATACAGGCTTCGCGTAGAAATTTGCGGAATCGAAAACGGAGCTACGGTTAAAAAGTTACACGCACCTGAAGGGGACCCGAAAAACCGGGGCCGAACCGTGTCCGACACGTGTCCGACTCGTGTCGGACACAGGAACCCAAAATTAGGGTTAGGGTTAGGGCTCAGGCGGCGGGGACGGCGGCTGGGCGGCTCGGGGCTGGCCGGAGGGGCGGCGGCTGGACGGCCGGGGCAGGGCGGCCGGGCTCGCGGCGCTCGAGGCTCGCCGGCGGCGCGGGGACGGCGGAGCTGCCGCTGCTGCTGTCTCTGCTGCTCGCTGCGGGGCCGCTGCGGGGCCGCTGCGGGGCTGGTGGGGGAGGAGGAAGGAGGGAGGAGGATCGGCGGCGACGGCGGCGTAGGGGGCTGACGGTGGTGGTGGTGCGTGGTGGTTCGGTGTCGACGGCCGGGGGGGGACGAGGGGGGTATTTTAAAGGCGGAGGGGGAGCGGTTAGCGCCGGGCGAGGCGGAGGGCGCAGCGACGTGGGGCGGGTCGTGGCGGCCAGCGCGGCGCGGGCGGGGCGTGGCCGCGGGCGGGGCGGCGGGAAAGTCGGGCCGACGTGCGGGGGAGACGTGGGGACGGGTCGGGTCGGCGGGTGCGGGTCGGGCGGCGGGTCCGACCCGACCCGGAGGAGAGTTGGGCTGGGTCTGTTGGGCTGGGCCGGCCCAACGGGCCGCGGGCCGGGCTATTTAAAAATAATAATAATAATAATAATAATAATAAAAATCCATAATTAATTAATAATTAATTAGTTAAATAAATAAATATTTATTTAGGCATTTAAAAATAGGTCCGGGGCCCGATAAATTCCAGAAAAATTGCCCTAAGTCCAGTTTTTCATTTTACATCCAAAAATATTATTTTCATAATATTTTAATATCATTTAATATCAATTAAAAATCATTGAATAATTAAAACCCTGTTTTTAAATTACAAAAAAATCCCAGAAAAATCCAGAAAATTGTGAAAAATCCAGTTTTGAAAATTATGAAAATTCAGGGGGTTTACAGGATGGTGGTCCGATGGTTGGGTGGCGGTCCGGTGGTTGGGTAGCGGTCGGATGTGGGGGTAGCTCGGGATGCACGGGAGCGGCTAGGGTTTTGAGGAAGGTGGTGAATAGTGAATTAGGGTTTGAGTAAATAGTTGTATATTTATAGGGAGGATGGAGATGATGGGCTGGACTCAAGGGTTTGGCCTGTCTGGTCTTATTGGGGTGGGCTAGTCCATGTGAAAGAGTGTATATGGCCTGATTTGGTTTCGATTGAGGTAAGAAGGCTTTAAGTTAATTAGATTTATAGCTAGGGCACAGGACAAATTTTTTTAACGAACATTGCGCGGTTAAGGTGAGATGAAATTACAAGCATCTTGGGTTGCACAATGGTCAGGGGTACATATGATTGTCGCACATTTCTAATTAACTTTCAAAAATCCTAGGCTCCGGATTAAATTAAATTAAACCCCATATTGGTTGAGGGGGTTTACATTGTGATTGCTTGTTTTAGATTGAGTGTTAAGGCAATATTTATTCTAGGTTGGCGATCTCGTGTTCTTGTGAATTTTTTTTACACGGGGCATGATTCGCTTTGGTAGAGGCGGAAAGCTTAGTCTATGCTATATCGGACCCTTCGGTGTTCTTACGATGGTCGGTGCAGTGGCTTACAGACTAGACTGCCGCCTGCACTAGAGAGAGTGTATTGGATCACTCGGAGATCGAGGTGGGTCCGTCTCTCAGTTATCCAGAGTAGCCGGTGGAGATTCTGGATCGTAGGGAGAAGGTACTGTAGAACCAGACAATTTTTGTAAAACCCCTATTTCTAAAAACCATATTTTTTTTATTAATTAATAATTTAATTATGGTAATTATGTGCTAAATAGGAGAAATAGATTTTTAATAATTTTTATTTTAGGTGTTCGGACACTTAGAGGACTTATGTGACCATCAGGAATTTTTCAGAATTTATTCCATGTAGGAGACACCTTGAGCAGTTGCTAGCCTAATGGTGTGCATTACCCTAATCTATAAATTTTTTTATGTATGAATATATATAAATATATATATACAAATATATATATATGTGTATATATATATATTTAAAAAGAAAGGAAAAGAAAAGAAAAGAAAAATAATATAGTAATAATTAATAAGTATTAATAAAACTACTACTACTACTTAGTATACTACTAGCCAACTATAAAACAAAGCAGCCACTTAGCAACTGCTAAGGACCGCCCCCCCCCCCCCCCCCCCTTCAGCAAAGTTGCTAAACTCCAAACAACCCGAGCCTTAGCAGCAAACTCATTCTCTCCCCTTCTGTTTACACGCGGCCGAACCCAAACACATCCTCTCTCTCCCTATTAAATATATATATATATATTTATCTCTCAAAAACCCTAACCTAAATCTTCAGACCTCCTCTTCCCATCTAGATCCGTCACCGAGCCAGAGAAGCACCGCCAAGCCATCCAAACCATCCCGACGATTCTGACCTCGCGCACTGCAGATTCCCACACGAGGCACCTTCGCTCCAAAATTGTTTTCCGTCGACTCGCTCAACCAAACGCTATTACGTCTTCACCGGTATGCTCATCCCTTAACCCTCTTCCATATTTGTATTATAGCCAACCTCAAAAAATGTGTACCCCTAGGCGAAAAATAGCGTCCAAAGTGGGCGCGAGCAGATCCAATTCTGGGATCGCAGAAAACTGCGGTGACCACCCATATTGCCGAGTTCGTATCTCCCACCACAGAGATCCGAATTTGGTGATTCTTTTTGATACCTTTAGAACACTTGACCTAATTTATTTTCTGTTAAATAACCCTATGCTATTATTTGCTGTGGACATAATTAAATTCGTCACAAAACTGCACGCATCCACTTTTTCCAGATTTCTAAAAATTAGAAAACGGAGCGCGTCCCGCCAAATGGGACCGTCCCGCCGTGTACCAAGTATACCGAATGGTGCATACAGTATAACCGGACACATAAAAGTTTGTGAGAACTGATTCGGACGCGTGTGCGCGCCGGAATCAGGCTGTATCCACGGACACACCCAGTGTCGCAATTTTTGTGGAACTCGCACGTATTTTGTGTACGCTTGTCAGATTGCGACGAAACTTATGCCACTGGACTCGTGGTAACGCGCTGGTCCTGTGACCCAATTTTCACGCAATTCTGAGATGGTTGACCAAATCGCCAATTGGCGGGCCCCACAGTTGACTTTTTGGACAAAATTGTGTTCGGCCCATCGGAATCCACATTTGGACATACCGTTGGGTTCGTATTGACATTTATAGTTGTTTGACCTATAGTTTGTCCCATTTAGAGACTGTTACCCTTGGCACGCTTTTCGGTGCAAAGTGGGCCACACGTGGACCCCACTTTTGTCCGAAATTACCTTTTTGCCCCTGTGTCCAAATTGGACGAAAGGGAAGTGCTTTTTAGCTATTTTGCTTATTCTGGGAACGTTGGTGATGTTTATTTCAGCATCCGGAGACGTTCATTCTGAGGCCGTAGCTTCTGACTCTTGGTGTTGACATTGGGACACTACATTTTGCAGCTTTTTTGCCAGGCAAGATACCTTGCCAAATTGTTACAGTATTTTACATGCTTAGTATATTTCTGTATAATTATTTCATTATGTTTATTTATTGCATGTGTAGTTCCTTTCAGTCATTACTATATATTAGAAATGTTGACACACACCTGACACTTAGTATCATAGAGGACAATCATTAGGCGTATGGGCTTTTAACCACTCTGGTAACACCGTAGTCACTAGCACGCACTATGGTGGGTCGTGTCCGATGGTCGCTACCCCCGCGGTATGTCGATTGATGGAGTCCGAGGGTCGCTACCCCCGCGGTATGTCGGCTGATGATGTCCACTGATGAGCGTGAGGTTGTGAGGATTAGATCGAGTAGCCTACCCTTGCCCATACGTCGAAAAGTTGTTCTCATTTGCATTCATATAGATTGTCTTGTACAGCGTACTTATTTATTTTCAAATTATATGCATGTTTACTGTATTCAAGTTGGCTCGTATTTTCTGTATCTTGTTACGTCCCTCTGAGGACCTGGTCCTCTGCCAGGTGTATCTGCTATTGAGTATTTGTAGGAGTACGGGCCTGGACCTGACGCATTCCTTTCTGCCGAGGAGGTCTTACCTTCTGAGCATCGTTGATTATCTGGCGATGGATTCTTTTAGCTGATACACTTCTGTCTTCACATTACTTTATATTGGAGATTTTATACTTCTCTCTCATTTTAGTTTTGGTTATAGTCATTGGGAGTGGATTTGTCTCCACCCGACTATTATTTTAAATATTTCAGACTCCTTATTCTAGTTTAGTATTTCTTTTCTATGACTTGTTGTGTGGATGAGATTAGCATATCTGTGACTTGTGACATTATATATACCACATGTGAGTTATATTCATATTACAGCATACGTATGGGTTATGGTTTCCATATATTGGAGTTGTCATACCCATGCGGCTGGCATGCTTACGTGTTCCTAGTCCTACGTATTTGGGACCGGGGCATGACATATTTTTGTGGTGGCCCATGGAGGTCGAGTTAGCCGTTTCGGTTACGTAACTATACCGAGCGGGCCTGCACCTAGGATTAGAATTTTAGATCTCATCCACACTTGACTATAACTTACCTTCCTTCCAACATGTCCTACTTAAGTTCTTGCATCCTGCTTGATTCATGTACTCTTCTTAATCCTTCGTCCATCTCTTGCAGAGAGATAAATTTGAATAACGGGCATGCCACCACCGGGACAACACGTCTCCAGGGGACGACGATCAACCACTAAGAGTGACCTCAACGACACATCTCCTTCCCGGACCGGATAGACTGACTAACAATCAAATTCCATCAACTCCTTCCACGATACCTAATGGGACATTTCCAGCTCCACTAGCACCGCAGGATGGCCAGACACAGCTGTTCCAATTCTTCCAGATGATAATACAAGAACAGAGGCAACAAGCAGCAGAGCAGAGGCTAGAATTTCTGGCAGCGCTTGAAAGAATGGCTGCACTAGCCCCTGCACCAACCCAGGCACTAGTTTCAGTACCACAAGCTCGGGTTGGTTCAGTCAAGGACTTTGTGCAGATGGGCCCTAAGCCATATCAGGGTAATGAGAGTCCAGAGGAGACCACGAACTGGATTGCCAATACCAAGAAGTTGTTAGAGGCATCACAACTACCTACTGACCTATGGATGATAGGAGTGAGGACTCAGTTAGAAGGCAACGCGCATCACTGGTGGGAATCAATGGAGCGCCAGTTGGGTATGCGTCAGACTTGGAAATAATTCTTGGAATGCTTTGAGAGGAAGTACTTCCCGGATACAGTAAGGGACGCATTGTACGATCAGTTCCTCCATCTAGAGCAAGGGGACAAGACGGTTGATGAGTATGACGCAGAATTTAGCCGTCTCAGTAAGTATGGCACAGTCCTAATACCTAATGACTTAGAGAAGGCTAAAAGGTTTCACCGTGGGCTGACTCGGGAGCTCCAGCACTACACTAGCTCACAGTCCCGGATCTCTTATGCCGAGTTATTGACAGAGGCCAGGATCCAGGAGGCCATCAGCAAAGGCAACAGAATTCAACAGAGAATTTACAGGGACCAGTAAGGACACAGCAAGGAGGACCCATTAGACACCCTTTGACATGCCAGCAATCAGATAGTGCTGCACCATATCCAACCAAGGAGCTCCGTACTTGTCACTATTTTGGTAAGATAGGTCACATTCTAAGAGACTGTCATCGTCGATTGGGGTTGTGCATGATATGTGGATCAAGTCACCATCAAGCCCGAGAATGTCCTAAACAGAACCAGAGACCTATGGCATTAGAATCAGGAACACTGCATACACCCTCAAGTATAGAAGACCAAAGGAACCCACCACTGCTTCTACAGTCTGCACAAATGGAGGGGACTAGACCCCAGTTGAACAACCAAGGACAAGGCCAAGAACTCATTATGACAAGTATGGGAGAGCAGACACAGGAAGCCGTAAATACAGGTACGACCTTTTAGTTATAATTGTCTTTGCATACTCATAACCCCATTGTGACACAAGATCTTAGATGCACAAATAGATATAGAATTATATATATGGTAGTTTAGCAGTTATGAGGATATATTTCTAGTCTATACAGATGGCATACACGCGATGCTAATGGATGACGGGAGTAGCAGTAGTAGTATTCTTCCCCTATCCTTATCTCGCCCTCTTGGGTGACTCATTTTCTCCTTTTATATTCATTCCTTATCTCGTGCGTAACACTTCCTATCATAGTCGTATCTTTCGTGCCATTATGAATTGTTTGATATCAATCTCACCCATATTTTGTTAGTTAAACATAAAGGTGTTAGTAATGCTTGATAGCTAAGGATGAGTTCTTAATATGTATATGCACTATAGCAATATATGTACTCTTTATTAGTTTAACCCTTAAGTAGCACCATGTAGCATAGTAGTAATTGTTAGATTATTTGAGATAGGTCCTACCCCTAATAGTTAGTTGAGACCTTAAGTGTTTCCCTAAAACCTAGACTATGCCTAGGAAAGAGTTGAAGGCGCTTGTTACGAACTGATGACTATGACAAATCGCTGGCGAGGTAGCGACACTTGCAGCCAGACGATTATGGTAGAGTAGTCAAATTACTTGCAGCCATACTGGCCAGGTGGCGTGGCAGTATTAGATTATGATACTTGACAATTATGGAAAAAAGTCATAGTTATGAGATTACAGACAGGTATCCCAAGATTCTCGACCCAATAAATAAAATTGCCTTACAATCTAGACAATAGCTTCAAAGAAGGTGACCATTAGTAGAATTCTTGTAAGTTGGGTAGTATAGACGAGTTAGAGGATGATAAAATAAGTGGATGGACAATAGATGAGGAAGTATTAGAATGGCAGACCATGAGTTTTAGGAGTCCTAATAGATAACAATGTAGTGGAATAGTTATAGTTATCATTATGAATATGGGTTAGTGTCAATTTCGAGGACAAAATTTTTGTAAGTTGGGTAGAATGTAAAACCCCTATTTCTAAAAACCGTATTTATTTATTTTTTATTAATTAATAATTTAATTATGGTAATTATGTGCTAAATAGGAGAAATAGATTTTTAATAATTTTTATTTTAGGTGTTCGGGCACTTAGAGGACTTATGTGACCATCAGGAATTTTTCGGAATTTATTCCATGTAGGAGACCCCTTGAGCAGTTGCTAGCCTAATGGTGTGCATTACCCTAATCTATAAATTTTCTTATGTATGAATATATATAAATATATATATAAATATATATATATATATATATATATATATATATATATATATATATATATATATTTAAAAAGAAAGTAAAAGAAAAGAAAAGAAAAGAAAAATAATATAGTAATAATTAATAAGTATTAATAAAACTACTACTACTACTTAGTATACTACTAGCCAACTATAAAACAAAGCAGCCACTTAGAAATTGCTAAGGACCGCCCCCCCCCCCTTCAGCAAAGTTGCTAAACTCCAAACAACCCGAGCCTTAGCAGCAAACTCATTCTCTCCCCTTCTGTTTACACGCGGCCGAACCCAAACACATCCTCTCTCTCCCTAATAAATATATATATATATATATATATATATATATTTATCTCTCAAAAACCCTAACCTAAATCTTCAGACCTCCTCTTCCCATCTAGAGCCATCACCGCAGCCAGAGAAGCCCCGCCAAGCCATCCAAACCATCCCGACGATTCCGACCTCGCGCACTGCAGATTCCCACACGAGGCACCTTCGCTCCGGAATTGTTTCCCGTCGACTCGCTCAACCAAACGTTATTCCGTCTTCACCGGTATGCTCACCCATTAACCCTCTTCCATATTTGTATTATAGCCAACCTCAAAAAATGTGTACCCCTAGGCAAAAAATAGCGTCCAAAGTGGGCGCGAGCAGATCCAATTCTGGGATCGCAGAAAACTGCGGTTACCACCCATATTGCCGAGTTCGTATCTCCCACCACAGAGATCTGAATTCGGTAATTCTTTTTGATACCTGTAGAACACTTGACCTAGTTTATTTTCTGTTAAATAACCCTATGCTATTAGTTTCTGTGGACATAATTAAATTTGTCACAAAACTGCGCGCATCCACTTTTTCCAGATTTCCAAAAGTTGGAAAATGGAGCGCGCCCCGCCAAACGGGACCGCCCCACCGTGTACCAAGTGTACCGAATGGTGCACGCAGCGTAACCGGACACGTGAAAGTTTGTGGGAACTGATTCGGACGCGTGTGCGCGCCAGAATCAGGCTGTATCCACGGACACACCCCGTATCGCAACTTTTGTGGAACTCGTATGTATTTTGTGCACGCTTGTCAGATTGCGACAAAATTTACGCCACTGGACTCGTGGTAACGCGCTGGTCCTGTGACCCAATTTTCACGCAATTCTGAGACGGTTGACCAAATCGCCAATTGGCGGGCCCTACAGTTGACTTTTTGGACAAAATTGTGTTCGGCCCATCGGAATCCATATTTGGACATACCGTTGGGTTCGTATTGACATTTATAGTTGTTTGACCTATAGTTTGTCCCATTTAGAGACTGTTACCCTTGACACACTTTTCGGTGCAAAGTGAGCCACACGTGGACCCCACTTTTGCTCGAAATTACCGTTTTGTCCCTGTGTCCAAATTGGACGAAAGGAAAGTGCTTTTTAGCTATTTTGCTTATTCTGGGAACGTTGGTGATGTTTATTTCAGCATCCGGAGACGTTCATTCTGAGGCCGTAGCTTCTGACTCTTGGTGTTGACATTGGGACACTACATTTTGCAGCTTTCTTGCCAAGCAAGATACCTTGCCAAATTGTTACAGTATTTTACATGCTTAGTATATTTCTATATAATTATTTCATTATATTTATTTATTGCATGTGTAGTTCCTTTCAGTCATTACTATATATTAGATATGTTGACACACACCTGACACTTAGTATCATAGAGGACAATCATTAGGCGTATGGGCTTTTAACCACTCTGGTAACACCGTAGTCACTAGCACGCACTATGGTGGTCGTGTCCGATGGTCGCTACCCCCGCGGTATGTCGATTGATGGAGTCCGAGGGTTGCTACCCCCGCGGTATGTCGGCTGATGATGTCCACTGACGAGCGTGAGGTTGTGAGGATTAGATCGAGTAGCCTACCCTTGCCCATACGTCAAAAAGTTGTCCTCATTTGCATTCATATAGATTGTCTTGTACAGCGTACTTATTTATTTTCAAATTATATGCATGTTTACTGTATTCAAGTTGGCTCGTATTTTTTGTATCTTTATACGTCCCTCTGAGGACCTGGTCCTCTGCCAGGTGTATCTGCTATTGAGTATTTGCAGGAGTACAGGCCTGGACCTGATGCATTCCTTTCTGCCGAGGAGGTCTTACCTTCTGAGCATCGTTGATTATCTGGCGATAGATTCTTTTAGCTGATACACTTCTGTCTTCACATTACTTTATATTGGAGATTTTATACTCCTCTCTCATTTTAGTTTTGGTTATAGTCATTGGTAGTGGATTTGTCTCCACCAGACTATTATTTTAGATATTTCAGACTTCTTATTCTATTTTAGTATTTCTTTTCTATGACTTGTTGTGTGGATGAGATTAGCATATCTGTGACTAGGGGTGCAAACGAGCCAAGCCGAGCCAAGCTTTCATAAGCTTGAGCTTGGCTTGATTAGAATTAACCAAGCTCGAGCTCGAGCTCGAGCTTGATAAATTTTTTATTTTAGAGCTTGAGCTTGGCTCGAGCTCGTTTATATTAAGCTTGAGCTTGGCTTGGTTTGAGCTCGAGCTTGGCTTGATAAGCAAGCTTGATTCAAGCTTGATAAACAAGCTTGATAAGCTCAAACTCAAGCTCGTTAAGCTTGATTTCGAGCTTGTTCAGCTTTATTTCAAGCTCATTAAGCTTGATTTCGAGCTTAACGAACTTGATTTCAAGCTAGTTAGGCTTGAATTCAAGTACCTATAATATTAATAATTTATTTATAAAAATTTAATTTAAAAAGTTCTTTAATATCAATTATTAAGGACATATAATTATATATAATGAACACAACCATATTGTAATACAAACATGCATAAAATTAGAATTCAACAAAGAACAAATTAAAATATAAATAATAAAATAAATTTGTACACTGCCAACAACGAGCTCCTAAACGAGCTTCTAAACAAGCCAGCTTACGAGTCAGCTCACAAGCTTCTAAACGAACCAGCTCGCGAGCTCAAACGAGCCGAGTACTTCTAAGCTTGAGCTTGGCTTGTTTATTAAACGAGCTCAAAAATGAAGCTTGAGCTTGGCTTGTTTACTAAACGAACCGAGCTTAAACGAGCTTTTATCGAGCCGAGCTTCGAGCAGCTTACGAACGGCTTGGCTCATTTGTAGCCCTATCTGTGACTTGTGACATTATATATACCACATATGAGTTATATTCATATTACAGCGTACGCATGGGTTATGGTTTCCATATATTGGATTTGCCATACCCATGCGGCTGGCATGCTTACGTGTTCCTAGTCCTACGTATTTGGGACTGGGGCGTGACAATTTTTTTGGTATGTGTCGCGTGGAGGCATCATTCTTCGTAAGAGTCTACCTAGGAGTGAGAAGCCAAGATGCGCGAGCGATACCCTTATCTGTTTGAGCCGTGGGATATAATTCTTTCTTGATCGTTGTGATTGCTTGTTGTAGTGTTTAGTTCCTTCCTTAAATTTCGAGGACAAAAATTTTCTAAGGTGGGTAGGTTTGTCACCCCCACTTTTTCAAATGAGGGTATTTTGGTCATTTTGAATATCTATTTATTTTTAATTATTAATAATTATCATAGTGATATTTATTTAAATTTTTGTTTGTATTATTTATTTATAAATATTGGGCTAGCCTATTATTTAGATTTGACACTAGTGAACCCAATAAGATTTGTCATGACAACTGGTGAGCCCAAAATGGACTAGGTCCATTAGACACATTTCTTCTAATTAATTAGGAGGATTAGACTAATTTGTATTAGTGTAGAAACTTTCCAAAATAGCCATCCTTAATTACCCTTTATAATTCATCAAGTAAGGGCATTGTAGACAATTATTGGTGACTTGGAGAAGGGGAAAGGGGGACCGGCCACTTAAATGCTCTCCTCTCTCTCTCCCCTCTCTATTTGTTCATTTATTTTGAGATCCCCAATTCCCCAAATTCACTCATCCCTCCACCAATTTACCCTCATTTCCCTCTCAACTTTATTAGCAAGGAGCATTGGAGCTTGGATTTACCAGGAGCACTTGGAAGAGGAGCTTGTAGCAATGAGATCGTGTCCGGATTGAGCCCATTGTGCATTTTATTAGAAATATATCTTCCAATAGGTATAGATCTGAACTCATCTCTAATTGAGTTTCAAATCATGCATTTAACTAATAGGGATCACCCCTTGGCTTAGGGCTTGTCACCCTCACATTTTTATCTAGAGGTAGTATGGTAATCAATCCACTGTGCAGTTTCCAGGCAGTGTAGTCATCGATCCACTGTGCAGTTTCACACTACACAGTATCAGACTTGGTATCAGTCGATGTTCTATACAGTTCAGAGTTTGTTTTTTAGTATTTTGATTTGTTGTTTTGGTAAGAGTCAGTTAGTGTAGTTTTAGTTTCTGGTATCAGTAGATGTGGGTAGTTAGTCACTTCTTTAGTTAGTAAAATGGGTTAGATTATGGTTAGTTTAGTTGATTAGTGTTGTACTTTGTCTATATATATATATATAGTTAACTATAGAAGTATTGTGATTTAAGTATATATGTATTAGTTGACAAGTACCTTTAGCCATATATATCTATCTAGGTATGGAATTATTGAATTAAGTTTATAGTTATGGGTACTATTGCTATATATATAAGTAGTGTATTTATGTTATAGTATAAGTAATTGTTGGTCAATAGTTAAAGATAAGTATAGTTCAGCTAGCTTTAGCTTGGTTATGTATTTCTTAGTTGAGTTGCCTTGGGATACCAAGGTATCACCAAGGTATTGGGTCGATACCCAAGGTATTAAGATTGGGTATCAGGTTAGGTGCGATACGTGTTGGTGCAAGGCCACGGTATCCAAATTATACGTGTTGGTGCAAGGCCACGATACCCAATATCAGTTTTGTAATCCTTATCTATTGAATATTGTCTTTCATTTTGAATTGAGTTATGTCCTTCTTTGATGATATCGAATTATATTCAATATTGATTCCGTATTTTCAATCTGACTTCAGGATGCCTCCGAAGGTCAGATTCTATCGCTCAGGAGCAGCGGCAGCTTCCTCAGCTACTTCCCAGCCTGCTGTGGATAGAGTAGCAACTGCTACTACTTCATCTCCAATCGAGAGGATCGCCTAGTTCAGAGGGTTGCTCCAGTTATTTTTGAGGGACTTCCGCCACCACCGCTAGTACCAGCTGATGCTACACAGCTGTTTACACTTTTCAGATGATGATGGAGGCCCAGAGGGCCCAGACCGAGGTGCAGCACCGACAGATCGAGGTGATGAGATAGGGCATCGAGAGTGCTCACTAGGTGGCCATCACAGCTGTAGAGAGGACCGCACCACCACAGCCACGGGAGGTACAGCCCTGGCCCGGTACTATACAGGACTTCAAGAAGTTGGATTACGGTCTTTCAAGGGGACAGCGGGCATCATCTATGCGGATGAGTGGTTGTAGAGCATGGAGCGCGTCATGCATTTATCCTGCCTTTTGAGGACCTGATGGTGGAGGCAGCAGGATTACAGATGATGGATATCGCCAGCACTTGGTTCCGGAATGAGACACGGATCGCCGATCCAGGATTGACATGGGGTGAGTTCAGGGACTTGTTCAGAAGGAAGTTCTTCCCGCATACTGAGAGACTTGACCTGGAGCGACAGTTCCAGAACCTTTAACAGGGGAACATGTTGGTGGAGGAGTATGCCACCGAGTTTGGTAGGTTGAGCAGATATGCCAACTATATGGTGAGAGACCCTGAGAACCGGGCTAGTAGATTCAGAGAGGGTCTGAACTGGAAAGTGAAGGCTCTCATTTCTTCGAGCCATGAGACGTATCCAGATATTTTGAGGGAGGCTCGCAAGGTCGAGAGAGACCTGAGTTGGAGGCCCAAGAGGGACCGGGATATTTTTGGTGGCAACAGCAGCGCAGGTCCAGCCAAGAAGCCCTATTTCCATCAACATAAGTAGCAGTTCAATGCGCCTATCCGAGCACCTGTACCGCAGACGTACTAGCTGCAGAGGCTAGCCCAGCCTGCTCATGCTTGTCACTTCTGTAAAAAGGCAGGGCACGGATGGAATGTTTGCAGGAAAAAGCTTGGGCAGTGTTTATTTTGTGGATCATCAGATCACCAACTGAGGGATTGCCCCAAGACCTTAGCTCGTACAGTTCAGGATATAGCCCCTATCCAGAGGATACCCGCGAGACACCCGGCGGGACAACAGAGTGGACCTCCTTTACAGCCCCAGCAGCAGAAGTTCGTGCAACACCAGCACCAGCAAAAAGGTGCACATCAGGGGTGAGCTTTTGACCTGACCATGGAGGAGACAGAGCTAGTCGGAGACGTTATATCAGGTCCAGTCTTATTTGATTCTTTTCCAGCTCATGCCTTATTTGATTCTGGTGCTTCGTATAGCTTTGTATCTATATCTTTTGCTCTGAGACATCATCTTGAGTCTGAACCGTTGGCGAGGACTTGCAAGATCATGACCGGGGGTAGCATCATCCTGGTTAGTGATGTTTGCAAGAACCAGAGGGTTTATGTGGGAGGCCGTGAGTTGAGCGTATGTTTACTTGTAATGCCACTTCCGAGTTACAATATAGTACTCAAGATGGATTGGTTGAGTAGACATCACGCTAGTATCGATTGTCGTGGAGGCAGAGTTTTATTTCAGATGCCAGGAGAGCCGAAGTTTGAGTTCGTCCGAGGAGTAGAGCAGAGTGAGGGAGATTTCTGTGGAGCTTTAGTAGAAGAGCGGGAGCCGCCACATCCATTGATTACAGAGTTCTTGGATGTCTTTCTAGAGGATTTATCAGGGTTGCCGTCGGATAGAGATGTGGAGTTCTTTATATATTTAGCGCCAGGCGCAGAGCCGATCTCTCAGCACGTCTATAGAGTAAACAACAGTGAACTGGCGGAGTTGAAGAAGCAGGTGGATGAGTTGCAAGATAAAGGCTTTATCCGTTCCAGTTCATCACCATGGGGTGCTCCGATACTGTTTGTACCCAAGAAGGATGGGTCGGTACGTAAGTGTATCGACTACATGGCACTTAATAACCTCACTATCAAGAACAAATACTCGTTGCCATGGATTGATGACTTGTTCGACCAGTTGAGCGGAGCGAAGGTATTCTCGAAGATAGACTTGAGGTCAGGGTACCACTAGGTGAAGGTGAAGAGGAAAGATATCCCGAAGACGGCTTTCAGGACTCGTTATGGGCAGTTTGAGTTCTTGGTGATGCCGTTTGGGTTGACCAATGCTCCGACAGTATTTATGAACCTGATGAACAAGGTATTTCATCAGTACCTGGATCAGTTTGTTATAGTCTTTATAGATGATATTCTGATATATTCAAAGACCCCCGAGGAGCATGAGCAGCACTTGAGGAATGTTTTGGAGACCCTCAGGAAGGAGAAGTTGTATGACAAGTTGTCAAAGTACGAATTCTTCCTTGATAAGGTTGAATTCCTTGGGCATATCATTACAGGAGATGGAATCTCGGTGGACCCGAAGAAGATCTCAGTAGTTGAATCGTGGTCTACCCCGAGTTCAGTAGCAGTGATCAGGAGCTTCCTTGGATTAGCAGGCTACTACCGGAGGTTTGTTTAGGACTTTTCCAGACTAGCAGAGCCGATGACTAGGCTGAATAGGAAGGACGTAGAATTCGTCTGGACTGAGGATTGTTAGTCAGCATTTGAGGAGCTGAAGAGGAGATTGACTACAGCTCCCATCTTGACACTACCATCAGGAGCAGGAGGATTTTCCATTTACAGTGATACATCAGGTAAGGTTTTGGGTTGTGTACTACAGCAGCACGGGAAGGTGATTGCCTATGCTTCCAGGCAATTATGCCCGCATAAGAAGAACTACCCTACCCATAGTTTGGAGCTTGCAGCGGTTATTTTTACTCTCAAATTATGGAAACACTATCTATATGGAGAGAGAGTAGAGATCTTCACAGACCATAAGATCTTAAAGTATGTATTTACACAGAAGGAGCTCAACATGAGGCAGCGGCGATGGTTGGAGCTGATGAAGGACTTCGACATATCTTTGTAGTACCATTCAGGGAAGGCAACATAGTCGCGGATGCTTTGAGCAGGTGTCCCGTGGCTATGTGCTTGACTAGAGACATGTATCTATTGGAAGACCTCGATAGTTTAGGCATTGAGGTATTGATTCCGTGAGTCGCAGTGCAGATGTGGGGACTTTAGGTTCAGTCGGAGATGATGGACCGAGTCAGAGCCGAACAGTATGATGATGAGTCTCTGAGGAGCATCAGAGCACAGGTTCAGGTCGGGCAGGCTGAGGACTTTATCATCGCAGATGACGAATCATTGCGACACGGTATTAGGTTGTGCGTACCGAAGGGAGCATTGTGCGAGGAGATTATACAGGAGGTGCATCGTTCCCAATACTCTGTGCATCCCGGCGCCAACAAGATGTATAGAGACATGAGGGAGCATGTATGGTGGTATGGCATAAAGCGAGAGGTAGCTAGCTTCGTGTCCATATGCTTAGTTTGCCAGCAGGTCAAGGCGGAGAGATAGAGACCAGGAGGATTGCTTCAGCCTTTGCCCATTCCGGAGTGGAAATGGGAGCATGTTACCATAGATTTTGTATCAGGGCTTCCGCGTTCTCCAGGAGACAAGGATGCGATTTGGGTCATCGTGGACAGATTGACCAAATCAGCCCACTTTCTGCCATTTAAAGTGGGTACATCTACGGAGAGACTTGCAGAGATATATGTGCGCCAGATTGTCAGATTGTACGATGTTCCAGTAAGCATTGTCTCGGATCAGGATAGTCGCTTTATGTCCTATTTCTGGAGGAGTTTGCAGGCTAGCTTGGGCACTCAGCTCAAGTTCAGTACCGCCTATCACCCTCAGACGGACGGACAGTCGAAGAGGACTATTCAGACTCTCGAGGACATGTTACGCACCTATGTTTTGGATCTTGGAAGTTCTTGGGAGGATCACCTTCACTTGGTAGAGTTTTTATACAATAACAGCTACCAAGCCGGTATTGAGATGTCACCATTCGAGGCATTATATGGACGAAGGTGCCGCACTCCGTTGTCCTGGGATGATATTGGTGACAGGGCTCTATTTGGACCAGAGATGGTAGTGGATGCAGCAGAGAAGGTGAAGCTTACCAGGGACAGACTTCGAGTGGCGCAGGACAGGCAGCGGCATTGGGCCGATAGCCACTGGAGACCTTTGGAGTTTGAGGTATAACTTTAGTTTGTCTTGTTTGTGTTTGATTGTTGCTTGTTAGAGTGCTAAGGTTGTGTTTTGTACTAGGCTGGCGGTCTGGTTTTCTTAAGGATTTTTCTGACACGTGGCACAATTCATTTCGGTGGAGGCGACAACCTTAGTCCGCGATTCATCGGTCCTTTCAGCATTCTTGATAGGGTCGGTACAGTCGCTTACATACTAGACTTACCACCTGCATTGGAGGGAGTGCACAACGTGTTTCACGTGTCATAGTTGAGACGGTACATGGCAGATCCCAGTCATATGTTGGATCATTCGGAGATAGAGGTGGGCCCTACTCTCAGCTATCCAGAGCAGTCAGTAAAGATTCTGGATCGGAGAGAGAAGGTGCCGAGGAACCAGATAATACCTTTGGTGCGCGTCGCATGGAGGCATCACTCGCCAGGAGAGAGTACCTGGGAGCGAGAGACAGAGATGCGGGAGCGATATCCATATCTGTTTGAGCCGTGAGGTATAATTCTTTCTTGAATTATATTGTTTGTTTTGTTAGATAGTTTCTTCCTTAATTTCGAGGACGAAATTTTTCTAAGGTGGGTAGGTTTGTCACCCTCACATTTTCATCCATAGGTAGTATGGTAATCAATCCACTGTGCAGTTTCCAGGCAGTGTAGTCATCGATCCACTGTGCAGTTTCATACTGCACAGTATCAGACTTGGTATCAGTCGATGTTCTATACAGTTCAGAGTTTGTTTTTCAGTGTTTTGATTTGTTTTTTAGGTAAGAGTCAGTTAGTGTAGTTTTAGTTTCTGGTATCAGTAGAAGTGGGTAGTTAGTCACTTCTTTAGTTAGTAAAATGGGTTAGATTATGGTTAGTTTAGTTTATTAGTGTTGTACCTTGTCTATATATATATATATATATATATATATATATATATATATATATATATATAGTTAACTATAGAAGTATTATGATTTAAGTATATATGTATTAGTTGGCAAGTACCTTTAGCCATATATATCTATCTAGGTATGGAATTATTGAATTAAGTTTATAGTTATGGGTACTATTGCTATATATATAAGTAGTGTATCTATGTTATAGTATAAGTAATTGTTGGTCAATAGTTAGAGATAAGTATATTTCAGCTAGCTTTAGCTTGGTTATGTATTTCTTAGTTGAGTTGCCTTGGGATACCAAGGTATTGGGTCGATACCCAAGGTATTGAGATTGGGTATCAGGTTAGGTGTGATACGTGTTGGTGCAAGGCCACGGTATCCAAATTATATTGTTTTGAGATATTATTATAATATTTGACTTTTATATATATATATATATATATATATAAACTATTTTTATATTAGAAAATTTGCGTATCTTAGGATACGGCTTCTTGAATGCACTGTTGTGTGTTAGCTTAGCTAGTTTAGCATAGTTTTATAGTATATCGACTTAGTGACTTAGCATTAGACTCTTGCAACCTAGAATTCATTGGTTTAACTTAGAAAAGGCATATTTACCTAGAATTACATTAACTTTATTTATTTTCATCATTGAACCTTGTATTGATGCAACATACCATATATAGGTTGTGAGACACCAGCTTGGGCATCGAGAGACACACTTTGCTCCGGACTTCAGGCGAATACATTTCTCTGTTTGTTTTTAATTCATAATATTGTATATATGCATGTTCTAGAATAGTATACATTGATTCTCGACACAGTAATTTCACGGGCTGGTGCTATATGGATCCCGTCAGGAGGTGTTATCCTCTACCGTGTGCAACGGGTACCCAGTCACATGTATTTTATCGTGTGCATCGGGTATTGACTTTTATGTGCTTCTTGTAAATCCACTATTTCGTGTGCTAGTGTGACTATCGTGATCATATACGTAATGTATCGTGATTGGATCCATGAGTATTGGTTAGGACGGGGGAGTAGGAGTTGGTTATGTGATCAAAGCCCTCTTGATCTCATGTGCATGTCGATTATACACCTCACATATAATGGAGTTACCTTTATACCTCATGTGCAACCTAAGCCGATCACATAACAAACTTATACTCTAAAACACATAGTTAGTATTCTTGTTCTCTACTTGCAATTATTCTTGTGTTTACTTCCAGTTCTTATTGTGCCTATTGTCCGTTCACTTGTATTGTATAGTTGTGCATCTTGTATCTTTTTCTATTGCTTGTTATATATGCTCGATTATGTTATTGGAACTGCTTTCAGAGGTATGTACTTTGCTCCAATCCTGACTGGATATATTTTTTCAGATGATTGGCTAGAGGAGCTGTGTCCCACATATTACGGCCCTCAAGAGGGTGAGACTTTAGAGGATACTCCCCTAGAGCAGGAGGACATAGTACCAGTGACCAAGGAGGTCTAGTTTTGTTTAGTGATTCTTGTATTAGACTATTATTTTTGAGGAGATTCACAAATGTATTATTATTTCAGACTCGTGGCTTGTATATTTCTTTCCTTCGCTATTCCATTCGTGTATTATTTTCCTCCTTAGTTTGTTTTGTGATTGAGATTTGATATATTTATGAGATACCATATTGCTCCTCCAATTGGAGTTGAGATGATTGACAGGTACCATATTATATTATGAGATGCTAGATAGTTAGAAGTGACCCAGACATCGTTCTACCGCCGATTCTGCGGCGTAGGCTAGGCGTAACCACGTACTCGTAACCGAATATACGGGTGCGGGTCATGACCGGGCTACCCATAAGATCAAGAATATAGTCCATACGACTTGTATTGTGAAAGTTATATAGTAATTTGTGTCCAAATATGAGGAAATATAAAATTGACACATCAATTGTGTGTCATGAGACCAGTTAGATCTAAGTAGACTTAGATTGAGTGTGTGTCAGCACTCTGATTTTTCAGAATATTTTTAAAACATTTTCTCACAGTTTCTGTAATTTTTAGAATTTAAAACTAAGGTATTTTGTGATTAACATATTTTTAGATGATGCTAATTAATATTAAAATATTATGAAAATAATATTTTCTAGTGTAAAATGAGAACTAGACATATGGTAATTTTCTAGGAATTTATTGGACCCCAGAAGCATTTTTAAAGCCCTAAAAAACTAATGTACATTTAAACCGAATTAAACCCATACCAAACACCCAACATCCCCATGAGAGCCGAAGCCAAGCCCAGGAGCATTGACCCAGCCCAAATCCTAGGTTAAACCCAAGCCTAAATTTCTGCATGTATAAATACATATTTTTCCTAGTTTTCTCCATAAAAATAAAAATAAAAATAATAAAAATCCCTAACCCTAACCCTAGCCGTCAGCCGCCACCCCCCTTTTTCCTGACCTCCCTCCGGCCCGACTCCGGCGGCGCACCGCCCGCGTCCGCTCCGACCCCGGCTAGCGCAGCCCCCGACTCCGGCTGTGCACAGTATCCCCCGTCCGGCGGCGCTGACCTAGACTCCACCGCTTCGTCGGCACAGCAGCTTCTCCCGTCCGGCCTGCTGTGCAGCTGACTGCTGTTCTACCTCCGGCCGGTGACCCCGACTCCGCAGCTGCACTCGACTCCGGCGGAGCAGTTCTTCTCATTCAACCGATCCCGCTGTTCTTCTCCGGCGACACTGTGCGGTTCTTTTTTCCCGACTCCGGCCGACCACGTGCAGCCTCATCCGACCAACTGTGCAGCCCGCTCCGGCCAGTGCAGTCCGGTCCAGCCCGCCATGGTGCCGTCCGGTCCAGCCCCATCCAGCTGTGTAGACTTCTCCCCCGACCGGCCTGATACCACCCCGCTCCGGCCGTGTGACCCCCCGTCTGACCGACTTACCCCTGTGCAGCCCGACGATGCAGCCATCCCCTCCGGCCAGTTCATCAACAGCAGAACCCTAAACCCTAACCCAGCACATAGTGACCGGACACGGCAGACTCGACCCGGACACGAGGAATTCTCGTTCCACGGAGCCCTATTCAGGTAACCCGTTCTCTCTTCTCGTTATTTCGTTTTCCGTTCCGTCAGTTATGTCGTGTAGACTGTGTAATCCTCTCGATGTCCGTGCAACCCGCTCGGTGCATCGCGTCCTGTGGTGATCGCAAACCGCGATCCAAAAATAGGAAAACCAACACCCTATTTCACCCCGAAACTGAGTGTGCCCCGCCAAACGGGACGACTTGGTCGCACGCGATCTTTACCGAAACGTGCGCGTAGTTGATACGGACTTGCAGGATTTTGCAGAAGTTGATTTGGATGTGCGTGCACACCAGAATCAACGCGTATCCGCCGACAACGTCCCGTATCCGCCTGTTCTGGAATACATCGTAACTTCGTATACACACGTTGGATCGAAACAAAACTTATGCCATCGGACTCATAGCAATATGCTGGTCCTGTGACCCAAGTTTGGTTCGATTCTGAGAACGTTGACAAAATAGCGTATCGTGGACCCCGTGGCTCCACTTGACGGGCGATTTTGTGATCGGCTCATCGAAATCCAATTCTGGAAGTTCCGTTGGGTTTGTATCATCATTCCTGACTTATTGACACTAAGTTTGACAAATTTGGAGATCTTTGACTCTGACACATTTTTTGGTGCAAAGTGGCCCACATGTGGACCCCGCTTTGACCCGGAAATATCATTTTTGGCCCCTGTGTCCAAATTGGACTTAAGGACAGGCGTTTCTACCTATTTGATATTTTTTGAGACTGTTGGTGATGTTTATTTCAGCTTTTGGAGGAGTACCTACAGGATCTACTGATACAGGGGCAACTGTTGGTATTCAAATCCCAGGCAAGTGTACCTTGCCAAAACTTGCAGTCCTTGTTACTTATTTCCTTGGCTTATATATATATATATTATTGTACATGCTTGACCTAGGACCATGTGACTTACTTAGCATCCGATTAATTGTCGGGTGCCAGCACCGTACGCGGCGTTGTGTATCGTCATCTAGACATGGATATCGGGACCCTTTACATTCTCGTACTTGTCTTATCAAGTACATGATAACCCAGAACACTTAACACTATTCATGAGACAGAGTCTTCCTTAGATATTTATGGTAATTCTGTGTAGGATACATGTTACATGACCTATTCTTTTTGCTTAGATATTACATGACTGGTTGCATTAGATATGATCTTACGTGACATGGACATGGGGCCTCGTGGACATGAGACGTATGATTATATTGGGTGAGAAGAGATACACAGGCTACAGGTTGACTATATTATGCCGACGTCTCAGTCTCTCGCTGAGCTAGACGACCACATGATATCACTGCTACCGGCTTCCCGACACAGAGCTTGTAGTGGTTTTAGCCTGAGTTCTAGTGCTGCTCTCATCTTGTATATCACTTATCTGGTTATTTAGTGTTTTCCTATTATTTCATTTATTGCTGGAGAGTCACACATGCTACAGGTTGACTATATTATGCCGGCGTCTCAGTCTCTCTCCGAGCTAGACAACTACATGATATCACTGCTACCGGCTTCCCGACACAGAGCTTGTAGTAGTCTCAGCCTGAGTACTGGTGATGTTCTCACTTGCATTTCACATAGTTGGTTACATATTTACCCTATTTAGTTTATTTATTGCTGCACTGTATTTATTTTGGCTTGTATTATCTGTACCTTGTTATGTCCCCTGAGGACCTGGATCCGGATTATGTCCCCAGGATTAGCAGAGGAGATCCACCCAGAGTTATACAGTACAGGAGAATTAGCAAGAGCAGAAGCAGGAACAGGAGCAGTTACTGGAGTAGTACCAGATCCAGTAGACGAGTGATCACCGAGGGTATCTTCTGAGTATATACTGTTCCATACTCAGTATTGGCTGCAGTTATCTTTATTCTTGTATCTTGACAGATGTATCAGACTCATTATCGGGTTATTCCCCGAGTTTATATTTTATTGAGATTGATCTTGCTTTATAATTCTGATATTTGATATATTTATTCTGTAGATGAGATTAGTAGACCTTATTGTTGTATTACAGCTTAAGTATGCCCCGATGGATCCATTAAATTAGATTTGTCCATCGGTGTGTGCTGCTGGCCGTTGCCACGTGTCTAGTCTCTTGATATTTTGGGACTGGGGCATGACAGTGTGTAAGACTAGTTACGTATCCACAAATAGAAATGAGTAGGCATGTCAAAATACTTTATGATACGGGATAATTTTGTAGGATTTTCCTTCGACACGGGTAATACACATGCCATAAATTAACATGACACTTAGAATAGTTTGCTAACACTTCGTTTAGACTCTAAACATGATTTATGACTTGTTGGTAGGCTTTGGGTTAGATTTGGAATAGATTATGGTGCATATCATAAGCGTATCCTAGCGTATCGCAAGTGTGCACCCCAAGTGTTTGGTTATATGATTAGTTGTTCATTTCTAGTTTCAGTTCTCATATTTGAACACACACACACACACATAATTACTATATGTAAATATATGTGTATAGATATATATATGAATGATAGTGTTGGGGTGTATATAGATACTAATATGGGTGTAGGTATAACTGTGTTGTATGTGTTTGTGACACACAAGTGTGTGTGTAATGTACTGTGTGTACATTCAGTTATTAGGGGAAACTGGAGTATTGGGTTTTAGAGCAATGACAGCAACATGAATGTTGCTTTAGGCTTAGTTAGTGATTGGTTAGTTTCAGTTTTTGCCATTAGAACAGAAGCATGTTCAGATCTGGGACTTGGGTTGAGAGCATACTGCATGTATTAGCCTGAGGGAGATCAGGTTGTGAGAGGAGGTGTGCACTTGATAGTGCACATCAGTTAGTGCTTTGGGCAAGTATTAGTTCATTGATACTTGATTGTGGCAGCAGCCACTTAGGCTTGGTTGTTGCACAGCAGCAAAAACAATTTATATAGTAGCTAGTTGGGGCTCCGGTTAAGGAGTATAAGGAAGGAGAACTTTGGTGTATCAATGGTTCAACTGGATGGAGCAACAGTCGGGTATTGGGCAACAGGCAGTTGTGCACACGGTGTGAGGTTAAATAGGAGATAAGTGAGGTTGGCAGTTATCTATGTAACAGTGTGTTAAGTAGGTATCAGTGGGTTATTATTGTGTGAATGAGTATAATAATGTATGATGGTGATTCATGCCTAGGTAAGGAAAATGAGCAGTGGCAAGGTTAGTGAAGAGTGTATGTGTCAGTAAGTTAAGTACAGTAATGGAGATTTGCTAATTAGAATAATAGGCAGTGTGTATTAGTTAAGGTTAAGTTGGTAATGCATATCAGTTGGATGGGGTATTAGCTTGTATTAGTTAGTGTAATTTCAGTTAACATTAGTTAATTAGTTATCATGAGGTAAAGTTAAGTTAGAGGTATCATTATCCTATATATATATATATATATATATATATATATATATATATATATATATATATTATATTGTGTATACGGATACATAGAGTACCCTATTATCTAGTGTATCAATATAATAGTGCTAGTAGCTAATATAGTTAATATTGACTAGTGATTAGCTAGTTAGTGGCCTATATGGACTAAATACCTTAGTTTGGACCTAGAATCGAGGTTATGGCCTAGTTTGACTAGCATGACTTAGAAATGGCCTAGAAGAGCATGTTAATGCATTTTAGCTCATTATCACTTTATTACACACTTTTGATATAATATTCCTCTATAGGGTTGCGTGCCACCAGCTCGGACACCGAGTTACCTCTTTTATTGTGGACCAGTGACGAGTACATCCCTCTGTTAGTTTTTAATTCATGATAATGTATATATCACTTGTTCTAGAACTGATATACTTAATTCTGACACATTGTTACACGGACTGGTACTATATGGATCCTGTCAAGAGATGTTATCCCCTACCGTATTCAACGGGTACTTCTTACACATATATTTTATCGTGTGTTTTAGGTATTATTTCATGTGCTTTATTTGCAATCACTATTTCGTGTGCTAGTGTGACTATATCATATTCATGTACGTAATATGTCTTGATTGGATCCATGAGTATTGGTTGGGGAGGGGGAGTAAAAGTTGGTTATGTGATCAAGCCCTATTTACCTCATGTGTATGTTTATTATACACCTCACATATAATCGAGTTACTTTATTTACCTCATGTGCAACCTAAGTCGATCACATAACGAACTTGCGCTCTAAACCACATAGCTAGTATTCCAGTTTCTTTACTTGCAGTTATTTTCAACTACTTGTATTTATCTTTCCAGTTCATATTGTACTTATCTGCCTGTTCCAGCTATATTTATATTTTTATTTACTTGTGCATCTTGTATTCTTTTTTATTGCTTGTCATATATTCTCTACTATGTATTTGGAACTGCTTGCAGAGTTTTGTACTTCGCTCCAATCCTGATTGGATATATTTTTAGATGATTGGCTAGAGGAGCTGTGTCCTACTCATTACGGGCAGCAGGATGATAAGCCCCTAGAGGATACTCCCCTAGTGCAGGAGGACTTAGTACCAGTGACCGAGGAGGCTTAGACATTATTTTGGATATTATATTAGTCTCACTATTAGACTTTTAGCATGTTTATATTATTTGAGACTTATATGGTGCCTAGACTTATGGATTTGGACTTGTGATGTATTATGACTCCTTATTTCTCTCTTCTATTCCATATCGTACTTTTATCCGCCTTAGTTTATATTATGATTGAGTATTTGTTAGCATTTATCATATATCATATTTTTTTCTCCATTTAGAGTTGAGATATTATTGACAAGTATATTATATTTATTGTGTGAAATATTTAGATAGTATTGATGACCTAGATAATATTCTACCATTGATGCTATTGGGTAGGCTAGACGTACCCATATACTCGTACCCTTACACCGGGTGCGGGTCGTGACAGATCTTCTTCCATATAGTTGGTGAAAAAGTCTTTCTCAAAGTCCTTCAGCCTCCTCACTCGCTTTAAAGTTTGATCTAGGATTCTTACTGGATATAGTACTGACAAGAGATTTCTGGGAGGTTTCAGAAGACGTAGTTATCAAAATGGACGATAAGGTTAGTTAAGATCTTGTTACAATTTGGTCGACGAGGAGTTTAATTATGATGACTAGCAGAAGGTTAGAGCGAATAGTAATGTGCTAGGTGGTAGTGGTGATGAGTGGCGGTGAGATGCTGGATTTGGTGAGCAGATCCAGGTATGGCAAGGATCTGTAGGCTAGGATCCATCTTATAAAGAAGAGCGAGAAGAGTGAGGTCGCCAAAGAGGTGGGAGTTGGCCGGAGTGGTGGCGATAATGGCTTAGATCGTTGGAGAACTAAAAAATAAAATAAACTTTTTTGTTGGAAACAAGTTTTATAGATTGGATGGAAAGATCTGATCCATGTACAAGATGAGCCTTCAAGTATGATTTGTCCAACCTAGAGCTTCATTCATTTGATGTGGTATATATACATTAATTAATATAGGATGAATGGGGTATATATACATTAACATAGGATGTCCTAAGATCGAATAGAGAATTGGACTGTACTATTCTAAATGATGCATTATTAACATGGGTTTTAGTAATAGGCTTCTCTCCTAACTAGATAAAGGGAGCCTGAGATTGGATGTAGAGTAAGGCTACAATTGGTGGTATTTGATGGGAAGACGATTTTTGAGAGAGAAAAGGCCTTGCTAGTTTTAATTGCAACATTGGTCTATGAAAGGAGTATTGAGATACATCATCCAAGAAATAGTTAAGTATGGCATTATAATTGAAGAAACTAAAATGCAAAAAAGGAACTTTGGCTTTTTTTAGTTGTGATTGGGCTGAAATTGTTTTGATATGAGATGCACATCGAGCTATGCTTTGACTTTTATAAAGGCACTACACATTTTGATCAGGACAGTCTAATTTTTTTTGGAATATTTAAAAGTTTGCCTCTCCCAAAAAATTATTAGGGCTGCCCACCCTACACTATATAAGTAAAAAAAAATTGTTTTTAAGTTTTGTTTTCTTCCATGATTCTCACCAAGTCCCAAAACCTAAACCTAAACCTATTTGATTGTACCCCAAGTCCCAAAACTTATACCTAGCATTCTATTTTATTGTTGTGGTCCCAATCCGATTTGGTGATTCTCCAACGAATATTCTTTGCTATATTCGGTATGTCTTCGATAACATATGATGATATAGTTTCTCAAGCAAATGGTTGTCCCCAAATTATTGAATTATATTCGACCATTTTAGGAGACATGTACCAAAATTCTCTTCGACGAATAATTTGGATCATCCAATCCATTAAATCCTTATTCCGCTCCTTCCGAAGAATACTCCGGTCCTTTCGAAGCACCCTCTGTAAGCAACCTGATACCCCATTTCGACTGTTATCGTGTTAGGACTATCAAAAATTATTGCAGTCCAAAAAATATAATGGACTTTCTAAATTTTTAATAGTCATAAATTGTATAAATTTAAGACTGTCAAAATTTTTGACAGTACTATATATTGGTAGGATTTTCAAAATTATTGGCAGTCCTAAAGATAATATGCTGAACAACATATTTTCTTCAGGATTGTAAGAATTTTGACAGTTTATTCGATGATTAGGACTATATAAATTCCTGACAGTCCTACTTTGTAAGTTCTCTAAAGGACTGTCCATAATTTTGATAGTCCATCCTACAGGTAGGACTGTCAAAACTTTTAAAAGTCCTAATTTGCAAGTTATAAATTTTGACTTTCTTTCCAATTTGTTATAGGGCATATCATCTACAAATGTTGTGGTACATCCTGCTATTGTCATTGATTTAGGCAATGTATTCTCAACGGATATTCGATTTGTATCTCATGAAGAAGCGTTAGATTGGTGCAAATAAGTTGGAAGGCAACATAACATTGTGAGGACCCTAATTTTTATAAGGTTATTTTGGTAATTAATATTCATTTTATTTTTATATTGAATTTAAATATTAAATTGGCAAATTATTGAACTATAAAAATTATTTGCCATGGTCTTAAGATTTTGTATACAATACTAGCCCTTATGTTCCAACCAACCTTGCAAACTAGTATTAGACAAGCCAAATTAGATCCATGCATTACCTGTCACTCATAAAATCACATTCTTATGCTTCATTTGGGTCGCATAACTCTTGCGGCACAAATAAGAGTAATTGACTAATAATCACCTTTGTCGTTGCATACGACTTTAATGTATAACACCAACCCTTTTCGTACAACCAACTTAATAACCTAGATCTTAACCCGACCTATTATGACTATGTTAATGATGTCACATTTATTAAAATCTCTGCATGCTTCATAACCCTTGCATGGTTCAAATCCTACTTTTAAATTCAAATTTTCCATTTTAGGAAACAACATATTTGCATATCTTTTGTGTTTTGCCAATAAATTCGAAACTCTAAAAGAGCTTAATTTAATCAATAAACTAAAGAAAGTACAAAGAGATCCTAAAAAGACAACCTAAGTATAATAGTTTGATCTGGGTAGTGACGATGGACAAAGAGCGTTGTGGCAGCTCCTTTATTCTGTTGACGGTCTGATAAGGGAATATGGATGCTCTCCTTTCTTCTCTCTCCTGAGCTTGTGTGCACGTATATAGTTGGCAGGGTTTGTAGGGTATGCTACCCTTGCTATTTATAGTCTTCGTGCTGACGGACTATCGATGCCGTATATGGCTCTGTTTGGTGGCCGCATAGGACTCCTTCAACAGAATATAGTTGTAATCGCAGTCACATGCTACAGACAGGCTGCCATGTGGTCTCGATTAGGATATATTGTTGAAGAGATCTCGGGGTTGTTACATGTGTGACTTGGTCAATTGGACACTTAATCGGCACTGACTATGCGAGAAATAGTATTAGGTTGTAACAAAAAAGATCCTGTGAACCGAGAGCCACATAATGTTATGGCCGCATAGCATCGTAGTCGCATACGGGCTCTCATTTGGCCTTGGTCGGATGGACACTCTGGTCGCAAGATGGCGAGGCCACATGGGTCTTGTAACCGCATACGGGCTCTCGTTTGGCCTTGGTCGGATGGACACTCTAGCCGCATATTGACGAGGCCGCATGGGTGAGAACACGTGGCCTTATGCGTCTGTAGAGGCTATTAATGCATGATGTAATTTTTTGCCTATTTTTTCTTGAGCTATCGTCTTTCACGAATGTCGAAGTGTCGACATCATGAGTGATCTGTCAGAGTCTAACGGTCATCGACTACTGTATCAAGAGATTTTTATGCGTCCTCCTTGCTCTGCGGTTGTTCAGGCCGCATAGAGTATACTATGCGGCCTTTTGGTCTTTAGTTTGACCAAGCCGCATGTAGCTTCTCTGTGGCTTGTTTGTTCTGGCCATATGTGGTGTCTTTGTGGCTTTGGTTTTTGGGCCACATGTAGCTTCTCTGAGGCTTGGTTGTTCAAGCCGCATGTGGATTTTCTGCAGCTTGGTTGTTCTTGCCGCATATGGCTTCTCTGTTGCTTGGTTGTTCAAGCCGCCTGTGGCTTCTCTACGGCTTGGCTGTTCGTTTGAGGGGGCATGAACTTTATGCTGCCTGCATGATTTTTTATGCTTCTATAAGACCCCCTTCAAAGTTTTCAAAATTATAAGTTTGGAATACTTTGAAAGAAGCATGGCCAAGCACTATTGGCCCCATATGCAGGACATACCGCATAGTCCTGTGACCGCATAGTTGGCTCTGACAGGATGTTCGCTCATTAATGAGGAGATTTGCTTCGATTTTTGTGCATATCTCTTTAGATTCTATGCCGTCAATGGATAAAGTGGCTCGAGGCATCAATTTTCGAGAAAGATTATGCCGATTGAGCGTCAGGTTCATCCCATTAAATACTAGGTTCGTTACCTCGTTCCCTTCACATGGTTTTGGAGCCTATAAATAGGTAGTAAGGGGAGAGAGAGAACTTTTATCTTTCTTGCCTTCTTCCTCCTTTTTTTGTAATGGATGTCGCATGCTTCCCTCCTTCTCGTTGAAGAGTTTGTTAGGGTCGGCCTTGATCCGTGGCCCCTTGACTTCGCTATTTTTCCTGGAGGTAGGGAAGCACCCCACTTTTCGTGTTGGGCTGCCAAGGACACAGAGACACTAGTACACAGTCTTGCTGTATGGATGAGAAATTATCTAGAACACGCACAAACTCTTCACACAGCCTTGTCGCATGGATGAGAGATCATCACGAATATGTACGAGCTTTCCTCATTAGTCTGTCGCATGGATAGGCAACCATCATGCGGCAGCTAAGATCCTGCCGCATGGATGAAGGGTCGACCTAGACATGCGACAAACATGACTTTGTTGCATGGATGAAGGCTCGATTCGGATATACGACTACTATGGCTCTGCTATATTGATGGAAGTGTGACCCGACATGTGACCATCATGGCTTTGTTACATGGAAGATACCTCATGCGTCGACTAGGTTTTGTCGTATGGTTTTTATATTGTCATTGTTTACTAACGCCATATGTTCTCCTTATGCAGGATTTGTTCTTCCTTGTGCAGCTCATGATGGAGCATGAAAGGGTATCATAACACCCGTTGTTCGGGGTGAAGACCAACTTTATGCGGTGATTCACCAAGAACTAATCCAGGAGACGAGGAGTGTTCAGCAAGAACTGATCCAGGAGATGGGGATGATCATTCTGTATCACGCGCTGAGACGTCCTTGTTTGTGCAGCGTGCTAGCTGTATTTCGTCCCTTTATGCAACTTGTTACCGGCTAGGGGCCTGCGATGTCGATGACAAGATTTGGATTAATTGCTATTCCTATCGTCATCCTCCCGCGTGGTTGAAGAGCGCCTGATCCTACTCCTCCCTCGCTATCTATCAGTATAGATTTTTTTTCTATATACTAAGATTTGCAATATGGAGGGATGATCCAAAAAGCATTGAGTTTCGCTATGGGCTTTGCTGGTGTTAGTAGCTGCAACCGCTCGGAGGGGCGCCTGGATGGAGAAAGTTCTGATTATAGAATTTTTTATCACCTGTACTTATGATCTTGAATATTAATAAAAATTCTTAAAATGTAATGGATATCCATCGTGTGTACTCATGATATTGAATATTAATAAAAAGTTTATCTTTTTCCAAAACTTCTCTATCGTGTTAAATGTTGTGGACTTTGGATATTTGTACTAGAGATAATGTGGACGTAGTACAATACCGTAGCCTTTTAAGGATATTCCACTGGGGGATATTTGGTGGACTTATTATTTTTTGCGCTCAAGATTGCATGTAATAAGTTCAAAATAGGCCTTGCCAGAGGTGATATGGATGTGGCATATTTGGTGGACTTAACACCGTTGGCGCACTTAAATTTAAGTACATGTGATAAGTTTAGACGACGAACGATATCAGAGGTACTATGGACGTGATGATCGATAGCCAAACCCGGAAGGTTTTCTCAGAGGTGCGAAGGATATGGCAAAACCCTACTGGAAGGAGATGAGGACGATAGCTCATAGTTGATGTAGACATGAGCCGATCAATAGTCGTACCGAGAGGTTAGGTATGATCCCGGTATTTTTGGTGGAAGGAAAAAGGAAATGAGCTAGAGGTAATATGGATGTGGTGATTTTCTTTGGATGGAGAACAGGTGTAACTCATTGTTTAGAGGTGATATGGACGTAAACTAGTTGCTTCCATTGAGGACATACCACTGAAGGATTTTTTGTGGACCTATTACTTCTTGTGCACGAGAGTGCAAGTAATAAGTTCGAGATGAAACCCTATCAGAGGTAATATGGACATGATAGGTTTTGTGGACTTAGCACTGCTGGCGTACTTAGGGTTAAGTATGGGTGATAATGTCATGCCCCAGTCCCAAAATACGTAGGACTAGGACACGTAAGCATGCCAGCCGCGTGTATATGGCAACTCCAATATATGGAAACCATAATACATGCTTACGCTGTATAATGAATAATAATTCACAAGTGGTAAAACTATCACAAGTCACAGGATATAATCTAAATCTCATCCACAAAAATCAAATATAAATGAATAACTAATAATCATGTAACTAGATCTCAATATGAAGTATCTAGAGATGATCGTCGGATGGAAACAAATCCACTGCCGAACTAGAATATAAAATGAACAAGATAATACCATATAAGTACAACATCTGACAATCATGAGGCTCGAAGACAAAACCTCCTCGAAATATAAGTAGCATGTCCGGGTCTGCACTCCTGCGAATACTCATGAACATCTACACCTAGAAAGGGACCAGGTCCTCAGAGGGACGTAACAAGATACATAGAAGCATGCCATAAAGTAAATACTGAATAAATAAAGGGGGTGTGCTAACCATTTAAGTGACATGCAATTTGAGGACAACTTTGGTACGTATTGGTAGGTGTAGGCATAACGTCCAACGTTCTCTAGAGTGTGGTATCTGCAAAATCATCAAGTAACGTCCAACACTCTAGGGAACATGGTATCTGTAACGTCCATCATTCTGAAGAATGAGGTATCTGTAATATATATACGTCAGTATCGCTCCGAAGAACGCTATCTGCATAAAGGAAGTGGGTGTCCCATACGCCTACTTGTCGTCCTCTCCGCCCAATGCAGATATACAAGTCGTGAATACGACGTGGATATCTCGTACTTTAATGCAAGTCTCTATAGAAATAAACAACTAATGCTAAATACCGTTACACGTGTTGCTCACACCGATGGCCAGTTGAGTATGAGGCCCGCGTCCCTACATGAACTCACTCTGTGACGTGTAATGATACGTGTCAAGGCCTGGAGAGTCATACCAATAACTCCACAACTTTAGGTGGGTCTACTAGACTCTAGGTCAGACATAAGTCCTAACGTCAACGCATTCGTTGACTGCACCCAAGTATCTCTCGGCCGCGCACAGTTATATAATATAAACATGCAACTAATAATTCAGAATTCAAATAATACAATAAGGCAAGGTATACTTGCCTGGCAAGAGAGCTGCAAAATGTAACGTCCAGATGTCAAACACTAAGAGTCAGAAACTATGGCCTCAGAATGAACGTCTTCGGATGCTGAAATAAGCATCACCAATATTCCCAGAATAAGCGAAATAGCTAGAAAATACTACCCTTTTGTCCAATTTGGACATAGGGGCAAAACGGTAATTTTGGGTCAAAGCGGGGTCCACAAGTGGCCCACTTTGCACCGAAAAGCGCGCCAATGGTAAAGGTCTCTAAATGGGATAAATTATAGGTTAAACAAACTCTAAATGTCAGTATGAACTCAACGGTATGTCCAAATATGGATTCCGGTGAGCCGAACACAATTTTGCCCAAAAAGTCAATTGTGGAGCCCGCCAATTGGCGACTTGGTCAATTGTCTCGGAATTGCGTGAAAATTGGGTCATAGGACCGGCTCGATATCATGAGACCAGTGGCATAAGTTTTGTCACATTCTGACGAGCGTGCACAAAATACGCAGGGCTTTTGTAAAAGTTACGACACGGGAAAATTTTGCGGAAACGGGATGATTTCGACGCGCACACGCGTCCAAATCAGTTTCCGCAAAATCTCACACGCCCAAGTATACTGCGCGCACCTTTTGGTATACTTGGTACATGGTGGGGGGGTCCCGTTTGGCGGGGCGCGCTCTGTATCAAAATTTTTGGAATTTAGAAAAAGTATATTTTCGGGATTTTCTATCTAATTTATTTTAACATACAGCAACAAATAAAATATTATAAATAACAAAAATTAAACTAGGTTAGGTGGTCTTCGCATACCAACAAGAAAAATCAAATTCGAATATCTGTGGTAGGAGATACGAGTCCGTGAACATAGGTAGTTGTCACGCCCCAGTCCCAAAATACCGTGGGACCAGATACGTGGCAATGGCCAGCAGTACGCACCGATGGACAAACCCAATCTAATGGATCCATCAGGGCATACTTAAGCTGTAAAATCAAGTCTACGACAATCATGGCACAACTAATCTCATCCACACAAGATATAAAATATGATCCACAGAATAAATAAGGAATGTAAATCATCAGCTAGTCTCAACAAAGTACTTCGGGGAACAACCCGATAAACATCTAGTACAATGGTTCAACAGACCAGAATATAAAAGACTGAAATAAATAAATAAATAAATTAATACTGAGCTTGATCATGGATGCTCAGGAAAATTCTTCGGCTAACACCTCTTCCTCGGATGGCGGTACAGCTCCTGGTTCAGCTCCTGCTGCGGTCCCGTATACCTCGGGATAGATCTCATCTGCAAATCTTGGGGACATAATCCATATCCAGGTCCTCAGGGGACATAGCAAGGTACAAGAAAGCTCAAGCCAAAATAAATGTAGTGCAGAAAATAATGAGATAAATAGGGTAAGTATGTAAACATCTGTGTGAAATACAAGAGAGAACATCTATAGTACTCAGGTAGAACAACTACAAGCTCTGTGTAGGGGAGCCGGTAGCAGTGGTGTCAAGAGGTGGTCTAGCTCAGCGGGAGACTGAGTAGCCGACATAACATAGTCAGCCTGTAGCTTGTGGGTCTCTCTAGCAATATATGGAATAATAAGTGAATACTAAATAACCAGCTAAGTGATATGCAAGATGAGATTAGTACTAGAACTCAGGCTGAAGCCACTACAAGCTCTGTGTCGGGGAGCCGGTAGCAGCGGTAATAATGAGTAATGGGCCAAGCTCGGGCTTCAGAGTCTTGGGCCTCACAATAGTAGGGGTGTATATATATGATCAGCCTGTAGTCTGTGTGTCTCTCCCCACCCAATGTAACCATGCATATCATGACCATAACGTCTCATGTCCATGTCAGCGGGATCATAACTAATGCACAAGTCATAATGTATCTAAGAATATAGTATCTCTGTCAAGTCCTGTATCCTATACAGAATCACCACGAATATCTCGGGAAGATCCTGTCTCATAAACAGTGTCCAGTGTCCTGGGTCATAATGTACTTGGTAAGACAAGTACGAGAATATATAGTGTCACGTATGTCCATCTCTAGATGACAATATCCAACACCGCGTACGGTGTCGGCACCCGACTGATAATCGGACGCTAGGTACGTCACACGGTCCTAGGTTGAGCATGCACAATAATATAAATGAAGCAAGGAAATATATAACAATATTGCAGAGTTTGGCAAGGTACACTTGCCTTATGTTTGAATGTCAACAGTCGTCCCGGTATCAGTGGATCCGGTAGGTGCTACTCCAAAAGCTGTAATAAACATCACCAACAGTCTCAAAAGGTATCAAACTGGTAGAAATGCCTGTCCTTACGTCCAATTTGGACACAGGGGCAAAAAGGTCATTTCCGGGCCAAAGCGGGGTCCACATGTGGGCCACTTTGCACCGAAAAGCGTGTCAGGGTCAAAGGTCTCCAAATTCTGCAAACTCAGTGTTTACAAATCAGGAATGATGGTACGAACCCAACGAAACTTTCAGAATTGGATTCCGATGAGCCGATCACAAAATCGCCCGTCAAGTGGAGCCTGTGGGGCCCACGATACGCGATTTTATCAACGTTCTCAGAATCGGACCAAACTTGGCTCACAGGACCAGCGTATTACTATGAGTTCGATGGCGCAAGTTCCGTCTCAATCCGACGTGTGTACACAAAGTTACAGCGTGTTCCAGAAAAGACAGATATGGGGTGTCGTCGGCGGATACGCGTTGATTCCGGGGTGCACGCACCTCCGAATCGACTTCTGCGAAATCCTACACGACCGTATCAACGTCGCGCACGGTTCGGTAAAGACCGCGTACGACCAAGTCGTCCCGTTTGGCGAGGCGCACTCAGTTTCGGGGTGAAATAGGGTATTGTTTTTCCTGTTTTTGGATCGCGGTGTGCGATCACCACAGGACGCGATGCACCGAGCGAGTTGCACGGGCACCGAGAGGGTTATACAGTCGACGAGTAGCAACTGACAGAAACTAAAACGGAGCTACGAGTTGAGAAAAAACGGTACCTGAACATAGCTCCGTGAAAGCTGATTTCCGCGTGTCCGAAAGTCAAATTGACGCGAGACGAGTCCTGGTCGTGTCTGCTGTGAGTCCGAGCTAGGGCTCTGGTCGAGACGGCAGAGGGGCCTCGCCGGAGGGGTTCGGGCTCAAGGTCGGGTTAGGGCAGCGGTTTTGCCCGGTCTGGTCGGAGTGGGTCGCATGCTGGTGGAGGTTCGGCGTCGCTCAGGCGCCGCGAGTCTCGGACGGTGGGTGCGGTTGGGCTCGGGATGAGCACAGCCGGTCGATGGCATCGTCGGAGGGGGTCGACTGGCCAGGCGGAGATGGGAAAGTCAAAAATCTGTCGAGGTGAGGAGTCAAGGGCTTCGGCGCTCGAGTTGGGGGAAGTTGGCCGGACCGTGGGGAGTTCGAGGCCGGCTCGAGAGGAGGAGGGGGCGGCTGCGTTCGAGTTGAGGCGGATCGGAGGGACACGGCGGAGCAGAGGGGGAAAGAAGCAGCACGGATGTCGAGGCAACCTCTTATAGGCGGCTACAGGGTCCCTGCGGCTGCTACAAGGGTTTCCAACAGGGTTTCGGGTCGGGTTAGTGTGGTTCGGTTCGGTTCAACAAACCAATAGCTTTTTAGAGCTTAAAACGTTACTCCGGAGTCCAATAAATTCACCGAAAAATACCACATGTCCGGTTTTCCATTTTACACCCTAAATTATTATTTTCATAATATTTTAACACCTATAAACTGCATTTAAAAATCCTTAACTCCCAATTATCTTGATTCGTCCTCCAGAAAATTCTGAAAAATATATAAAAATTTATTATGAAAATAGGGTGTTTACAATCTTTCCTCCTTAAAAGGATTGCGTCCTCGCAATCAAAGAATAAGCTACTAAAGAAAGAGTTATGGAGATACAAGGTTGCTTAGTTTACAACTGTCTCCTCGAACAAGTAGGGGTAACGCTGGCGCATACTATCTTCTCGTTCCCAAGTTGATTCTCCCGGAGAATGATGTTTCCAAGCTACACGAACCAGTCTGATTGTCTGTCCCCGTAATGTTTTCTTACTGACGTCGAGGATGCCCACTGGTTGTTCTTCATATCTCAAGCTTGGGCCTACTGCGATTTCTGAATGATCGACTACGTGACTTGGGTCGGTCACGTACCTTCGCAGCTGTGAGACGTAAAATACGTCATGCACTCCCTCTAAGGATGGGGGTAATGCAAGACGATAAGCCACCTCACCAACGCGCTCTAGAATGTCAAATGGCCCAATATACCTTGGGCTCAACTTGTCTCTGCTCCCGAATCTGATAGTACCCCGAGTGGGCGCAATCCTCAAGAACACGTGCTCTCCTTCTTTAAACTCCAGGGGATATCTGTGCGTATCTGCCCAATGCTTCTATCTGTCTTGGGCTGCTCGTAGATGATTCTGAATCTGTTTCACCTTTTCCACTGTCTGCGTTACCAATTTTGGACCCAGTATTTGACGTTAACCAACGTCACTCCAACATATAGGCGATCTGCACTTCCTTCCGTATAAAGCTTCAAATGGTGCCATCTGGATGCTGGCCTGATAACTGTTGTTGTAGGAGAACTCTACTAAGTGCAAGTGATCTTCCCAAGATCCTCCGAAGTCTAGCATACAAGATCGTAATATGTCCTCCAATATCTGAATGGTGCGCTCCGATTGGCCATCTGTCTGTGGGTGGTAAGCGGTGCTGAATTTGAGTCTGGTGCCCAGGCTCTCTTGCATGCTTCTTCAGAAATAAGAGGTAAATCTCGAATCTCGATCCGATACAATACTGACCGGCACTCCATATAATTTGACGATTTATCGCATGTACATGTCGGCTAGTACCTCTGTGGACTGTCCAACTCTAAATGGCAAGAAGTGTGCCGATTTAGTGAGTCTATCCATGATAACCCATACTGCATCTCTTCCGCTGGGGCTCCTCGGAAATCCTGTGACAAAATCCATCGTGATATGCTTCCACTTCCATTCTGGTATCGGGAGCGGCTGTAACATACCTGCAGTCCTCTGATGTTCGGCCTTTACTTGCTGACAGACTAGACATTTGGCCATAAATCTTGCAATCTCTCTTTTTATTCCATGCCACCAGTAATACTGTCTCAAGTCTCGGTACATCTTGGTTCCTCCTGGGTGAACAGAGTACATAGAGTTATGTGCTTCCGTCATTAACTCATGTCTTAATTCTCCATTTGGAACATACAGGCAATTTTCAAACCTCAATGTCCCGTCTTCGTGTATGCGAAGTCCTGTCTGCATGCCTGCTTCTGTCCTCTCTTTGAGTCTTCGGAATCTAGCATCGGTGGGCAATGCCTCTTTAATCTTCTCCACGAGTGATGACTGAATCTCAAGATTAGCCATCAAGCCATTCTGTCCCGGTAAGACAACCTCTATCTGAAGCTCCTGTAGATCCTTCAACAACTCGGGCTGCATCGTCAAGAAATAAGCTGTAGGCTTCCTGCTGAGCGCATCTGCAACGATATTCGCCTTTTCCGGATGATACTGCAGATCGATGTCAAAATCTACCATCAGTTCCAGCCAGCGTCTTTGCCTCATGTTAAGCTCCTTCTGAGTATATACATACTTCAGACTTTTGTGATCTGTAAAGATGTCTACTTTCTCCCCATAGAGGTAGTGTCTCCAAATCTTCAATGCAAATATAACTGCTACTAACTCCAGATCGTGTGTTGGGTAGTTCTTCTCGTGAACCTTCAACTGTCTTGATGCATAAGCAATGACTTTGCCATGTTGCATCAAAACACATCCCAGTCCGCTACCTGATGCATCGCTGTAAACAACAAAACCTCCTGACCCTGAAGGAAGAGTCAAGACAGGGGCTGCTGTTAATCTTCTCTTCAGTTCTTCGAAGGCCTTCTGGTAGTCTTCTGTCCATATAAACTCCTGGTCTTTACGTGTCAGTTTTGTCATCGGTTCTGCAATCCTCGAGAAATTTTCTACAAATCTTCGGTAATATCCCGCGAGTCCGAGAAAACTTCTCACCTCTGCAACTGATGTGGGTGTAGGCCAAGTCTCTATCGCCGCAACTTTCTCTGGATCCACTGATAGTCCTTCTTCTGAGATGATATAACCCAAGAAAGGTACTTTGTCCGTACAGAACTCACACTTACTGAGTTTGGCATATAACTTTTCCTGTCTCAAGGTATCTAACACGATTCTGAGATGCTCCTCGTGCTCTTCGTGGCTCTTGGAATATATGAGAATGTCATCAAAGAACACCACCACGAATTTATCCAAGAACTGATAAAAGACTCTGTTCATTAAGCTCATAAACACTGCTGGCGCGTTGGTTAAACCAAACGGCATCACCAAGAACTCATAATGTCCATACTTGGTCCTGAAAGCTGTCTTCGGGATGTCTTTCTTCCTTACTTTGATCTGATGATAGCTGGATCGAAGGTCAATTTTTGAGAATACCCTTGCACCACTCAATTGATCAAATAGGTCATCAATGCGTGGCAAGGGATACCTGTTCTTGATAGTCACAGCATTCAGTGCCCTGTAGTCAATGCATAACCGTACTGTTCCATCCTTCTTTGGCACAAATAATATGGTTGCTCCCCAAGGTGAAACACTGGACCGAATGAAACCTTTATCCAGAAGATTATCTATCTGTTCTTTCAACTCCACTAACTCCTTAGGTGCCAGCCGATATACTGATGAAGTGATAGGCTCTGCTCCTGGAGTTAAGTCTATTGTGAATTATATTTCTCGATCAGGTGGTAAACCTGGAAGATCATCAAGAAATATATCCACAAATTCTGATATGACTCTTAGGTAACCTGTCTTCCCTTCTATAGATAGTACCCTAAGAGTAGGCTGAACTCCTTGTTCTACTGCTCCTCGAAGAAACTCGAATTATGGATGGCCAGGCAGTCTAAATATAACTCGCCCAAGTCGGCAATCAAGAGTCGCATGGTACTGACTTAACCAGTCCATACCAAGTACGACATCATAATCCGGCATAGAAAATATCAGAAATTGAGCTCGCATCTCTCGGCCACAAACTACTACAAAACATGATCTACAGACGTCACTTACCAGAATAATTTCACCTCCCGTAAGAATTCTCTTCATCTTCGGAAGGGCTGCGGTAGCTACTCTATGGGTGGCTACAAAGCTAGCTGCTATAAATGAATGCGATGCTCCAGAATCAAATAATGCTACAGCTGGTAATGAAGCTACTAAAATAGTACCTGCGATGACCTCGCCTGCTGTAGTCTCCTCCTCAACGGCTAATGTGAATGCCTGGCCTCGTCCCTGAGCTTGGCCCCTCTACTGCTGAGCCTGCTGAAATAGAGCTGCCTGTGGTGCCAGGGGTGGTCTCTGCTGGTTCCCTCCTGGGGCTGGTGGCCTGACGCCTCCAACTCCTGTTTGCTGTGCTCCTACGGCTGGATAAGCTGGTCGTGGTGCAGGCAAAGCTAATCTCGGTGCTCCCTCTTTGCGCTCGGTGTAGTCTCTGGTCTGATGCTGGTTGGACCCGCAAGCCAGGCAGAGTCCCAACTTGCGTCTGCATTCTCTCTCAATGTGACCTATCTTGCCGCAGTGGTGACAAGTAGGGAGAGATATGGCCCTGTGTGCTGTCCTCTCGGGCATACTCCTCTGGGTCCGTTTGGCTGAATCCCCATGTGCTTTCCTGGATGGTGCTGAGTTGATAGGCCTCTTCAGGTTCGACTCTCTTCTAGTGACGTGCTCCATGCGTCGTGCTGCTGCAAGAACGTCGGTATAGGATGTAGGTGCGACCGACCCAATCAATCTCTGTAGCTCGAACTTCAGCCCGTCAAAGAACTTCTCAGCTTTCTCTTTCTCTGTCGCAATCAAGGTCGGGGCAAAGCGACTGAGGCGTATGAATTCTGCGTTGTATTCTTCCACTGTCATGTTGCCTTGGATAAGGCGGTTGAACTTGTCTCTGAGCTCTGACCGTACTACTGCGGGAATATACATCTCTTTGAAGAGTCTGGAGAACTCTTCCCAAGTGACTCGGTCATGCCCGAGCCTTCTCTCCTCTGCTAACCACCAGTAATGTGCATTCTCAGTTAACTGCATTCTGACTGCAGTCATCCACTTTTCTCTCGGAAGTTCAGCGGCCTCCAACTGATGCTGTATGTTTGTGAGCCATTCATGAACTTCTGTTGGCCCTTCTTTACCAGAAAATATACGAGGCTTGAGCTGACGAAAGTCGGTGATGGATCCCGTCGTTGTTCGCCTCGCTGGTGGATTTGCCTGCTCCAATGCGGATACCAGGCTGGTTCTCAGATTCTCGGCCTCCTGACGATGTGCCTCTTGCTGAATCTGTTGTTGTGCTTGCATCATAGCATACATCATCTGGAATATCTGTTGCCCGTCTATGGCTTGCCCTGGCGAGAAAACTGGCATCTGGGGAGTGAACTGTGGTGGAGGTGGGATGTCATCTCTTCGGAACCTTGGATTAGGCTGCCTGGTTTGATCGCTCTGCGATGCTTGTCCTCCATTCCCTGGAGTCACTCCGTCTATATAAGTAACCACAGCGTCATGTGGCGTATCCAATAGAATCTCGTCTCCGTTCCTGGAATCCATTTCTCTCTGCAACCAAAAGATAAACTGTAAGAACGCTCATAGAAATCAATACAGGATGCAATTCAAGTAACAATTTTGAGTTCGATATAGAGTTCAACAATGGGTTAAATAATGGATGAGATCCTAGAAATTATTCTATCCTTAGGGCAGGCTAGTTCGGTCCCTAAGTTGAAACCGAACAATTTTGTCGTAGACCTGCATGGGCCACCACAAAAACCATGTCACGCCCCAGTCCTAAAATACCGTGGGACCAGATACGTGGCAATGGCCAGCAGTACGCACCGATGGACAAACCCAATCTAATGGATCCATCAGGGCATACTTAAGCTGTAAAATCAAGTCTACGACAATCATGGCATAACTAATCTCATCCACACAAGATATAAAATATGATCCACAGAATAAATAAGGAATGTAAATCATCAGCTAGTCTCAACAAAGTACTTCGGGGAACAACCCGATAAACATCTAGTACAATGGTTCAACAGACCAGAATATAAAAGACTGAAATAAATAAATAAATGCTGAGCATGATCATGGATGCTCAAGAAAAGTCTTCGGCTAACACCTCTTCCTCGGATGGCGGTACAGCTCCTGGTTCAGCTCCTGCTGCGGTCCCGTATACCTCGGGATAGATCTCGTCTGCAAATCCTGGGGACATAATCCATATCCAGGTCCTCAGGGGACATAGCAAGGTACAAGAAAGCTCAAGCCAAAATAAATGCAGTACAGAAAATAATGAGATAAATAGGGTAAGTATGTAAACATCTGTGTGAAATGCAAGAGAGAACATCTATAGTACTCAGGTAGAACAACTACAAGCTCTGTGTAGGGGAGCCGGTAGCAGTGGTGTCAAGAGGTGGTCTAGCTCAGCGGGAGACTGAGTAGCCGGCATAACATAGTCAATCTGTAGCTTGTGGGTCTCTCTAGCAATATATGGAACAATAAGGGAATACTAAATAACCAGCTAAGTGATATGCAAGATGAGAGCAGCACTAGAACTCAGGCTGAAGCCACTACAAGCTCTATGTCGGGGAGCCGGTAGCAGCGGTAATAATGAGTAATGGGCCAAGCTCGGGCTTCAGAATCTTGGGCCTCACAATAGTAGGGGTGTATATATATGATCAGCCTGTAGTCTGTGTGTCTCTCCCCACCCAATGTAACCACGCATATCATGACCATAACGTCTCATGTCCATGTCAGCGGGATCATAACTAATGCACAAGTCATAATGTATCTAAGAATATAGTATCTCTGTCAAGTCCTGTATCCTATACAGAATCACCACGAATATCTCGGGAAGATCCTATCTCATGAACAGTGTCCAGTGTCCTGGGTCATAATGTACTTGGTAAGACAAGTACGAGAATATATAGTGTCACGTATGTCCATCTCTAGATGACAATACCCAACACCGCGTACGGTGTCGGCACCCGACTGATAATCGGACGCTAGGTACGTCACACGGTCCTAGGTTGAGCATGCACAATAATATAAATAAAGCAAGGAAATATATAACAATATTGCAGAGTTTGGCAAGGTACACTTGCCTGATGTTTGAATGTCAACAGTCGTCCCGGTATCAGTGGATCCGGTAGGTGCTACTCCAAATGCTGTAATAAACATCACCAACAGTCTCAGAAGGTATCAAACTACTAGAAATGCATGTCCTTACGTCCAATTTGGACACAGGGGCAAAAAGGTTATTTCTGGGCCAAAGCGGGGTCCACATGTGGGCCACTTTGCACCGAAAAGCGTGTCAGGGTCAAAGGTCTCCAAATTCTGTAAACTCAGTGTCTACAAATCAGGAATGATGGTACAAACCCAACGGAACTTCCATAATTGGATTTCTATGAGCCGATCACAAAATCGTCCGTCAAGTGGAGCCTGTGGGGCCCACGATATGCGATTTTATCAACGTTCTCAGAATTGGACCAAACTTGGCTCACAGGACCAGCGTATTACTATGAGTCCGATGGCGCAAGTTCCGTCTCAATCCGATGTATGTACACAAAGTTACATCGTGTTCCAGAAAGGATGGATACGGGGTGTCGTCGACGGATACGCATTGATTCCGGGGTGCACGCACCTCCGAATCGACTTCTGTGAAATCCCACACTACCGTATCAACGTCACGCACGGTTCGGTAAAGACCGCGTGCAACCAAGTCATCCCGTTTGGCGGGGCGCACTCAGTTCCGGAGTAAAACAGGACATTATTTTTTCTGTTTTTGGATCGCGGTGTGCGATCACCACAGGACGTGATGCACCGAGCGAGTTGTACGGGCACCGAGAGGGTTATACAGTCGACGAGTAGCAACTGACAGAAACTAAAATGGAGCTACGAGTTGAGAGAAAATGGTACCTGAATAGAGCTCCGTGAACGCTGATTTTCGCGTGTCCGAAAGTCAAATTGACGCGAGCCGAGTACTGGTCGTGTCTGCTGTGAGTCCGAGCTAGGGCTCTGGTCGAGACGGCAGAGGGGCCTCGCCGGAGGAGGTCGGGCTCGAGGTTGGGTTAGAGCAGCAGTTTTGCCCGGTCTGGTCGGAGTGGGTCGTACGCTGGTGGAGGTTCGGCGTCGCTCAGGCGCCGCGAGTCTCGGATGGTGGATGCGGTTGGGCTCGGGATGAGCACAACCGGTCGATGGCGTCGTCGGAGGGGGTCGACTGGCCAAGCGAAGATGGGAAAGTCAGAAATCTGTCGAGGCGAGGAGTCAAGGGTGTCGGCACTCGAGTTGGAGGAAGTTGGCCGGACCGTGGGGAGTTCGAGGCCGGCTCGAGAGGAGGAGGGGGCGGCTGCGTTCGAGTTGAAGCGGATCGGAGGGACGCGGGGGAGCAGAGGGGGAAAGGAGCAGCACGGATGTCGAGGCGACCTCTTATAGGCGGCTACAGGGTCCCTGCGGCTGCTACTAGGGTTTCCAACAGGGTTTCGGGTCGGGTTAGTGTGGTTCGGTTCGGTTCAACAAACCAATAGCTTTTTAGAGCTTAAAACGTTACTCCGGAGTCCAATAAATTCACCAAAAAATACCACATGTCCGGTTTTCTAATTTACACCCTAAATTATTATTTCTATAATATTTTAACACCTATAAACTATATTTAAAAATCCTCAACTCCCAATTATCTTGATTCGTCCTCCAGAAAATTCCGAAAAATATATAAAAATTCATTCTGAAAATAGGGTGTTTACAGTAGTTTACCGCAGTTTTCTGCGTTCCCAAAAGTTTTTATTTTTCGTCAACTTGGATGCTGTTTTTGCCTAGGTTTATGCACTGAACGAGGTAAACTAATATACTGGATTTAGAGAAGGATAGGTGGTGAACGTACCGACGAAGACGGGGTCGAGTTTGGTTGAGCAAGGGCGCAGAAAACGGAGCGGAAACACAGGTACATTGCAGTGTATCCGATGTCGCGGCGCGCTGGCGTGTGGTGGTCGCGGCGGCGGCTCCGAGGCCCAGGCGGCTGCACGGCAGTCAAATAGGGCGCAGCGGTCTCGATGAACTAGGGTTAGGGTTTGGGAAGGGTTTATATAAAGGGATGGGGAGGTCGGCGGAAGAGAAACCGCGGGGGGGGGGGGAGGGGAACCGTGTGCGAGCGGTTTCTAAAACCGCAGCAGCTGCTGCTGTTTCTCTGTTTTCATAACGAGTCCGGGGTTGGGCGGGTTTAAGGGTTTGGGTTTGAATCCATTAAGGATTTAAACCCTTTTTTTTCTTTTTTTCTTTTCTATTAAACTATATATATATATATATATATATATATATATATATATATATATATACCTAAAAAATTCTAGAAATTATATTTGTGCATACATTTAAGCTAGCAACTGTCCAAAGGGTCTCCTACATAGAATAAATTAAGAAAAATTTATAACCATAAATCTCCTAAATGCACAAACACCTAAAATAAAAATTAAATAAATTTTATTTCCTCTAATTAGCTGATTGTCGTGAATCAGAAGAATATAAAGCCGATTGTCGTGACCTCGAGCGGGTGTTTCAAAAAGCACCTGCTTCAATATTCTCAATGAGTTTGTCAAATCTCCTTTGGCTTAGAGTTCTAGAGGGATGACGTCTTGAACTTGACCTTCCTCTAGGAATATGCGAAGCCATGTTTACCGACGCAAATATTGGTTCTTCTTCCTGTAAGGACAAAGAGTAGTTCAACCAGTCAAAAACTGACCATTTTGCCTTAGAACAGCAGTAGTTAATTACAACCTTATGACTATTACAACAATGCTCCCTAGAGGGGTAATAGACATATTAGGAGATCCCCTGTCTTTGCATTTCTGGATCAAGAAATCATACAAATCAGGAGGATTAATAGAAGAGGAAGAAGAAGGCTTATTCTGCCTTTTTACATCAGTAGGATCGTGGAGATTAGGGACCAGAACCCTTTCCCTGCCATAGGAATACAACAGTTCACCCATGTGAGTAGCATATGACCCATCATTCGTCTGAGGAGCGTATTTTCCCTAAAAATGAGTCTTCTTTACGCGGACAGACTTATCCTGGCGTAATTTGGAGTTTTGCACAGGTTCGCGTAAAACAGGGATGGTCCTCAAGCGACCTCCAGTGTCACGCGTAATCTGAAGAGTGGGCAACTTCTTCTTTGGTGGGCGTACAAGCCTAGAGGTTGGGAGACTCGCCGCTTGTTTTTCCTTGATGTGATCAAATGGACCATCTGCCTCATCATAGATGGGAGATGTATTTTTACGCGCAGGACGCGTTTGAAATTTCCGAATTGGCACTGAGGCCTTGTCAGAAATTTTGTTTGCCACGTGACAGACGGGAAACAAAGTTTTACGCGCAGAGCGCGTCTGGGACTTCTGGGTTAGCACTGAGGCATTGCCAAAAGTTTTGTCTTTCACGTCACAGACAGGAGATGAAGTTTTACGCCCAGAGCGCATCTTAGACTTCTGGATTGGCACTGAGGCATTGCCATGCCACGTCACAAACGGAAGACATATTTTTACGCACAAGGCGTGCAGGCTGTGCTGTCACAACCATGTTGATCAGAGGATAAGAGCTTGCAGGAAGGGTAGAGGACGTCTTAGGCATCCAAACTTTACGCAGCTTCCTTTTGTTCTGGACAGAGGAGGAACGAGGGCTACCCCCTGCACGAAGCATATCTTCATAAGCAGATTGGTCAAACTGGACGACCAAAGTCTTCTTCGTTGATCCGATGGATACAGCATCGTGTTGAGCAATTGCTTTCTCGTCAGATGAGAAAGTGGTCCCCAGCAGAGTCGCCATCTTGTGTTTGATGATAAATAAAAAAAATGAAACTAGGTTTATACAAAACCCTTTCTTTGTTTAAAAACAAGAAAAAAGAGTACAATTAATCCTATACGAGGATGTCAAGTACAAAAAATGATTCTGGGGAAAAATTGCTATAGGAGTATGATCTGCAGTCAATCACTTTGTCCCTTGGACCACACGATGATGAAGAAGTGCTGTAGAATAAGAAGAAGAAGAAGCTTCAAAGATTGTAGGTGGGATTGAACTCTTGTTGCTAAAGTTGTCAATCAACACTCTCTGCATGTGCTCTCTATCTCTGATCTCTCCTCCTCTTTTTTGATCCTGTGACCAGGGGTCTCTATTTATAGAGATCCGTCACAATAACTGTCCAGTTGGCATAGAAGCCAAACTGTGAAGAAAGTTACATCTTTTACACTGCAGTTATAATAACTGCTATCCACGTTCAAATAATCTTCTAAATTTGTGTATGACACGTGTCCCATTATAAGGTAATGCGTATAACTGCTTCTCGAAGATAATGTCATGCAAGCCACGTAGGTAACTGCCCCTCACGTAAAGATGGTTGGCGTAAAAGCCAAATTGGCGTAAAAGCCAAATAGCTGTCTTATTGGTGTAAAGGCCAAATAGCTGTCTTGTTGGCGTAAAGGCCAAATAGCTGTCTTGTTGGCGTAAAAGCCAAATAGTTGTCTTGTTGGCGTAAAAGCCAAGCTCTGCGTAAAACTTAAGGATTCATGGATAATAGACAACCAGCATAAAATAGCCAATTGTCTGTCATGACTGAGGTCTTGAGCGTATTCTGGGCTAAATAGCCTTATCACGTACCATTGCAAATATAGCCGAGTTGGCGTATTTTGAGGAGATAGCATATAGCGTACTCCTATAGTTGAAAATAGCCTGGTTGGCGTAAAATGCAAGGATGGTGATGTGAGCGTATTAGTCATAGTTTTAGCTTCCCTAGTCATTTAAAACTAGAACAAAATCTCGTGCATTAAATGCAGAGATATGCCTCGAGCTCTATACAAAAAAATAGCTTTTGATGTGGCATCTGCTTTCTTCTCATCTTGAGCGTAAAGACTCATTTTTGCCCATGTAGAATAGGCAGCGTATTCTTTGAATGTGTAAAAATGACTTGTATCAAGAATATGTCACTAAACGACAGCCTGGGTCTTTGTGCAAAATTATTATCACAGTCGTCCTCTCGATCATCGTGCAGTACTTTTTGTCAGGAGTTAGGTTCACTATTTTGTCTGACAGATTCATCCGAAAAATACGAAGAGTTCCTCGTACAACTTTACGTTGCATTAAAACAAACGTATTTTATGCCGAAGGGTATAGTAACCTTTTACGCCAAAACAGCCTTGAAGCGCTGCTTTACGCGGGCCATTCTGAAGCTCTATTTTACGTCAAACAGCTCTGAAGCTCTATTTTATGCCAATAGCTCTGAAGTCATATTTTACGCCACACAGCGTTGAAATACGGTTTTACGCTGACTTCATATATGTTGGGGGTTTTGACTGTATAATATGCGTATAATTCCCCAGCGTATTTCATGCTTCTACATACACGAATATCATAACCACCGAACACGAGCGGTGGGTATACACGAATAAGCACACAGAACACGAGTAGTATGTGAACACAAAATATAATCAATACCCAATATACACGATGAGATACATGTACACGATTACCCGTTGAACACGGTAGGGGATAACATCTCCTGACGGGATCCATGTAGTACAAGTCCGTAAAATTACTGTGTCGGGATCAAGTATACAATTCTAGAATATGTATATATACAATATTATGAATTAAAACTATCAGAGAAATATACTAGCCTGAAGTCCTGAGCAAGGTATGTCTCTCGATGTCCAAGCTAGTGTCACACAACCTATATATGGTATGTTGCATCAATACAAGGTTCAAGAAAGAAAATAAGTTAAGTTGATGCAATTCTAAGTCAATAAACCATTTCTAGGTCAAACTGATTATATCTTGGTTGAAAGAGTCTAACACTAGGTCACTAAGTCGATGCACTATAAAACTAAGCTATACTAACTAATCTAGGATACTAAAAACCACACAAAAAATTGTATCCTAAGATACGCAAGTTTCTATATATGAAAATAATATTATATATATATATTTAAGTCAATACTTATAATATTATAACAAAACAAATGAAATAGTATACATTGGCCTTGCACTAATGCGTATCACACCTATCTCGATACCCAAACTCAATACCTTGGGTATCGACCCAATAACTTGGTATCCCAAGGTATTTCAAACTCTATTGATATAGCTAATACACATATAGAAACCCAACCAATATACTAATTATATCTAACAATATTATATATATCAATATAACACATAAACTAAATATAATACCAACATACATAGGAATGTATAGCTAAATATAGCTAACTATCAACATACATTACTTATTAGCATATATATACTAGACTAACTGTATTAATATATCTACTACTAACATATATCACCAATACATTAACTAACTACTATTATCAACTATTATACATAGCTATATATATACTAACTACACCATATAACTACTAACCAAGACCAAGCTGAACCAAAACCTCAACTAATCCAATATACAAAACCCAAAACCCAACTAAACAACTGAACTGACTGAAATACCCAGGGACTGAAACTGAACAGTGTATCCTCTCCTTGTTGTATGCCCAAGCCTTTTTTCATTGTGTCTCGACTGAATTGATACTCTATGATACTGAAACTGGACAATGAACTGTACATGGATACACTGATACACAGTATTGTTGAGCATATCCTGCACTGTTGGTGCCCAATCCTGCTACACAGTTGATACCCCTTTTCCTTGGCTGCACGAGCCAATGCACTGGCTGTGCATTGCTGCACAGTAACAGTGCATTGCTGTTGATTGCACTGTGGCTAAACACCTTGCTGCCACTGTTGTGCTCCCTGAGCTGCTGAAAATGAACTGAAGGCTGCATATTCTGCACAGTAAACTGCTGATACCCCGAGTTTGGTTTGCACTGCAGCTAAACACCTTGCTGCTACTGCCTGAGAGATGCAGTTGCTGCTCTTCAGCTCGACTGTACTGTAGTAGGAAAGCTACTGCAGTTGCCTCCCAGACCAGGCTGCACATCTCTTCAGTCACTACTCTCCAGGGATATTGTGCAAGCCCGAGCTTGCTGCAGTGGATGCCCAGCTCGACTGCACCCTGTAGAGGCTGCTACTGCTCAGGCTCCCATAGCTGCTGACACTGCTCCCTGCTGAGGATGCCCAGTGCCTCTTTGCTAATGCTGTTAAAGCCCCTTGCACATGTTGTGCACCTCTGTTGGGCAGTGCACCCCGATCTCCTTTCCCTTGCTGACACTGATGCTTACCCTCACTCACTCACAACCCTCACTGCCACACCACTCACACACACAACGCACAGCACACTAAGCTCACACAACTCACAAACACATACACATATAACCCTCTATGTTAAACTATATATATATATATATATATATATATATATAGATATATATATACTCACAGATATATAATCAAACACACACATACATATATACAAGTACATATATATATATATATATATATATATATATATATATATATATATATATATATATATATATACTTATACACAAACTCATATACACTATTATATACATATATATCACATAAATATCATCTAGATATATAAATGCATATGTACATATAGAATTAAAAGCAAAATGTAAACCCCCTCGACCAATTCAAGACTTATTAGAATTAAATCGAGACGCTAGGGTTTATTTGGCATTAATTATGATTAATGTGCGTCCATTTACGTCTTTAAATGCATCTCGCCCTTGCATCTCACCTTAGCTACGCCGCAGTTCTTGAGAGAGCGCCTTACAATTATTTAATTTAATTATAATTGAAATCAACTTCACATCAAACAAATTCAACCAAGCCCACCTTGTGCACTACTACGTGGACCAGCCCCCAACAAGGCAGGACAGGCCCATACGCAAGACCAGCCCATAATCTCCATCACCAACTATAAATACAAACCCTCTCATGCAAAACCCTAATAAACTACTATTCATCATCCTCCACAAGACCCTAGCCGACCTCCCCATCTAAACCAAGCTCCCCAACCGGCCAGACCCCTCAACCCCGACTACTCCCAACCGGCCGCACACCCCAGCCCGCTCCGGACCACCTCACCCGACCGACCCCCTACAGCCGCCCCCGCGCCGACTGCTCCAGCCCGCTCCCGCTCCACCCCGACCCCGACCGCTCCCCGACCGGCTGTTCAACCCAGCCAGCCCGCTCCCCGACCGGCTACTCAACCCAGCCAGCCCGTTCCTAGATCGACTGCTCAACCCAGCCCAATCGCTCCCCGACTGGTGCACACCCCAGCCCGACCGCTCCCCGACCGGAGCACTGCCCCGATCCCGACTATCCCATCACCGCTAGACGGATCCGTCCATGCTACCGGAGCCACCCTCATCGAAGGAACAGTCGACAAGTGAGCGTACTCCCTCGCTCGGTTGATCAGGTACTCGTTCGTGGAACCTGTCTCTCTCGTGTCCTAGTAATTTCCTTCGTGTCGCCGTGTCAGCATGGAAGTGTATTAATAAACTCATAAACCTAGTTAATATTTTATGCATGGAATTGAGTTTTAGTTAGATATTAATTAATAATTAATTATTCTAACTAACAATAAGTTACCAAGGACAGGTAATTCGGTAGAAACCCCCGGATATAAATCCTAGTATGAACAAACATGGAGAATAAAGACATGCCCGCATAGAATAGAAATCCTGGATAACTCTTAACTGGATAATTATTGCCTCGAGATACCTGTTAACCGAAGACAGAACACGTGTACACCCTAGCTAAGTGCGCACGTGATGCTGTACTCGAGCAACAGTGAACTTGCGACAAGTATTCAAGAGTAGCGTATTAACCGTACGTAGATAATGCGTAGTATCTGATGCCTGTATTATTGTGTTATATTATTTGTCTAGGGTCTTTGGATCAGCCAGAAGATGCTACCGGAACAAGCTTTTGGCATTCATCTCTTGAAGACTCAGGCAAGATACCTTGCTATATTTTGCTGTCTAATTTAAATTATGCAAATGCTGTATTGTATGCTTGTTGTTTTGCCTTATACAACTGTGCGCGTCCGAGATTGTCTCGGGTGCATTCGACAGATACGTCGAAGATTGGTATACATTGACTTAGTCATTAGCACACTCACCCTATGGGAGGATATCATGTATTCTTCCAAGACCTGATACTTTTACACGTATTCATAGTGATAAATCTCATGTTGGGATGCGTGTTTGCATGATCGACTAGCTATCGCCGCGTGTGACGTGCATCACGGTTAGCAAGCAATCTAGGACTATCTCAGTATAGAGACTTGGCATTTAGATAAGAGATATGCGCGTCAACTATTTGACTGGTATATCTACATTGGGAGGGGAGGACGACTAGTAGGCATATGGGATACCCCACTCCTTTACACTGGTACCGCACTCGACGGAGTGATACGTACGTATATATATATTATTGATACCACGTTCTGTAGAGTGTTGGGCGTTACTTGATGACATTGTAGATACCACACTCTATAGAAGGTTGGACGTTACTGTATTCCTGCGCCCGTGATATAGGGGGCATGTGTGGCATATACTAGCCGGTTGCCACGACTGGGAAATTACGTCAGCATATGTCTAGCCTACACATTTTCATATACTCACAGTTGTCCACATATTGCATTCACTTAGATGGCTAGCACACCCTTTATGGTATTTATCTTATTCAGTATTTATATATGGCATGTTTCTATGTATCTTGTTACGTCCCTCTGAGGATCTGGTACCTTTCCAGATTTGGACGAGACTTTCTACCCCACAGTATACGGCCCCGGACAGGAGACGAGATTTGCTACAGCTGAGGAGTTAGAGGTGCAGCCGTCAGAGTTTTCATGATCAGTTGGTAGGCCTTCAGCCTGGATTGGGTGCATCATTATCTAGAGCCGATGTCCTAGTCATTATCTTTTATATCTCATTTCAGTACTTTATTTCGTCATAGTAGTGGATTTGTTCCCACCAGACATCTTGGTTTGTACTATGATATTTCAGACTGGTGTTTATCTTCCAACAGTTTATGTAGTACTTCTTGCTTTTTATATTGTGGATGAGATTAGATTACCTATTATTGACTGATATTGCACCTGTTAGTATTATAGGACAGCGTAGCACTCTTCGTGGATCCATTAAATTAGGATATCCTCGAAGACGTGTCAGCTGGCTATTGCCACGTGGCCTGGTCCCGTGTACTTTTGGGACTGGGGCATGAAATAGTTTTAGTGGTGGCCTATGCAGGTCTACTTTTTCACTTGTGGTATGGTAACGTACCTAGCGAGCCTGCAATAGGATAAAAATTTCTAGGTCTCATCCACTTTTTGATTCGCCTTTGAACTTTCTTGATACTGCTTCTAAATATCTGCATCCTGTTTGTTAATTCGTACTCTTTTTGAAGTCCTATCACTTGCAGCAAGATGAATTTGCACTGTGGACGAGGAGCACCCTGTGCCGCGATGCCGGATAACACCACTCAAGGAGATGAAGTACCCCAAGGGCAACCCCCTCTACAGACCCCGCTGATACATTGGCACGAGACATCGCAGGGCGATCCTACACCGCAGCCCGAAGGACAGACTTCCTAGACAATCCCCACGCAATATTGTGAGGGACAGACTTCTATAGCTACACCGATGACGCAGACTGAGAGGCCGACATCTGAGGAGACGCTTACTGCACAGCTGGAGATTCTACTACCACCGCCTCCACCTTATCAACCCCAGATGCCACAGCTAGATAGCCAGCCACAGATGCTTCAGTTCTTCCAGACAATGATGCAAGCACAGTGGAAGCAAACAGAGACATTGAGACAGAGTCTGATGACAGTACTAGAGAGGACACCTGTCGCAACACGACCACCAGCACCTCCACCAGCCCAGACAGGTGGCACTGTTAGATGGTTCCGACAGATGGGACCAGATACTTTCTCGGGCAATGAGACCGCCGAGCAGATCTCCGATTGGGTTGCCAACACAAAGATGTTACTAGAAGCTTCACAACTGCAACCAGAGCTTTGGATGACCGCAGTAAGGGCCCTACTAAAAGGCAACGCCCATCACTGGTGGGATTCCATTGAGCGCAGTATAGGGAAGAACCAGACGTGGGAACAGTTCCTAGAGTACTTCAATGTGAAGTATTTCTCAGCTACAGTCAGAAATATCCTGTACTCCCAGTTCCTACATCTAGAATAGGAGAATATGACTGTTGACGCATACGACACAGAATTCAGCCGCCTTAGCAGATTTGGTGCCGTCCTGATACCCAATGATCTCGAGAAAGTCCAGAGATTTTACCATGGACTCAATTTCGAGCTATAGAGGTATACCACTACACAGGCGAGGATTTCTTATGAAGAGGTTCTTGCAGAGGCAAGGATCCAGGAGGCCATCGTCAGAGGAGCTAGACGTCCCAGCACGACTACACCAGCCAAAGCATAGCCCAGAGCAGGAGGACCGCTTCGTCGTCCCGGAGCACAGACGCAGCAGAGAGCAGCGCCTTACCCACAGCAAGAGCTTCCGACTTATCACCATTGTGTCAAGAAGGGACACGTCATTAAAGATTGCCGGAAGAAGTTGGGATTATGAATGATATGCGGGTCCAGTCAGCACCTTGTCCGAGATTGCCCGCAGCGCAGAGAGGCAGCACTACAGACAGGACCGAGGCCAGCAGCACCAGCCCCGAGGACACTACCCCCACCAGGAGGTCAGCGACCACCAGCACCCAGAGGATTTCAGAGGGGACCACCCTTGGCCCCACAGGAAGTATAGTTCAACTGAAACCGACAGGAGACAGGAGGACAAAGGCAGGAACAAGCCTTCGCTTTAGCAGCTATTGAGGAAGAAACAGAAGGGGAAGCTATTACAGGTATCATCTTAGTTGCATCATTACCTGCAACTGTATTGTTTGATTCTGGAGCCACATTGTCATTTATATCTAGTAGATTTGTAGCAATGCATAAAGTAGCGACTTTCCCTTACCTAAGAGTTAGAAGATTCTTACCGGAGGAGGTATCATACCGGTTAGCAGCACTATCAGAACGTGCTCGGTAGTTGTATGTGGTAGAGAGATGAGAGCGCAATTCTTACTATTGCCTATGTCGTACTTTGATGTTGTGTTAGGCATGGACTGGTTAAGCCAGTATAATGCTGTACTGAACTGCCGGAAATATAGCATCACCTTTAGACCGCCAGATCAACTAGAGTTTGAGTACATACGAGGGACCGTTGAACAAGGAGTAGGACAGATGGCGGGAACTTGCATGGCTATGGAGATTGTACCCCCACCAATAATTGCAGAATTTGAGGATGTATTTCCCAAAGAACTGCCAGGCTTACCGCCAGATAGAGACGTGGAGTTCACCATCGAACTAGTACCCGAAGCAGCGCCGATATCTTCTAATGTATACCAATTGGCGAAGAAGTAGTTAGACGAACTAAAGTTACAATTAAAGGAGTTGCAGAGCAAGGGATTTATCCGTCCTAGTGCATCACCTTGGGGAGCACCAGTGTTGTTCTTACCGAAGAAGGATAGAACAGTACTCATGTGCATTGATTACAGAGCCCTTAATGCTTTGACTATCAAGAACAAGTACTCCCTACCGCGGATTGATGATTTATTCGACCAGTTGACAGGAGCAGTAGTGTTCACCAAGATTGACTTGAGATCGGGTTATCACCAAGTGAAGGTGCGAAGAGAAGACATTCAGAAGACAGCATTCAGGACTCGTT